>OX346256.1:9963111-11163111 GCA_947049275.1 Epinotia bilunana
CTCTACCTAGCTATCAACACGAATCCTCAAATCAATAAAGGGTCGGGTCAACGCGCTTGTGATTCTTCTGAAATCCCAAGCGTCCATAGGCTAAGGTGTCTGCTTACCATGAGGCAGACAGCCTGTTTGTTTGCCACCGTCTTTGTATAAGAAAAAAACATATAATCGTAGATATACCTATTTGTGAAGCCATAACATATGAATGCAGTCTGCAACCCGCACTAGGCCAGAGTGGGGATAACAATTTTTAATTCTCTCTCATACATGACAGGTATAATCGGATGTATAGACTAATAATGACGACGAAGGTCAGCGACCTTCCAAAGATTCTTTTATTTTGATGGAAGGAATAGGCCCCCATAGGGGTCCATTGAAAATAACGATGAAACAATTATTGATATCGGTTGATTCGTTTTGGACTGACATATTCGTACAAGAATACTTGCAGTTACATCATACAAAAAAGCAGATCTAACTAAAAGGCTGAAATATGGCCATGCGCACTTGTATGTGGATGACACACAAATCTACTATTCCTTCGCACCTCATGATCTAGACAGATCACTGGAAATAATTAACGATGACCTGAAAACAGTAGCAGAATGGTTCATTGGTAATAATCTTGTTTTGAACGCTACAACACACATCACAATTTTATAACTAGCTCTTTTTATAAATCTTTCTAAGGCATTGCAGTGTTACGCATTTATTGGCTTTTGTTTCTTTTATTTGTGACAAGATAGTGAACTTACAATAAAAAACTCTTATACACACCCATTGTATTTCGTGGCTTTAGCCTGATTACAATGGACACACACTCATATACATATCACACTTACACAACATACATTAGCTGACACACCACGAGCTTAGATTTCATTTGATATACACGCACTTAGGTACACTCGATGCAAAGCTTTTTGGCTGATACTAGATCCTGGATTGCTGGAGTCAACTCGAGTTTTCCCCAAAGGCATGGGATCCCCTTAAGTAAAAAAAAACCTGACAGAGTGCTTGATATTGTTGTCAGTTCGAATTTCAGAAACGTTTAGATGACGGTTAGCCGTTCAAGACTTCCAATATCCTCTGGTCCCACCCATCATCAGGTCAGCTTTGATACCAAATCGGACCAGCCAGGTACCCACTTAATTATTGTATTGTCATCTATATAATAATTACATATATTGCACATGCTGGCGAAAATCTTTGATACTTAGTAAAAATCGGAATGAACTAAAGACTTTTTGCATACATAGGTGATCAAAATTACTCAGTAGTATAAACCAAAGTAATACTGATAGGTACTTAAAAAATTAAAAAAAATTAAAGCATTAATTATGGACACCGAGGACTTCTAACATGGGTAAACTCTTACTATCCCTCCCATCAGCAGCATCGGATTATATTGCATGCCAAGGCAGATGAAATTGTCGGCAATAAGGGCTGATCAAAGTCGTACTTTGCTATGTTGGGCATGAATTTAATATACCAATCCTGTGGTTTTCCCGCTATGCAGCAGGCGGGTTCCTGGCAGTGAAAGAGTTAAACCCGTGAACTACTCTAGTTATCATAGTGGTCTTCGTCATCTTCCCTAAATGTTTGGTTTCCCAGCTAATATTCCGATATTTATTAGATTTTTTTATACACATACCTAACTAGTGGCGTAGTTAAATATTTGGAGCAGCCTAACTGCGGAAGTACCTCCACCACCTTACAGAAGACCGCAGCCATAATAACGCCATCGCCACTACTTGCTGTGTAGGTATGTGGTATTGTGTGTATTGTGTGTCTCTATCAACACAACCAATCCTCAAATCAATAAAGTAAGGCAAGGCGGTTGTGATTTTTCTGGATCCGCAAGACCATAGGCTACGTTATCTGCTTACCATGAGGGACACCGCACTCTTGTTCGCCATCGTCGTAGCTTAAATATTTATTACTGAAACAATAAAACGGTGAATCCAATCCACAACCCGCACAGGGCCAGCGTGGAGATTACATATATTCATCCCTTCTCATTTATGACTGAAGGCTTTTGCTAATAATCTTATGTGCATCGAACGTGCAAACTGATGATGATGATAATTTGATAATGAATGTATACAACTTTACAAAGGCTTTTTTGTATTGATGGGATAGTATTAGGCCTTGGTCCTCCTTGAAGATCTATTCAAAAGATTCATGACATATTTTTGGATAACGGGAAATTCGTTTCGGACGTCCACAGGTACTCGTATGTGCAAACTTGGCGATTACATCTTGGAATCGCCCTATTAAAAGGGCTCGGTACCACAATGATAATAACCCAGAAAAAACACGCTTCTTACCTAAACTTAATTTTAGTAGGTACCTGGTTGTCTCTAGGCCGGTCACAGCCGAATGATTCTGGTGTCACCACAAGGTTCATTCAATAGTAACGTCATTTCATCGACTGACAGGAACCCTGCGTAAGTTGGAAGTTATCGGTTACACTAAGATTATATTCGCGTTTGTTAATTTGTGCACTATCATTCATCACGCACATTAAACCACGCGTCTGTAGCCGAGCGGTAAGGCAGGCAAGGTTCAACTTTTGAGGTCGTGAGTTCGTGACCCGGCTCTTTTAGGTGTTCTTAGTATTGAAAGGCTGATACATACATACATACACACATACAAACACACCATTCCATGGTAAACTACAGTATGAATTAAATGGTCGGCAACTGCATTTGACACCCTTGGTGATGAAAGCGTCCATAGGCTACGGTGGCCGCTTACTATCGGGCGCTTACTATAGGCTTACAATTGTTTGCCACAGACGTAGTATACAAAACATAGACAACAACATTACTTCCCGAGGTGAATATGAATCTTACTTGAAAGAGTACAAATGGTCACACGATGAATAGTGAAGTAGTTCCTGGCTACAAAAACACCATAAGACTTGACACTTTTAGGTATAACCTTGCCATTGATAGGCCTGGTGACTAACACATACTTGTGTTGCCACGTTTTTATAGGGGATCGTGACACACATACCTTCAAGTTGCCTGGGTTCCTTAGATTAATAAATAAATGGTATAACAGTAACTCAGGTATATATTATTTGCTTCGCTAAGATATTAAATAGAGACGTTGCTTCTAGGGTCACAACAGGATACGGAAGCGTTTGGCAACATTGGTTTTTCTTCATCATATATTATGTACAGTTTATTATAAAGGTCTCGGTCTGGACAGATTCGCGATCGTCGCGACCACTTGTACACACAACTACAACGCAACATGCTAAGATACTACATTGTGGCCCATGGGGTTCTTTAAGGAGTGGAAATATTTTAAAGGGTCAGCAATGCGCATTTTAAACCCCTGGAGTAGAAAGCGTCCATAGGCTACGGTGACCGCTTACCATCAGGCGCCCCCCTCGCTTGCTTGCCACTGAAGAGGTATAATAAATAGACATACATACAAATTACAATACAGTAAGTGTATGGTTCTTAAAGGTGTGTGTATTTTTTTAAAGGGTCGACAACACGCAGTTGGTACCCGTGGAGTTGGGAGAGGTGACAGCCCAACTGGAGTAGTACCTCCCACCTGTGGTATTATATTCCTGGTGGTAATAAAGGTCGCTAGAACTCCTGAAGGAAGGGTTGTGTTGAGGGTGAGAAACCCGCTTTCGTTCTAGGTCACAACGAATCGACAACGCGCTGTGATTCTTCTGGAATCACAAGCGTCCATAGGCTACGGTGACTGCTTACCATCAGGCAGGCCGTAAGCTTGTTTGCCACGGACGTGATAGTAAAAAACCGGCCAAGTGCGAGTCGGACTCGCGCACGAAGGGTTGCGTACTATTTTCTATAAAAACGACAAAAAATCACGTTTGTTGCATGGGAGCCCCCTTAAATATTTATTTTATTCTGTGGTTTAGCATTTGTTGGTATAGCGGCACAGAAATACATCATATGTGAAAATTTCAACTGTCTAACTATCACGATTCATTTGATACAGCCTGGTGACAGACGGACGGACAGCAGTCTTAGTTATAGGGTCCCGTTTTACCCTTTGGGTACCGAACCCTAAAAACATATTTTCTTAGTCTTGAAACCAATTATTAAACAAATAGGTTTTTTTCTTCAACTGCATAGATGTATGCTGGCGCAGGTTCTGTTGAAGCTACGAGTATTGTTTAAAAGGCCCGCATTTAGAAAATATTACTGATCTAGTCTTCTTTTCACGTATAATTAATTTCGTCATATTATAATTGAATTATGAATAATCTCTAAAGATTATCGTTTCTATAAAAAAGAAACAAATCGAAAAGATTTATTCTGCAAATAGGCCAGGTCAATGTTGGTTGCACGTCTACAAGTCACAATGTAAATATATCTATTGTTTCTAAATCCTACGTATATTATAAATGCGAAAGTTTAGATTTTTGGATGTTTGGATGTTGGGATGTTTGGATGTTTGTAACTCAATCACGCTTAAACGGCTGAACCGATTTGAATGAAATTTTTCACGAAGATAGTTTATAGCCTGGATTAAAATATAGGATAGTTTTTATCCCGGGTCCACGCGGACGAAGTCGCGGGCGGAAGCTAGTTATACATAATTCTGAAGAGAATTAACAAGACTATGATTGTATCCATGTGACACGTTAAAAAAAATAAGAGAAAAATTAACAATTCATAATTTTTAGAGTTTGAAGACCTCCAAGCGTCAAAATTTAAATTAAGCATCGTTACATACATAGCTCGTCTATCTGCCAAGAAGACGATAACATACTTAGTTACAATACTTGGCCTTAAAATACCTTTTCCCACACCACACCTAATTATAAAAGGGGCAACTTTCCCGGAAGACATTTCCCGAAATGGGGACAATCATTATAAAAACAGTGGCAGGTATTCCTTTTTCACGACTTGTTTTCAATCGAGGTTCTTTGGGTTTTTCCCCAAAGTGGAACAATCATTAAAACTTTCTGACGGCGAGGACTTTAATTGTTACGGATATCTCGTTAGCGTTACAAGGTAGACAATTGCCGTTTGAATCTTTTTTTACTAAACTATTATGTGGGAATAAAGCCGGGGTGTGAATGTTGTCCTATAATACAGGAAACAAGCACTGCACCGCGATGCGATGCGTTGTGATACGCTACAGTTTCATGAAAGGGTAATAAATGTTAAGTTTCAGTTTTCACCTAAAGATCCCAATTCAATGTGGTATGTGAAAAAAAACGAGTTGGCCCTTGCCTTAGGTTATTTTTGCAACTGTGAAACCATTGTATAGTGACACTTTATACAGGGTTGTGAGACTTATTGAACCAATGCGATCGAAAATTCGACAGCATACTGATACACCAAAATACCACTTTTATTTGTTACAGTGGCTACTAAGAAAAAACTCGAGCCCAAATTTTGCAAATCCTTACTAAATATATTAATAAATATTTACGGATTATGTAACATAAATTGATCTGGTCCCAAACTAAGCAAAGCTTGTACAATGGGTAGGAGACGACGATGTACAATTGTACATACTTATAAAGATAAATAAATACTTAAATACATAGTAAACATCCATTACTCAGGAACACAGGGTCACTCACGGCGCTCATCACATAAATAAGTGCCCTTACCGGGATTTGAACCCAAGAACCCTAGCTTCGTAGGCAAGCCCACTACCAACTAGGCTAAAGGCTAGCGTCAACACTACAAACACGATGTATGGAGAGGTGCCTACATTCACCGATCTGGCTCCAGGGGGACTAGCACAACTGACGTCGCGCCGCGACGCGAGTCGAGAAAGATCTACCCTGTTCTTCCTAATTTGCACGGTGCGAGTGAGATAGGAGACGCTCAGTCGCGCGCGAAGTGTCTTGTCAGCAAGTCGTGCTAGACAAACAGGTGAAACCTCGTAAAATACTAGCACCAGCTACTTCATCGGCATGAACTCTTCTAGTTATTTCCACCGTCAATGACATCCTTTTGAAAGCAAATTTTCTCAATTAAAAGGATTCTGTGTTTTAAATATTCATATGCACTTTATTTATTGTTAATCTCATTCATATTTATAATACAATAATAATAATAATAATAAACACTCTTTATTGCACCACAACAGGAGGAAAACATCTTACAAAAAAAAAAGATGAAAAGGCTAGTTGATGAAAATGTAAATAGATTGATTAATAACCTAACAGAGAGGGTTCTCATACTGGGGAGACATCTTCAAACTGTTTTATAAACGTTCAGTATCGATATATATATACATTTTAATTATTCATTATTGCAATGTCTTTTGTCTACGACTTACTGCATGCCTACTTAGCAAATGACCAAGTGGTCCACAAGTTTATGTTGGAGCTCATATTTACTCGACGCTGACGTGCGCGTAACTCTCACGCCGCGGTAATGGTGGAGGTTTGTCGTGCAACGTGCTGCCACTTTATCACGCCGCGACGAGGCATTTTTTAACGCCAGCTAGTTTAAAAAGCAATCTAAATTAAAGTGTATTTTTATCTTGTTAATCGTGATGTGACTTATATCTTTCGACACCAATGGTTGACACAGATATATTCAGATGTTAATGATGAATTTCATATTTCCTTAAAAACTAACCATTTTTCCACAGATACGAAACAAATAAATACTTGTATAAACTCATATATACAAATATTATACCTCTATACCTATAATAAAAAAAGCTTAAAAAAACCGATAGGGAACGACATACTACTAGCATTCATGTAAAAATGGGGTTGTAATAAATGCTTTCAGCCCAGAGTGACAATTTACATGCGGATGTCTTGCTTGAGTTACCAGCAATATAATTGCGTAACTTTTGAAGCGGATATCCCGCCTGAGTCGTGACGTATTTATTACAGTCTAGGTGGTATAAATAGAAGGACACACTATCAACAATTACATATTATGGTTCTTTTTTGCTAAGATTGGGTCTGAATGAGGAGTTATAGATTGGATTAATTTAACCTGGTAAAAAAAATCTTTTTTTTCTGTTTTTCCCGCAGTGTCACGCGTGGAAGTGGTGCCGTACTCAAAAAAAGTTTCGAAGCTGTAAAACAGGAAAGGTATGTTTAAATAACTGTACTCAGTGCAATATCTGGATAGCATAACACACCTTACAGCGAGATGGATCAAGGAGGACATTTTATGAGGCAAATGTAGATTTTGTCACGCATAATTTAATACTTTTTCTTATGAACAGTATTTTCAAGTTTTCACATAAAACTTGAAGGGAACGTTATTAAACAAAATATTATATAACTACTGTCTGAGAACCGTCTCGAAATAGATCAAAGGAACCCCCTTTCAACACGAATTGAGGGATTTCAAACTATTTCAATACAGTTTCAGTTTTATTCTCAATGGAATAGCTAAACCTTGGCCTCGGTCAATAACCGACTGATTTACAGATAGCATCAATGTAGTGAATACCGGTGATTTGGTTGGCCAACTATTTTGTCTTGTACCTAAAGGTCGTATTTCCGTCAAGCAAGTATTTTGCTTACGCCCTTATGTTTCAGAAGGTCAGGTATTCCGGTCGACTAAGGGCGAATAATACCACTTGTAGTAGCTTGGTCTGCAATTTTGTACGAAGGCTGGTTCCTAAATCAAAAAGTACCTATATATTTGAATTTATTGGCGTTTTGGTGAATTAAGGACGAGCTGAGCTATTTGGATATCATGTGCTTGAATCTATCTATAGGATTACCAATAGTATGGTGACAAGTTTCAATTCTAGAAGAAAACATCTTGATAAGTCGTGGATACGAATTGCAAATGGGGTACGTATGCATTGCGCCAGCGTGGAGGCTGGAGCTCATTTGTTTTGTTTGAGACAGTAGGCTTGGGTTCTAAAAATCAAAACCCCTCTTCTCTATAACACGTACTAGCGGCCCGCCCCGGCTTCGCACGGGTACCATATCGCTTAGTATCTGCAATACGGCCACATCTCAAGAATAAAATACATTTGAGATGTGGCTCTATTGCACAGTGCAATACGGTCACATCTCGAAAGTAAAATACATTTGAGATGTGGCCGTATTGCAGACACTAGGCGATATTATACATACGATACTTGACTCTCGCCACAGTATAGAAGAATAATACAGTAGGTAATCTGAGGCCGTTTAGGAGCGTTCGTTACCTACTTTCGCTCGATGCGCAGGGCTGTGTCAAGTTTGTGGCTTGGCATACCTATAATACTAATTTTGCTTTTAAGTATGCAAAGTATTTCTGTTACAGTTTAATAGACAATATTGTATACACAAAGTAATAATATTATAGATAGTTGGGTATGTGTTTTTAGTTTGCCACTTCATGGAATATTTTAATACCACTATACTATGCCTAAAATATTTCCTAGTAAGTATAATAGTTGCTAAACTCCACTAGGTTGGTAGGTGCTTAGTTACAAGCCTATTCGGCTCCTTTTGATATCGTGGCACTGGCGGCTCGCTGTCTTCATACCTACGAGGCGGCTTCCTTTGACGTAGCGAGTGAGAACGAGCGAACACCGCAACGGCGCGGCCTCGATTGAAGCATTCTCCATCATTCCCGAAGGCTATGTGTGTGTGCGTACCGAACACGCGCGCATTTGTGCAGCCGTGCGATGTACCTTTGTTCGAAGCTTAGGTATCTACTGTTCCTATACTGTGCTTTCGCGCACGGACTTGAGACGTTCTCAAATTTTGTTCTTCAAGCCGCTGCAAACGCTCGATTATTGACTCGCGCACGGACTTGAGACGTTCTCAAATTTTGTTCTGCGAGCCGTCGTGAACACTTAATACTCGACTCTCGCGCGTGGACATGAGACGTTCACAAGTTTTGTTCAGCAAGCCGTTGTGAACGCTCAATACTTGACTCTCTTGCACGCGATTGCGACGCGTGTTCTCTCTGACTTGCAAGACGATTTTCAGTTTCTGATGGAGATTCTCCATCACGACGTAATTTTATTGCCCTAGCCTGTGAATTATTTCTAGAAGGTTGAGATGTTGATCTTTTGGGCATTTTAAAATGATAAATAAAACTAAATACTACATCACCTAAAACTAAATTATTTGCTTACATGTTGAACAAATTAGCCTGTATATTAGTGGTGATTAAAGAAGTCAAAATATTTTCAAGGAAAATTATTCGATATCGCACACAACCGCTACGTAGGGAGCCGACCGCGCGAGTGCGCCGCGCGGCACTTGACGCTTAGGCGCGAGGGCAGGCGCAGGCGGTGGTGAGAACGCGAGCGTCAAGTCAAAAAAAAAACCTACCAATACCCATATAAAATTTCAACCCGATCGGTTCAGCCGTTTAGTAGTTGACATACCGACAGCAGCGCCACCTACCGGGTCCAATTGTATTTTTAAATAATCCAGGAAACCATCGAAATACCCAGGTAAAATTTCAACCCAATAGGTTCAGCTGTTTAGTAGTTGACGTACCGAAAGCAGCGCCACCTACCGGGTCTAATTGTATTTTTAAATCATCCAGGAAACCATCGAAATACCCATATAAAATTTCAACCCAATCAGTCAAGCCGTTTAGTAGTTGACATACTAACAGCAGCGCCACCTACCGGGTCCAATTGTATTTTTAAATCATCCAAGAAACCATCGAAATACCCATATAAAACTTCAACCCAATCGGTTCAGCCGTTTAGAAGTTATGTAAAAAAGATAATACGGAAGGATAATTCTTACTACCCGTTTTCCCGTAAGAATGAAGCATTTTCCCGCGGTAAAAAGTAGCCTATGTTCATCAGGGATAATGTCGGCTTCTAATGGTAAGTTTCGGAGCCTATTCAATACAAACACACAAACAATCCAATCTTTCCTCTTTATAATATTAGTGTAGATTATTGGGACCTCCTTTTAAGTCTGCCGCGCGCAATCGCCTTTTAGGTATACAAATTATCAGTACTGCTCTTCCAATATCATTTTTAAATTATAATCATGTGTAAAAAATCTTTATTTAACAAAATGGGTAACTAAGTATTAAATAGCATTAAAAATGATATCTAAATAACAAAAACATATTTTGTCAGTGTACCTACACTTCTTGTCCAGAATATAGTTTCTTCAATTCTAGCCCGAAGTACCTAAGGCACCACCTGCATCTAGCCTGCTAGCTAAATGTGAGTCTAACTTGCATATCTGAGGGAATTTGGTGTAGTTTCAAATCGCACTAAACTTTTAGTAGTAGTAGTTATGTACTTTAGTATAATAATACTAGATAAGATTCAAAATCTAATTTCAAACTTAAAAAATGCAAAACTAAATTTCAATTAGGTACATGTCCTAATAAAGTTTTTAAAGTGATTTGTCACGCAGTTTTTGACTTTACAAAAAGTATTTTTTTATAATGCTTATAATATTTATTATTACTAGTTATTTATAATTCATTGCCGACTCTCCAAACTTTAATTTCCCTGCAGTGCCTGATGAAGGGCACCTACCAAGCGGTGACGCGAATTCGCGGTATACAGTTGCAGTTCGTAACGACGCGATTTCACGTCCGCGGCAACGATTGACAAACCACTTGACACGATCTCACGTTCAAGGCATTACGATTTACAAACCACTTGACACAACGAACACACATCACACACATATAATCGTAACACATACATAGGTAAAATATAAATAGATAAGACGTTTAAGACGCTTAAGTGGCAGTGGGCGGGGCACATAGCACGTAGAACCGATGGCCGATGGGGCGGAAAGGTTCTCGAGTGGCGACCACGAACCGGAAGGCGCGGCGTGGGTAGGCCCCCCGCAAGGTGGACTGATGACCTGGTAAAGGTTGCTGGAGTCCGCTGGATGCGGGTGGCGCAGGACCGGTCACTTTGGCACTCTTTGGGGGAGGCCTATGTCCAGCAGTGGACGTCTTTCGGCTGATATGATGAAGACGTTTATATTAACATTTGTGTTTATTTAAATATTTATAGTGTTCTTTATACATCTAAACCCTTAATACAAGAATATGATCGTAGGACAATCAGTTACCAATTTAATATTATTAGGATCCGGAAAAATGTCGAGATCGAGGAGTTGGTGGCCAAGCCAAACATCATCGGCGAAACGAAATCCCACAGACTTGACTGGTCCGGTCGTCTACTGCGAAAGGGAGAGGATCGGGCAGTCAAGAGAGCGTACTTGGGCCGACCGAGTGGTCGCCGCCCCGTAGGGCGGCCCAGGTATCGCTGGTAAAAGCTCGAGATTCTCTCAGGGACAAATTTAAGGAGGCAAACATTCTTACTGTAGCATGCCAATACATTCTTGAGAATATCATGTATGTGCGGAAAAACCTTCATGAGTTCAAACTCAACAGTGATATCCACGACTACAACACCAGAAGTAAAAACAAGATCGCAGTGAAGGTTAGTCGTCTCCGCAAGGTTAGCACGTCGTTCGTGGGGAACTGTATACGTTTTTACAATAAAATACGCACCGAAATTGTTAATTTACCGTTCAGTAAATTTAAGTCTCATGTTAAAAGTAATTTGCTGAGCAAGGCGTATTATACTGTCAACGATTTCTTAAACGACAAAAATGCATTTAAGCCAGTAGTAGTCTAATTCTATTAGGAATATACCTAAATACACGTAATCTTTATAAGTACCTACCTGAAATAACTGTTCCGTTTTATGTAAGAAGAGAGCACATAATGCTGTTTCTCGCCGAACAAGTCGCTTAAACTTTGTTATTATCAACGTCCGGTGGCTTATGTCATGCTCGCTTAAAGGGCTTTGCTTACGGTGGCGTCGTTGATCGAGTCGCCACCTTCCCTAAAATATGGTTGAGGGAGGCGATGGCTGAGATATGCGTCATACTCGTGATCTGGTGCTGTTTGTGGAGTCCGGACTGTTCATGCTTGCAAGGGCATAGTACATAGTTAACTAATTACATACTAGTGTTATTATTATCGTATTGACGAGAGATCATTCTGATCTTGACACTTTTTATTGTTATTGACCCTGTACATCTCTGACAATATAACAACATTGTTCCTTTCTTGTTTTGACGCTTAGAGACCGTATAATTATTAATTGTATTTGGAAGCTCAGAGACCTTATACATCTCTGGAATACTGAATTAATATGATTAACTTCTTGTTAATGCTGATACAGATCTACAGAATTTTATTTTGTTTACATTAACTTAGTGACATTTAGTTTGTTAACCTTTTATATATAATTTTAAATTATTATTGTGTAAGATTATTATTATTATTTTATTGTAAATTACGGTTTGACATGTAAAAGTGCCCTTGTGGCCTATTTGCAGAATAAATAATTGAATTGAATTGAATTGAATTGAGTCGTGCAGGCGGATCTGCGTCATCTTCAAGTTGAACGCTGGCAGGAAGTGGCGCAGGGTCGAGATAAGTGGCGTGCTCTCGTTTCGGAGGCCAAGACCCTTTTTGAATCACTGAGCCAAAATAGTTAGTAAGTTAGTTGTATATTAGACAAATGTACTGCGGCGCTACCACGAACTTCGAAAGTCGAAAACACGCATCCCTGTCACTCGAGTAAGGGAGTGCGATAGAGATGGAAATACCCGAACTTCGACTTTCGAAGTTCGTGGTAGCGCCGCTGTTACGACCAACACTGTCGAAGGGACTCGTCTGAAAACCAGGCTTAAAGCCTTGCATATGCTGAGACGAGCACCCATTGCCCAACCTAACGCAACTTAATATTTTAAGTTTTAATTCCTTAGAATTGTTTAAGTTATTTCATTGTACTTATTTTAAACGTTATATTTTGTTCTTTTTGGCAAAAAGTAATTTCAGTTTGAATGTTGACGCGATCTCACGTTCGAGGCATTACGATTGACAAACCACTTGCGGCGATCTCGCGTCCGCGGTATTACGACACCACATGACGCCTTTCTTCCACTTGGCAAATAATATTCGTAGCAGTGGAAGATTGCTCTGAAGCACTGAAGGTGAAAAGGTTTTTGAAGTTGTAACGCTATTTCGTCCCGGTCTAGCTCAAATGGATCAGAAATGCGGATGGGTGAGGTTCGTTGGCCTGTGGCATTCATGTGATGTGGTGCTACTTCTTTCTAAAACTAAGTTATGTAACTTGGAGAAAGTGGGCGCCTTAATAATTTGAATAGCAAGGTAGTTTTCTTTTGGGGAATCTCTCTCGAATAGTTCCTATTAAGTAGGTGGTGAACAATCAAACAGAAGTTGAAGTTCTTGGAAGTTATGTATTATCTTTTTATCTTACACAATTTAAGACATCATTTAGGGTTTATCAGCACTATTCTTAAAGAGTGTGTTCCTCTAACTATTTAACTCTATATAAACTTGGTTATTATATCGAACCGGATATTTTCTAGTGCTATAAAACTTTAATTCACTCCCAGAACTTTACGAAGGTACAGTGTGTGTGTGTGTGTGTGTGTGTGTGTGTGTGTGTGTGTGTGTGTGTGTGTGTGTGTGTGTGTGTGTGTGTGTGTGTGTGTGTGTGTGTGTGTGTGTGTGTGTGTGTGTGTGTGTGTGTTTGTGTGTGTGTGTGTATGTGAAAGTAATACAGAATTACTCACCCGGAGGGGTCTTTTACCAGAAACTATGTTAATAACAAACGGAGACTGCAACCCGCATTTAAAACAGGTTTAGGCTTGCCATTCTGTCCCATCAGCGTGCTGCCACGTCGGAAGATCTCCGCTAAACGGCTATATCTTTATAGACGTCACAGTCTTCCTGGTCCTTGTCGGGAGGAAACTCAACTCTGCGGCGCTACTACGAACTTCGAAAGTCGAAGATCGGGTATTTCCATCTCTATCGCACTCCCTTACTCGAGTGACAGGGATGCATGTATTACGAACTTCGACTTTCGAAGTTCGTGGTAGCGCCGCTGTTATGCCGGAGCCACGGAGAACAGACCCGGTGCCATAAAAGGCCCTGAAATAGAGGTTAACTCCCCTCACCCCAATAGTACTCCTCGAACCAGGACACTCGTGGACTGGGACAAGGTGCAAACAGGTATCTTACAGACAGATCCCCCCTTGCTTAGAGACATCCCAGACAATATAACTACAACCGAACAGACAGACCAAGCGATCGATTCTTTCACCAACTACCTCAACGCTGTACGAAGCGAGGCCTCAAGGGAGGTGTCGGCGGAGGACATCCAACACCGACCCCTACCTAGGGAACTGAGAGAGTTGGTAACAAGGAAAAATCGCGCCATCCGTACCTATTCAAATCACCCTTCTGCCGAAAATCGGCAAATCCTGAGGGACTTGTCTAACGAGTCCAAACAGAGAATTGCCGAATTTCGGGAGAAGTCGTTCAGGGATCTGATGGGGGAGATAACGCCTAGTCATCTGGCTTACTGGAAACTAGCGAGATCTCTCAAATCCGATGCCTGTTGGACTATCCCTCCCTTGGATCGACCGGATCACTCAACCCCCCGCGTTCGAGGACAGTGAGAAAGCCGAATGCCTTGCGAGTAGCCTAGAGTCCCAATGTTCGCCCAACCTCCTCCACACCGACGAAGCCCATATTAGAAGGGTCGATTCCGAGGTGGACAGGAGATCGCGTCTCCCCGTAACTTCACCCATTTTACCGGTGTCGGTTAAGGAAGTCAGTGACCATGTCAGGCGTCTCCGTATTAGGATGGCTCCGGGTGCGGATGGTGTATCCAATCGCATCCTGAGACTTCTCCCCGAAACCCTCCTCCTCCTTTTGGTTGGCATCTTCAATGCCGCGCTGACCAATGCTCACTTTCCAGCCGCGTGGAAATGTGCAACGGTCATAGGGATAGCGAAGCCCGGAAAACCCCGGACCTCGCCTGCCTCTTATAAGCCGATCAGCTTACTTAGCTCCCTTGGAAAGCTATATGAGCGGATCCTACTCACGAGAATTCTCAGATTTACGGCTGAGAATAACCTCCTCATCGACAAGCAGTTCGGCTTTAGATCCGGACACTCATGCGTCCAACAGGTGCACCGCGTCACGGAGCACGTGTTGGACGGCTTCTCTCGATTCCAGGGGCTCAAGACCGGTGCGATCTTTCTCGACGTGGCGAAAGCCTTCGATAAGGTCTGGCATAACGGGCTGGTATACAAGTTATGCCAGCTCGGTATACCGGACAGACTCGTACTCACCATACGAGATTTTCTCAGTGATCGAAGCTTTCGATACCGACTGGAGAGAACGTACTCGGACCCACACCCCATCCGGGCCGGAGTCCCGCAAGGCTCCGTGCTCTCTCCCACTCTCTACTCGTTGTTTACGAACGACATTCCCAGGCACCCTAAGGTGCAACTGGGGTTGTTTGCGGACGACACCGCGCTCTTTACGACCCATTGTAAGTACGCTACTATCCGGCGATACCTCCAAGAGGCAATCACCGACCTAGGTCGTTGGTTTAATCTTTGGCGTATCGAAATCAACCCGGAAAAAAGCACTGCAATAGTCTTCCACCCGTCTGACTGCGTTAGTACAGAAAGACGGGTGGCTCCGATCCAGATGTTTGACCGACCCATCCCCTGGGTCAACGAGGCCAAATATCTTGGAGTGACCCTCGACAGGAGACTGACTTTCCGTAGCCACATCCGTAGGGTTCGCAACCGCGCGTTGTTCGTACTAGGAAGGCTTGGGCCGATGATCAACAAGTTTAGTAAAATGTCACTTAGAAATAAGCTGACACTCTACAAGACTTGTGTTCGTCCAATCAAGACATGTGCAAGTGTAGCATTTGCTCACGTGCCTATGTCATCGCTCAAGCCGCTTCAGGTCATTCAGAATCGTTTTCTCCGTAGGGCGACTGGTGCCCCGTGGTACCAATCGAACCTCAGCCTGCACCACGACATGGGGATTAGCACCATGTATGGTTTCTTTAAGCAGACTGCCAGACGTTATTTTGACAACGCTCCCCACCATAGGAATCCGTTAGTTAGGAAGGCTGCTGATTACGTTCCCATCCCTCCCCCTCTGTCGTTACTCGGCGCTCACTGATTAGGGGCCGCACGGTCCGGCGTCCTAGGCACACACTCACGGACCCGGACGACGAAATCACAGCGTCCATCGAAAGATGGAACACTGCGCTTTCGGCGTCCAACACATCGCGTACACTTCGGCGTTCCCGCCGGCGGGGACGTCCACCGCGAGATCGCGACAACACAGACACATACAGTCCCTATTCGTCCCGGTACCGCCGCATACCGGGTAGAGTCAGTCCGACCCAAGTCGGGCCTAGCTGAGTTTCTTGCTGGACTCTTCTCAGCTAGGCTAGGTTTTAGCGAACCAGCGATAAAACTCCCAGCAGTTCGACACCACTCACACCCCAGATTCGGTTGATACCGTTCAACCAATCTCACTGGAGCGCAAACTCGTAGAGTATTCCAGTGTACAAATTTTCCCGCGTGGTCGTGCCGGAGGCTCCCCCTGGATTTTCCCCAGGCTACCCTCCAACCACGCAATTCGACCGCTATATTGGGTTCGTCCTATTATAGCAAGTCAGGTTCAAAAAAAAAAAAAAAGGTAAACTCCGTTTATACACTATTTCCCTCCTTCTGATTCAACTATATTTAATCCTTTAGGACATACTACATTCCTTGAGAAAAGGGCTTCTTGCCCTCCATGTGGGTTATGAAATGATGGCCTGTCAAAGGAACGGTATGTTAGTCACACAGCGTGTAGTTAGATTGAAGTTTTGATCGCTTTAACGTCAGGCATGATCAGCAGACAGGTTAGCTTTTCTTGTTAAACAAATTCATGACCAAAAAGAAATGGCCACTGCCGTCGCCGTTCACGGCGTATTAAATAATTGACGATAATCCGCTTCACAGCGAAGGAATATTGTACGTATGGATGTATTTCGATTATGATATCACTCGACCACCAAAAGATTCCTTTACGATCCTTCCATCCAAAACTTTGACAGCTCACTTTTTCTTAAATTTAACCTCACTATTGCCAGGATAGAAAACTCGACATTCAGCCAACCATAAATATTATTCACTAATGATTTGAAGATTTGGAAAGAAATTGTATTATGGTTTAAGTAAGTAAGTTTGGATGTTTAGATGTTTGCATGTTTGTTACTCAATCACTCTTAAACGGCTCAACCGATTTAAATGAAATTTTGCACGAACATAGTTTATAACCTGGATTCAAATATAGGATAGTTTTTATCCCGGGTCCACGCAGACGAAGTCGCGGGCGGAAGCTAGTGCTAAATATGTTTATTTAAAAGTGGAATGTAGCCTGTTAAAAAAACGATGTTACAACGTCATGAAATTATAATTATGTGGATTGTCTTGTGCATGCGTAGGGTAAGTAAAACACACAGATAATGAGATGTAACTGAAATTGAACTAAATCAAAGGGGAATCTCAAATTTCGGCTCTCCCGTTTATCTACTGGTAGCGAACATTTGTAAACCATACTCAGTGACCTGTAACTGTTCCAATAACATGCATACGTACGTTTGGGGTTCGAAGTTCAACATGCCGTAATTTAGCTACGGACTGTGAAGCTGGGCGCGTGGTTTAACATAATTTGTAGCTGATGGTATAGAGATGAAAACATTCAGATAAAATTAAGCAAGGATTCAACAATAACAATTTTAAATGAATATTATTATGATATGTGAAGTAGGTAATGCTTCTTATCTTATCTTATCTTATCTTACCTTATCTTACCTAGATGATTATTACCTTTCGGATGCACTTCGACCCAGCGGGATCTTTTGTGCATTTGCCCTCTCCTTTATGCCTACTCCCAAGCTCACTCCAACATTTCCACAAAGCGGATGATGCAGCTCAGCGGGCGCACCTTGAATTCCTTTGGTTGCGGATAGCCGTTACTAAAGTAATTCATTCTTTGTCTGGCAAGGGCATGACATTCACACAATAAGTGTTCCACGGTCTCATCCTGTAAATATGAGTCCCTGAGCGAAATTAGTTAGTTAGTTAGTTATGGTCTCATCCTCCTCGCCACACATTCTACAGTCTAAACTATCCGACAGTCCCATCTTGGCCAAGAGATCCTTGACCCCAAAGTGACCTGTGAATACCCCAGTGGGCGTAGCATGGTTGCCATTTTATCACTTATCGTTGTGGTAAAGACGCCCATCACGCTCTGACAAGTATGCTAGTGCGAGAGTGACGGATGGCTTATCCACAACGATAAGTGATAAAATGGCAACTGTGCTACGCCCGCTGATATGATTCTGAGTTGCTTCCTACTGGATTTCCAGAGCTTGTTAGTCCAGCCCGAGTCCACTCCTTCTATGAAGAGCTTAGAGTGCCTTAAGCCCGCCTTATTCCTCCACTCGTGTTGGTGTTTGGTTTTGGCGTAGGCTTTAAAGGCCGAAGTTACGGTTCCCTACGAGTCCCACAAAATAAAGCTTAGAAACAGCAGCCACTTTTAAGTTGAAAACACCCGTTATTTTTGGTTACCATATCGGAGATTATTTTGGAGCCTTCCAAATCGGGGATATAGCCGACTTAGCGGGCATACGGTCATACGTATTAAGCAATCACAATAATATCATAAGCATATGTATTCGGCAAATCTTATCCTACTAATATTATAAATGTGAAAGTTTGGATGTTTGTTACTCAATCACGCTTAAACGGCTCAACCGATTTGGGTGAAATGCACGAAGATAGTTCATAGCCTGGATTAAAATTAGGATCGTTTTTATCCCGGTCCACGCAGACGAAGTCGCGGGCGGAAGCTAATAATAATACATAAAGCGGCCTTCAAACCGGACTAAATGCAGTGCACTAACCAGGGGAGGGGAGATAAACCATCTCGCTCTAATCAGTGAGTGTGAGTGCAGTTAGTGCACTGCATTTAGCGAGGTCTAAAGGCCGCTTAAATGGTTCATACAGGAAATAGGTTTTGAAATTTGAAATTCTCTATCACTCTTCTAGTTTGTTCTCGCTCTTTGGCCTAACTCTGACGAGCAACTGCTCTTGTCAGTAGTACAGATGCAAATCGACCCGCTACAAAAGGAATATTTCTCGACGTTTTCCAGGACTCAACCTTGCGAAAGCTTTAGAGGATTATGAAAATGCTTTGTGTGAAGTTAGAGCTTGTGTCTCAGAATATCAAATGGATGTGGAAGTGAAAGAGATACATACACGTGTAAAGTCCCTTATGCTAAAATCCCGGAAAGGACTGTTTTAATACGGACGTCAACCGCATAATTCTTTTAATTTTCAATGTGGCATTTAAACTAATTTGCATGATTCACTCTTTGCCAACGCGAAAATATTAAAACAGGACTGTCCCCTCATTTAAATTTCTAAATCGTATGAAAAGATTACAATGAGATTGTGGCATTAAGCCATGATATACGAGTTTATCAGAGTTTTCACCATTACGTGGCTCGTCCACCATTATGGTTTATATTTTATACAAGTTTACTCCTACAATTACAATACAGTTCGCAGCAGGAGTTACTTCACGGGCGAAGAGTTCAAAATTATTTAAAAAGCACCTAATTTCTTGAAACATGTGTTGATTATTATGACCCGTTTGTACGCGTCGCTACTTCAGCAGCTGCTGACTTTACCAACCTTATGCTGAAGTAAATTAATCTTTTTTTTTACAATAGATCAATATTTGGCTAAATGTTTTGAAACCAATCGAATTTAAACTTTCGTGAGACATGTCTAAAATTAAATCCGGGGTTAAACTTACATATTAAATGTCACGACAGGCGAACCGTGGATTTATACAATGTGTTGAAACATTGGCATAGTATCTTATAGTGTAATTTTGTAGTTAGATACACATGAGATAGTACCACAATAGGGCGTCGATTTGGTTTATCTCTACTACATATTAATTGTGTGTATCTACTACGTATCATGTTAGTGTTTCGCGTGCTCTCTCTCTTACACGTTATCGTAACGTGATTGAGGTCGGAAGCAACGAGTAGAAATACGTAGGTTGGTACTGTCATTTTAATGCTAAGAATATCGCGCCCTTGAATCCTCATTGATACCCTAATTGGTAACAAACAGCGTATAACTTCTAACTATTCTCTAAACTAAAACAACAGATGCAACCTTGTTGCTCGACTTGCAAATCTCCTTAATTGGTTTTTAATTGCCCCCTCCCTCGAAGTTCAAATTAGCAGAGCTAATTAGAGACGTCAATTCTCTTGTCTATCTGTTAGTGAAATGTTTCATGTTTATTTGGAAGCTTATTTGGCACCTGTTTAAGCTATGCATCAAATATTTTCTCATGTATTCGAGGAATGAAAAGATTTGCCAGTTTTCGACTCAATTTGAAAGCGGCTAAGGTTCAAAAGTAACGAACATATTTTCATTCTGCGTCTGTTTCTTTATTTAGTTGGAATTTAACACGGTGAGAAACTAGTTTTAAGTTCACTTTGATTATTAGAATGTATTTATACTGCAATTTGGTGACATAAAGAAGAGAAAGAGGTACAAAAAAAATTGGATCCATACAAAAAATATAAAATATTGAAATCTTCATTACGACCGATTGTTGCTGTCATACATTAGCTGGTCCGGGTATATTTAGATTGTAGATCGACTGCTGGAAGTAAGATTATTACCATATCAATAACCATATTTAACTATCCCGCGTGGATGTTTAGCCAGTGTAAGTAAAGAGTCATGTTTAATATCGTCAGTCCAAGGAATCAGAATCCGCGCTGTGTTCACCCTAACTTGGTTTCGTCTCCAGCAGCCCTATCGTGAAGTGAGATTAGAGTCACCCACTGGTGGGTCTGAATAAAAAAAAAGGTTCCACTGTTGTGGTGAAACGTGGCCCAGCTCGGGGTTTTTTTCTACTGATAATTAAAGCAATTCGTGCAAAATTATCCCCTAACCATTCCAAAATATCAAAAATGCACAACGTTAATATTCAAGTTTTCACTTCCGCCGGCACTCCCGGAGTGCAACCCGGTCTTTTTTTAGGGTTCCTAGTCAACAAGGAACCCTTATGGTTTCGCCATGTCCGTCTGTCTGTCTGCCTGTCTGTCTTCGGCTTAGCTCAGTAACAATTACTACTAGAAAACTGTGATTCGCCATGGGTATATGAATCAATCACGCCGACAAATCAGTAATTCGTTTGCGAGATATTAGCCTTAATTTTAGTTCGAGTCATGTGCCCCCCCTGCCGGCTAAATGGCTACTACTGGGGATGTGAAAAAAATCGTGGTAGTAGTACATATTTAAAAGGAAAACTATCACAAACAAGTAGGCATAAATAGTTACCGAGTAATAGTCGACCATCTTAATGTGTAATTGAAAAGGCCAATTTCATACAAATTCGGCCGACGCAACCGCACCGCATGTCGATGTAACCAAGACAGACAGGCAACTACGGATCCCTAAACTGCGCGTGGCCCGACACGCACTTGGCCGGTTTTTTATAAATATTTTGATTACTTCTTAATTCAGTTTTCTACGCGGTTAATGTACAAAAAATAACTAACAATATTTATAGAAAACTAATGATTAATTTTCAAGACAAAAACGAAACGGTAACTTATTATACTGAAATTTTCAAGGCACCGTAGTCGTCGAGGCACTAAATAAGTCTGCATTATTTATGCGTCTACGTACAACAGGGCTGCCCTGCACTTTATGCTCCGTTTATTTAATAGTTTCTTAATAAGCACTAATCTTGCGTAGCCACCTTGTAATTCCCTCCATTTTAGGTGGAGAATTTAAATTCCAGAATAATTAGAAGCACATAGAGCGGTAGTCGGGGCCTGAGAGTTGGAATTTTAAAAGCGGTGCCGTTTTAGTTCAGGTTTATGTTATTCTGGAAGATGCGTTTATTCTAAAAGTTTCGTTGAAGATTAGAAAATTACTCAATACTAGTATAGTTTTTATTCCCAGGATTTTATGCAAAAATTGTTTCAGGAATGCTTTTTCATGTTGATATCATTATTTTGTTATGTTTTCTGAGGAAACTTTAAACATGGTAGAGGTCTCAATATTTGACACTTTAATCCCTAATAGTTGACACACGAATAAAAGTGTAAGTATTGGGTCAGTGTCTAGCACAAGGACATTTACATCACGTTGTGTTTCTAAAAAAGATATAAATAGGTTTTAGAAAGTGTGTCATAATAACATTCAATTATATTATCAATTATAATATCATTTAAACATCAATGTCAAAAATTCGTTATTTTCCAGTAAAAAAATTGGTTAAACACATTAAAGTGCTTTGGAAGGAGATTCACTGGCGCATTAGTATACATACCTAATTATAAGTATTAGGGGACAATCTTACACAAAAGATTTCATGAAATGCATAAAAACTAACCTACCTACCTACTAATGATAATACTTACCTACGTAATATATGTATTGAAATTGAAAACGAAGGATGCAGCGTTGCCAGCTCGACAGAAATAAATTCTCTTAATTAAGAACGGTACTAACTCATCCTCATTTTATTCTAATAGAAAAATAAAGGTACCAGGGCCAGGGGTCGGAATTAGTGATTAATTGACAGAACAAACATAAAACTACATGGGCCGTGCCTGGGACAAATGGTTCGAGTATACGATGCGATGTTGTTTTATCTCCCGAGCGCAAGACAAACGTTGAAAAAAGCTGTTATGTATTCCAATTCTATTTTTGTGTAGTGCACCTTCTTACATTTGACATTCCATCTCATAAGAAGAGAAGCCATCTAACATTTATCTTTAAAATATTCCAAATATATATTTTCATACATGAAAACCGTAGGTAGTGATCAGCTAAGTTTTTATTTGCACTACCAATTAACTGCCACTCAGCGTCGCTTTTAGCAAGCGTTCTATGAAAAACCTAAATATTCCGTCTACAGACTTAGGTACGGTTGGCATCATAAATATCAGGACTCACGTTGACGTTTGAATTCTTATGTCATATGATCCAATGACGGATTCTAAACCACAGTTAAAACTATTAAATAACGTTGATGACAAAGTTTCATATAATATATTCATATTCATATAATCACAAAGTTATAAGTGTCCTAAGTATTAAGACAGGGTATGTTCTGTCCCTTTTCCGCAAAACGCACCTCATAATGAAACGATTGTCATTTACTATGACGCTCGAAGATACTGACGTCACAATCCCCTAGTGTTTTCTCTCCCCAACAAGCAACGTTCAAACGGTCGGTAGCTTCGTTATTTTTTGAGATAGGTATTTGAATAATAATAATACATATTAAATTTACACCTTATTTATTTAAATTATATTTAAGCCATTGCGCTATTAAATGAATATATGAAAATACCTTAATTATAAATATATAAGAAAGCAGCAGCCATAACAACGCCACAACTTGCTCTGTAGGTACGTGGTTTTGTGTTCCTGATGGTGAGTAAGCACTAGTAAGCACTCTGGCGACAGAGCTCCCGAGGACGTGTTGTGCTGAGAGTGAAGGTCCCGCGTTCATCCCTAGAATACAACGAATTCTTAAATCAATTAAAACTTCTCGCTCATGATTCTTCTGGAATAGTAAGCGTCCATAGGCTGCGTTGCATGTATACAGGCACACCATATGCTTGTTTGACACCGCCGTAGTAAAAAAAAATGAGAGTACAATTTTTTTTTTTTAATACAACGACGGTGGCAAACAAGCGTACGGCCCGCCTGATGGTAAGCGGACACCGCAGCCTATAGACGCATGCAACTCCAAAGGAGTAACATGGGCGATGCCGACTCTTGACATGTTTGAGGATTCGCCGTGAGATTGACAGCTGAATGAACAAATTCCATTGCTCTCAATACAACGCATCCTCGGGCGCTCTGGCGACCTGGCTCACCTCCAGGAACACAACACTACTACAGAGCAAGTAGTAGTGTTATAGAACAACCAAATAAATACCTAGAACCAACCTGACCCGTTGGTTCCTGAGGCTTGTCATAAGGTACCAAACCACGATATATTTAATACACATTAATACATAAATACCGAGGACTGTCACCTTTGCAGACAGGTACCAGTAAACCAGTCGGTTGGTAAAATTGAACCTCAAGATAAGAAGACCCATAATTTAAAGGAATACCTAAGTTAGATTGATCATTAGGTACCTTTAAAAGAAGTTACACGTAAATAGTGGATGCTCAACGTAATACCTATTTAAGTCATTAACTAAGTTCAACATTAAGAAGTCGGAAATTCTGAGCACTACTGCCTACAATAGTACGTAATAAAACGACGTGTTGCTTTAGCCAGCAAGTGGTACATAGTAAAATTTAATTTAACACCCGCACAGTGTAAATTGCAGACTGTACTTGTAAACTCACATTATAGTCACGCGAAATTACTTCATTTACTGTAAGTAGCTACAGCGAAATCAGTAGCGTTTGAGCGCACAAAAAATAATTGCTGACTTTTAAAGTAGGGTGAAATTTTGTTTCTAGCTTTCAGCGTAACATTCAAGCTATTAATAGTGCATAGTAAGACCGAAGGCGAGGTCCGGCTATAATACGAGGCCAGGGTGGCACTTATGGAGGCTTTACAGTGCTGTTCTCAAAAAAGAATAGTAAAAAGACGATTGAACTGAGTTGTACGCCATTTTTATTTTAGGTATTTATCGTATGGCAAATCATTGTATTTAGAACCAAGTACAATACGGACACATCTTCAACCTCCCTGGTATCTCCTTTTTAAAGGTGGGGCACTGCCAACAACCACCTCAGCTTATCTTTGTTAAAAAAAATGTTCTACATTTAATTATTATTTCATAATGTAAGAAATGGGATTTACATACTTAAATCCTGGACAGTTTTGCGTTTTCCTGCTGGTCGATCACGTTACGCATTGTACGCACGTTAGGTAGATCTAAATGTCACATTTTATAAGGAAAAACAGGTCAAGTGCGAGTCTAACTCGCGCACAGAGGGTTTCTTACACACTATCAATGAACTCAAGGTAAATTAAATGTCCCAATATTTGTTGAATTCCTTATTTTAACCCAACTTAACAGAATTCAATTTCAAACAACGAATAACTTTTACACCAAGAACATCGAACTACCAAGACGGTTGAATCGCGATCGCGATTTTTTTTGACCTGCTATTGAAATATACCCGTCCCAACCCAATTAATTCTAGAAAATTCTTAACAGCGCGAAGTAGGAATGGGGTCAGCGCCATCTATCGGCCCCATTTGGTACTAACGTGCGAGCTCAACTTAGTATTTATGTTGATTTTTTAGCGATTATTGTTAATCACGTGAACCGATCTCGTTTTTTTTTTAAAGTACTCTCTTCTATTATAGTCTTATAGGAATTTCAAAACAAAAAAATACTTATACTTAAAGTTAATTCAATTGCAAACTTAACTAGGAAATGATTTTTGAAAATAAAACAAAATATACGCTAGATACAGAAAAAATCATGCTTTTCCACTAATAGTTATGTTTATCTTAATAATATATAACTTATCAAGATAAATTCGGACATAGGGGGGTGGGTGTTTACATTTTCCTTCATAGGTCGAAATTTTACCAATGTAGAAAAAAATAAAAACTGTTTCAAGAAGTGCTTGAGTTGCCCTTTCATATGATACATTTATTTAAATTTCAAATTGATAGCTTAAGTAGTTCGTGAGATATTTCACTTTGTGACAGACAGACTTACAGACGGACGGAGTCGCACCATAAGGGTTCCTTTTTTACCTTTTTTGGTACGGAACCTTAAAAATTACAAGTGGATTGTCCTAATGCGCGTTCGAAAAGTTACATGGTTACCCCTCTGGACACTTCTAGTAATTGTTCAGCATGTCGATTACGTAACGCATTGTACGCACCTTAGGTAGATCTAAATGTCAAATTTTATATGGAAAAATGACAGGTAAACTGTCCTAACGCGCGTAGTGAAACGTTACGTGATTACCCCTCAGGTTTCATACAATTTTTGAGAAAAAGTATTTTTCTTTTTTAACAGTCGTAAGCGTGAGCGTCTCCTAAAAAACTTTATAAAGCGGGGTATGACATGAATTCTTACCTAAGATTTTCTATCGGTTCACTAATGTTAGACCAAACAACTTTTGGCCAAATGTTTCATTTGACCTAATGCATTTTTTTCTTAAATAGAAAGCTTTATAGGATTATTATAAAACAAACCTAATGACTTCTATTTGATGATATTCAAAGAATACCCGAAAATACCACTGTTTTGACGAAAAATGCATTAGGTCAAATGAAACATTTGTCAAATGATACATTTGGCTAAAAGTTGTTTGGTCAAGAGACAGGACCCCTTTTCTATCACTATCAAACAGTTGCATCAACACAGAACTGAAATTGAAATAAAAGTGAACAAGATCGGTGCGAACCCAAACAACGCGAGGGATGCCGTAGCTTATAAAGTGCAGGCGCGTCCAAATTTAGCGACAAGCTGACATGTGCTGTCGTATTTTACGCCGTAATGTGGGGTCCCACGCGAACCGTTCGTTTAATTGCGAGGTAGATGGTGCAAGGTTCCGACATCCAACATGGTTACTATATACGTAATTCTAGGTTATTTTCTATTATCCCCAAGGCAAAATTTATGAGACCCTAAATTAGGTTCATCCTTTTAACAACCTTATAGCAGTTTGTATGTTTCACGCACTCGTTCTAAAGGATGACTCACGCTACAGCGGCGACAGTGCTTGACTACGAGCTGACAGTTCGGGTATTTCCATCTCTATCGCAATCCCTTACTCGAGTGACAGGGATGCATGCATTACGAACTTCGACTTTCGAAGTTCGTGGTAGCGCCGCTGAGCTTATTTGCGTGTCGCTGTTCGTAAACGGCCCGGTGGCAAAATGTGTAATTTTGCCACCGGGCCGTTTACGAACCTCTGCCGAGCAGAGCTGCGTCCGCAAATCGGCCACCGGGCCGACTCTGATGGAGACTTTATGCAAACGTCATGTTACCGAGCTCGCACCGGACCGTTCAAAGACGTTAGCCCGGCGTACTTTAAGCGAGTACGCGAAACAGATTGAAGATTTGGATCGAAAAACGACTGCCAAAGGCCTCTGGAAGTGTCAGTGCATTTTCACTAGAATATGGTCATTGTATTTCTGAGGGGTAATCACGCAACGTTTTGAACGCGCGTTAGGTAGATGCAACTGTCATTTTTTCCCTATAAAAATTGACATTTAGATCTACCTAACGTATGTACAATGCAAATGACCTGCTGGTTATTATTAAAGCCACACTACTACTTTGTTTACGAGTTATTAGCTGTAGTTTTCTGCGCACTCGCTTCCACGCCCGTCACGCAAACAAATTCGAATATGATGCAAACATGGTGACATTGGTGACCTATACCAAGCCTGCAGTTGATTACAAATAAAGAACCCTTAAAAAAGGATGTTTTCTTAACATCACATTTGATAGTAATCATCAAGCAATCAGCCAAGCATCTGCATGACCTTTACAACAGTATGACCTGTGTGTGTGACAGTTTGTAAACCAAACTTAAACTCTCTATAAAAAAGAGGGTCCTCATAATAAGAATATTCTCATAAAAGCCTCATAAAATAATAATAAAATCGAAGCGTTTGATATCAAATTAAGCTAATGCGTCTCTCGTTAAGCGAACGTCATAAATAGCCCTGGGAAAATATATGGTAATCCAATAGTTGGAAACCTTTTTGCGTCATCCGTCTGATAAATATTCATTAGTATACGGTGTTTCGACGTGGATTAAAATTGTCGGTTTGAAAACTATATTTGATTAATAAATAGATTTTAATGCGTCCCTGGAAACGTCTGAATTATATTAAGTCATTTCTAGATTTACGAATATGGTTAGTTCAGAGTTCAATTCGTTGAAATTTTTTTTTTTACACTATTATTTGGTTTCTTGCAGGTAAATAAAAATTAGCTAGGATTTTAGGTGTTAGGATTTTGCATCGTTTAAATGACCATCGACGCAATGACGTTGTTTAGATTGTCTATAAGTGTATTTGTGTGTCCTGTGGCATATTAGGTACCTCCCAAACGGGTGAAGCGAGTTGAGTGCGCATTTTAATCGAAAGTATTGTCTGTCGAGATGGTTCTTAGCTATGTTCGATTGCTTCGGGAATATTTTAAATGTTTGATTTACTACTTTACAATTCCTGTTGTGTTCTTTGTATCAGACGGGGTCATATCTCTTTACAGAAGTTCTAACTTCCCTAAACCTAAGGTTTGGTCACTTTTCAGTACTTTGAAGGACAATTTCTCCCAACAGGTTGACTGGGCAGCTAAAAAATAAGTACCTATCTATTATTTTAGACTACTGCATAAAATATATAAAAATACACCAAAGCGGAGTAGCGGAGTAAGCGGAGTTGCGTAACCTTGAACAATGACTTGAAAAATGTTTTATAAAAACCCATAATATTTTTGAACAAGCTAGCCAATGATCCCCACACCAAGGGTTTAACAAAAAAACCACTTTAAGTGTAGGTATCGTAAAAAAAAATATTCAAGAATTTATTTTACCCTTTTGTCGACGTTATTGATTCAATATAACCATGCCGAATTACAGCGAATTACTAGTGACTGAGCTAAGCCGCAAACAGATAGACGGACAGACTGATATGGCGAAACTAGACGGGTTCCTTGTTGACTACAAACGGAACCCTAAAAATGGACTAAAACTAATCTTAAAATGCGTCATCTTCAAAAGTCCCTTCACTAATCAAAATGCTGTATTATATACTATATACTTAAGATAAAATGATTATCACAACACTTGTTATGTAGCATTTATTAGACTCTTTTAACTAATTTTGTAACCAACGACACTAACACTAGGTACTAACAAAAATAGGCGACCAATTCGTATGAAAGGTAACTTGACCAACCATGAGGCGTACGTACCTGTCCTCCAAAAACAAAACACGGTAAATACAACTGAGGAACATGCATGTTCCCGCCTTTTTCCATCGGACGCCTGAGAACAAGTGAAGAAAACGCCAATAACAGATGTTAATTACACCATATAAATTTATCGGGGCTTTATCTGTACGTAAGTGGATGTAATAGATTGGAATGGGCTCAAGAAAGTTTTTTCGGGGTATTCAGGGTGAAATTTTGTAACTATCGTTTTGGGCATAACTCTTTTCAAGACATTATTATCGTCTGATGGTGGAATCTGTATTTAATAGCCGTTATTCCGTTTTTACCTTTCTTTGCTGATGTGACTATGTGGAAGTGCTGGCAATTCAACCTAAAATAAACAACTACGCTTTGTGTTATTTAAAAATGGAGCTCGATCGTATTATAAGGTTGCAAGTCCCATAAAGATCCAAAGACAACTCAGAAAATGCTCCATACGTCTCATAGTAGCCTAGCCATACAGTAATTTTGAGAGTGGGCAAAATTAGGAACGGATACGGTTTTAAAAGAAGAACATAACTAAAAGTCCGATGTCTCTCGACGTGATGTTCAGGGCGTAGTCAGTAAGTGTATGCGATGTACAAGCGATTATTCCGTAATATCAAAAACGTCTGTTGCCTAATGAATACTAATGATTGTAAACCTTGTCGACACCAGTATGACGGTCGTAGAGAGGTTTTGGTTTGTGACGCCAATTAGTAGGTATCGCCTAGGAGTAAACGTCAATGTAAACTTAGATTACAGCCTGTATACTGTATAGTGTATAAAATATACACTTCTATACTTATATTATTAGAGGAAAGGTCTGTGAGATTGTAGCTTTGTAAGTTCGTATGTAATGGGTAATCCCCGGAACCGATTTCGAAAAAAAAATCTGCAGCTGTGTAAAGAATGGACTTCCTGGATCGGCAAAGGGTTTGTTTGATACCGCGGATTTTCATGCGTTCTAGTTGGTTAAAGATGAGTAGCATGGAAATTACTTTAAAATTAGATTATATATATGGAAATTGGTGTTCAAACAACTTCTTTAAAATAAATATGAATATTTAAAGCTAACATATTTTTTCTCAAGCATGCAATTAAATATTGACGTTGTGTTCTTTATAATAAATAGGCTTCGAAGTATTACGTTTCGAGCTTGGCGAGAAATCCGTAATGAAATTTCATACAAAATTGGAGGCCTAGGCCTACAAAGTGACCTTCTTTTGTTTCACTATCAATTTGTGAGGTGACGTCACGTTCTTCAGCCATTAAATAACGTTTAGAGCTATTTATTAATTTCATTGCATGTTTGAGAAAAGCACTGTAAATACCTCGGCGTGAAAAGGGATGGCCAGCCTCGTATCCCTATCCGTTTATATCTACTTGGCCGGCAAACTGCAGTAATGTACTATTAATAATAGACTACTAAAAATATAGTATTGCTATATTTATAAGCTACTAGCGTGCAAAGTTTGCGTTGAAATTTAAACTATTCCATATTGTGTAGGTACACAACAAAACAATAGGTAAGTACACAATGTCTATATTACTAGTATGCGTCAGTCAACGAATTTCATACGACGATTTTTATGGCTCCATCGGAATTGTCCATGATTCCGCTACATACGCCATATAATGTGTAACGTAGTTACAAATGGGTGATACGTTTTAATGACATTGCAACATACTCGTATAGATACAATTTCAATAAACAATTAATAATGCCTAATTTCCAACGTGTTGATATGAGCTTTACAATTAGTACCACGATTTCATATAATACCTATATGTAAGCCAAACGGTATCGCACATGTCAATGGCAAGTGTCCCGATGGCATGACGCTCATTCCATGGAAGCTGCCCCCCATTCTGTAACTTGTTTTAAGCTCACCTCAACGCTCACCCACAAATATATCTTGACACCGCGATGCGTAGTAACCAAGCGTAGGTAGAGGTCTAGTTTCGTGACGGGTGAATGGCGGGGTGAGCCGCATTAACGCTTAGCGAATAACAGCCCTGGGCAGGACGACTATTGTGTGGGACGCTGCCTGCGTTGATACGCTAGCCTCGTCCCATCTCCAAGCGACCTCCTCTAAAGCCGGAGCTGCGGCCACCACGGCAGAGCAACACAAGCGGTGCAAATATGCTGTCTTCGGCGAAGGCTACATGTTTGCGCCGTTTGGAGTGGAAACCATGGGGACCGGGGACAGGGGAGGAACTTTCAGAACGGCTCTTTCAAACACCCGGTGACCAGAGGGCTGGCAGCTATTTTGGCCAAAGGATTAGCCTAGCAATCTAACGAGGCAACGCTGCCAGCCTTAGCCTTAGACTCCATAGCCAACGACAGCGACCTGGCATTTTTTATAATATAGGTTTAGTATATACCTTTTTTTTGGTTTTTATCTAATTTTTACAAGATTTTATCGTAAGTAGGTTTATTTAAAATTTATCGTATCAACGTTAGGACCCAAAATCATTACACTTCTTTCTAGCTTTGTCGTAGTAATGTAATAATATACCTACTGTCTCATCCCTAATAAGCAATTGTCTGCGTTGGTAGCACGCCTTTAAGGAGGGCGTCTCATAATTTAAAACCTCGGCCGTTAATTTGGTTTGCGGACACTTTAGTAAAATAATAGTTCTTTGCACTCAGGGAAAAGCTGGGTGTATCTAAAAACCCATTGAAGACTTCTACGTACATACATAAGTATTATTTGATGTAATTTGATATTTATTTAATCGTATGGCGATCTGTGGAATAGGCGAATAACCATGTGATATTTTTATAGTAGTGCGCCTATTTCGGATTTACTTACCACAACCCTGCACCCAAGGGATGCCCCTTGGGTGCTGCTAAATACTCAGGGAAAACTACGGTATTGAAAAGCATTAATTTATAATAATGATTTTTTTTTCATTTAAAAATGTTATTCACGAGGCCCGACGGTATAACGCTCATTCCGTGGCAAGTAGGACGACCCCTAGTCTGGGACGCCACCTGGCTCCGTCCCGTCCCGCAGAGGGCGGGCGCATCGGCAGCATCGGCAGTGGCTGCCAAACGCCGATTTGCGGCACGAGCCTCGCAGGCAACCATGTGTTTGCGGCTTTTGCAGTAGAGACGCTTGGGCCCAGAAATTATACCGGGACCTAAAAAAACGGCTCTTCGAGCACACGGCTGGCCCTATTAGGGCTGGCTTGTTCCTCGGCCAAAGAATTGGCATCGCCATTTGTAATTTTTAGTTGTAACTTTATTTCTGTAGTAGTTTTTAAGTTGTTCTGTCTATTTGATTCATGTTTTGAGGTGTGCAATAAAGATATGTTAAGTCATTCTAAGATGCTTTATTCAAGAATCCGACACACTTTCCACCCGGAAGTAGTTATGTAGATTTAAATGAAGCATGCATTGTCTTTTTTATGATTTATCTTGAATATTACTTATAGAGCAAATGTGAATGAACGAAAATAAAGACAAAAATATTTATTAATATTTTAACTGACTTTTCAGAAGCTGGTTATTTTTTTTTCTATGTCTGAAATTTTGTCGGTTTCATCCGCTGGGTAACTATATTATTGATAATATATCCGTTACACAGAAAAAATAGGCTAAGCAAGTTGTCAGGTCATTGACTGGACTAAAATAAGTGACGACACTTTCGGCGAAATAGGCGCTACTATAAACATTACGATGCACCGGCGCCACATGTCAAATATTTTCAAACGTTAATAGTGCGCTGGATTGTTGAAAAATATTTATTATGTGCCATAAATCATAATGACTCACGTGCCAATATATCTGAATACTCGATGGCTATAAAAGTCGCGAGAGATTACATTAGCAAATGGCCCGTGAATGAAAACATTGATAAATCCTTTTATGCGTTCATAAATAGAATCCGTACAGTACAAAAGGAAAAAGTTATCTAGATAATGCCATGTGCAAATTGCTTTTAGAGCTAAGTATTTTAATATCGGTCTATTTTAGGAAGTAGCATATTAATTTGAAACTTTTTAACTTTATTTGGCTATTTTATTTGCTTTGCCGATTTTCTATCTTCTTATTTATTCATAATAATTAAGCACACGTAGAAAACTTTAATGAGATATGTACGCGTAATTCGGTATATTATAATAACTATGTGTCTAGCTCAGTGCTTGCCAATTTATTATGAACTAGCTACGCAGTAGTAAAGAACGCGGGCAAACCCACGCAGGTAAAATATAGCCCATGTCTGCCCAGAATGTCCATAACATTATATATACTGGTGAGAGTTTTTTTAATTGTATGATTACATCACATTTTGTCGATCTTTATACCCACATTTATGCTAAAAGTGGCGCTGGAACATGAGTTGTATGTGCTCTACGCCTTTTGGGAATAAAGGCGTGAATGTATTTATGTATGTATGTCATAAATAAATGATCATTAGGGGACAATCTTAACAAATCGAAGTGGTCCCGAGGGTTCGAGACGAAAATATAGATATATAAATACTTAAATAGGTATATGATAGAAACCACCCAAAACTCAACAAAATATTGATACTCATCACATATTTTAGCCTTACCGTGATTCAGGACCAGAGGGATAAACACTTTACTTTCGAACAAGCGTTAGGACAATTCAACTGTTATTTTCCTATACAAAAAGTAACAGTTAGATCTAACTGACACACGCACGTAAAATGCGTTACTTAATCGACCAGTAGGAAATACGTAAAATCCACGAAAAAAACGCACTTACTAAAATTACATTGAGAAAGAAGGGACACTTGAACCTAAATCGATAGTTAAATCGGTAAAATTAGTCCCACGTCATCTTTCAAAGAAGCTTATAGAATTTCTATCCGTACAAAATCCGTTATCAGATTATCTTGGCGAGTTCTCTAGATATTCCTTTACATATGTCAGGAACTGAACTATAAAGCTCCTCTGCATTGAATTAAGAAAATTCTATGCGTCATGTACAAAGCTAGGGAGTTACTCCCTTATAGAATAGCAGGGCAGGTATCAAAGATTTCCCCACTCCGCTCGGGTTACATGTAAATCCGTAAGGGTCGGAGTTCATATATTTCAGCCTTGAGACGGCTCGAAAAGGCGTGCTTTCTGCACAGCCACGATTCTAGAGAGCCGGTACAATTAGCTGGTTGCTTTGCATAAAACACACCCGCGTACTGTTTGGTGGGGCAAGTTTTGGGATACCGCGACGAACAATTTGATAGATGTTTAGGGAGATATAAAATGTATGTAAGCACTTTATTGTACACAATAACAGTAATGTTAAATTATATTTTTTTGTTATAAAAAGGTACCGCTTAGAGTGAGTAGACACGAGCGCAATCATTACGCCAAATATCGCATATTATCGTACTTTTTACCTAAGTACCCAAGGTACATTTCGTACATTGTAGATATTTTAAATCATTTGAACCACATAGTTCGAGAGTTCCGTACAAACTTAGTATAATATTTTGGTTGGTTACTATTTATACCAATCTTATTCGTTATTTTTTTTTTATATATTTCGGCGAACTTTATAGATAAGGAATGAGGGAGTGGAATTTGTTAGCCTTGTTTCAAATTAATACCATTAGTATAATACCTGACATAATACCGCTGTGATGAATGGACTAAAACAGAGTCGCTCCATAAGGGTTTCTTTGAACATTTTTGGTACGGAACCCATAAAAAGCAACAACTACATATTTCAATATCAAAGACAAAATAGGGAGGCATATTTAAAAATTATAGGTTTGTTATCAATTATCTGTTTTCGCTCACGTCTTGTATAAGAGAGGAATCAGGACTGTCCGTAAAATATTTTTGACAGAATAATGCACACACCATGAAGGATTATTCACAAAAAAAATGAAAACAGCATGTTTCTTGTCTTTTCCTTAATTTTGTTTTATTCGTTGTTACAGTGGTAAATACGCTCATGGAATATTTTATCAAATATTTATTTCTTGCACCAAACACTTACGTGCACTGATTCACGTTGATTGTATAGCTTTTCCAGTCACGCGAACCCTGCACATAGAGCTATCTCGCTCAATAGCAGTGTGTTGTAACATAGCAGTTAGTGCACTTATTAAATAAACGCTGTAAACTCACCCCTTCATTCAAAAAACTTAACAAACCTGTGTCAACTAAAGTAGTGTTTAGTAAAAAAATGCCAGAAGAATAATAACAGAAATTCCACCACATTTTCTTTAAAATTTCTTGAACAGATAATTGTTAATAATCACTATTTTATTTAGCGTTTGTATTTATTGCATTTTGTTATTGAGAAAAACATTAGATGCAGGGAGATGGAAGAAGTGGAGTAAGTGAACTCACGATACTTACACCCATCGCTTTTTGATCTATGACAAATGAATTGTCCTAGGTACATAATTTATTACGATTCTAAGATTAATAAAGAGCAATGACTTAATGTAGGAGACACGCAAAGAAGCACGACCTTCACCCGTCTGTTTAATGGATTATATCGAATTTAGTTAATTAAAAAATATTTCGCGAATGGGTTGGTAAATATAATTCCTGCCCATAATAAAAAAAACACATATTACTTAATAGTTAAACAATTACATTTTGTACTAATCGAAAGTAGAACCCTTTATTTTTAAGCCAACCCAGTCGCGATTTTTATTTTATTTTATATATAGAAAAAACTTTTCGTCCATTCGGTCTCTATTCAATTTTATTGCAATTAAATATCGCACCCGGCCACCTTTAACATTTTGATTAATTGTACTAGCTGTTTTACGAGTACGTTGTTGTATTACGAAATTATATGGCTAAAAGTTATTTAAGCTTCAATTTTAAAAGTCAGTTAACGTTCCCCTGAGCCGATTAAGGCGGCTCAGAAAACAAAGTTGGAAAAAAGTGACGTTTGGGACTTGAAAGAGGCATTCGCTAGACACGAAGAGTTTTTAAGGGGTACCTTAGCAACATAAGAAGTTAGTTTTAGACAAATATTAACATTGTATAAAAATTTGATAAAAAAAAACCGGCCAAGTGCGTGTCGGACTCGCGCACAAAGGGTTCCGGGTAGGTTACCTATCATAAACTCGAAAATCGTATTACCGAATATTAAAATCCCGAAAACGTTTCCCTTTTTATCAGTTGGCTGAATTTTTGTTTGCCCGAAATTTATTTTCCCATGTTATTATTTTCCCAATTCTCAGTTCGTTGTAATTTTATTTCGCTTATGTTTCGAATAGACACTTATTAAGATTCCGAAGGATCATTTGCCAACTAGTTTTAAGTGCCGAAAAGTATTAAGTCCGAAATATTATTATCCCGCTATTATATTAAAAGATCGAAATTGTAGCATGTCGATGCAAATCCTCGATACATTGGTTTGCTATTTTATCAGCGTAGGCGTCAATATTAATTGCTTGACCCTTAGTGTGGGTAAGTGAATACAGACACTTTAACCTAACCTAAACCTAACCTAACCGCCAGCGTGTCGACGTCACCCCGCTTCGCGGGGTGCCTATTTCCGCTCTAAGGGACAGAAGCTAACCCTAACCTAACCTACAAATAATACCATTTTTAGGATCATTTGTTGTTTTTTTACTGCGGGGGGCTTCGCCCCCCGAGCCCCTCCCCCCCCCTTTTGCACATTTTGAGAACTCGTGCAGCACTCTTGTTACCTAAATGTTTGGACCTAAGCGCCTTTTCTATCAATTGTTTATTTTTTAAGGTCACAGTTTTAAATGTAACCTAACCCATTTATTAGTCAAAGTTTATTTTCGCATTGCAATTTTAAAATGCACTTCTTTAGGGTTTTTAGCATATCTGAATGTTTTTTTAATCGTGTAAAATGAGATTTCGATTTTACGTAGCATCGGAATTATGAAAAGGTGGTAAACAATTCGGTTGTCAAATAATAAAGTTGGCAATCGTTCGTCGGGTTATTGAGTTTCGGGAAAACGACCATGTGGGAAAACAAACCAGCGATATTTCAAAAGTATGGTAAACAAAGTATATGGATTATAAGAATTCGGTTAACCGTTTTCGGACAAGTGAAAATCGGGCAAGTGTTTTTCGAAACTTCGATAGGATACCTTTCGTACCATTATCCGTTGAATGGAAGGTAAATTGCGGGTATGGGTAATGATATATGAAGTATAAAAAAAAACTACTTACTAGATCTCGTTCTAACAAATCGGTGGAAGTTTGCATGCTAATGTACATCATATTTATTTTTAGTTTTATCATTATCTTATTTTAGAAGTTACAGCGAGGGGGACACAATTTACCACTTTGGAAGTGCTCTCGCGCAAACTATTCAGTTTAGAAAAAAATTATATTAGAAACCTCCATATCATTTTTGAAGACCTATCCAAAGACAGCCCCCACACGTATGGGCTTGATGAAAAAAAAATTGAGTTTCAATTGTAAGTATGGGGAACCCCCCCCCCAAAATGTATTGTTTTTATTTTCTATTTTTGTATGAAAATCCTAATGCGGTTCACAGAATACATCTACTTACCAAGTTTCAACAGTATATTTCTTATAGTTTCGGAAAAAAAGTGTCTTTGACATACGGACGGACATACAGACAGACAGACATGACGAATCCACAAGGGTTCCGTTTTTTGCCATTTGACTACGGAACCCTAAAAACTATCTGTCAACTAAAACGATATGAAAACAAACAAAAGTATAAAGTAGAGGAGCTAAATTGAATTTTGCACATAATAACTCGGGCCTAAGATAAGTCGAATCAATATCACATCACGCTGAACTGAAGCAATAAATAAGAAATCGTAAAAAACAAACGAAAGTTAATTAAACTCAGTCTAGACTAGATCGGCCTACAAACTTTTCTATCGAGCTTAAGTACCTATAAAATTCTAAGCGCCTTCAAAACGCAACTAAAAAACAGAACGATTTGTTATAAGCGAATTCTGTTATCACTTCGACATATTTTTATCGTTTTCAAACGACACAAAACCATGCAAATCTTTATTTCATCAATACTATTACAAAAATACGATCACAATCGAAAATTTTATGAACCGTAAAATGAGTCAATACAGTGCGATAATAAAACATGACATGGCCCCACCAGGTTTTATGGGTTTTATGCGGTATCTGTATGCATGGAAGTGGCTTCGGCAAGTTCTGTAAATTTGCATGTTAATGTAAAGCCGGCTTCTGTTAAAGTTGTAGGAACGGAATGTTACGAAGTGCATAAAAACAATAGAAAATCGCCGTGTAACGGAAACAGCTTTAAGAATATTCGCTGCATGTGAGTAGGTTCGTCCAGTGGTTGGCTGAGATACGCGTTATACTCGTGAACGGGTGCTGTTTGTGGAGTCCGGTCAGTTCATGTTTGCAAGGACGACAAGCATAATTTCATTCCACTGTTCTGCGGAATTGATATGAGAGATTTCACTCTGAATTCACTTGATTGTATTATTTTGTTACTTAGTTTTTGACACATAGATACCTTATACATCTGTAAGTATCTATGAGATTTAAATATAATTATTTTAATTTTGACACTTGGAGACCGTATACATGTCTAAGAAATAAGATTGCATTTTTTTTCTCTTATAGAATTTGACATGTAAAATCTGCTGAGTTAATTATATTATGAATAATATACTCATACTATTTTGAGTCTATAGATAGACATTTTGACTTGTAAAAGTGCCCTCGTGGCCTAGTTGCTTAATATTTTTTTGTTTTATTTTTAATTCAGAAGTCAAAACTAAATAATAGCACGCACATACAGGAGATGATTTCTCTAACAAAGCCGATGATTGACAGCTAGTGTTTAAACTAAAATCATGGCACCCCGAGCAACGTCGCAACGATCGTGCTCTTTTGTCATGTTACTTTAGAGGTCCTGGGAACCTATGACCTCCTTCTGCAAGTCCGTAATGCCACAGAAGGAGGCTGAGCAAAGAGAGCGGGAGAACGTCGCTTCCGCTCCTAATATCCGCAGACGGAGAGCGGGGCGCGCACGCCGTCGCTACGCGCATTTGCTCCCGCCGTAGTGGTCTGGGTGGCAGGGTCAGCGGACCCTAGCCGTCGAATAAACCCACGGGATTGTAGCGCCCTGAAATTGTCCCAGGGTGCTCTCTCTGGTCGTGCCCGCACAAACAGCCCAGTCGCGAGGGTCAAAGTAAAATGCGTCAAGCGATCCTTTGGCCCTCCTTCGCAGCGACATAATTGGACAATCGTTGGGGGTTTAGTGGGTAGTCCGGGCCTTCTGTCCGGGAGTCCCACACACCCGTCCAATCCTATCTCACCGGGCGGCCGGTGCTGCAAAGCATTGCGCCAAAGCAAAAAAAAGAACGTTACTTATGCGTGCCATCGTCGTGGTACAACGCCAGCCGCAAGTTCAAGTTAAGCTTTAGATAAAAATAGGTAATTTAATTAGTAATTGTTCATGCTGTGTCAGTCAAGGTTTTTTTTTGTAATGGATACGTCGTTCAAAAGTTTTTAAACAAAGCTAATGTTTCCACCTAGTAGGTATTTGGTAAAGGAAAGCTATACAATTTTAGAAATGTAAGGGCCAATCATCCACAATTTACCCATGACACAAATATGCCATGCATTTAAGTATTTGTATCAATTAAATATGCCGTCGTCTAGTGACCATGTCATATTTTTGATACAAATTTAATACATAAGTAGGAAACATCCAAAACTCTTAAACCAGCGCTTTCAGTATATATTTTATAATTGACATGTATACGGCTGAGTGGCATACATTTTGGTCTGTCAGTCGTCGAATTTAAACTTTGGTGAGATGTTGAAATAATACTAATAATTACACGGTTCATCTCACGTATTAAATGTCACTACGGGCGACAAGTTTCGAACTCTTCGGGAGTTCTTCTTCAGGATATAATTGGACGCCTTTTACGCCGGAGGTTGAGCATTAGGACAATTTTCCGCCAGTCAGGTGTTGCGCTCTCCTAAGGACCGGGACCCGCTGGGTAGTCAGGGGGTGTACGATATTCCCTGTGATTGTGGTAAGGCGTACGGAGGGGAAACTGGGCGGAACGTCTCCACGAGATTGCTGGAACACATACGCAGCGTGAAGAATATGGAATTGGGAACTCGGCGGTAGCAGAACATGCGTGCGATACAGGCGCGTCACATTTCATTCGTTTCGACAATGCGAGATTGCTGGTACGGGAGAAAGGTTATGTGCCACGCAAGATTCGTGAGACGATTGAGATTGGGCGCCACCCAAATTTTAATCGTGATGGTGGCTGGATGTTACCGCCAGCATGGAAAACTATCATTCCTAAATTGAAGTGGACAGTGTGTTGTGACAATCCCGTGGACACAGTGAGTTCAGTGTGCGTATCGCCTCTCGGAGCAATCCGCAGCAATCCGCTCCTGCCGCAATCTCACACAACTACTCCAGCGCTAGACTGCCACCCTCCCCCCACCCTGTCAGCGCGTGCGTCACGCGCCGCTCGGCGTTCGGAACGGGCGCGGGCAGTGATTCAAGCGACACCGCCGCGAAAACACTCATCCTGAAGAAGAACTCCGAAGAGTTCGAAACATGTTGCCCGTAGTGACATTGAATACGTGAGTTGAACCGTGTAATTATTTGTATTATGTCAGTCGTGGTTATTTAAATTCATGGTCTTTATCTCTCTCTTCATTCGTTCACTCTTGACAGAATGATCGTGGTTTCATGATGATATATGGATAAAACAGCCCTCGCGATGCTCCTCCACTTGTTACGGTCTCCATCATCATGAGAACACCTGACTATGATGGATTGTGTCGCAACTTGGACTTTATATTTTACACCAAATAATTATATAAATTTCTTTTCGTTTTCTTAATATGTCTAGTTGTAATGGCAAAATGTTTTTGTCCTCATCACGAGTATTTATTACTTCCTGAGTCATACTGAACTTGTTGTGCCTACGTATTTACGAATGTAAGTGTATCATCTAGTATGGTACTTATCCTACCCGTCACGCAAAACTTATTGAGCCGTGCGACTAGGTTGTCGATTTGTGTATGATTGTCCCATAAGAATACGCACTAAATTACGATTGCCATTGACAACACTCCAAACGGCAATTTTAAGAACTTGGCCGTAACTGGCCGTGTCCTTTACAGCTAATTCTTGCCAGCAAGTTTTCTTCAAATATGTGAGCTTGAAATATTCGGGGGGGCTCGTAAACCGTTTCGCGCGATTAACCGCCTTTGACCCTCGCTGCCCGTGTAATGGTCGCTCTGCTGTGCTATTCACAACTTGTTCCAACACGCCTGCTGCTCACCCCTAGTATATCATGACGCCGGGATACCTAATAACAATGCGTAATCGGAGGTAAGACATACACTGGTTTGCTTCTGGTGAGGTGAGGTGAATCGCTACGAGTAATTGTTCTATTCTGCTCCGCTCATAAAGACCTCTATGGCGTCAAGCGAGAAACGTATATACGACCTTTCATACATACTACGTTATAAACTTTGTAAGGATGGTTTTTGTACTGGTAGCTAGCGCTGAAATGTTATGACCGGCAAGGATCCTGCGAGGTTCTTCTTTTGTCGTAATATTTTCTTGAAAGAAAAAAAAAAGATATAATCCTTTTTATTCTTGTTAATAATGCAAAGGTTGAAAGAAAGAAATGCAAACAATCTAATTATCTCGCAAAACTGGCACACACAAGAATTGTGATTAGCAACACAACAGTTTTACTTTGGTACTTATACTAATGAATGATATTATAGCGGAATATGTCCTTGTTTGTTCTTGAGCTAGTAGGTACCTTATATTCCAAAAGTGATACATTTCTCTCTTCGTGGTTTACCCTCACTGTATAACGTAAATTTTTATTATTCACTTACGTGAACTAAACGTATGAGACCACCATCTATGTCGCAAAGATATTGTAACGCTATTACCTTTTCTTATAATAAATATCAAGCTCGCAAAACACTTCCAGGCTACTGTTCAGTTTCCCCACTACTTCACCGGCCATATTTTCATTCCCACCCGTAACTCTCATCAGGACCACTTACTCCGGTCCTAGGGCTGCCACGTGTGGAATTTAACGCCCGCGAAGAGAATGGCCACATTTCGCGTTTTAATGCACTTTTTAACAGCTTTGTTGAGTTAATGTTTCTTTAAAATTCTTAATGTTTTATTTTGCTCTTTTGATGAGGATTTTAAATGGTTTTGCGATATTGTATGCTGAGTTATAGTTTCCCGATAGCTTTAGTTGTAGACGGTAGATAATAGTAATTGTGATACAAGTGAGGTATGTTGATAACTACATCAGAGGCGGAATTATCACGCGAACCGCAGGTGAGCATGATAAGAGAGCCGAGGATTGTAATTATCAAAGCTCACGCGTTTCATACGTTTTTCAACACATTTTGCGAGGAAAAAATCCTTTTCATAAGATGAAAATTTGATAGGCCTGTCAAGTTATTTTCTTTACTTATTGATGTCAACAGGTTTTTACTCACATGTTGTATACATCGTCAAGAATTTCTAGTGGCGTCCATTCTTTTTATCACTTTTCTAGTCACCACGAATCAACATTTTTGTTAATAACCCAACACGCATTAACAATGTTTACAAATATCTGTGAAATAACCTTTAATGGCGCGCATCAATTTTTTTGTGAAGTTTGCGCAGTGCGCGCGCATTAGATGAAATCTCTAAATAGCCAATACAAAATAAAATAAATAATTTCGTTTTAAAATGTTATCTTTATTCATTCATGTAAAATGTTATCAAAAGTGAATAGTTTTACTAAATTAACCGTTTCTATATCATATCCAAAAAGAAATAGTCAATTAATTAACAAAAAGGATTTAATTTGTTTAGTCGGGTAAGAATCCATTTGCCGAGAATTTTAAAAAAAGCTGTACATTCTGTACAAACCGGTTAGTTTAAGAATGCACCGTGTGCATGCATATATCTTGCTGCAAGGTGCCAACGTGACTTAATCGGGATATAACCATAACACACAAGTATCGTAATGTTATTAAACACGCGTGTTTAATATCCAGGATTATGAGCCTAAAAGCGACACAATAAGAGGTACGTTACGAGCAATTGTGTTGAAAAATATATATATTTTTGTTTTGTAGTACTTTATCAATAGGTGGCGTAATGATTTAATGATAATTATCATCATAAACAGCCTATAGCGGGGAGTAGACCCGGTCAAATCTGTCAAAAAAGATCAGCTTCGATTCCCGACCGTGTATGAGTTTTTATTTAAATCTTAAAATGAAATTTAATTTAGTTCTAAATTAGGTCTCGTGACTCCGTGAGCAAATTTTCATATCTCTTATAGTTTCGGATTTTGCCTCACTGTCCCGTTTGAATAATACAACCTGGGGCCGTAGACAAGGTTACAATCGACAAGCGCTAACGCCAATAGAAAATAATAAAATGTAGGGGAATGACAGACGCCGACGAAACACTTTTCATTAACATCTGTCATTCGCATACATTTTATTAGTTTTCTATTGCCGTTAGCGCTTGTCGATTGTAACCTTGTCTAGGCCCCCTGTACACGTCCCACTTCTGGGCACATGCCTCTTCTTTTGTAACTATAATAGGTCTTAATAAAACGCTACTGAGAGAATAAAAATATTGCTACTTTTTTACTCACGTATACAGTTCTCCGAACTTTGCTTCCTATTGTAACATTGATTTTGTCGTAAAACTGTATAGGTATGTATAAAAAGATCGACCACTACTCCCAAAATGTTTTTCACCTACGATAGAATAAAATTTTAAGAAAATTTAACACACCATTTTCAGAATATGATATTAATATAAATAAAGGCAAACTGACGTGGCATTTTGTTGCGGTATTTTCTCGATGATAGGAAAATACATATTTCACCAGCAACGTACGTAAGACGTATGTACGTCAATCGACTGAGAAGCGCAAAGTCTTATTAAATATATTTTATGTTCCACGATATATTTTTCAGACTCCATTCACAAGACGTACATTTTACAGTAAAGGTGCATTGGGGTAGTCGAGTCAATGAGTATTTTTCGAAATTTCAATAGATTTCTAAAATAACTGATACACTGGCTTTTATGTTCTTGTCAACACAGTCGTCGTGAGTCGCTTGTGACAATCTTCTCTGTGCACCATGAATTTTTAACGCCAAATTCGCTGATTTAAAATGACCCCAAGAACCATATCAGCTTAAGTCAAAATGCCATTAAGTAGAGTTTTAAATAAATTTGTAATCACCCTAAGCAAGTTCTTAATTTTTCCCGTGTCAGTAAAAAGAAAAAATTTAGATCATCAATACATTATTATAGTAAAAGACTATTAAATATAGTAATTATACATCTTTTCCTATGTAGTGTTTGTGACTGCATCCAGCAAACTTATTTATCAGGTTGTCAAATAGTTTATGCATACACAAATAATACAATAATACGTTCATACATGCATACAAATATCATCATCTGCCTAACGGTTCCCCGATTGTACCCTAAAGGAGCCCAGGGTCCGCTTTGGCACCTAATCCCAAGATTTGGCGTAGTTTTACAAAAAAATACTGACAACCAACCTTCTAACCCAGAGGGAAAACTTAGACCTTGTTAGGAATATACCAGTTTCCACACGAGGTTTTCCTTCACCGAAAGCTACCTGTTAAATATCAAATGTCATTCCGTAAAAAGATTTTTCTCAACCCCAGTATACTTATATTGTAAGAAAAATCTTCCGAATCGTGATAAACAAGACTTTATGCTTGAAAGGCTCTGTCCGATTCATCGCTCGTGCACATGAAATTATACAACGACGGTGGCAAGGTGGCATTCTCTCGCTCTCAACACAACGCATCCTCGGGAGTTCTGGCGACCTCACTCACCTCCAGGAACACAACACTACTACAGAGCAAGTAGTAGTGTTATTATGGCTGTGGTCTTCTACAAGGCGTAAGTATTTCCCCAATTGGGCTGCTGGTTGGTTGGGGTTAAATCAATGATTTCTATATCAGGTATCAGGTTGGAACAGAAATTTCCTACTATCTTTTTATACGCCCAATTTTTGTGATTTCGAATAAGAAACCTTTGTTAAATCCTTTACAGATCATAATTCGATTTGAATTTGTATTTGTAAAGCACATACATTTCGAAGTCCTCGTATGACAGTCTCTTAATTTACTGGCTCGTGTTACTAATTGAACAACGAACTGGCTTAACAATAATTTAACGTTTACAGACCTCACAGACATAGTGTTGGATTACAGAGTTCATTTCAAAGGCGAAAGACAACGCACAGGTCAAATGAAAGGTGAAGCCGAAATTATTTTTATGAGTTTTCTCATATTTATTAATTTTAGAAGAAAGATTGAAGTATATTATAATGTTCATAGTTTTTTTAAACTAAATCAAAACTAAGGTTTCTTCAGAGGTAATAAAAATTGGTGTATTTGCTTTGGTGTAGCATACCCGCAGCCAAAACTATTTCACCCACATCAGACATTTTGAATGACATACGTTGTGATAATGATAACGGATGCATTTTGTTCCTATAGGTGTTAACAAAACATTAAAATTCCAAGCCCAAACTTACTAGGCATTAGGTGGATTGAAGGTACGCTTGTTGGTCGTCATCAATTTATAATAAACTTCCTATAATACTATAATTGCGAAAGAAACTACCTGCCAATCTGTTATTTTCGGTTAGACCACTTAACATATTGTGATGAGATTGGCATGTGAGAGAGGCATAAGCATTCACTGCCAACAATTTCATAGCGCTACGCTCCTAGCTGATAATCTTATCAGTGTGAAAACCGGTATTGTAAAAGAAAGCGCCTATGAACAGAGCGACCGTCTAGTAGGTACCTGGACCTGGCACAAAGTGTTAAACCGTAGGGATTATAATAATATACTTTAGTTTTTGAAATAAACTCCCTTAGGGGAAAAAGGGAAATGGTCACAAATCGAATCAATTTGACGGAACCACGGGCACCGCTAGTCCACCAATAAAAGGAACGTTACACACTTGAGCAGGCAATTCGTTGCTTACCTCGGTATTATTTATTCTGCGCCTCGGTACTCAAACACAGTTTCACGAAGTGAGTGTTTTACGATAATTTTCCTGATAATTCAACTATATAATATATTTGTTCACGATAATCGACGAACTTTTCAATCATCTGATCTTGATCAGAAAACTTACATATTGAATGAAATAGATCAACTTTATACTGCAAATAGCACGCGCGGGACTTACGAAGTTCCAACCATTCTCAAATTGAGACCTCTGTTGAGAAGAAAGAGAAACTACTCAGTCAGTATTTTAAGGACAAATCATACTAACTTATTACAAATACCTATGACATTCATTAATTAAATTACGTACATACGTACAGAAGGTCAGCTGTCTAACAAGACCGATGATTGAAAGCTTCTCCTTCATCTTCGTCGTTTCACTCTTGACAGAGTGGTCATCATTTCAGGTGCTGGTAGCAAGCTTCACAACACGCCGCCATTCCTCTCTGACAGTCGCCTTCCTTACGCTTGCGTGTAGTGATGCATCTACTTCAGCTTTTATCTGGTCTGTCCATCTCATTGGTGACCTGCCTCGCGGTCTAGTGCCCTCGACTTTTCCCTCGATCACGAGTCGCTTGATAGCTACGTCTACTCGACGACATACGTGCCCGAAAAACGTTAGGATGCGAGACTGTACTACGGATGATAGACGCTGCAAGCAGCATCAAGATGCCGAGTTCCTTCAGTATGGACTCATTGGTACGAAATTCAGTCCAAGATACCCCAAGCATTTTCCTCCGGGACCACATTTCTAGAGCGTTTATCTTACTTCGCTCTACTTTACGTAGCGTCCATGTCTCTGCAGCGTAGAGAAAAATGGGGAACACAAGCGCTGGAACGAGCCGGATTTTCGTTGCTCTATAAATGTTGCGGTTCTTCCAAATTTTCTTTAACCTATCCATCGCTGATCTAGCAATCGCCATAAGTCTCGTCACTTCGTCGACGCACCCGCCACTATTCGTGATTAAGGCTCCCAGATAAATGTAGGATTGGACCACATCACAATTCGCAAGTCGTACTATTTCTGGTGAATTGTTATTCAAATTTATGCGATCTACAACCATCATTTTCGTCTTATTCCGGTTAATCTTAAGTCCGAAGTCGAAGCTAACGCTTTCCATCTTTCCGAGAAGTTCTTCTATGTGGCGGGGGCTGGTAGCGAACAAATTGGTATCGTCTGCATATCTCAGATTAGAAATCTTTAAACCACCAATCGAGATACCGTCAGTCCAATCTTCAAGTGTGATTCTTATTATGAGTTCTGTATGACAGCTACAATACTCAAAACATGGCATCCCGCTCTACAGCATAACATGTGAGAGCACGTTTGATGGTCATACCGTTTTCGCGGCCGACGTTATGACACGACGATGACTGTCCCTGTCAACCGCTCTTAGATCGTCACCTCGGAGGAGCGGGAGAACTAAGTTTAGCCCAAACGGCAAGTGGGACAGGCCTGAATACCCGGTCGTATTATAGGTGGACCGCTTAACTCAGCCTCCGCGGCGCACGGGTGCAGGGGAATGACGATAACGGAACGCGGGCGACGTGCGGGAGGCACACATTTATAAAATGAGTTCTAAACAAAAAAGAATATTGGATTTTCCGATTAATTTTGTTTTTACAGTTCGCGAATACAACGATCTATCACTGCACCTAAACAAAAACCCTTTTAATGTCAGATCAATCATCAATGTCGGGTACAAAATTAAAATAAAAAGTCCACCCGCAAGCGGAACTGCCGGTAAATCAGTTAAGCAGATATTAAAATACCATTTTCATTTCATGGGGCTAAACAAGGCTTTGTTAATGGCGCTTTTGCTGAGCTGTAGAATGCATCGTTTGCGGCACGCGACGATAATTGTTTCATAATTACTGACGTTCCCATCAACTCTTTGCGGGAAGAAAAGTCTGCGGTAATGGTTAGTCTGCCTAATTTTGTGCAGTCAGGACTTCATGCCTACTATTTCGGTAGTAGATGTAGGTGAGGCAGAGTTCTAATTTTATTTGTTTGCAAATTCTATCCACGCAGTGTTAATTTAAAGTACTTATACAAACCAACAAAATGCAAAGCAAACATTATGGCTATGGTAGAATATAGAATATAATTAAAAGGTTATCTTATCTTATCTAGATGAGGGCCCTTTCGGATGCGCTTCGACCCTGCGAGATCTTTTGTGCATTTGCCCTCTCCTTTATGCCTACTCCCAAGCTCGCTCCATCATTTCCACGAAGCGGAAGATGCAGCTCAGTGAGAGCACCTTGAATTCCTTTGGTTGCGGATAGTCGTTACCAAAGTAATTGATTCTTTGTCTGGCAAGGGCATGACATTCACACAGTAAGTGTTCCATGGTCTCATACTCCTCGCCACACATTCGACAGTCTAAACTATCCGACAGTCCCATCTTGGCCAAGAGATCCTTGACCCCGAAGCGACCTGTGAACACCCCAGATATGATTCTGAGTTGCTTCCTACTGGATTTCCAGAGCTTGTTAGTCCAGCCCGAGTCCACTCCTTCTATGAAGAGCTTTGAGTGCCTTAAGCCCGCCTCATTCCTCCACTCGTGTTGGTGTTTGGTTTTGGCGTAGAATTTAAAGGCCGAAGTTATGGTTCTCTGCGATAGTCCCACAAATGGTTCTGGACCTACAAAGTGATTTGTAGACCCCCCTCTTGCAAGCTCATCCGCTCTTTCGTTGCCGATGTAGCCCTCGTGCCCCGGTATCCAAACTAGTTGCACCTTATTGTGCTTTCCAAGCTTGTTCAGTGCCTGGACGCCATTATAGACTAGTCTAGAATCCACTTTCGGCGCCGTAAGCGCTTTAAGGGCCGCCTGACTGTCACTGAGTATATAGATGGTCTGCCCTCTGGTTTGCCTTTCTATATTCTCTTGTGCACAGGCAATTATGGCGTATGTCTCCGCCTGGAAGACGGTTGCCAAACTACCCATGCTTACACTACTACGTTGGGACGTTGGGAGCTCCATAGAAAACAGTAAGTAAGTGATTATAGTTTGGTGTACGAAGTCTTAATTCAAACACTATATAACTATATTTTAATCACAATCTCTGTATTGTTTTTGAACAAATACTATCTTAGTTGTCTATTAATCTATATAAATAATGACTTATGGCGCTCTGTACAATTTTTTGAGAACTGCTAAATTGTAGCTACGTAGGTATTAGCAGTTGTCAACGCTGATCAGCCGAAACCGTAGAACTATTATATAATCTGTGGCGAAACGTCGATATCTTCGAATTTGTGTGTCTGTCGAATTATGGGCATAAATCTTCCTTTTTCTATCCAGTTTTTTTGCTTTCTGCGTATGCGGTTCTCGCTTGTGGCATGTCAGCTATTTTGTGTACTTAGGTGGATTACATACATATAATCAAGATACTAATACCCCTAGATCTTAGTTGTTTTGTAAAACCCCCAAAATCCAAACGAGAGTTCCCGTGGGCTATTAAATTGCCCTTCACGGTGAAATTGGCAATAGCTCCATAACTTCGGAGCTATTTATTTGTCACGCCGCAACGTTGCCGAAGTTTTACTTTGTTCAAAATGTTATGTATCTCCTTGTGTTTCACGGGTGTTTTGTGTTTGCAAGACGGCAGAAGCCTTAATTATGCCTCTGGGGCTACGGCCGGTGGAATGAGAAACGAAATGTTGGTTAAGCTTAACGTTACGCACATCGAAATGGAATAGGTATGTAAGAAAAATATCGCTATGCAATTAATATTTCCCCCCATCTTTGAAACTAAAATATCTCATGTGTAATCCAATCCAATTATATATTAAAATTTAGTTTAAGTAGAACACATTTTTGTGATGATTTTAAATGTTTTTTTTTATAAGAAATGGTCACGGTAAATCCCGTCACGTTATCTGTATGTTACCAAATTGGTAAATTGTACGAGCATTTTTATCTCCAGAGTCCGTATATGATTTCGAAATATCGATTGCAGGGATATGGCGCACGAGCCCCTGAGTGTTCGATATATCGAAAGATAGGAATAGGTATATACGACTATGTACAGCGTGGAGCGGAATAAAGGACTTTCCCGCAAGAGGAGGATTGTTAAGCGTTAGTACTTTTAATTTTTTAAATAAACTATGTTGAAATTTTTGGGCAAAAAGCTGCACCAACCCTTAAAGAGAATTTGGTCTATGGCCTGACCGATGAAGGTCAATGACCAGTAAACAATATGTTGAGGGTTAACAGGAATTCCTGTAACCAAAAATCCGGATTCCACTTGAACCAAAATATGTATGAATATTTCATGATAGAAAATGACAAAGAAGGATTTACCTGTCAGTAAATGAATATCTGAATTCCGATCTTTAAGTATTCACGTTGCAATTTTTTTCACCTAAAATCCGGAACTAACCTGCTAATGAATGATCGGCTGGCGAAACACATTTGACAATTATAGCAAAGCTTTCCGGAAATACGAAGAGATTCATTTTCCACATTGAACATACTATTGGGTAATTTGTGAATAGGTGCTACAAAAGAAAGGGGGCGCACATTGACAATTACCAACGAAGGTTTCCGGAAAAAGGTAAACCAATAAGAGCGTACATAACACTTATCGGAAAAGCATCGGCATACTTAGGTACTGGGGAACGAGCTGCAGTGTGTTAAAGACTAACCCCCTTATTCATAAAACTTAAAATGCCTCTGCGAAATAAAATGTGCTTTGTCCCTTTCTTACGAACACAAATGTCAACGTGACAGATAAGGACGGCATTTTAGTTAAAATAGGCTTGTAGGTAGTACATTTATGAATACGGCCGTAAGTAATCAATAATTATTTTATTTGTATCGAAAAAAATATGGCGAAATTTAGGGCGGCTTTGAGTGTTGTAATGATCTAATGTGTCATTAAAAATATATATGTATACACATGCACATATTTTATTAAATTAATAGAAACAAGAATTTAGCCCAAAATATTGACAAAATTCCGTATTTTTTAAGAAACAAGTCCCCGATAAATATGTGGTCCCCTTGGATCGCATAATTTTATTTAGGCTATTATTGTTTCGCATAATTAGTGTGGCATAATTTGTTTTGGTATAATTGTACTTACGCATAGTTATACTTTGGCCTACTACTTTTTTGGCATACTACGCTAATAGCATAATTTCAGTTGAACTAATCTGTATTGGCCGAATAAACATTACACATACTATTACTTAGGCTAATAATTATTTGGTATATCTGTCATTATCCATAATTTCAGTTTTCTAAATGAATAAAACTTAGTTTCGTTGTTACAATGCACTTTTTATTATTGTGAAAACATTTATTATAATATTGACTTATTTTCATAGATGAATGATAGTTGCTAAACCACGTTGCTATTGGTTCTGGAAGGATCCGAGGGACGGGGGGGGGGTCAGTAAAAACACCCAAATATTACACATTACTGTTATGCATTTTGATATGATGCCAATTGATTATTATGCCTATTTGTGCTTATGCTTTTTGTCATTAGTCTTCATGAAGATTATGCTTTCAGTATTTATGCTTTTTAATGTTATGCGTATATAATTATGTAATGAGAATTATGCACATCACTATTTCGGCGAAAAGCAATTATGCGTAACAATAATAGTACAAATGACTTTATGCCTTCCAATAGTGAACCGATAAATATATACCTAATGCTGGTTTTTTTTTTTCAAGTTTAATAAAGTCTGTTTCTCAAAAGTCTATCAATAAATACAATAGATAATATATATTATTATATTCATACCGATAGGACGTCAACCTACATGTCTACAATTGCCTTATTTAAACCCCTTCAAAAACAAATCTGTTTTATATTGCTGAAAATCGTTGTTGGAATGTGAAAAAGCTCACTCATTCAAACAATCAATCACTAAAAAGCATTAAACCTCGTAGGTAGAAATTTTATTATTCTATGACAAACATCGTCAAAAAGTTAGCACTGTCAAGAAATTTCGTAAGACGTACGGACCCTTAACCCTCGTTAAGCAACCGGCCTTTAGCTTGATAATGGTATCTCATTCATGAGTTTCTGATGGAATTTAATAGGACGAGTACGAGAGTTGATTTTGAGACATTGTTGCTTTAATTAACGTCGGCCGTAATGTGGTATTAAATGTCATCCGCGAAGCTGATTGACAAGTGTTTGGATTTTCTTTTCATTCTACTAAATAATTCATAATAATTCATATATTGCAACCATGTTATTGTCACATATACAGTGTGTAGGTGTTATATTTGGGTGTCCATCTAGTCGCATAATGACTGTCGTCGTAATTCCGAAAGCCATACAACTTTACGCATAAAGTTGTTGCGCACAAAAGTCTTTTGTCATTAATAATTTTGCGCATAATACTTTCATCGTCATAACTGTACTATGTCATATTTTGTTTAACAATAATGTTGATCAGCATACAAGTTTTAGCCATTGTATTGAATTGTATTGTATTGAAGATCATAATTATTTTTAGTCATAAGAATTGCGGTGCATAAATTTTGCCCATAGACATTTATGCTCGGTTTACTATTGCTAGGTTAGGTTAGGGTTCACTTGTGTCCCTCCCTAAGAACGGAAATAGGCACCTCGCGAAGCAAGGTCATGTCGACACGCTGGCGATTAAAAATGGTTGTCATATATAGTCATATATGACAACCATTTCTAGTCAGAAAACGTTATGCGCAAACCTATTATGGCGACTGATAATAATGCTTAAAGCTTTTATGCACAATCAATGTATGACATTTGCTATTTATGCTCTCAAATATTATGGCTAAAAAATGTTTGCGAACTAATTTATGACTATTGTCGTTTATGCGTAATGCGTATGCATTTGATAAGTGTGTTAATAAAGATCTGAGATCTAGGAGTGTTTTGCAGTATGATTCTAAGAAATGTGGCCTTTTCAGGATAGATTTCTGGACATTTGCTTCGTTACGATTGTAACTTCAGTTTTAGACTGTTTATTTAAAAACTAGAAAACTTATTTCAGTGTTTTTTGAAATTCATTCCTTAACATATTATACTTTTTGGTAAGCCATTAATTAGTCAAAATACATAATCCAACTGCTAGCAGAAAAGTAAGTTAGGTTAAGTTAGAACTGCGACGCTTTTAGAACCAAACATCTACCAGTAATGAAGGTTAGGTTAGAACTGCGATGCTCACAGAACCGAAAAGAAAGTAATGTTAGATTAAAACTGTGGATCACTTTGTTAATTTAAGAAGTTTATTTTGGCTAATCAAAATAATTTATTCCCTAACACCGTTAAATGGGGTCTGGGGATGGAGATAAAAAGGTGTACGACTTTTGGCATAAGATAATTTTGCTTTCAAAACTATACAGGCAGCCCGGACTAACGTGAGTAAAACCACTGAACGGATTTAGGCAAAATAGTTATTTGTGTCACGAGGGAGCAAAATAGTATATTTACGGCGAGGGCGGTGTATTGAATCCCGAACGTAGCGAAGGATCCTACAATATACAACAATATACATATATAACATAGGATCCTGAGCGTAGTGAGGGATACAAGTGTTAACGCCCAATACGAAGATAATTTTGCTACCGAGTGACACATATTATTTTTCACACCGACTATGAGGAAATTTAAAAAAGATGCTGTTATAACTTCCTTAACAAGTTTTAACAAATTTTCTTAATTTTTGATACTAATTTTTAAATATTACGAAAAAATCATATATTTTCATACAACGTTGTTAAAGATAAATTGAAAAATTTTAGTTTTTAATCGATTACGATGTAATTACAATCGATTATTTTATTAAGATCTGTGTTCGATTGGCACATTGAATAATATATAAATAAATGAATAAATTACAAAAGTAGCTGAAACAGAAAAGTAGCATTTTGATCCCTCTCTTCGTGGAACAAAACTTACTTTTCTGAATGAAACGTGTGAAAAAACATTTGATGTAGCTTAGTAGTTTAGTAAAACCACAAAAAAAGTAGTAGACACAATGTATATATGTATAGGTTTTATATATATATAAATGAATGGATAAATGTATATATTCACGCATTTATTCACAAAAGGGGTAAGCACAGTACATGAAACTTATGTTCCAGCGCCACTTTTAGCATAAATGTGGGTATAAATGGTCGACAAAATGTGATATTGCAGTGATAGGTTGCTAGCCCATCGCCCACAACACACTTCAACCCTACTCCCTTAGTCAACTTTTACGACACCCAGGGGAAGAAAATCCTAAACCCGACACCACACGGGCAAAATACATTATAAAAACAAATACAATTTAAGTAGAAACGTCTGTTGATGCTACTTAAAATATTCATATTTGTTAAAACGGACATTTCAATTTAGATTTAGCTAGGATTTAGATGAAATTTGGCGTAGATATAATTTGAGACCCTTTGAAGATCTAAACATCTAAACTTTAGTAGGATATTTCTACAGAGGAACTATACGCGTTGTCACAATAAGAGACAGAAAGGCTCTTAAGCAGCTAAATTGAGACTAGTCTTAAAATGGCTGACGGTTTACCATAAACAACTTACCTAATTTTAATTTAAAGACTCAGTCGCGCACAATAAAAAGTGGAACATTTGACAAGGACAACGAATGATATTTCCCTCTCTGGCACACTTAATGCGAGTTGATACTGCCACCTCGCTCGGTCTTGGTATTATTATTACCATAGCTTGTCCTGAGTAATTATAGGTCCATGCCGTTTTAAGACACGCCGCCATTCTTAGCGTACTACGTGACTAATTTGCTAAAACTAGCAAAATATAACAATATGAAACAGAGACAAAATGCACAAAAAAACCCGATAACAAAACAATAGTCAGTATCATCATCCTCTGAGTGTTATTCCCGGTTGTGCCCTAAAGGAGCCCGGCGTCCGCTTTGACACCTAATCCCAAGATTAGTAACAATACAAAACAAAAATATTAAAAAAGAAAAACAACCAGTATGATAATGGACGTTACGCAGAACCGGATATCCTTCGATATTCAAAAACAGATCGTTAAAACATTAACACGGTAGATAGCGCAGAAATATAGGGCCCCGCGGGAATAATTCGCGGTAAGTTGGACCATTAACTTTTATCTCGGTGGGGCAGGGCCCAGGCCGTGAGTAAAGGGATATAGAGTGGACAAGCGAGATTAAGTAGTACTTTGAAAGTTTTCATAATGCCAGTAATGAAAGCGTACATAACGTACATTACGTACACGCGACACAATTTGTTCATTGCTCAAATTTAGAATTTGAAAGACAAAATAACTTAAACATTAATTCGATAAAAATGTACTGTTGCGATCTGGAACGACCTGCCCCTTCGATCTTTTAAGAAATCTGTGTGTAATTTCTATGCCGGCAGATCCGTGGAACTTTAAAGTATCAGGTTTGTAAATTACACTTTATATACTTATTGATATATATTTTTATATATATTCATTTATGTATGTACGTATTTTACTATATTTATGTTTATGCATATTTGTGTTCTTTTTAATTCGTTAGATGCACTGCCCGCAACATTTTCTGCTTTGCCTTAAGGTTTGACTGGAACGATACGTTTTTCTTATGTGAAATTAAGTTTAAATAAATAAATTAGATTAAGTTTACAAGATGGGCACTATGGGCAGACGCTATCAAGTTTTTAATGTTATAGATATTTTTTTATTAATCGGGTGACATAAAAGTGTATCCTTTTTGCGCTTTATAGTACAATGTCACAATAGATTGACATTAATAAAATTTAAAAATCGTGAATGATATTTAAAAAAGCTTAGCTATTTAATAAAATTTTAATTTGTTACATAACCAACCTGGTCTATACATTTTCTTAAATTATATTAATTTGGTATCGATGCCAAATAAATAATAATGTAAATGATATAAAAAAACAAACTTAGTTATTAAATAAAATAAAAAACATTTATGATATATATAACCTAGCTATATTTACTGAAATATTAATCTGGTATCGATGACTCGTTGACGATATACTTAATTATTTTGTAAAACTCAAATAAAAAAATATAAGAACATTACGGCTCGGCAATGCCTCTTGAGTCGTAAGCGTCCACGAGCTCCGGTGTCTGTTTACTATCAGGCGAACCATGAGCTTGTTTGCTACCGTCATGGTATAAATAAAATGCAGTCATTTCTGTTGTGTGTGTGTGCTTTTTGGATTGTTTCAAAGTGAAAGCAAAATTGTAGCTAAACTGGTAGCATATAGTGAGTCGCACCGGACTGACCACTCCGTCTAGATTAATGATGATTGCTCTTACGAGGTCGGACATAAATGGCACCTCTGCTGGGATTTGACCTATAATGCATGATCACCATATTGCGCCACTTATCCGTTAGCTCCCATCAAATTATGGAGGTTAGTGTGATGTATTAATATTCATATTTGCATTATTTTTTTAACTGTATTTCGTGCCTTTTTATCACGAAAAACTTGCTCCGGTGCGATATTTAGGTTTTCAAGTTTCGCAGTGATTTTTGATATACAACTAGGCAGAATGCCTTAACACTAACAGGTGTATGTTTAAAAAACTAAATTAATGGAGGGACATTTCATTAAACAAATAACATTGACATGGTATAACTTATCAAAGGCCATTGCCGAATCCTGTACCATCGTTTCATTTGTCTGAAGACATTGCTCTCAAGCGTAGGTCCGAGAGAGGGAAAGGTGAAAGACAGTAAAAAATATATTATTTTATCATTCACCCACCGGGTTCTTTCGTGTGTTAAATTAAGTACTCAATAGTTGTCTTATATTGAGTACTTAACTTACTTACTTCCTTACCTACCTACATATATATGACGATGATGATGATACAGAGCTTTTGTTTCATTTCAATTACGTTAATTGCATTTGCAAAAAGCCATTTTAAGTAGCAATAACCACGCGAAATCCCACTTCCTGACCAGGGAGAGACGTAAAACGTTGTATTCACCAGGGGCGGTAGTAACGTAACATAAGTCTAAAATGGCACTTTTATCACCCTTGCCTTCGGCTTGGGCGTCAAATATCTGCGATCTAAAATATTTTTTGTTTTACCGCCCTACTATTATTCCCACAAAATCATTCTAACTAAAATCAGGCTACCTGGACGAAGCCCGCAGACGTCATCCCGCCGCGTTGACATAAGTCTGTCTCCTGGGACCATAATCCAAGGGCTGGCTGGGACACGTTGCTGCGAGCGGTTGTGAAGACGACGACGTATTTCCGGGCTCTTTGCTTTTGAATTTTTTTATTATAATGTATTGCTTAGCATCACTACAAACTAATAAATCAAGAAGCAAAAATACCTTGTAAGTATTAAAAGATTTATTAAATATAAAAAAATAAAGGAAAAATTGAAAAAAAATATGCTCTGAGCCGGATAAATTAATTATTGCGTCACATCCTACTATCCTACTAATATTATAAATGCGAAAGTTTAGATATTTGGATGTTTGTTACTCAATCACGCTTAAACGGCTAAACCGATTTGAATGAAATTTTGCACTAAGATAGTTTATAGCCTGGATTAATATATAGGATAGTTTTTATCTCGGGGTCACGCGGACGAAGTCGCGGCAGGCGGAAGCTAGTAATTTTATAAATGCGAAAGTTTGGATGTTTGGATGTTCGGATGTTTACATCTTTGGGTGTTTGTTACTCAATCACGCTTAAACGGCTCTACCGATTTAGATGAAATTTTGCACGAAGATAGTTTATAGCCTGGATTAAAATAAAGGATATTTTTTATCCCTAATCTATGCAGAAGAAGTCGCAAGCGGAAGCTAGTATAATAATATCCCATAAAAAACATTCCATGTAAAAAAGAGGCCAAGTCTCGAAACTCTTCCACCGTAAAAAGTTGTGAGATATTTCGTAGAGCCAAGTCTCAGGCATTCTTATTAATCTTTATTTGCTTGCTAAATAAAATTCTGTAACTTGGCAATCACACTACTTCCCTGCATTTATTGATTTCTGTATACCTAAATCTATGTAGTATTGTGTGATTGCCAAGTTACAAAATTTTATTTATGCAGTTGGTGTATCTTGAAAACTGGAGTGAAATTGCATTTTTTTTTGTCTTGATTTATACACTAAACACTAATTGCATTCTAAATTTGAAGCTTCTATATCTGCTAGAAGTGCCTTAGACTTTTGATGATCGGTTAGTCAGTGAGTGACAAAATTAAGAAACTTTCACTAGTTATAATTCTTAAACCACTGATTCAAATTGGATGAAATTTGAAATATATCGTGGTTTTACAATGCGTGCTTGGTTACTGAAAATTCAGGCTTCTAGTTTAATCCACAACGAAGTTATAGGGGGGTCGAAAATGGCCTGAACTGCTTCGAGAAAAGGATGGTACGGCCGTGCCGCTCGCTGTTTTGCTCGACTTGGCGGGGGCACTGTCGTGCCCCCAGATATCAATGTTGATTGTTTTAGATTTACACGAGTTTCAATTTTGTGTTAACTGTGTTAAAATACTTATAAGTAATGAAAAGTGTGCAAATGTATATGTACTTTATTCTTCTTCATCATACATATTAAAATAACCCTATTTACTTAATGATACTACATAATGTACATAACTCGCACACTCATAGTAGTACCCAATAACTAAAATAATTATACGCGAGCAAAGCCGCGGGGAACACTATAATTAATTAAATTATAGTAATTGTTAACATTTTGTTTGCCGATCAGGGAGCCCTAGCGCGGCGTCAAATAACGTCACGGCTGCCTTCTTAAAGATAAAGCGAGACACACATAGTCACTGCGCAGACACGCCCCCGCCCTAGGCGCGTGCAGTATCTGTTACTGTAAGGAACTAGTATTTTATCCGTGCTAAAATTAAACAATGATTAAGCTTTTATTTAATGTTGGTAAATATAACGATTTCATTTCAATTGTCGAGTGTTGCTACATTAATTATAAACCTAGGAGGTAAATTTGGTTATCTATCGTTTGCCCAAATTTCATTTGCCTGAATTTTATTTGCCCGAATTTTATTTGTCCGAATTTTATATTCCATAACTTTTTATTTATTATGACATATTATTATTTCTATAATGTTGTATTGCCCGAATCATTCATATGTCATAAACTTTATTTGCCATAATTTTATATGCAATAATTTTACTTGACAGAATAATCATTTGCCATAAGAAACTACATTTCTGAGAGCCGTTCAAATGTTTCTAAGAAGTTTTATTCCGCTCATTTATAAAAAAAATAACCACGAAGCCGAGCTCTGCTCCCGTCGCCGTCTTCTAACCTACTTATCCACCATCCGAGTCGGACTGTCCCTTGAACCCAAATATCTCGGTAAATATCGATCTGAGAGAAAAAGTGCAAAGTATAAAACATTCTTATTTTTACGCTTTTTTTGCGATAGGAAAAGAAACTTCAATAATCAGGCCCTCCTTCGCGAGCTTCTGTCTCCGCGGGCTTTAATTATAAACTCTAGGGGTAAGACAGATAAGACCACGTGGAAGTGGGGTGCGCTGATTCGGGTTTTGGTAGCAATTTTTCATAATATCATCCATTTCACACAGAAATTTGTTATTTTGCATATAACATGGCTTTTGAAAGGTATGGCAAATGATTTTATTGCGTATGAATATTATGGATTATAAAATTTCTGGCAAATGTTATTATGGCATATGATATTATGGAAAATAACTATTCGTTTTTATGAATATTATGAAAAATAACAGTAAAATGCATGAAATTATGGTAAACAAAATTATGGCCTGTGAATATGATGACATATTAAATTCGGGCAAACGAAGGAATACCGGTAACTTTGCATTAGGGATGTTGCAGACATTCGCGTCCGCATCCGCAACGGCGGAATGTCCGCACAAATATCAACATCAGTATCCGCATCTGCATCCGCAAAAATCGATGCGCAGTTTTTGCGGACGCTGATGTAGGGAAATTCACGAGAAGAAAGAAGCCCGCGCGTTTTAGATGTTTTCGCCGTTATTCAAAAAACTACTTTTCGTTTCTGTGACCAAGAGCAAACGCGTTTTGTGATTTGTTCGCTACGATTAAAATTTTGTCTCAACGTGTTTGATGATTGCGTGATATAATGAAATGGACGTTGTTTATTTTCGTTTTATAGTGTTTGGCTCCAAAATCCGCATCCGCATCCACATCCACGGATGTGTGCCCCCAAGTATCAGCATCCGCCTCCGCATCCGTGGATGTCAAAAAAATCGCATCCGGAGCATCCCTGCTTTGCAAATGTATTTCATTGTATAATTGAAGTGTTCTAATGTTCCCGTTGAGTGAAACAAAAGTGGTATAAGTAAGTAGCTTAACAGCAAAGACCGCAATACCAAAAAGGCTACCGCAAAAAAAAACCGTTTCAATTTCGTTCCACATTAATTTCACCCTACTCACACACCTAACCAAGCGTTAAGTTTCACGTTAAGGCAATCGTAATTAACGCTAGATGAATGAACGGCGGCGAGTGTATCATTTATTAAACCCGCCTGATTTGTGGTCGACTGTACCTGCCATCAATTACAGAAAGACCTCAAGTGTGAGATCAGTACGAGTGGATTGGTTTGTGTAAGTGGTGGATAAGTGCACATAGTCGCGTGTACTATTATTTTGCCCCCCACTGCCTGATTCTCTAAAGATAATTGTAAATATATAAAGTTAGTTTGTTTCGAATGATTTATGTTTATGGCGAGTGTTACCTTCAAAATTACGTCTCACTCGCTTGCAAATATGACCATGCATATGGTCTTAGCCCGAGCACGGAAACTGGCAAACTTTGGTATCTAAATGTCAAACAGGTTCATTACTTATTTCAAAAAAGTAAATAGTGTTTAAAAACACTTGTAGTTAAGAAGCAGAAGCGAATAGTGGGAGAACAAATAATTTACATACTTACTTATTTCGTTTGACATAGTATTTATAAATCCATAAAAATATATAAATGCCAATAACTCAGTTTTAGTTTTGTAAAACCCCTGCGATAACCTCAATAGTAAACAATTCTAAAATCAGACGGGATAAATTATATAACTATATATCAATAATTACTCGCTACGTCAACCGCAAACCTAGCCAGCAGCAGATATGCTCGTAGGTGGCAACGAACCGATAATTAGCTCAAAAAGCCCATCATTAAGTTACATTTGAGCGAGCATTTTAACAATGATCGCTCCGGAGCATTCAATTTAAGGGCAGCCATTTTTCTACGTCGACGGACGTCCATTAACCGAGTAGAATTAAAGAGCCGATTACTGTGGTTAATGACGAAAGAGTACCGAGACTACCACACCATGTTATTCAGACGTGGGCCTATAGTACTACATTGTAAGCGGTTTGAATCTAGGTCGCCCTTATTATCCTTTTAGACTTCATTGTGTGTTGAAAGGATGTATGTTTCCAGCCTGCAGGTCTACTTTTGATCGCCGCTTCCGACCCCCTCCATTTCAATGTATTTTATGCTCTCGTTCACGCCCGCCGAGCTAAATGGTTGACTTAATGGGAACGGCAGTGTGAACTCTTCATACAAACGATTCTCGGACAACAATACTGAACAAATGTATTGTGAACAATAATAAATTTATAATGTATAATTAAATTATTACGTAAGTAATTAATACAGGAATAAAGAATTGTTCGTGACTGTTTTATAAATTTTATTAACTCAGTGGGAATAAATGAATGTATTTGATTAATTTGATTATTCAAAATAATACATAAACATGTTTTGTACAACATTGGCGAAGACAGTTCCGAATTGAGGGTCTGCAGCTCCGTTTTGGAAAGCGCTACTGACCAATTTTGAATGTAGACATGTCGTTGGTGCAGTCTCGCTTGCGCTTACGCATGATCTAATGTTTGAAAGTGTGATAGTCTTCTTCTTCATCTTAGCATTATCCCAGTTGCATCCTAAAGGGGCCCGGGGTCCGCATGCGATTCGAATTGGCGTGAGCTCTAATGTTTGCGTAAGCGCCTGCCGTTTAACCTTCAGCCCATATTGGGATACTATGCCTTATTGGGAAGCTTCAGCAAGCGAGTGGGCAAGTTGACCATTCCAACCGGGATTCCAACCAATGACCGGCCGCGCCTTTCCCCGGATTCTATCTCGTCTTACCTATGCTGTAATAGGCAACAAACGCGATCAACGGCAACGGCTTGATGGCCGCTCCACACAATGGGCCATCATGACCCATCATACAGCACGCAACTATGCGTTAAAGGGAGTAAGACATATTTATGTCTCGTTCTACCGCATAGCCGCGTCCTGTATGATGGGTCAGGATGGCCCATTGTGTGGAGCGGCCATGAAGTCCATTTTGAAGCGGGGGAGCGCTCATTTAGTGAACATTCGAAGCGGCCAACTCCAAGTCACAGATTATATATTCTAAAGACCCCGCTTAGCCTAATTTTTACTTATAAACAAAGCTGCCAAACTTGCGGAGCGCGGGGGACGACTAGTGCGCTGTGATTGGTGCATTCAAGGCCGCGCGTAACACGTGCCTGCCTGTAGTGATGGGACACATGCGATACTTTATTGATTTTTATAAAGTAGTACTAGTAATAATAATTAGAATGATTATACTATATGTATAATAATTAAAAATATATTTAGCAGTCGTGTTACCACGCGTTAAAATACAATAATATATTGCGAGACAAAAGCAGATAAAATGTGGGCAGTGCAACTATTATTATCACAGTTTTACATATTATTGAAACAGACGAACAACAAACAACTTATAGTATTATACACAATCGTTACACAACCTAGTGGCCTAAACCATACAAATACTTTTCAAGAGTCTTTGACGGCGATCAGGCTGCCTCGTCCCCTGCGCCTCGTGCCCCGCGTCCCGCCACCCCGTCGTCTGCTCCGCTATATAACTAAGTGACTTGCATTGAGGATTACAGGAAGTTTGTATGGATAAGTGAAAATGCGACAAAATGCATCAATGATGGTATATGTGCAAAATGCTGTAAGGTACATCAAGTGAGTGTTACGACAAAATGCATCAATGATTGTATATGTGCAAAATGCTGTAACGTACATAAAGTGAGAGTTACGTCAAAATGTGCCACAGATATTTTTTATTTTAGTGGATACAGCAAAATGTATTGCAAAAACGGGTTCTAATGCAACTTTTTTCACTGTCGTAACGGACACTTTTTTAAAGCTATCAAGGCGTTATTTACATCAATCGATAGATAAAAAAAATCTGAATATAACTGCATTCATATCATAACTCATTTTTGCCAATTTTCCCTTACGCCCTTTGAGCCTACGGTAGTCGAATAATATTTTTTTTACTCATAAATCATCTTTATCTGACATAATTATGTTGAAATAGAAGCGAATAGAATGGATTCCACTCTCGATTCTGAAATAATATATATAAATATATTCTAATTTTGCGTTTATTAAAGAATACGTTGTACAAAGTAGGGCGTGAAACAAAAAGACATGTTAATCTTAAAATATAACAGTTTTATTTCTGCTTTTACATTTCCGATTTACCTATCCTTAACTAACAGATACACAAGAAGGCGAGGCGGCGCGGAATGATCAAAATATTCTTATTTAGACTTTAAACCAGGGGTTTTCAAAGTGGGGGGCGCGCCCCCCTAGGGGGGCTTTAAACTAACCTCTGTTGTTAACATAAAGTGTGGACACAATTTTACGCAATAATAATGCATTTTGTAACGATGTTACTTGCGCCAACGCCGTCCGCAGACTGACTGAAGTTAGTAACAGGGGCGTGTCTCAAACATAGAGTGAATTCACTGTATGTGTGGCAGCGGGGGTCGCCCGACTAAGCGACGTCTATAGGTTTACTGGTCTGTGCTCCAAGTATAGGCGCCGCTAGCGGAGTGGTAGATAGGCATCAAAAGATATTCCGACCTAGTAAATAAAAAAAAAACTCATTGTTACTAGCCATGATATGATTCACCTTGGCGACCTCATGGCTGAGGACTGCACGTTTGAACCAATCGACTATATACCGCCACTTCAACAGCAGTCCAACAACCGATCCGATTGCCGGTTAATCTCAAATCATCGGTAGAGATTTATAGAATTGAACTGGCTTTTTCGGTTGTTTAGACTAGACACGAAGAACTTTACATGTTTATTTTGGGACAAGAGTTGTTATTAAAATAAGATTGTTCCCTCATTGAATAACATTTTTACTACCTAACATTTCTAAAAACCTCTGTCAACCGAGAATAATAATTTTAGATAAAAATAATACAAATTACATGCTAGGCGATTTTTTTGCATTTGAAATAACAAATTCAATCAGATATAGTCGTCACCTGAAATAACATTAAAAAAAGGGTTTTCTATTAATCATAATATTATTATATCTTTTAAAATAATAAATGTAATTCTGGGTAGTGATGAGCATTTGACTGTGGTTATACAAAGTAACATGTCATTTATGAATTGATTATTCAAGTTTGTTTTCTAATAAAAATGGGGTTTCTGTTCGTCCGCTAGATGTAGTGTTTAGGTTTAGGTTATTTAGGCGCAACTTACAATAAGGTTTAAAAATAGGTGTTCGTTATAGAACTAAGATCTACCTTATTAAATATATAGTCCAGTCAATGAACTGACAGCTTGTATGAAAAAAATGTCAATTTTGAAAATAATTTATAATAGCTTATTTTTTATGTGTAACGGATATATTATCAATTAAATAGTTACCCAGCGACAAAATCCGACAAAATTTCAGACATCAATAAAACGATAAATTAACTAGCTTCTGAAAAGTCAGAAAAAATATTGATAAATATTTTTGGCTTTACTTGGTTCATTTACATCTTCTCTATAATATTCAAGATAAATCGTACAAAAAAGACAATGCATGCTTCATTGAAATCTACATAATTACTTCCGGGTGGAAAGTTTGTCGGATTCTTTAATAAATCATCTTAGAATAACATTTTAAAATGAAATCAACAAAAGAACGCTATTATAAATTAATGTTTTTCAAAACTGTATTTTGCCTGGAGTTATACTTATACTTGAACTGGCTCTAAGCCGCATTCAGGATTCGACCAAATAGGATTTTATTTGTGGTTAAATGTCAAATGGACTAGATATTTAACTATGCAATAAATTCTGTTCTAGCTATTCAAACTCAATAAGATTAGGGTTTAAATATTCCAATAGTAGCAAACAATTTTGATGTTTAACCTCAGACTAAGGCCCGCTAAGGCCATGGCCATGCGGCTGTCAAGCGGCGGTCGTGGGTTCGAATGAGTTTTTCGGAACTTATGTACGGAATATTTACCGTTTTAGCTTTTCGGTGAAGGAAAACATCGTGAGGAAACCGGTCTAATCCCAATAAAGTCTTGTTTTCCTTCTGGGTTGGAAGGACAGATGGCAGTCGCTTTCGTAAAACTAGTGCCTACACCTTATCTTAGGTGTTAAAGCAGACCCCGGGCTCTTTTGGGGCTATAACCGGGCCGCTAGGAGGCTGATGAACCTCAGACTAAGGCCTCTTCACTTTTTCCGGTGCGAGTTCAGTGAAGTGTCAGCTTTTAGTGTCAACTGTCACTCAAGTCAGTACGGATTCTTTACTGCTTGCCAACATGAAACAAGTGCTTTATCGCATGCAATAATTACTGCGCAAATACTGACGGTATAATGACAAGTGCAGGTATTGGGAAGTGTCCAAAGAAATCGCCGGCTCTTTATGGACTGACTTAATATGTTGCATGCCATATCTTCCAACTCCAACCTACCCTACATCTCATAATATCCACATAATAAATACCGGCAGCAGGGAAATCCGGCGACAGCAGCAAGCACACGGTAAAGTAGGTACAAAACACTACAGATTCCGACCACGCCACGGTGTGGCGGCATGCGGGGGTATGTGAAATGAAATCTCTTATTAGAGATTGTTTAAATAGGGTATTTTCATGTATCAAAATTAAATCATCAAAGTATTTTTTTTATTTAGTATTTTTTGCCATAATAACTACGATGATATTGTGTAATAAAAACATAAGATTTTATTTTAATATTAAAATCGTAGTTTTATTATCTGTATATCACATGAGTGAGCAGGACTAGCATACTATAGAACATGCAGTTTGCACATTTAACGTTTCTATGTTTCTACTCTTATGACGTCACGATAATGGCGGTTGCCTTTTTGGCGCGAATATATATCGTTCAAACCATTATCTCGGCATAAAGCTATATTATTTTGAGGAAATAAGTAATACTAGTTGACTATCGAATCACTACGAACATTTTACAATATTAAAAAAAAAATTAGAATAGCCTATTCATTCACGTGATTCATTTACTGTGCTACAAAAGTGATAAAAAACAGGACCAAGTAAATTGCGTCAAAGTTCGGGTCGAGCTACTTACTTACATGTTTTCAATCTTACTACAACAAAATTTCTTAGATTAGGCAATCGTAAAAGACATTTATCTTCATGAATATTGTTATTAGCTGTCAGTCCACTGAATATTAAGAGTAAACAATACAGTTTCATAAAGGGTGCACCGCACCTTCTGGCAAGAAACGTAATGGAGTAAGATTTTATTAAATTTTGTATTAACGTAGTTGATAAAATTAACAGAAGGCCCTCAGAGATGAAAATTGATGAAATTGATTTGTTTGAGCACCAGAAAGGACAAGGAAATTTGAAACACGATACTAGCTGTTGCTAGCTAAAATCCATAGGTACCTGCTGTTTATACCCTTGAGGCATCATGTTGCGTGTTGGTCTGTGCGTAGATTCATTTGTAGACACCTCTTTCTTCTTTCTTTTTTTATTTGACTTCTTTTTTTTTAAGCCACCCATGAGTCGTTTTTCTTGGTTTTATGTTATTTATGTTTTTGCTGGTGTAATTTTGTGGGTTTCAATGTTTTTTTAATTTTTCTTTTATTTCTTGTGAATTTATAATATATATGTATGCCATGGTATCACCTAATGGTCACAACGGAAGACCAGCGCTGGCTCCGCCAGCATTACGCTGAGTGACCATTTCGTGGCAAATTGCAAAAGTTTAATGTCATTGTCTGTAAATTGTCTTTATTTTGTCATGAATAAATGTATCTTTCTTTCTTTCAAAATAAATCATCCTCCTAGCGATATCCCGGTTATGCCCCAAAGGAACCTCAGGGTCCGCTCCGCTACAGCTAATGCCAAGATTTGGCGTAGGTACTAGTTTTACGAGCCAGCCTGACCAGCCTAGAGGGAAAACTAGACCTCATTGGGATAAGACCGGTTTTCCCACAACGTTTTTCTTCACCGGAAAGCCACTGTTAAATATCAAATGATATTTCGTAAGTACAAACGACAACACTGTTAACTGACCATCCTGTGTTTATATAGAACCTTATTACAATGCACTTAAGGTGCACCGATGGTCAGTTAGCTGTGTTGTCGATAGGACATAAGTTTTTTGAAAAAACCAACAACATTTCAGTGGTTCTCGTGCTCTTTCTGACAAGCTCGAAGCGAAACAAACTGAAATTAGAATACGAAGTGTAATTAAGTAAGATTATGATACCACTTTATTTTGTCCCCGCGTGGTGTCGGATTAGAATAGCACCACACCCTTTCTTCCCGTGGGTGTCGTAAGAGTCGTACCTACTAAGGGCGATCCCTTGCGATAGCATTTAAGCAAAAAGTGGCACTTGAACATAAGTTAAAGTGCTCTGCCTACCTTTCGAGAACGAAGGCGTGAATATGTATGTATGTAGCTGTCCCAATTTAAAAATAGATTGATCAAAAGCAAGACTGAGCCGCCCTTCTGTGCCTTACCCCAACAACGGTAATCCAAGCTACGTGACCGCCCCGAGGTCGCGGGTTTCGAACCCATTAACCTTGTCCTACCATGATTTAGGGGGTGAAATACGAATTTCCCTTTATTTTTGCCCTTTCACCTTTTTGTTTGGAAAAGATTTTTCGATGAGCTATCACTGACTAAAATCCTATATGAAGTGAATTCGAGAGATAATACGTAATACGTTACAATTCCTTCGAAAGTGACATTTGAGGAATTTAAGGTTTAAAATATGAAAAAGTATATAAATACATTGAATAATTTACTTAAAAAGTATATAAAGATGATATAAGTTATATTATATACTCAATTGAGCAAAATATTTAACATAAAACTTTCGCTACATGTCGCATTAGTCATGTTGTAATGATTAAATATCTTGCTCATTTTATAACAAAATTTTAATAAATTTAGGTCAACAATAAGTTAAAACTTTGGTAGGTACGTTGTGATTACTTTAAGCGCGAGGCATCTATCTATAACATAACAAACGCTCCTTACGCAGAAAACAGTCGGCAAGCGGCCGCAAGTTACAAGCGACAAATAAAAAATTAATAAAAAATAGGTAAGTACTTAATTTACTAAATATATGAAAGCACAAGCGCAAAGCTTTTTTTAAATAAAACATTACTAGAATTTGCCCGCGGCTTCGTTTGCCTGAACTTCCGTATCAATTTCCACCCCCAATTTCATTCCATTAGTATGATGATTTTCGGTATTAAAGAAGACCATGTTTTAATTAATTTTATAAGTCTGTATACATCCAACATTGCATCTAAATCGGTGCAGCGGTATTTGTTCGATTGATTAATAAATATCCGACCATCAAAACATCCGAACTATCACATTTATTATCATTTAAATGCTTATGTGACCAGCACGGCTAGCACGCGACGGCACGCGAGCTCTCTCGATTTTTCTCGCACTATCCGTCTCTCTCTTATTAGAACAGTTAGAAGAAGAGGAATAGAGCGATAAAAATCGAGAGTATGTCGCAGCCGTCGTGTGCTAGACGTGCTGTGTTAACTTTTCAGGCATGAGACAAAAGTGTTTCTTCCCATTCTCTATAAATTGTTCAGGAATCCACCACAGTCGTGATTCCTGGCGACAAAACATGTTCAACAATAGCTGTTCTTGGATACTAATAATAAGTGGTCACAGAACATGTTTCGAGAAAAAAGGTAGAATCCAGCAAGCCAAATTCGCATGAATTAGAACACAGTTATTTGAATTCGGTAAAGCATGTCAACGTAAAGCGCGGCAAACAGTTTCTAAATGCTTTTTGTTGTTGGAACATCTCAAAAGTATTTATTTATTAAAAAACATTTTCCATAACACGCATTCTACTTCTAACTAAATAAGTTTATTTTTATCTTTTCCATTTTTAGGGTTCCGTAGTCAACAAGGAACCCTTATAGTTTCGCCATGTCCGTCTGTCCGTCCGTCTTCGGCTTAGCTTAGTAATCATTACTACTAGAAAACGGTTTGGGCGAAGGTTACTGTAATTGGGCATGGGTATATAAATCAATCACGCCGACAAAACAGTACAATAAAATCTTGTTTTTTTTTATGTTACTTTCCCTACACTTAAAGCGGGGATGTATTTTTTTTTTCTTGTTAAAATCGTTAGATAGCTCGTTCAAATATATTATGGGTTTCCTGAAACCCTTTTTCAAATAAGTGATTCGTTTGCGAGATATTGGGCTTTAAAGCCCTAATTTTTGTTCGAGTCATGTGTCGTCGTCTGCTGGCTAAATGGGTACTACTGGGGATGTGAAAAAAATAATTAATTTAAAAGGAAAACTATCACAGCCAAGTAGGCATAAATAGTTACCGAGTAATAGTCGACCAACTGAATGTGTACTTGGAAAGGCCAAAATTTTCGTACAAATTCGGCCGACGCAACCGCACCGCACGTCGGTGTAACTAAGACAGACAGGCAACTACGGAACCTTACATTGCGCGTGGCCCGACACGCACTTGGCCGGTTTTTTTATTTTTTGTAACGTCAAAATGTCTTTTAAATAAAATACAAGTAATTATATTGTATTTTATTTAGAACACTAAGTATCTTAATCTAAACTAATCTGTGTGATAAACATAAATACCTGTAATGCCTTTATTCATAAAATTACTTACTCCTCTGGCGCAGCAACCCGAAGTGTGTCTTGGCCTTCAATACGAGTGGAGGTCATTGATCCCGCTCTTGAGTGGTTTCTCGCCAATGGCCGGCTTGGAGCTCGTGAAGATCCGAATCCACCACATCAACCCACCGATATCTGGGGCGACTATAAACGTCCTCATAAACGTCCATTAAATTATTAGCTGAAATGCCATTAATTACTTATGTGCGAAATGGACAAAACACATTTTAGTTAACCGGGGTTTATTTTATCACACTAACATTGTCGCAAAATTTGAACCCAAAATTCATTGCTGTTGATGTGATACTTTACCTACGCGCGTCACTACAAGTAAAATCAACATATTTAACACACCGAAGACGCCCTTGTCCTTGTTTAGTCGACGTCAAATTAGTTATTTATCTATTTTTCGCCTTTTAGGAATAAGTTAGTAAGTTGCTTATAATGAAACATAGCGCCACACTGTAGGTACCTTTTCACCACCACTTACTTACTTATGTAATACTAGCTTCCGCCCGCAACTTCGTCTGCGTGGACTCGGGATAAAACTATCCTATATTTTAATACCGGATATAAACTATCTTCGTGCAAAATTTCATTCAAATCGGTTCAGCCGTTTAAGCGTGATTGAGTAACAAACATCCAAACATCTAAACTTTCGCATTTATAATATTAGTAGGATTTAAACTTTATTTCACAAAACCAAAATAATGTACAAATGGTGGACTTAATGCCAAATAACATTCTTTACCAGTCAACCATAAGGCGAAACAGAGACACTTCAAATTGGTGCAGAGTAAATGATAAACGTTTAGAGCGTAGTACAGACTTATTAAAACACTAGCTTCCGCCCGCGACTTCGTCCGCGTGGACCCGGGATAAAAACTATCCTATATTTTAATCCAGGCTATAAACTATCTTCGTGCAAGATTTCATTCAAATCGGTTCAGCCGTTTAAGCGTGATTGAGTAACAAACATCAAAACTTTCGCATTTATAATATTAGTAGGATTTGGGGTCAAGTAAAACAATAACTTAGTGTCTATTCGACCACGCAAGAATAGAGTTTATTTCACAAGATTAGGCTTACTTATGTACAGTACATTTTGACATTTCACCTCTTGACGAAACAAATTATTTTATTAAATATTTTTGTTTCGTGTCAATTTAACGTGGAAATTACCACGATCTATATGATACACAGAACAATTATAATGGAAAAATAAACTATCATCGTCTTCAGACTTCAGCCCAGGACAAGACTCGAACTTGGCCCTCTGTGTTTCCGGCACAGCGCTCTCCCTCAAGCTGTTTTTGACATTTACCTTAATATGAATACCTTACTGCTGTTCGAATTCGACCTTAGTTTAGTCCTGTTTTTAAAAAATAATTATTTAAGCATATAGGAAGTATAACGGGCGCAATATGTTGCCAAGAAACACAATGGTGAGGTGGCAGGCATTAAACTTGCATCTGTTTGTGGCGATATAGACTTCAGCTGCGAGTTGCAGGTTTTGTTTTGGAAACACACGACTCCGCGTCCGCATAGGGACCGCTCAACCTTTGCAAATTTTGATCATTTTAATTACTAAAGTATCTGGGCGGTTTCAATGTAGTGTGCCATTGCTTTAACTTTCTTAACCCGTGACGATAACGAGGGGTGATATAAGTTTAATTTAACATGTGTATCTGTGTGCCCGTCTGTGGTATCGTAGCCTCCCAACCTGATGAACCGAATTCAGTTTTTTATTTTATTGAAAGCATCGTCGTGATGGTTCTTAGAGTTGTTTCTTGGGTCGTGTGTTTTAAATTTCCAATTATGTCTAGTTATTTACAGTGATCGGAATTAGGTGAGCCAAAATACCTATTATTCGCAAGAGGACATAATATAAAGTGGTTGCAACCGGGTAGGAAAACAGAATTTTCTCTTAAATACCGGGTATTCGTTATTTTTCCGGGTACCAGTCGTAATGTTCAACATATATGTTTTTACTTATAGAACGGGATGTTTAATGTTAATCTAAAAGTTATAACCATTTCATACTTTTCCTTCCCTTTTTACTACAAACTAACATAAACAATCCCGTACTATTAGTAAAAATATGTATGTTTAACATTACGACTACTTATAGTACCCGGACAAATATCGATTACCCGGTATTAAAGAAAAAAAATATTTTGCTACCCGGTGTATCCACTCTACATTATGTCCTGTTGCGAATAATAGGTATTTTGGCTCACCTAATTCCGATCACTGGTTATTTATCTCAGGGTTTTCTACTGAAAATCTTAAGTCGGTGCAATTAATTCTGATATGGTAAAAACTGGCTCATGCAAAATTCATGTTTTTGATTTACTATGGTACCACAGTATGCAAAGGGCCTTCACGGGTACAAGCCACGCTCTTCGATCCCTAACAACACTCCTAGTCTCATCCTTGCTCAAAGGTCCTTCCGGCTTCCAGAGTCTTCTCAACACAGCACCGCCATGTACGCCCACGACGACCAGTTATCAGAATAAACCAGGCTAATGCTGCTTTCACCCACCTCAGACCAGTGTGCAAGTCCACAATCCTCACCCGCCGCATTAAATTTTCTTCGAGTTCATTGTGAAGTCGGTCTTCCTTTCTTGGTGCGGGCAGTGACGAGGAACTCAGGCTTTATCAATTAAATTTCAAGTAAGTACCTATTTGTTAACAAATCCTTATTCCTTCGTCTTCAAACAAACACAAAATAAATAAATAAAGTACACAATTCCTTTGGCCATACGAGGCCTTAGTTTATTATGCAGTAATATTTATACTTTTATTGTCAGTAAGTAAATACTTCTACGTATCTTTTTCTGTTTAATGCTCATCAATTACGAATGTTTTAAGCGTTTATACCTGGAAATTGAAGTCGTATGTTTTTAGCACTAGCCGGCGAACGCTGAAGTTTTGTTTGTGCCATCTACTGAGAAATATTATAAACTGACTCTCGATTATTGCTTTAGCTTCGCCGAGAAAGATGACTTGTATGGAATTTACGATTATTAGCCTTATTGTGTTAGTAAAACTAGGTTAGGGGATCTGTAGGTTTTCATTAATAAACTTTGAATTGTAAAGTGGAACGACTAAGGCCATGTTTATGGACAAGCAAGGCTATTAGCGGCGCGGCGTTATCGAAACAAGCGCAAACATAAACATACGGCGCTGCCAAAGAGTTTTTATGTGCAGGCTCGAGTATTTCCTTATCCGTCTGACGATCAAGAACCAAACATTTAATCGTGAAGGTGCTGCCTCACCGAGTTTATAACATGTTCTATAACATAGTGTAACAAGGATAACGCTATGTAACACTAAGATGTTGAAAAGGAATAGTTGATGTTATGTAACATTTCATAACCTCGGTGTGGCAGCACTTTAACACAACACAACACCGATCCACGACGATCCACATCTCGCATCCAGCGCACTCCCGCGACCTTTACCAGAGGGGTAATCACGTAACGTTTCGAACGCGCGTTAGAACAATTTAACTATATTCTTTCCATATAAAAAGTGACATTTAGATCTACCTGACCCGCGTACAACCTTACGCGACCTGCAGGTCATCAGTCCACCTTGGGCACTGGTCCCACCGCCGGCTAGTAAGCTAGAAAAGTTGGGCGAGTAACGGTTCATTGCGTGCTGACCAGGCACAGTGTGATCAATCGACCTTTACAGATCCGCAATGTTACCGCCTACCCAATATACCTATGCCTGTCCTTAAATAGGGCGATATGTCACATATCACAAATTACCATTATTCTACATAATCTTAACCTTGGTCAATTTGGTTTTAACCAAGTATTTCGCTGCATTCTATTCTATTCTTACCCAAATTTATTTATTTATCGTGGGATGACTAAGTTTTTCCGTTAGAGCTCACCCTAGCTACATTTTCATTTTATACAAATTCGTTTCATAGCTTGGGCAATTTCTACCGTAATAATAATGAAAACTGCAGGTGTACTTGATACGAGGTATATTATGCGTAGATACGATATGCGTGCCGTAAGGGGCATACAGATGCACCTTACGGCACGGCATTAACAGATATGATAACTCGAAGCTAGAGATTAACTGGGTGACAAATGACTCGCGTCACATGTCTCCAGCCCCCCTATTCTGTAACTTGTTTTAAGCTCACCTCAACGCTCACCCACAAATATATCCTGACACCGCGATGCGTAGTAACCAAGCGTAGGTAGAGGTCTAGATTCTTGACGGGTAACCTGCGGGGTGAGCCGCTTTAGCGCGTAGCGAATAACAGCCCTGGGTCGTCGTGTGAAGTGCCACAATATTACCGGGCACGTGGAACTATGACATCTGGTATCGCGCGATTTCGTCTGACTTCTTTGGATTTTTGTCTCCCAGTAAATAACAGCTAAAATCAATAGACAGCAATGTGCTCTCACAAAACTTTTCGACATCCCACCAAAATACTGACTTGAAATATTCCTGCGTGGTCAGCGGTGCTGTCACCTGACTGAGGTTATTACTTATCGGTTATTGATGTGTTTTTGTTCCCGAACTTTGCCAACAACCATAACTTTTGCCATGGTCTTTTCCACACGTCTACTTAATTTTTGTATATGTTGGCTTACGAGGGGTTCAATAAGTAGTGAGAATCAGCATAATTACGCCTCATGATGATAATGTCTGATTATTAATCGTCCTGTGTCACTATTCATGAATACACTGAATAAGTAAAAAAGAGATAGTATTTATTTGTTTTTCTTTAATAGCTAAAGAAAGATGTTGGTATAGAACACATTTATTTAGTTAAATGTTAGAGGCGGTGTGTAGGCTAAATGGTGTGGAAATCAAAAAATCTTTAACGAGTCGTCACAAAGAAAAAAATACCAATTCTATGGGTTTTTCTTTTGCCGAGCTTGCCGATTACCAGTAGGGTTGATATTCTGTACAACTAGTTACCTACCGTGTAATCTAGACCAACTCTTTTACTATCACGTCTCATTCTTAGGTACCTATTGAATACTCCTCAATAAAATCGGTGCAATTGCGGCGATGTACAAAATAAGCCTTATAACGATGACTAAAAGTTGTTTTTTGAAGCAAAGTACAAAAACTAACCTAATAAATATGCCGTAAAATAAGCAAGAACGTATTTAATAATTTAAAATTATAGGATTACCAATAACATCTGTTTTTATACCGATTCTCAGAACTTATTGATCACCACTAGTGTAGTCACGCCATTCATTAAATAAAGGTATGCACTTCGTAACTTTAGTTTGGGAACCGTGAGAACGTGAAAGTTTAAATCAATATATCAGGATATCCCATATTCCACATTTTTATAAACCTCCTTACCTAAACCGACCTTTCATATCGTTCTATACAGAAATGTGTTGTCCCTATATAATTTATCACCGTAAACTGGTAATCTTCGTCAGTTTATAATCTACTTAACGCGTTAGATTAATGACTAACCTAACCTACCCGTCTGCGTATAATCTGCCTAGGTAGATTATAACAAAGAGTTCTTAAAATTTTACGTTGACATATCACACCTCATGATGAGAACCTCTTGAAGGCTGAGAAGGACAAATCCAGCAAGTACCTTGACCTGGCTCACGAAGTAACCGCCATGTGGAATGTTGATTCGACGATCATTGTCCCGATAGTCGTTTCTGCGAAAGGTATAGCGAAGAGTCTCGACCAACACCTCAAGAGACTCTCGCTAGATGGCTGGATCAAGGGTCAGATACAGAAGGCAGTACTCCTGGACACTGCGAGGATAATCAGGAGGTTCCTCTCTCTGTCGCCCTGACCACCTTGCCGCTCTAGCTTAGGCCTCGCCTCGCTGCCGGCGACACCCTAGGTTAGGTTTTTATAATGATTTTATGTTTTGTATGAATGTTTTATATTTTAATTTTGATAGAATTATATTTTATTATTTGGTAAAAACCTAGTCTAAGACAAAACAAAGTGAATAATAATATTATGATAGTAATATGATGCGTGCAATAAATATGTTGAGTTTTGAGTACCATCTAGCGAGCTTAATTTTATTTATTTATTTATTTAAACTTTATTGCACAATACAAGATATAGTACAAATGGCGGACTTAATGCCATAAGGCATTCTCTACCAGTCAACCATAAGGCAAAACAGAAACATTTGGTGCAGGCATTTAAATTTAAATGAAAACTTAATCCAAGATAAACTTCTATCAAATACATACGAAAATATACACTAATATATATACATATTACTACCTTTTGTACCTAGTGAAAAATACTATGTTGACAACTATCCTACGCGCTTATCAGAAAGATACTTGCGTAACTTGCGCTTGGAAGTCAATTGGCTTTGTGCTTTACGAATAGTTAGCGGAAGAGTATTCCAGAGTCGAATTGCCTGAACGGTAAAAGAACCAGACATAAAACCGTTTAAAATTTTAGTCCAATTTCAGCTCGGTAGATGCCGCTTATATTATGTTTTTGATATTTTTTAGTTTTCGTTGGTAGCGTGCGTTCCGCTCTTACAAAATTGGTTACGTGTGCAGGACATTGAGCGTTGTCACTTTTCGTCGTGTCGTACCACAACCTCAAATATGAACTCTATTAAATATGTTAGAGTGGCGAGAAAAGGAAAAGAGGTAGTATAGGTAATATTTTCAGTTAATTATTTATGTTCACTTATACAAGCCTATTCGCCTACAAGGCAGATCCGACTAAAAGCTTTTATAAAGGAGAGAGATTATGTCCTTCAAATTATAATTTGTATATACCTATGCATGATAAAGTAATCTGTCCCAAGAGTAATGTACTCGTAACATTTTATGTCGGGCTCGTTGTTTACATTACACTCATCAGGGTTGTAATAACATTGTTAATAATTTATTCACGTAATCACAATTCTCGTAAAGTTTCAGTTGGGATAATATTCTCAACGTCAGGCCTCTTTTGTACCGTGGTGCTTTAGATATTAAGAAAAGGCTTTAGATATTGAGAAGAGTTGAGTTACCCACTCAGACAGTAAACGGGGAGAGGCTACCCCAAAAATGGGTCCTGAGCATTGTTATTTTATAATGGGCCTGATGAGCATTAGTACTTCACATGCACTGTGATATTATAAATTTATGTGAAAATACGCTGATGTTGTCAGAGAGACATAATAAGGAGAATCTGAAGGAAATTGTATTTATACAACATACATACAATAGCGCGATGCAGAACCACTAATTTCCATGCATATTTTAGCCTGAGTAGGTCATTCTCCAGTTTTTTGTCAGCCTCTAAACTCCGTCAAACCATATGAAACATATAAGAAAGTTTGATGGAGTTAAGGTGGCCCGCAGACCAAATTTGAGGATAACCGATTGGATAAAGTCGTGTATACGCAACAGCGCCATCTTTTGTTGTCAAGTGGACGTCGCGTGGCGGCTATGCCATCCAGTATAATTTTGGTGGCAAATTCTAGCATAAACTACTGAACCGATTTTGATGGCACTTTCTAATATTGTAGTTTAGACCTCAGAATAGGACATAGCGCGGCCTTTTTTTAGATATAATTTCTTAAGAGGGCGATATAAGGTTTGAAAAATTGTATGGGAATTAATTTATTTTTAACTCTTGAAAAAGAGACTTAAAACTTCGTAAAAGGTGTTTTAATAAAACACAAGCAAAGTAATTTCAGCGTTTATTTAAAATTCATACCATAAAGGGGTCAAAAATGGGTTGCAAATTTGTATGGAAAGTATATATAGTTCCATACTAAAACACAAGAAAAACCATTTCAGCAGTGTGGAAAATTCATCTTCTAAAAGGATTAAAACTTGCTTGAAAGTTTGTGTGTAGAAATCCAGTGAAGAAATCCATAATAGATGGCGCTACCGGTCTTATCCGATACTATTACGAATACCCACGCTGCGCCTTCCGGTATGTGGTCACTACTCGAGAACCTTTCCGCCCCAACGGCCATCGGTTTGACGTGCAATGTACAATGTGTGATGACGTATGGCACGGAAACGAGGTGGCCTCATAAGGAGTCTCAAAGTCACGCGTGGATGCGTTTTGTTGAGAGAGATGGAACTGCATTTGTTTTATATTGTTTTCATAGTGAATACCTAAATCAATGAATGGTCGTCAACGCGCTTATATATAACTAATCAGTTGTCGCAAGCGTTCATAGGTTGCGGTGCCCACTTTCCATTAGTCAGACCGTAGACTTGTTTGCCAACGTCATGGAAAAAATATAGTGTTAATTGCCTGCTCGTAGGTGAATATTTAATGTTACATAATTAAGGTTATCCGATTTGGTAGACTATACACAACACGTCGGACCTGAGCCCCAGTTACGTATAGTACAAAGTAAAGAACCAAATAATATAAAAAAGCAACGCAAAATGGAATCCTAAAATATTCCTTTCCGTAAAATTTGGCAAAACGCAAAGGAATGCATTAGCTTCATTCGGACGATGCATTAGAGGAGCCCGCAAAATAGAACACAATTCTATTATAAGAGTTTTTGACGGAGAAAATGTATAGTCCTTTGTGTTTTCTTAGAATATAATGTGCCAGCAGCACATAATGTCAGTCTTTATATTTATCTACTTGGCCCTTTGTTTGCAAGGATATGAAAAGAATTCTTTTAGTAGGTTGTGGTTGTTTGTGGTCTTATGGGGCTGATAATAATAAAACGACGGGCAAATAATACATTTCCGCATTAGTCCGTAATGAAAGGGGACAGACGTTTCATGTGTATAGCACCCGTATTTTCAATCTTATCTTGTTTTAATTAATAAAAAAAAATGGCATTTCAACCGGTAAACGGAAGTTCAAATAATGGAAATTTACTAATAATATTTACGCACATTTAAAATTAGCGCCTTCAGTCTAGAGCAAATTGGCAAGATTTCAAAATGTGTAATGATGCTTTAACCGAAAAATATTTCGGTAAACATATTGCCTGCCGGTCGATACAATACGCTTTGTAAATTGTCAGGTGGATCTAAATAATGTATAAACCATGTGACGTCATTTACTTACTGAAGTCTGTAAATAGAAAAGTGTACAAAAGTGCCACACAGCCACCATAATTTACTTTCGTTCATTAATTTGGATATCGCTACTTTTATATTAGTTTGATATTTTTGAAAGAAACATACAATTTGGGAAGAAATAAAAAAAATGCTTAACTAAAAGTTTTTTTTTCATGTAGATAACTAAATCATAAAATCATAAAATCGTACCCTTGAAAAAAAAAAAAATGTCAATCAAGAGTTTATTTTTCCATAGCCATAGCATATATTATGCTGATCTCTATCTGTTTTGTTAGTGTCACAATTTTATTCTACTCTGTTCTATTCTTCTTATCCCTTTTCTAATCTACTGATCAAAACGCTTTTCCTTTCTAAATGAATATCATACCATTGATAAGACTATGTTTAGATACAGATACATAATATAACATTAAAAAATTCGGCCATCTATGCGACCATGAAGCAGAAGGTGGTGGAATAGTGTTTTTCTTACAGCCGATCTTGCCCACGGCATACATTTGTGTGGAGCGAATGAGAAATTGGCCAGTTTATTAAATATAATTCTTTAACTTTACCGTACACAGATACACACTGACATCTTACTTTGTATAGACCTGTGCAAAAAATAAATGTCAAGTACAAAATTTTATTATCGACACTACGCTGTGGTATTTGAGAGATTAACTTACCATACATTTCATTAAATGCGATCGAAAGCACTATCTATCCACTGAACATTCTAAAAAGTGCCGGATTTTACTATGGCCTATACAAAGTGTAACGAAAATCCCGTGTGAACCGCTAATCGCAAATTGAATTGCGATTCCGAAAATCACTTCCTTTTTTCGGTTTTCCCTTGTTAGACCAAACAACTTTTGGCCAAATGTTTAATTTGACAAAAGTTTAATTTGACCTAATGCATTTTTTTCTGAAATAGAAAGTTTTATAGGATTATTAAAAAACAAACCTAACCTAACCTAAGGACTTCTATTTGATGATATTCAAAGAATACCCGAAAATACCACTGTTTTGACGAAAAATGCATTAGGTAAAAGTTGTGTGGTCAAGAGACAGGACCCCCCTTTTTTCAGATAACAAAAAAAAACAACTTAAACAAGATACCAAAGGTTGCTGGTCACCTGTACCTCACTATGTACTTGCAAGCGCCATTTCTGGGGCCGTTGCCGGCCGCCCACGTCTCGCTTCATTGATTTACACTACACTACACGTGCGTTGTAGACAGTTCATTGAAATCATTAACGAATCACTTCTACCTACGCAATAAAACCGACTAACTATAAAGTATGCAATGAGAAGAAGTGAGCGCCCGTGGATTGAACCATCTATGATATTATGTTATTGGCAATCAGGAAACGGAAGTTAAAAGTTAGATTTCAAAGCGTATAAATCTGTTAGGAAGCAAAAACTACTTTTTCAAAATCTTAGCTTTCCTCCGAAGAGTACAAAATCATTTTACGTACTGGTTTAAAATATCTATAGAAGTATATATTGTACTTTACTTTGTACACCACCTAACCCAACGCGTCAACCCCTATTGTGCAAAGCATTAAGCCTACAAAGACGAACGTCCAAATTAAAGATGGCCACCATTCGTAGCACGTCTCGATGCCTTCGTTAGAACAGAGTTAATTATTCAAATAACCGCTATTGACTTGAGCAGCCATTAGAAGGCTACCATAGCAAATTAAGACTTATTTAGTCGGGATTTCTTTTGCATTTTCATGCTAGGGCCAACCCTAGCTGGAGGGGAGGCTGTGATTTGATAGTGGTGATTGATATGGGCCACGTAGATCGCAAATTGTTCTGATATTAACAAATTATACCATGTATAACATGTTTCAATAACAAAATGAAATAAAACGGAGACACAACTGTGCTTTCTTTACAATTAAAATCACCGTGGCAGAATGTCCCAAACATTCTTTTGAACAAAGAATATAATTTTAATCAGATTTTTAAAGATTCAAATCTGACCTTCGACTACAAAGACAAAGCGCCTCGCACTCAAAGGGCACGGGCACGGCCAACTGCACGCGATGGGATATTGGAATAAAGCAAATAAAGTCAAAGCCCTCTCTATATGCATGTAAATCTGCCTCGGGCACCGATACCGAATACAGATTGAAACGAACGGGGGCTTAACATTTTTATTGCATACTAGCTACGCCCGTGACTCCGCACGATACGTCGTATCCGTACTCCACAAGTCGGTTCCCATGAGTTATTGGCGATTTAGTAGGTAAGTCATAGAAACCCGATTTATAAATTCTGGGCACATAACATAGGGTATAATGTCGTACTGAACTGAAACAGGTAAGTTCTTGGATTGAGTTATGTACAGTCAATCACAAACCTGCGTTACAAATATTTATAAAATGTTGGATCTCTTTTAATAGATTAAATTTTATTTAAATAAAGGAATTAGTTTAATAATCAACAGTTAAGTAGTATCATCTATTCAATGCACGTAGTTACTTTACTTAAGTATCCAATTCCAGTTTAACCTTGAGTAACTTAAAAAAACTACTCAAGTAGGTATCAGAATACTAAAATTTACAGGAGTGAGGTGTTTCAGATCCGATAAAAAGGAAGGAAGCATTTTGAAAGAACAAGCTTTTAAAGCTGCTGATTCACAGAGTGATGCCTCGGGCAGTCAAAGAATAAGGATTTTTTACTACTAAATCTGGAACGAGATAAAAGAAAAAATATGCATGACATTTATATAAGAGATATAAATGTGAAAATAGATGCATTTCTTGCAATTGCATCGCACACGATACGGAATCGAACTCGGCATAATATGGTCGGACGGACGGACGGTAGGATGATTGTATGCTCATTAATTGAGTTATTTACACATACAGCAGTACACAACCCTATCACATTACAGGATAAGCCAATATAACAAGTAAAGCATTTTAAATATTTAGAAAGGGTTATTTCTAGTGACTAAAGATGCACCGCGGATATTATACAACGAATTGAAATGGCTAAAAAAGCCTTCAACAACAAGAAACTCCTACTTAAGACCAAACCAAGAAGTCTAATCAAAGTATATATATATATATTCTATCTGGGATATTGCAATGTACGGGAATGACACCTGGAAGCTGACGCAAAAGGATAGAGAAAAGCTAGAAGACTTCGAAATGTGGTGTTGACAAAAGATGGAAAGAAGAAGCTGGACAGAAAGGAAGACAAACGATGAGGTTTTGACGATGGTAGGAGAGAGCCGATGTTTGTTAAAACAATTCAAAATAGAAGGGAGAAAGATGATGCACACTATTAAGTGCACAACAGCTTCTTTTTAAATATCTTGGAGGGCCAGATCGAAGGAAAGTGAAGCAGAGGAAGGCCCAGACATACTTACACCAGCCAAATAAAAGAGAAAGTTGCTATTGAGTCGTACGAAGACATCAAGAAGCTGGCAAAGGACAAAAATCAGTGGCGGTTACTCCACCGACAAGAGCCTAGCTCCTAAATAATGATGATGATAAATTGAGTTATTTACAAATTCATAAAAAACTATTAATTCATGATAAATCAAAACATCGCATATCAACCAGGTAACGTTTCTTGAAAAATAACCCAAGTATAAAAGTACAATCCATAAGATATTCAGTTGTTTCATCTCATGAAAGCGGGTGAGTCTTGCATGATAGTGTGGTGACTCTCAGGTATAGTACCATTGTCTCTGTATGCGTGAACTTCAAAAAGTTCTGCAGTGACACAACCATGATCCACCCGCGTGCGAGAATTGAAAATACTGTACAAAGTTCCCAAAAACATTTTGTGTCTATTCAACTTAGCGTAACTAACCAACAGACAACTGTGACATTTAATTAGGTATGAATTCCTTTTTCCCGCTTGGTCAAATCAGGTTATAGTATAGTTTGTTCATATTTAAGCATTGGTTGACATATGAACAAACTATATACACATTAATTGACACTATAATTATGTTTTCCTCGTTTGGCTTCGCACGAAGCTGGGTCTCGCTTATATGTATAGAGACATCTCTGGGAAGTGCCAACCCTTAAGCTGTGAACACATTTGGTAAAGTCTAAAGACCAAGGTATCGATTTACCATCAAGCTGGTGGTACAGTTCCATTCCACAGTCGTATAAAAACGAATTGTTACTATCTAATTAATAATTATTTTCACTCTAGTCATCGTATTCATCGTCCTCACACTATTGCAGGTTGTACTTATACTGAACACGTAATTCTTTTAGGTTGTTCAAATAGCGACACACCTTAAGAGTTCATGACAAATTGGACAGACAGACACCGAACCGAATGTATTTTACATACAAGAGCAGAGGAGATTTGCTAACTCTTCCGGAATGATCCAATATGCAAATGTACGGTTGCATGCTCGCTGGCGCAGTCGGTAGGGTATAATGCAGTTGTACACGGCTTGTGTTCAAATCGAGGGAACACGTTATGCTCTATTTCCTCTTATTACTATGAACGGCAAAAACTTGTAAAAATGCCTGTGTCTAATTGTACATGACTTTACAAACATGAACAAACGTACCACGCTTCTCGGCTTGGAAAATATAAAATGACCTCGGAAGTATGTAAAGTATCCTATTTCAACCAATGAATAAGGTGCAAAATTGTAAACATACCAATGACTAAAGGCTTTTGCAACTTTAACGTATTTTGCCACCTATAGGAGAGCCTTATTATAGACGCAGATATGCGTACGACGAAAATCATACTTAATATTGGGCTGTTAAAGTAATCGTGACATCGTGTGCGATTGCAAGTGCTCGAAATCCTAAAATACGACCAAGTGCGTGTGGGACCACGTGCAGTGTAGGGTTCCGTAGTTGTCCGTTTGTTTTTGGTACATTGACACACGCGCGCCGATTAAACGTTGCAGTTGCATCGCCCGAATTTGTATGATAGTTGGCCTTTACATTTTTAAGTTAATTGACTATTGGACCCGATTCTACGTGCACATGGCTTAACTAGCCTAAAACTAAACTGTCTAATTTTTAGACATAATTTAGGCGGCAGATTAAAAACGACATATTTAGAATACCATTTAGGCAGCTAAGGATGTTGTACCTATAGACCGCCTAAAATAAGAAACGTCAGATTCAAATTAGCGCTGTCATTAGATTATGACAGCTGCTTATAGAATAGCAGTGTTTTAGCGACACCTAAATAAAATTAGGAAGTTTAGAGGCCACTGTAGAATCGGGTCCTTTACTTGTTTTGTTAACTAGTTACGACTACTTATCCGCTATAGTGGTCCTATTCAATTAATTAATATGTACTAGCAAGATTACTGTACGAGTTTTTTTATGTACCCAGTAGAAACTATTTAGCCAGCAGAGGACCGGAAACACGCCTGTAATATTTTATTGGAAGCTATTCTACGATACCCCACACAAAAAAAAATACATCCCCACTTTATGTGTAGGGGAACAAATAATAATTAAAAAAAAACTATTTTCACGGCGTATTTGTTTTATATACCTGTGCCGAATTACAACTTTCTACAGCTTACGCACAGACAGACGGACAGACGTCAGTCAACAAGGAACCCTAAAAACGCGGAATAACGGCGCCCCGAGATCGCTTTTAACATAAGCAACACATCGCAGTCATAGTGTGTTTTTGTAGTTATTAATAAGTTAATATTGATATGTATGTTAGTCTTTAGGGTATAAGTAATATGGAAATAAATAAAAAAATAAGAAATGCATGCAAACTGGCCTCACCCTGTTTTTTGAAGTGAAAACATCTTTAGCGGCGCTGTGCACTTTTTGGGATGGGGAAAAAATGTTAAACTCGCCACAGTTCACGTGACCGTAAGATTCGACACAGGTCACGTGACCGTAAGATTCGACAGATTGTAAATTCGTAAGACGGACACGTGACCTGATCGAAAAACTGTTACTAATGTCATTGAGTTTTCACTTCTGCCGGCACTTTTTTTTATAAATGATCAAACTGTTACGCAGGCTGTAAAAATGGTTTAGATACTTACTTGACTGACGCGTAACAGGGATAAATATGCAACCAGAGCCTTTCTATCTTTACAACACGTGATGTGCACACAAACCTATGTCAATGGACGGAAATGTCAAAGGATGATGTAAAGCCAATGTTAGGTGATTTCCTGATTTGTCGGAGGCGGTACGATATCAGTAAGCAGTTTGCTGTCAGTGTCTACTGCCATCAACTGTCAGTCGCGTCGGTACCGATTGTTTATTGCGAGCCTGCATTTAAATGGGTGTACCTACTTGACTTAACAATACGAATGCAGTAGGTACTGAAAGTGCACTGCCCCGCTTCCGCGTTACTACTGCGCAAATGAAATGCTGACAGTATACTGATAAGTGAGGAAATCTGTGCGACGACAGTAAGCTCACATAACGTACAAACGACAACATTGTTAACTGACCATCCTGTGTTTATATAGAACCTTATTACAATGCACTGGTGCACCGACCGACCGACCGATGGTCAGTTAGCGATAGTACTATTTACCGCAAACCGATTATACCCTGCAAAGTCCTGAATGCCAAGTCAGGAAGTCGCCTTAGCTCAAACATACTGCACAGCAAACTGTGCCCTGTTACCCAAACGTAAAGGTAGGAAGAGTCGGTGAATATTCAATATAAAACATTTGGTTCGTGGATCTATATCACCTTCAAACTTCATTGACTATTGTAGTAGGTAACCAAACAGCACTGTTACACAGCATGTCGATATTTTTTCCCGTATTTAGATCAATTGACTGTTCTTATAGGTCATTTTTTATGGCGTTGTCTAGATCTTTATTACTAAGCACTTTAAAAACGGTTCTAAGTATTAGAATTTGTGTTAAATTTTTAATAATTATAGTATTTTCACGGAGATAGTGATTATGTCACGCATGGTCGTAAACTGGCTATTGCCACCCGCTGCACTCGAACAAAAATCCATTTCCTGGACAGAGAAAATTGTAGAATTATGATCATATCATGGAATGCCATGTTTCACGCGGCATACATAATTATGTTGAATTTAGTTTTCTGATACAATAGAGAGCAAAGGCACACTTTGCACATACATTTTACACAAACAATACTTGGTTTTCTTCGATTTTGAGTCACTATATTTTAGTACATAAATGTGTATGCATAAAGTAACAATTTAACGAATCATAGTAGATAATTAATGCGTGTTAAGTGTAATTCGACCATACATATACGCAAGCAAAGGGACATTTATTGCAAAATAATAAATGTCCCTTTGCTTGCGTACCGATTTATTTTAATATTGACGGGTGAAATATTTGTAGCTAATTTCGCATAATGTAGTTTGCTCCGTACTAAAGTAAAGTAGTAGTATATAAATCTATGTGTAGTCCTAACTATTATAACTACATACACACTTCGACTTATACGTATAATGTATACAAAAACAACCTTTAAAAACGTCTACAGATTCAGTACTTTAGGCAGCATAATAATCTGTGACAGATGTAGCCCCAATAGCATCACAAGGATAGCAATGGCCATTATAAATAGAGCTTAAAAATAGAGACAAAAGAAATGTCAGGAAACAATTTCTGGAGCATAGCGTTGACGATGAAACAGACGACGAACAGAAGGCGTATTTGCTGGCGGCGAATGTAAGCTATTAGCTATTACCCACGAGTCCCACGACTTTGGCCTTGACTGGATATTATTAGCATTCAAATTATGTAGGTACGAGTATATACAGTTTATCGATATAATTATGCTCAATATTATTTATTTAAGAATATGTTTAACGATCTATTTCTTTATAACCAACTTCAAAAAGAGAAGGTTTTCATTTCGCTTGTATTTTTTTATGTATGTTTAGTTTGATACAACTTTTTTTTTATTGAAAGTATTTATTTGCTCCCAGATTGGTCCAATGTAGGCCGTTCTGGCCATCTTTATTTAAACAGTCGCCTAATTTTGAAACGCTCTCATTTACCGACATCGATCCGCTGTCGAGCCAACGACTGACCATCATGAGAGCATCGAGCGGTTTGCAATAAGTATCAGATGCTCTAGTATAGGTTTTACCGAAACAAAACTTTACGATCGCGTTTGAGTTTTACCCTCAATTTGTATGGGATTTGACAGCTAAACGCGAACGCGGTAGTAACGTTTTGTTTCGGTAAAACTTATACCAGAGCCGCTGGAACCTTACACAAATCATACTACTCCAATTGTAAACTCGATAAAGCTCTATGGGTAAGGTACTAGACTACGATATCGTTGAATAAATAGATATTAATACTCCAAAGTCCAATCGAAAACACCCAAGACTGAAACAAAATATTCGTGGTCACCACATATGTGTCCTTACCGGTATTTGAAACAGTGATTATCAGCCAATAGCGTAGCTGGCATGGGTGGCACCCGGTGCAGAAATTGTGGGCGTCACCCAGTACCGTAACTTGAGGACTAGGATACACAGGTTGTCTAATTAGACCTGCGTATTTAGTGACTTATATTCTACGTGACGTCAGATAGCTTTTTATCAGCGTTTTTCAAAATGACGACTACAACACATGTAGTTTTTTTTTGAGATCATTAGTTTGCAAAATTAACTACCATCATCATCATCATCATCCTAGCGCTATTCGCGGTTATGCCCTAAATGAGCCCGGGGTCCGCTTTGACACGTAATCCCAATATTTGGCTTAGTTAGGCACTAGTTTTACGAAAGCGACTGCCATCCGACCTTCCAACCCAGAGGGAAAACAAGACCTTTATTGGGATTAGACCGGTTTCCTCACGATGTTTTCCTTCACCGAAAAGCTATCGGTGAATATTCCGTACATAAGTTCCGAAAAAACTCATTGCTACGAGCCGGGGCTAGGCTACCGTAGCTTACTTACTTGCAAAATTAAATACCAACTCACTTTATTAAAGTTCCAATTAAATTAGCAAAAACCCACACGCCTGAATAATCTCAACCCTACTACAAAATGTACAAAAAGCAAAAGGCGCATTGGCTTTCTAAACGGCATTAATCAACGGCAGCGGCATCGAAACACACAAAGTGCATTTAAACTCGGTAAAACTGACTAATTATTACTCTATCAACAATTTGGTAGAACCATTAGTAGACTCGCCCATGCCATGTCATAATTAATTTAACTTTTCCAAAATATTAACATTTTACAAAATAGCTACTAGTTTCTAACCCTTACCATAACTACGGTGGAAGAATTTGTAGGATGCCATTGCAACTACTGAATAATTGTTTATTTTATTTAGTTTAAATGCGACTAAGTGTGCCCTCGGCTCGTCTGCTTATGATTCGGTCCGAGTCAATTGATAAAAATAAAGTAGCATATGTACATACCTAAAGCTTATTAGGCTTCTTCTTGTAATATTCTATCACAATTGTTTCATTAGGGGTGCGTCACGGTTGCTATACCAACTTGGTCGATATACCTAACGGATAAGGATATAATGCACTTTTGGTATATCCACATTTGATATACTCTGACATGATCTAACTATCGGCAGGTAAGTATAATGAATTTGTGATACAACAACTATTAATCTTACAGTAATAACTGAAAGACTGACTATCACATATACGTTATACCATATGTGGTATAACGTATATGTGATATAACTATGTTTGATATACCTTTCAGTGGGTATTCTGAAGAACTGGTATAATCTGGAATACGTACTACACATTATACCACTAATAACCTATTTTAATTATATTTGGTAAACGTTATACCTTATACGAGCTGTTGCCCGCGACTTCGTCCGCGTAGAACTTGTTACCGTCTTAGAAAAATGATTGCTATTATTTTTTTGTAGGCGGAACCTTAATTATCGCCGACCCAAAGTTCTACCATTTTAAGGGATGATTTCCGAGACAAAACTATCCTATATCCTTCCAAGGGTCTCAAATTATTTGTACGGAAAATTTCATCTAAATCTGTTCAGGGATTAAGCGTAAAAGGTAGTGCGATGAGTTCATTCGTTTAAATTGCTAAATTCAAGAAACAATAATATTGAATATTTTGCATAATGTATTATGGTAGGTATACATTCAAAAAATCTATCGTATTTACACTAAACGATAAAAACTATATATATCCATATTATCGCTTTTAGGGGATGATTTTCAGAAATCGCCGTAGGCTCAACATGTTTGACTATATAAAAGGAGCCTAATGCGCAAAGTTTCAACTCACATATTATTTTTTCCATATGGCCTTTCCACCCCCTAGGGAATGAATTTTGATGAAAAGACTACCTATGTCAAATATATGGTTTATAAATAAATAACGTATATACGAACTTTCATATTTCTAAGCTTTCAAAAGAACGTCTTCTCGATACAACTCCTATTTCACCCGTTTAGGGGGCAAGTTTAAAAAAAATCTGGATAGATCTACATACTATAAAAGAAACCGGCTGTCCTGCTTTCATGTTTCTAGCCACAGTTTATAATTAAAAATCACACATTACTTATGTGAACTTTCAATCCCTATCATAACCCCTTCAAGGGAAGAATAAGAAAATATTCCCTAATCAATATTTTTGACTGTACATTAGGAGCTTGTGACCGAAGTTTTAAATGGCTAACTTTAAAAACGACATGACATACAAACTTTCAACTCTTTTTTAACCCCCTTAGGGGATGATTTTTTATAGCAAAGCTAAATAATTTGTTTTGCTATTTAGTAAGAAACCTTCGTGCAAAGATTCAAGTCTATAACTTTCCAAATGAACGATTTCCATACAACGGTTCGACCCCTCTTTCACCCCCTTAAGGATTGAATTTCGAAAAATCCTTTCTTAGCACACGTCCACGTACTGTAAAGAACATATGTTCCAAATTTCATGTTTATATAGTTAGCGGTTTAGGCTTTGCGCTGTCTGTCAATAGATTAGTACCAAAGAGTTTTATATAATATTATATAGATTATAAATTATCTATTTTGTTATTAAATATCAAAAGTTTATTATGCCTCTTAAGTGATTGTATTCTATGAAACTATATAAAATGTTGTTATGTCCAGTAAAAATATAGTTGTTATACCGATCATTACACAGAGTTCAGTAGTTTAGGCGTGAAAAGGTATACACAAACAGACAGATCTATGGAGTTACTTTCGCATATACATGTAATTAATTCAAATAAGTAAAATAGTAGATACAGTGTACATGGAATAAAAAAGTCACCAAAAACTCTCCATCAAGGAACGCAACTACATTTTACATAATTATATCCTGTTGCTTGCAGAGGATACAGTTAAACTTAAATTACGGCGGGCACACACATTAACCAGCAAACACATAAATGATTCGAAGTGTTTGAGTAAGATAATTAGATCTGCCAATGAATAAATCATCGAGGGAATGATCTATACTACAGATCTATTCACCCGGGTGTTTGTTCTATTACTGACATGTATACTCATATCCTGTATTAATTTTATGCGTATCGGGATTCAACTGTATTTTAAAGACCAGGTTATTTTAATTGCAGACTATTACGCATCTACAAAGTATTTTACTTCATTTAGTTATCCTCATTCAAAGATATTGGATATTTCGTTTTAATCTGAAACAGCCACAGTCTGCAAATTCATACTTATTTCGATGTATCTATTTGAGAGCATGTTGTACTAAGAATTTAAATCGAGGTAAAAAAAATAGACAATCTGGTGGTTTTGAACAATTGTTTGATTGAGTTAATTTTATAGGGCGTTGTACAATATTGATTGATATAATATTTTAATCATTCATATAAAAAATACTTTAAGTATTTTGAATAATTAAAACGTACGATTGCGTTCGACGGATTCTCTGAAATTAATAAATACAGGCGTAACATTTATTAAAACCATAATGTTAAGCGAGCATTGTGAACGTGGAAAATAAATCTATGAAAATATATTAAACTTTTCATCCGGATCTCCTAGCTTGGAAGCGATTGAAATATCAGTGGATCTGAAGCGCAAAACGTATTGTAGTTCATTGCAGGAATAATATTGCGATCACAGTTGCAATTCAAAAATAAAACACTAATACCTCTATAGGGCAAAGCTTGTAGCATGGGTATTACACGACGGAGTACATACTAATATAATAATATGTAGATAATAAAAACTTGAATACACAAAAAAAAATTGACTGAATTTTATTGTTCAGGTACCAGTACCAGTACTGTCACCAGAAAAATGTTGTCAGATGGTCCGACTCGCTTCAGGATTCATCCCTCCTGAGTGCGGAGTGAAACAGGGTGGTTTGTCATCGCCCAAACTCTTCTGTGTATATCTTAACCCGTTGATTGATGAGCTCATCAACACTATGACTGGATCCTCAGTGGATGGCACATTTGTAAATACCATTAGTTATGCAGATGACATGGTGTTGTTGGGCCCATCAGTCAATGGTCTCAACAATATGCTCAGGGTCTGCGAAGAGTATGCGTTGCTGGTATTTAAGGCGGGGGCCAAATGCTATCCACTCGTTGCACATTCTTATCTATACGGCACACCTCTGAAAATGGTAAAGAAGTTCAAGTACAAATCAATATGTTGTAGCTCACTACAACATGTTGATTTGTAGGTTTGCAAGGTGTACCGTACCACTGGCGTAAAGATCACCCTTTTTAAGGCGTTCTGCTAATCATTTTACACCTGAAGCCTATGCATCATACGCAAAAAGCTTTCAGCGCCCTACCTACGCGTCCAATATAATTATTATAAGGTCTTTTGTTAGTATGGATTAGATAAGACCTTTGTTAATAATAACGAATTATGGAAATACTTACGAAATAAATAAACAAAATAAACTACATAGAAATAAATGGGATTTAGGTACTTTAGGAAAAAGGGACTTCTTTGATCATTCATAATGTAGTATAAAAGGGTACCTTGTAATGTATGATTTTATCATTTGAAACCAAATAGATTTACTTAATCAAGTAAAGAGCCTGATAGTATAAGTGGGTTCCCTCTATTTGCCATAACTTTGACTGTCCGAAACGTTTTTCGCATAACAGACTTGGCATAGGTATTCTGTTTTCGCCGAATGTTAATGTGGCAGAAACCTTACTTAATCGAATTTCTAAAATTCCGAAAATGTGTTTGGCCGAATTTAAATTTGCATACTATTGTTATGGCCGATTATATTCACACATAATTTTGTTTAGCATAATTTTATTCGGCATATTATCAATTCTCCGAAACTTACTGACTTACTGAGCATACTTAAAACGGGGTACGTCTCACGAGATATAACAACAATATAATTATATGATTTCGATAAGGATTATAATATAGTAGATTAGGTTAGTGCACCTAGAAGCAAGGGGGGCTGGCGGGGCGAAGCCCCCCGCGGTAACAAAAACACTAGACAATCGTAACAATGATATTATTAGTAGGTTAGGTTAGGGTTCGCTTGTGTCCCTCAGAGCGGAAATAGGCACCCCCCGAAGCGAGGTGACGTCGACACGATGGCGGTTTAGGTTAGGTTAAAATAAGTGGTTTATTAAAAAAAAAAAAAACAACAAACGTTATATTACTATAAATATAAATTATTACATGCAATTTCGACAATTTCGAATATTATCCCAATATATATATATTTCTGCGAGAATAGCGTTCAACAAAAAAAAAATATGTTTTTTTATGTTATTATGTTATTTTATGCGTGAACATGATTCGGAGCATCAAAATTATGCACAAATCCTATTCGGACTATTGAAATTCGGCGTAATCGAACTATGCGAATCTCGATTCTGCCAAAACAGTTTATGCGCAAAGTCAATTATGCCTACATAGATTATGCCAAATAGAAATCTTACTAAAAAAATATGCCAAAACAGGGGGAAACGGTATAGGTACCTACTATTATTTACACTGCCACAACTCACAAGTCCCGCGAATATAGTAACAATAATTTAGGAAATAAACCGTTTTAATGTCCTGAATTAACGTTTTGAACGCGCGTTAGGACAGTCCACCTGTATTTTTCCAAATCAAAATTTACATTTAGATCTACCTACCTAACGTACGTACAGTGCGTTACGTGATCGACATGCTCATGTATACTATAATTATTTACTTTCCGTAGTCATTTAGACTTCACTTTTCCTTTTCTTTTACTTTCCAGATATCTAGATTTTAACTTATATATTATTAGCTTCTGCCCGCGACTCGTTTATATGTCCAGAAGTCCGGATGTCTGGCTTTCCCACTGTTCTCATTTACAGGTCATTGCTTAACCGATTCTCGTGAAATTTTGCGAGCAGGTTCATTAATTATATTTTTTTATGTCATGTCACTACTTCGCAATTAAAAAAGTTTTTTAAAAAGGCAGGCTCATCAGTTCTCAAGCAGTATTAGTATGGATTATTTAAATATCTTACTCCAATTACAGTCACTAACAACTTTGTCTGATTAGAATAAATTATATTACAAGATCGAGATCTCAATGACCATGTCCTTCCAAGTTGGGCAGTTAGTTCCGTGCGAGAGAGCCGTTTATCTCAATTTGTTCTGATTTAGAGGACGGCGGAACATTGAAATGCACGTTGTGTTGTGGATCATCCGTGTGTTGCGCTGTAGTACCTCTAAAAGCCGGTTTGTATATTTTATATATTTTTTAGTAAAATCTTTAATAGTAATAAAATAAAGCTATAACTAGAATCTTTATAAAAATATAGGTATGTACCTAATGTTGGGTTAGCGAGAAGTGTTAATAGTGGTTTTACTTTCTGAATGTATAAATTTACTTTCATTATCGATGTCAATTTTTTTATTTTCTCCCGACCCAGTTATAAAATCACCCAATAGCCAAGCCACTAGCCAAAAGCGTACGGCTCACGCACTACAAGTTGTTTCATAACAAAAGATATCTTCATAGAAAACTCACGGCACTTACATCTTTTTGCTTAATTTATTGATAAACAAATTGATTTATGTTTCATCCTGAACATTCAACGCACTTGTACTGACTCTCTGTCTATATTTTTCAAGTTAGTAATGGAGTGTTTCAAATAAATACACTGACCAAGTAGTGTTGAGAGATTTCTAGAAAGATAGAATTAAGTAGCTCATGTTTATATTAACCTCACAGACAAGGAAGTACTTTAACTACAAGGTTGCATGGCAGAATAGTCATTAATTCTCATTTTTAATTTCCTCTAGTCAATAAGGGTTGTTTTGCAACTTGGAAAGAAACTTGTGGAAATAACGCATTCCAGGCGCCAGCTGCTGGTGAAGGGTTAAAATTAATTAATGGTATCGCGATTAGAAATACTTTGTTTACGCGGGTACCTACACATTTTTTTGGAATTAATACAGCCATTGTTATTTTGAGAATGCCTTGTTATTTATTGCGCGTATTTAAAAGAATGTTGGAAGCGGGAGGTATTTAAGGACCAGTATGAACAAACTCAATACCAGTTTTCCGAACATTTTTATTACTGACTTATCAGTTCGCTCCAAAAACCCGCAGATAGTTTGCAAAGATATGCCGTTTCCCAATAACTAAGTCTGGGACATCGAAGGCACATTATAACAGCTTAGGACGGCGGCCGCAAATAAATTTCCCAAGAGACGCGTATTTTACTTCGGCCGGGACAACTGGGACGCTAGATGATCCGAATTATTTTAAAAAGACGATCTTTTCATGTGGCCATGGTTATATTTCCCAATGGTGTACAAGGTAGTTTTTAATGTATAAAAGCAGTATTGGTTAATATTCCGGCTGATTTCAAAGTGGCTGATGGCAATGTGGATTTCATCTATAGATATTTACTAATTTTATAACGAGGAAAAGTCTGAGATTGTAGCTTTTTAAGTTTGTATTTAACGGGTAATTTCTAACACCACTGGACCGATTTCCAAAACTCTTTCATCTGTGTGTAGAATAATGGACTTTTCCAATGGTCATAGGCTTTATTTTATCCCGCAGGTTTGCCTGCGTTCTTTGTAATTAATAAGCGGGCGAAGCATAGTTCTAAGTAGCAGCACAATTCCATTAAGACTTGATGTATGGTTTGATTATTTGAGATTTGTTGTAAATAATCCTTGTCGTGTGAATAAAGAAATCGGAACATGCAATTTGGTATATTTTGATGTGTACAATTTTATTGATACATCGTTAATGTTTCCCTTAATGTATTACATCATTTGCTCTTTCGCTCGTGATTATACAGACCTGATGGATATGACGATAGATTTTAATGGTAATTATTTTCAATGTAAATTACCATTCAAAACTGAAAAACCTATTCGGCGTGACAGTTGAAGCAATTAAGCAATTCCGAATGTCGGGAAGTTTTCACCGTAGCTCGTTTCTAAGATTCCAGACGACGTTATTATAAACAATGGAAATCTAGAACAGTTCCTCTTTCTCGACGGATATAACAGCCCCGTCGTTCATTTGTTCTAAACGAATATATAAGAAGACACACTGAAAATATTTCCTGGAGGAAATACACTTCCAGTCTCTATTCTAAATTTTGTTATATTAGTATGTTATGTCATATCTTTAAGAGGTGGAGCACAGCGGAAAATCTGAGGAAGTACCTACCTCAACTATACAGCGACGACGCTGAAAACACACACAGATTTTGAGCAAGGATAGATACAGTTTATTTAAAGGCTCCAGAGTATCACGATATACAATATGAGTACAAGTTTACTATTTATTTTACAGATATAAAGAAAGCACGGAATATCAACAAACGTTTGCAATTAACACAAAAAATATACCATTATTAGTCGTAAAAATCATGCAAATCAACAATAACAGAACAAGCCTTCAAGAAAATTAATACTATTAATACATACTTAGTAGGTTTAAATTAAACAGAAGACGGCTGCGCCGGCCAGTCTGATAGCTCGCGTACGCGCTTCCAGTGCCATCGATCAACAATGGGCTTTATGTCCAAGATGATTATAGCTTTTGTGGACCGCTAGATGGCGCTGTCACTAGTATAAACTAGATAACGGACAATTCATTTTCCTTATGACAGCCTTCTTGTCGTATAAATTGATTGGTAACCAAGTGAGTACAGTAACGGTGTAAACAAAGTGATCTTTCGAAAGTAAAAGTGAAGTGTAAAGTGAACCTTTAGTGTTTTTTCCTTTACATCTTCGATTACACCAGTATTAGTTAACATTGGCCCTATTTTGAGTTGTGCGCATACTATAGATCAGTGTTTTCAAACTGTGGGTCGCGACCCCCAGTGGGGCCGCGAAGCCTTCTAAAGGGGGTCGCGGCTACTCATATTTTTAAAGTTAAAGTGCTGTAAGTATTTTGAACAGCTAATCTAAATCTAGGGTGGGGGGTCGCGAAATATTTTTTTCTGTACAAATGGGGTCGCGGCATGAAAAAGAATGAAAAACACTGCTATAGAAAATATGTTAGCTTTCTACGATATACATTTACAAATCAACTATCATTCACAAGCGTCACTATTGAGACTCTTCCTATTCATTGTAACAACAAAATGTAAACGAAAAGTCGTTACCAGAGTAAAAGCAAAGGGGCTTTTGTCCTACCACGCACGATGACGGTCATTTTTTAAACTAACGTCCAATCCAATCCTTTATAAACGGGGTTTCATGAATTGGTTGGTGCACCTGGTTGCACTGTTAGTGCGGTCTTTTTAACATATTGGATTAGAAAAAAAAGCGTGTGTTCTCGTTTTAAATCCGCTAGAAAATAAAATGATACTTGATAGTTACAAAATTTTACAAATTATACGGAATTTGGGTATTTATTGTAACAGTATACTTCTTGCGACGGGGTTTTAGGATGCAAGTGTGCAGCCAGATTTGCACATCAATAAGCGTTTTGAACGCTTATTGATGTGCAAATACACAACTTAAGTCAATGTTATGTTTTCTGTATTATTTTTTATTTTACAATATACTTTTTCACTTAAAAAATTATTTACTCAATACACTTGTCGCGTGTATTCTATTGTTACTCGTACTTACACAAGGTTTCGCCTAAATTAAACAAAAGGCATCCGCAAAAAACTTTCTGAACCCTTTCCTCTTGTTGTCGTACCTAACTAATGGTCACGGAAAAGCAGTAACGTAACTACGGTAATTACGTAATTTTTCGAACGTACGTTAGGACAACCACTGTCATTTTAGTATCGATCTACCTGGCGTATGTACAAATACGTACGATGTCACTATTTACCGATACGTACATAATATTTTATTAAGAGTCTGATATATTTGAAATAATGTAAAAAGATTCGTTGGTAAAAAATAAGGAGACAAATTCCAGTTTTCCGTCTTGTAAATGAAAATGTTAAATTGTCAATACGATAATATTAATAGGGAGAATTGAAGTTTTCATATGGATTTTTCTTTCATTTAGCTACGGAATCCTTATCTTTAACAAAACCTTTGAATACCTTTGACAAAACTTTCGAATAGAAACTTATGCGGAATAATAAAATTCAGTCCGCTACCCACTACAGGTACCATTTCCAATTCAATAATTACCTACTAACATTTGCTTGACATTGGGTCAGGCTGCCTCGTGGGAAGCTAGTACTGTTAAGCCTGGTCTAGTTTGGCAGACATTTGTGAGAAATGATTTCAAGGACATAACCTCTAACAGACTGACGCGGCCTGCGGTGGCAGCCAGTTGTACTATGACATACTTATAAATGATTCAGAAACAAGCGGCCTTGATTATCATACTATAAAATTGGCCGCCACCGCAGGCTGCGCCAGAGAGGCTTTATCTTTTTAACTTATACCTATATCATAATATTTTTTTTATTCCAGGACTTTTTTTCACTAGAAAAGTTTGTTAAATAAACACTTATCAAAACGCGCTTGGAGTAGTAGTTCTTCAATACTTTAGCATTATTAATACGTTTGCCAAGCTTTTGCATACCTTTTATTAGTATATTTAGTATGAATTGAATACTTATTTTATTTTTATTAGAGTACCTACTTAATCTTTATTTTCAGCAATTTTTATTTATTTACCCATGACGGAACAAAGAAGGTATGTGGTGTTTAGGTTAAGAGGCTGTTTAATTGTTTGTTTGATTGTTTGTTTTGTACAGCAATGTTCCTATATATTTGCAAAACGGCTTGAACGATTTAAATGCGGTTTTAAGTAATGGGTTTTTCCTAAACGGTTTTTACCGTCCAAACCCAATAAGGTCTAGTTTTCCCTCTTGGTTGGAAGGTCAGTCGCTTTCGTAAAACCAGTGCTTTAGCCAAATCTTGGGGGTTAGGTGTCAAATCGGACCTCGGGCTCCTTTCGGGGCACAACCGGGAATAACGCTAGGAGGATGATGATAGTTATTACCGTCCAACATGGTAATTAACATGCAATATTTATTCCACTACTATAGTATTTTATGTGACTGTTTATGAAAAGGGTCTTAAATCGCGAGTGGCATGGGTTACGATGTGAGCCTCGTCGACTTGTCGAGCATCGCAATTAAAGACGCCACGAGCGTTTAGACTAAGCGCTGCACACAATACTTTATCTACGACTTATTTCATATAAATACCATTTGTTGAATTTATAGCACGAAAACAATTGTCGGTTTTAACAGAAACTCTAGTTTTGTGAAAGGAAACACTTCAATTAATTAACTTAGTACATACATAGGTAAATAATACATACAGTATAAACATACTTACATATAAGTACATACTTATTTAAATACATACAATCTTAAATAGTTGAAAAGAGATGCAACTTCCTTTTAGTTTACAGTCTTCCTTCTCTTCTTGTTCTACTAACGCAAATATCAAAATTTTATAAAACTTGTACATTTACAGTTAACACACTATAAATGATGTTTTTATTTTTATTTAAGGAAACAATATATATAATATTTACATTACACAAATAGATTGGAAATGATAAAAATCATTTCGAGTTATCTTTCGTGAAGCCAGTATCACTATAATAATTCGCTATATAAATATATGCATGGGCACTTAAGAAATGACAGATAACCGTAGATACAAAAGTAGAAAATAGTTAGCAAAATAAACAATCCTAAAACATCGTGTGTTGTTTATACAACAACAACAACATTGTTTGTAAGTGAGCTAAATATTCATAAAAACTATTTGGGTTTTATTGATGTCATCGAAATAAATATGGAGTGAGAACCTTTTCAGGGTTGTGCTACAGACCTGTTCCACAGCGCTAACCAATTTACGCTGTGCGTTGTACTGAATTACAGCGAGCCACGCAAAACTAGCAATGGAATTCGTTACACTTCACGACTCTATTACGAGATAATAAGGAAAATGAACCACTGGGAGCGCATAACATTATTATGGATGCATTATGGCAACTATCATACTCGTATAAATGTTAGGTAAAAAATGATTTATTACATTATGTTAAGCTTTGCGGTTTATAAGTGCTTACGAGAAGAAGAGGCCACCGAAAAAAAACGTGTGGAGCGTGGCGTACAGCGTTCATGTTAAACACATTCATTTTGTTACTACCATTTGATTTGGCTCAAAGTCTAACTGTTACGGTTCTAAAGAAATCACTTAAAATCCTCCTGCTGAGCTTGCACAATTGCGTTTATTTCGGAAATATTTGTCCTTCACTAGCAAGTAATAAAAGCAAGTAGTGCAATCGTGTCATAGTATCAAAAACCGTTAGACGTCGACTTAATAGGTAATACCAAATAAAATAATCAATAAAGTTGATTTTTCTTGAAAAAGGATTAAAAATATAGTCACAGGGAGAAAAAAGTAATAGAATAGGTAAGTACTTGAAATTATCACAAAATTATAAATGTCCAAACACTTAAGAGGGGGTATACTCTGTCTTTTTTGCGCAAAATGAACCCTTACATGAAACGATTGTCATTAACTATGACGCTCCAGACCCGTGACGTCACGCATCTTTAGCGTTTTCTCTCTCTATCAAGCAATATAACGGTTGCATCTTTGTAACTTTTTGAAATATTGGAATTGGATCTTTGTCATTAGGCATATTTTGTTGACTTCTTTCTTTTAGAGAACCTAATAATAAAATTAGTCCACAACCCTATTGTCGTGCTCTCGCTTAATTCGAATACTACATTCCATATATATATACCATAAAACTACCGCCTTGCGAAATAAGTTTTTTTTTATTAGAACATGTCTGAATCGTGTCGTCCGCGGTTGGAATCGTGTCGTCCGCGGTAAACGTTATTGGTAATGTGAAACAAGCGGCCTGTATCATGAACACACATTTCCAACTTTATTCAGTCGACAGATCAACGGCATGACAAAAAATATTTAATATCTACGGTTTATAAAATGGTCCAGTATTGAATTTTATTGAATACTAGCTTTTGCCCGCAACTTGTTCCACGTAGAAATCGCTCGTATCTCCATACTTTCATCCCTTAGGGGATGATTTTCAGGATAAAAGGTATCCTATGTCCTTCATCGGGATTAAAGTCGTCTCCATACCAATTATATCTCAATCGGTTCAGCGGTTTAAGCGTGAAAACGTGACAACGTTAGGTGTCAAAGTGGACCCAGGGCTCCTTTAGGGGCACAACCGGAATAACACTAGGAGGATGATGAAGCGTGAAAACGTGACAGACAGACAGACGAAGTACCCTTCACATTTATAATATTAAAGTATAGATTTTCTAACGTTAAAGTTAAACCCACGTTTGGTAGTAACCAAAGTAGTAGGGGTTTGTAAAGTATGGCGGGTAGGTAAAGAAGTGCTCGTAGTAAAAAAGAACTTAGAGTTAACCATTTTGTTTTGGTGAACCTTATCACATGAACATTTTAAGTATGTCAATTTAAATTAAGTATTTCGACAAGAATCAATTATTGATGATGTCAAATTTTTTGTGAAGTGACACGCGCCAAGAAACAAATAATATTGATACTTACGTCCATGGTCCTCTATTTAAAGATACCGATGTTTGACATATAGAAAACTCTAATCATACCACCCCGTTCTACCGCATAGAACGTGCTCTTTCTATTTCGTCTAGTTAAGGCTATCGCGTTTTGTGTGAGACTGACAGTGAAAGCGCCGATCGCATTATGTGCGAAAAATAGCCCATAATTTTCTCAACGCCGTGAAAAGTAGGAAGTTTAAGTGAAAATGTCCTGCAGTAGGGGATAAAATATTTCCTCGGTACATCCTTTTCCCATAGAAGTTCGGAAGAAAAGGTCGGCATCCATTATATTTTGAATTTCGTACCGTTTTCGTGTGATTCCTGTAACTTCATTGACTAGACTATATTCGAACCTTCTTTTTAATGCTACGTTCGGAAATAGAAAAAGGGGGACATTATAAGTCAACTTTGCGATCGGAAATAGAAATGGGGAAACGTCTTATATTAGGCTCATAATAAGTTCATCGCATAGGAAATTGGAAAATGTATTTACGTACATAGTGAAAAATTGCATGTGTACAAAGTCGCCATAAAATTACCTACTAAATACTTACTTAATTACCTATGTATTATTTACCTTTAACGGCAAGAGTACTTAGTCAAATGAAGCAAATTCCGGCAAGTGCATACTTGAATAAAGTCCGTTTTGTTAATTTATTAGGAATGTTGGCTTAATTTACTGCCTCTGAAGGAATGGATGCGAAATGAAACGAATTCTTTAAGAAATAGTTTTATTCTCAATTCCGACTAGCTCAAAGTAATTAAATTTCATTCGGAATGTACTGAAATAGTTTATTTTACTTAAGTCACTTAAGTAGATACTACACTTAGATTCGTTACTTAAGTAAGTCAGTTTGTAATGACATTCGAAGTATAATGTAAGATAATTTGTATGTTAATACTGTTACTGCACCTTTATTTCCAAAACGAACCATAAATATGTTACATAGAACGGGTATTTATAAGATAAAAGTTTACAACCATAGAAAATAATATTTTTTCAATACATGCAATGAAATATTGACGTTGTCATGTTCATAATAGGCTCCGAAGTATCACGTTTGAAGCGCGGCGAAACAAGAGATCCTTCATGACATACAAAATCGGAGGAGACCTTCTTTTGTTTCAGTATCAATTCGTGACCCAACAACGGGGTTCAGCCATTAAAAAGGTTTTTTTTGTTTCATTGCATGTTTGAGAAAATCACTATACATACCTCGGCGTGAAGAGGGATTGCCAGCCTCATATGCCTATCCGGTCTCGCTACGCTCGTCCGTCTATTTCTACTTGGCCGGCATTCCCTATTTTCCCAGCTTCTGTTCTGTACCTACTATTAAGCGGTTGTACGCTGCTTAGAGTTTTACCGCACCACTCGATTCCTTAATTCGGTATGGTATACACAATGCGATTCGATTTATCGATTGATGTGATAAACTTAGACAAAGGTATATGGTAGATATAATTTGCAGCAGCTCGCCATACAAGTTATTAAAAATCGGTTCAAATTATATTTAGATGGTTCGATTATTTTGATTAAACATTCGCAGCAATGTTACATATTACATAGAGCGGGTACTGCTACTCACGACGCCTTTTTACAAGCTTTTATTTACTTTCACCTGTCCCGTTGTCTGTCTGTCTGTCTGTAATCAAATCTTGCAAGTTAAATTTGATCCACTTCCCGGTTTCCGATTGAGCTGAAATTTTACACAAATATGCAAATCGCGTGACATTGCAATATTATGATGACGTGGAGCTGATCTGATGATGGAGCTGGAAGGTGGCCATAGGAACTCTGTAATAAAACCACATAACCCCATCGAGTTTGGGCTCGTTAGAATCGTCTCAATGAGTAGTTGATGACGGTATAAAGAAAAGTACAGTCGGCAATAAAAGCTTGTACCAAAAATGTAAGTTTTGACAGAAACTTATTGCAGCGATAAAAACGCGCGTTTCACAAACGTGCGACTATCGCGCTACACTTTTAAGCCATGGATCACTTGTCAAAACTAAGGAGGTGATCACGTAACTTTTCGAACGCACGTTAGGACAATTCAACTGTCATTATCCCATACAAAAGATGTACGTATGCATACATCGATACCGTTATCGCGTTAGTACGCTGAAAAAAGTAGCCGCGTGTACCCGCTTTAATACTCTGAACAGTTTATACACCGGAATATTTTAACAGTGATGCCATCAAGTAATTGTCTTTTGTTGAAATTGAACGACGTACTTCCGAGCCGAAAGGGTTCATTTAATTACCGAAATAGAATAATTCGGCTTATAATACAGATCTGTATATTATATGTTATGTAATGGAAGGATTACTTAGTATCTCTAACATTGGTTTTCTGCGCAGCAAAAGGTTAGTGCAACTTGAATATTGTGTTTCATGCCCTTTATAATGGACGGAATATAAAGTTTATATTCCGTCCAAGAGCGCTGCAAATAAAGTGAGTCCGTCCGCGAGATTAAAGGACCCAAGACCTTTTTGTTAAGGTTATATCCTTGAAAGGCGTCAACAATCAGTTTTGCTCAGTTGAGTCACTAAGAGCTTATATTTGTGTTACGTTTCCAAACAGTATTCAGGCGTATCAACCTTTATTTCCACCTTCAAAAATGACAGCTGAGGGGTAGTTGCGTAACTTTACGTAGTTTACTTCGAGTTAAGGCGAATGTAACCCTCGAAATATTGTCTCGCTCGCTCGCTAAGGTTAGCTCTATCGCTCTGCGCCAGCGCACAGCGAAAATCGATATAATAAATAGTTTAAACACAAAACGGATCGTTATTGAAAAAACGTGAACAATGATGTTTTTAGATTAATGTATTTCAGAACTGTCAACACAATCACTTATAACTATAAGCTTAGCTTTGGTTTAGTTTGAAAACAGCTGTTTTTTTACATAATATTAATAACTACCCATTGGTTAATATTTTATTTTTATTTTTGGTGGTTGATTTTAGAGCCCTTAAGCTCACTAAGTCGGACATTGTGCCCTAACCTAACGTGACAATAACGCTTTAAATACCCTGCTGGTTTAGCACATTATCGCGCTGTTGACTATGATTTTCATGAACTGTCATAAAGTAAGCATTTTCTTTGGCTTATTTAAATAGAATTTTATACAAAATTACAAATATATTAACTATAGTAATTTACTGTAAAAACATTCTTTAGAAGAATTTAAACTATCGTCACACATATTTTAATCTACTACACCTACGGCTAATTCCTTGGTATTTAATGCACTAATATTTTACAAACTTATCGACTAGCTTACTTAGGTACCTACAACGTCAAGTACATCATGAATTTGGTATTGTTATAAAATGGACGGCTATTAGTGAAACCATGACGATCCAGTGTGGGCCAATATTGTGTCCTGAAACATTTATAATAATAAAAAAATTAATAAAATAAAAATTAAGATAAATATACTAATGATTCATTAGTATGGATGAATTTTGGTAGCATTCATCATTGGAAAATCGTAATATTATTTAATTATATAACTAATGTCTTATTTACTTCCTCGATCTTATTTTGAACCTTACAAATGAATCGAGTGATAACCTCAATCCGCATGCTTCAAAATATTATACCATACAACGACAAACAACATGCTTGCTCTCTTCAGGGCTTGCTTCCAAACAAGGAAGTGTGAAAGTAATTCATGCAAGCAAGACTATCGTCACATAAATACGAGTATGGCGTATATAATTACAGCTTTCGAAAAAAATATTGAGCACAATACAGTACAATACAAATACTCTTTACGTCACACCTGGCCATAATCCGAGTTTTAGTGCACGCTGCGCGTACGGTAAAACTCGCATTGTGGCCAGGTGAAGACGTAAAATTGTGTACTCACAACGGGCGGTAATTCGTAAAGCCCCAGATCGCGTATTTATGGCCCTCACCTTCGGTTTGGGCCACAAACACCTGCGATCTGGGCCATTCACGAATTCACCGCCCTAGGTACGTAATGTACTATTATAACACACCTCAAAGGTAATACAAAACAGTAGTACAGAATATAAGAGCAGAGTCAAACAAGAGGCGGTCTTATGGCGAAAGAGCGATCTCTTCCAGAGCACACCACGTTTTATACTGTAACTTATAAATGAAATATTATTCCGATAGACTATTTAAAATATATACCTAAAACCACCTTTTAAAGTTTGACTTTCGAATGAAAAAGGCATGGGTGCTCAATACTTTTGGCCTAGGCTTTACATATGTGGCTATTGTTTTACTTAGAACGAATGCTTTATTAAAGTAAATATTTTTTGGTGAACGTAGATTTTCTAGTAATTAATCTAATTATACTAGGTTACTTACCACTATCGGGCGCAGACTGCATTGAATTCGGCGGTTCTGGGGGCGTGACGGGCGGATCTATGGCAATAGTACAATGCATACATTTACATTATTATATAAAAAAATAACATTGGTCTTTCCAGGAGTACCGTTGTATAATCCTGCCAATTTTATTATACTTTATGAGATAAGCCGTACTGTTGTAGCCGTAATGAGTATAGATAAACTCTATATCACTAAAATTACTCTTGTGTGCATCTTACCACGATTATGATTGTTATTTGATGGTGTACAGCTGATGCCAGAGACATGTTTTGCACTTTATTGTAATAATGCGAAAATGTGACCTTATATTTTATTTTAACTTTACAAGCATTCCTCGAGGTACAAGTTTGCACTTTTTTTTAAATTAAAATGTTTATAAAAACTTGAAGGTCAAAGTTTTCACCTCTGTAGAAGATATCCCGTTTCCTACTGAAGTAGTTTGCCAGTGGCACTTGCATGTCGCAAAGGATTTCCACCGTTGGAGGCAGGGCGTCAACCCTGACTAGGGCGCTGGTGAGAGCTGTGTACCGGCCTTCCAGGAGCTTGATGGTCGTCTTCGCGTTCAGAGGCCTGCGAGATTATACATAAAGTAACGAATAATGTTAACATTACAGGCGGTGTTTATCTTATTAAAAAGTGCACTCGCTTCTACGCGCGCTGAGCTAACATGTAGAAAATAATAGAAGTACATATTTACATTTCCTTTGGTCTATTTTTAGTTTACGTATGTAAAATGGAGTCCACTCAGCATAATGTCGACATTGTCGACCCACACAAGATGAAACGACGCTGATGTTATGGAAACATCAATAACAAATTGGGCTGATCAATTTCCTGATTGACATGGAAATACGAACCACATACATAACAGGTCTTTTTATGATTTTTTCATCCAAAAGTTTAAATAATGATCATAATTGCCTCACTTTGTGAGGGATGAGTGGCACACGAATAATTGTGCAAATCTAAAAATATCCTTTTTAGATAAGGAAATCAATGAGTTCCAATTCCAACCTGTTTGGGAGTAACATAACGCCGAACAGTGAAGAGATTTGAAAGTGTAGGAAACCGATAACATTATATTCTGTTTAGACTGAGAAAAGGAGAAAATATTAATTACATTTACATTAAGGCATTTTTTAGGTTGTACGTTGTTTTATATTTTATAGAAAATGTTTCTCATATTATCATTTCATAGAATTATCAATTTCTAGTGCACTTACTTTGTAGAAGCTGTAGTTGTTGATTTTTTATAGTTGAGATAATTAATGTTTCGAAATTCATGTCATAGAGTTTTAGTTTATATATTGTTCCTTATAATATTTAGTTAATATAATAGTTATTTCAAAGCCCGTATATTCATAGAATTTTGTTTGTCATTTTATTAAGCTTAATATTTTCGTTTCATAGAAGGCTCAGTAACTCAATACTTTCTTTGTCAAAAATTAAATCATGGCATAGATGATTGCTGAAGTGGGAGTTTTAATAACAAGTTTTTCCGCTCTTTTATAAAAAAATAACCTTTAACCTCTCCGCGATCCGAGTCGATTTTACCACAGAAACAAGATTTTTTGATAAGAAAATACTGGAATTAAATATAATATGAAACGGTTCCTATGAAACAACAATCTATGAAATTTGTGTCTTTGAAACACGAAACGTAATTCTACTGTTTGATAACTTTCTAAAGTTAAAAAGTTTGATAGTAATATACATTGAACTGAATTTCTGATATGTTTCAACGAAGTGAATAGTCTATGAAACAATAATTTTGGAACTGAAAGTATATGAAACAAATAATTTTTGAAACAATTTCTGAGAAACGAAATTCTATGAAATTTCTGTCTGAAATAGGGTGACACCCATTTTTTTGCATTTGCAATCGCGCTTTCTATGTCCCCGGGTTTTATCACCAAACTATTAAGTACCTACTTGTTAGTTTAAGAATAATAAATATAAAAACTGCCTATATACGTCCCACTGCTGGGCACAGGCCTCCTCTCATGAATGAGAGGGAACGGGCAGTAGTCCCCACGCTGGCCCAGTGCGGGTTGGGGACTTCACGTACATCTTCGAAGTTCTTCGCAGTTGAATGCAGGTTTCCGCACGATGTTTTTTCTTCACCGAAAAGCTAAATATCAAATGATATTCCGTATATAAGTTCCGAAAAACTGATTGGTTCGAGCCGGGATTCGAACCCACGACCGCCGTTTGACAGCCGCATGCCTGATCCACTAGGCTGCCGTAGTTTTTAAGAAAAATAAGCAAAGTAAAATTAAGGCAAGCAATTTAAGGTCTCTCTAAGAGTTATCCGTTTAAAGTAAAATATATCTATCCCTAACGGTGTACCCTTGTTTTGTCGACAACCTTTTCATCGAATATTATTTCATCGACAACGATTCATCGAAACTTTAGTACGAGTAATATTGTTTGGCGTTATTTTATTTCAACTACTATTTATTTAAATTTATCTTACTACGTAGAAATACTATTCAATGAATATTACTTAATCGCTGATTTGTTTAAAATTTTCTTAATTGGCACAACTACAAAACATTGCAATTCATTTCTTCGACGTATTACTTTAATACAATTTTATATGTCCTACTGCACATACATTATTCAAATTATGTAGTTAATTGTGTGACATACAAATATGTATAATATGTATGTATCATAAAACTAAGAATCATTGGTGTAAATCGTTTATTACAAAAAGATATCAGGGCGGACAAAAATGACTTATCATAAGCGAAGTCTGTTTTAGGTCGGTTAGGTTAGGGTTCACTTGTGTCCATCAAACCAGAAATAGACACCCCGCGCAGCGGGGTGGCGTCGATTCTCTGCACGGCTATCACAAGACGGCATGCGAGCTCTGATCTTCATGACAAATTCATACGACCAACCATTCGTCCAGATAAATTATTTCATATCTGAAACTACCCACATATCAATAATCTCGCAGAGTGAGCCGACTGACGCGATTGCGTTTAGTTTCGATAACGAATTATTACCAATTGAAATAATTTTATGCGGAATAAATATTATTACCTACATGTAAAAAAAATGTATTAAAAAAACCCGAAATGAAAAGCCATGACATGAATTTTATTGAAATAAGTCAACTACCAATTAAAAGACCTCGGTTTAAATTACCTAGTATCGAGTCTTCGACGTAATGACTTGTCGATGAAATGAAAATACTTGAAACGTTGTCTTTGAAATAATATTCGATTAAATGTTTGTCGGTAATTCAATGGTAAACCATCCCTAACGTTTACTCTACCTGTATTTCCCAGGTCATGTTATGTAATCCTTCAAGCAAAACCTAGTAACCCTTTATCAAAATACAACTAGGTAATATTAGCTATTGATAACTACGTCGTACGTCCACCAAAATAGCCGCATCCTCCAAGCAAGAAAATTTAATCCCCGGCTGGTAACATTATGATTGGTCAAGATATTAAATTTTTATCCCCTTCGGTCCCTTCCGGCGCTTCGCCTCCAGAAAATGCCAATGTGCGGAAATCTGGCTCGACAAGCATTTGCGGTACGCAGGTTCTGCCAACTTTCGTTAGGAATCCGAATTATTTAGCCTAAACTGCGCTTGGGATGTATGGAAACGTTTAGGGACCAAAACTGCTGTCTTACAAGTAAGGTATTATGTTTTCAATAATAACATGCTTTGAGATTAGATATCTAAAGAAAGTATTTTACAGTTAAGCGCTATCGTATTATCAATTCAATTAATGTTTTTTATATGCCGTAAAAATTCGTATATTACAAAGTAGCTAATGAGTAATACTGCGTGTAAGAGACGCGAGCGTTAAATGTATTGTCGGATTTAAGAAGTATAGAGTGATGATGGTAGCGACAAATGGGCGGCAGGTAATAAAAGCACTTGGAGTGGCTATGAAGCCTAAAAAATAAATCAGAGCATTATGTGCCTTCAGCCTATTGTAAGAACTAGCTTTTTAAGAGTTCCGCACCCAAAGTAATAAGTTTAATCATTAATTCCTATGAATAATGTTATTTATGGCACACGCTTTTATTGCTTCTGTACTTTTTACACAGTCACCAACTAACTACATACTTGTTGAGAGCCCAAACACAACGGTTTTATATTGAGAAGTTAAGGAGATCACTAGAAAAGCTTGACGGTATCATACTATTGTAATCTCATGGCATTATAAATAGTAACGCCTGGGAGATCCTCCCGTATGTTTCCAACTTAAGGAACGTCCAAGTGAGTGTTCTACTCTACGTTATCCGACAGCGATTTGGAAGTTTGTTGCCCTCGCGGAGTGTTTGAATCGATTATGCGAATCGGATTTCTATTGTACTGCATAGGGAGTTTCCGTCTGTTTAGGAACAGTTAAATTGCACAAGTGAACCGGCGGTTACTACTCATAGTTTATAGCGTATTTGATCACTTGCTATTATGATTTTCTAATATTTTGAATATCATGAGCTTGTCAGCATATACTGACATACACGTACCTAGTTATTATATATGTTTAGGAAATTATTTTACCTACCAGTGTTTTTGCATTCTTATCAACGAAGTGTTTCCGTTGGAATCAAAAATACATATTTTATATTATATTGTCATTTAAGCCATGAACTGGCAAGAAATAGCACTAGATCGGAAACACTCGTATCGGAGGCCAAGACTCGCTTTGGGTCGATGAGCTATTAAAGTTAGTTAGATTAATTAATATATTACAATACCCGATCAATAACAAGCAAAATCTTGCTAAATTATTGCTGAACACATGCAGAAATATCAAATTCCTTGAATTCCGACCTTTTACCTTTTTATGACAATATAAGAACCACAAGGAATCAATGGACACTATACAGTATTGTATCGAGGATACGTTACAAGATCTGTGTACGGAACTATAATTATCGTCTGACGGAACACTTACATGGAAAGTTAATTATCTACTTTTAACGATACTTCGAGTACGCCAGCCGCGACTTCAGCGCGTCCGGCTGGAAACACATCGAAAAAGAAGAAACTTGCTGCGCCCCCCGACCCCCGACACGTCGGAGCCCTGACAGCGACGTCAAACTGAAAGATATTTTTATTTGTTGTGTTGATAATTTGTGTTTACATTTAAAATTCAGTGTACCTATGTTATGATTACCAATGCGCATGCCGACAGCCAGCGGAGCAGCTGTAACCTAGCCGTGTCGTTGGATGAATATATTCAATGCCCCCATTGTCCGGCCCCAAAACTTTTAAAAGGACGCCGAGGCCTGCACATTCATCTAGGCAAGTGCCATAAACTCTCATCTAGACAAAACATCCCTGTTTCTCACACCTCATCAGCAGCCAGACACACAGCATCCATTCATACAGACCTATCAGCCAAACTAAGCTCTCTAAAAAATTCTAAACCAATTATTAAACGCATCCCAAGAGGCGCGTGGATCTCCGTCGCAACCCATCTTACAAAGGCAATAGATAACTGTATTTCTGATAATTCTATCACAAGCTGGGAATACATTTTTTCTTTCGCTTATAACATCCTACATGTCGATAAAACCGACACTAATAAATCTTTAACCTCCAAAATCAAGATAAATTGCTCTCGACCCTACAACATCGACATAAGAAACCCAACATATCTTATCAAACCTAGTAAAATCCATAAAATTGTAGAATCCAAAATCAACGATGGGGATCTCAAAGGTGCTGCTCAACTTCTTTTTTCCAGCGATACGTCAGCCCCGGACACTCCAGAAACTTTGATTGCTTTACAAAGCAAACACTCACCGGCGCCCTCTGTACCTGATCTTCCGGACCCACCCAGCTCGGCTTTACCATACATGCAATGCTCGGAAGACGCAGTCCAGTTGGCCATTGCTTCCTTTAAAAATGGCTCCGCAGGCGGTCTTGATGGTTTGACACCTAAACATTTAAAAGATCTGACCACAGGCATGCCTGGAGGCCAGAACGTTAGTCTAGTGTCCAGCATTACCAGTCTGGCCAATCTAATGCTAGCGGGCAAAGTAAATTCTTCGGTCGTACCCACTCTCTACGGCGCACATCTATGTGCTTTTAAAAAAAAGATGGCGGAATTCGACCCATAGCTGTGGGTTCTACATTTCGCCGTCTAGTCTCAAAAATTTGTTGTAAATATACAATCTCGGACTTGGAAACTAAATTACAACCAACTCAACTCGGATTCGGCAGTAAAGGTGGATGTGAAGCAGCCGTCCACGCATGCCGAACGTTCCTGCATAGCCCGGAAGGTCAGGTACTGCTTAAGGTGGACGTGAAAAACGCCTTTAATTCCGTCGATAGAAGTGCACTGTTGACAGAAATCCAAAACAGTAGCCCTGGAATATATCCTTACATCTACCAATGTTATGGCGCTTCCACAAACTTAGTCTACAGAAAAAACAACATCTTGTCTTCTGTCGGCTGTCAACAGGGTGACCCTTTGGGGCCGGCTATGTTTAGCCTCGCTATCCATCCAATTATTTCGACACTAAATTCAAAATTTAACGTTTGGTACCTCGACGACGGAAGTTTGGGTGGTGATGCTAGTTCAGTCATGAACGACCTTTCGACAATAGTAAGTAAATTTAAATTAATTGGTTTGGAATTTAATTACAAACAAGTGTGAACTTTTCATCAACGCTGACACACCAAACTAATCACAAATTCAACAAAATTTCGAGAATATCTGCCCCGGCATCAAAGTTCTGCAAAAGAACTCACTTCACCTCCTAGGTGCACCTATATTCGAGGAATCAATTCCTGATTTCATTAACTCCAAAATTAATCGTTTCTCCGAATTTTCAGACCGTTTACTTGAAATTAATGCCCATATGGCCATTTGCATCCTCCGATTCTGCATGTTTGTTCCGAAATTTACCTATGCTATGCGCTGCATCCCCCTTTGGAAATTTAATAATTATTCCGAATCCATAGACTCCATGCTTCATCTGCAGCTCCAAAATATCATTAACGTCAAAATCAACGATAGGCAATTCCTACACGCCACTCTACCAATCAGATTTGGAGGTCTTGGTATCCGTCAAATTTCCAGCGTTGCCCTGCCCGCGTTCCTCTCCTCGGCACATAGTACGCTCACCCTCGTGACTACGTGATTTCGAGGTGACGTACTTGTCCGAGGCAGAGGACGCGTGGAAGATGGCTTGCCCGGGTGTCGACTTGCCAAATAACAAACATATTCAAAAGATCTGGGACCAACCTATTTGTAAGCAAATCCACTCCCATCTGTTGGACTCCTGCTCCACCAGCCAGGAAAAAGCAAGACTACTGGCTGTGTCGGAAAGGGAGGTCGGCTCATGGCTCCATGCTCTTCCCTCTACAAACTACGGTACACTCCTTGACTGCAACACCTTGAGATTGGCTGTCGGTCTACGCCTTGGGGCCGACATCGTTTCTCCACATCGTTGCCCCTGCGGAACCTTGGTGGGAAGCCTGGGGCACCATGGCCTATCTTGCGCAAAGAGTGCTGGTCGCCTGTCTCGCCACGCCTGCCTCAATGATATCATCCGTCGGGCCTTCGTCAGCGCCAACGTGCCGGCCGTACTGGAACCGCCGGGGTTGGCGCGGGACGACGGCAAGAGGCCAGACGGTATGACCCTAGTGCCTTGGAAACTGGGACGGCCCCTTATTTGGGATGCCACATGCGTAGACACCCTGGCGCCGTCCCACCTTAGCACTACATCTTTGAGAGCAGGTGGGGCAGCTGCAGCGGCCGAGGCAGCAAAGTGCCGCAAATACATCGGCCTCACAGACCGGCATGTTTTTGCGGCTTTTGCTGTTGAAACGCTCGGACCTTGGAGCCCAGGCGCACACCAATTATTCGGCTAAATCTCAAAAAAATTGGTCAGAGTATCCGGAGACCATAGGGCTGGCTCGTTTCTTGCCCAACGGATCGGCATAGCTATCCAAAGGGGAAACGCAGCCAGTCTTATGGGAACCCTTCCGCAGGGGTCCGACCTTGGGGACCTTCTTTAAATTAATTTTATTTTATTAATTTTAGGTTACTTTTAGTCTATTAATATCTTATGTAATTTTACCTATATATGTTCAAGATAACATTAAAAAGTGAACAATTAAAGGAAATAGAAGACATAAACGCACAAAAAACAAAATATTATATTTTTTAAGTTTTCTTTTTCTTTTGTTTTTGTTTGTTCATCTTTCATCAAACTTAACCTTTAGTAGAATTAAAAATGTCGTATCAATCAAACTGAATACGAGTATATTGCCAAGAGGAAGAAAAGTACATCAAATATGTTTTCATGCTGAATGCGGGTGGCGGTGCAGGACCGGTCATTGTGGCACTCGTTGGGGGAGGCCTATGTGCTGATATGATGATGATGATTTTTAAAAGTACTTGAAGTCATAAAACAAGTGTTCCAACGGCTATAAATTCGATTTATTTATTAGGAACCGAGTACAAAACACGTGCAACTTAATGCGGCAGGTACAGGTGTCTCCGACATGTTGAAAATTAATATGGTTCAGATAGAAATCTGAATTCTCGTGTCGCATAATGGAATTGAGACCTTGTGTGATATTCGATGTTCACGTTAGGCGGGGCAATCCATGTCGAGGTAGGTAAGGCTTTGCCAAGCTGGAAACGATCTATTCCGATAAAATTAAAAAAGTGGTTTCACAAATGAACGAAGCGTACGGAAACAATCATTAAGTGATTTCCGTCCTATAATACTAATATAACATACCCATTTAATATTAATATGATTGTCGAGGTAGGTAAGGTTTCGCCAAACTTGAAACGATCTATTCCGATAAAATTAAAAAAAAGTGGTTTCACAAATTAACGAAACGTACGGAAACAATCATTAAGTGATTTCTGTCCTATAATACTAATATAACATACCCATTTAATATTAATATGATTGTCGAGGTAGGTAAGGCTTCGCCAAACTTGAAACGATCTATTCCGATAAAATTTAAAAAAGTGGTTTCACAAATAAACGAAACGTACGGAAACAATCATTAAGTGATTTCCGTCCTATAATACTAATATAACATACCCATTTAATATTAATACGATTGTCGAGGTAGGTAAGGTTTCGCCAAACTTGAAACGATCTATTCCGATAATATTAAAAAAGTGGTTTCACAAATGAACGAAACGTACGGAAACAAATATTAAGTGATTTCTTGGATCGATTTTTTTTTATTATGAATATTACTATAGCTCCATTTTAAATTGGAATACATTATTTTTGTAGCAGTAGCCTTAAAAAACCATCTCACCCCCCTTTCATACCTTCTCTCCCCATTCATAACCCAACTCTCCCCGCGAACCCTACTCACCCCATTTTACGGTACCTTATAATATTTGTCCTATTCGCTCAAGAATTGGCCTTAGCTTTACTTCGAGAAATCTATAGGAAGATATCTATATTGTAAAGTGATTGTCGTGAGCAATTCATACATCACATAATATTCAGTCAATTCTAATTCTTGTACACTCGAGAGCAAAAGTTTCGGGTCACTAGCATTTACTTCAATATCTTGAAAACGAATAAAGCTATCGTATTGAAATAAATTGAACCTTATAGACAATTTAATGTTACTAAAATAAAATGCATTACATTTACTACTGACCATTTATTTTATTATGTTTAAAACGACAAATTAAAAATGGCGTCATTTTGCTTCCAAAACCAAAACTGAAAATATTGAACTTTTTATATTTACAAGTAGTTTTAACACAGTTTAGTACTTGGTATTACCCCCACGTGCTGTCTGGACTGCTGCAATGCGATTCGGCATGCTGTACACCAAGTTTCTGAAACACTGTTGGGGAATGTTCTCCCATTCCTCTACCAATGCATGTTTCAAGTCACGAAGCGTAATTAAAGGAGGATCTCGTTGTCTTAAACGTCGTCCGAGCTCGTCCCAGGCGTGCTCGATCGGGTTGAGGTCGGGGCTACGTGCTGGCCACACCATGGGACGAATATTCACCTCATCAAGGTAGTCTTGCACTACACGAGCAGTGTGGGGAGGGGCGTTATCGTGCATAAAGATGGCATTCTCACCTAGTCTTGCCATAAATGGACCGACGTGCTCGTTGAGGATTTCATCCACGTATCTTACGCCATTAAGAGTACCGTTTTCGATCAGTACAAGCTCTGTTCGGCTTTCCGCAGAAATTCCAGCCCACACGAGTACCGAACCACCACCGTATGCCACCTTTTCTTCAATACAGGCTTGCATAAATCTTTCTCCTGGTCTTCTGTACACCTTTGCCCTTCCGTCGTGTGTATACAGCATAAATTTTGATTCGTCCGAGAACCCGACATTTGACCAATTTTCAATCGTCCAATGCGAGTGTTCGCGTCCATAAATTCGTCTTGCTATACGATGGTGCCTCTCGAGTTTCGGACCATTTGCGGGTCTAAATGGTTTCAAATTACCTTCAGCAAGTCGCCGTCTTACAGTCCAAGCAGAAGGGTTGCTTCTACCAAGCCCTAAAAAATTATGAGTCAGTGATGTTCCCGTAAGAAACCGATTTCGCAGCATAGAGTTGACTAGATATCGATCTTCCCGTGCCGTCGTACACCTGGGTCTGCCTGTTATTGGTCTGCGTAGGTTTGAACCAGTTTCTAGAAACCGCTGGCGAATACGCTGAACTGTAGACAACGATACACCGACTATTCTTGCTGTTTCTCGCTGACTGCTTCCATTTTCCAGGATCGTGAGGATTCTCGTACATTCCTCAGGTGTGAGTGACATAATTACTACTTTAATAATGACTATTGGATACCTAGAAGACTTCTTATAAATACATTTTATGACAGAACAAAAACAAAAGCAAAAATAGTTGCGAAAATTAGAAGTTCTGATTTGAAAAAAAGGGATCATTATGTTTATAACTTTTTTAATGCCATTACTTCACGCCAACCAATAAGTTTTTATACGTGTAATGAAGGATTATTAAATTGTCTATAAGGTTCAATTTATTTCAATACGATAGCTTTATTCGTTTTCAAGATATTGAAGTAAATGCTAGTGACCCGAAACTTTTGCTCTCGAGTGTATGTGTGTCATAGATAGTTCTTTCACTCATTTTTGCGGCTGTATAACTGTGTGCGTGTGCCGCTGCGCTGCTACGTATTATTAGGGAGCGACCACACCGGTGCTTAACGCTGCGTATACGCGTTGATGTGTCGTATGCGTCAAGTCTTCTTCATACATTTTGCTGCGTTTACGGTGCCTTAGCGTATTTTGAGCAGCGGTGTGATCACACCTTTATACGATTCGCATTGTAACATTTGATTTTTGAGAAACTCACAATGACGTATTTAGAATTGTGGCTAACTTTAATCGATTGACGTAATAAACAATTATGACTGGATCGATCGTATGCTTGAATGCATATTACATAAATTGAAATTAGTTCCTCAGCAGTTTTTTTGCAAAAATCCTATACTTACTAATATTATAAATGCGAAAGTTTGGATGTTAAGCCGTTTGTTACTTAATCACGCTTAAACGGTTCAACCGATTTTTATGAAATTTTGCACGAAGATAGCCTGGATTAAAATATAGGATTTTTATCCCGGGTCCACGCAGACGAAGTCGCAGGCGGAGGCTAGTTTAACAATAATTTGTAAATGAAATACGACTTATGATTCTATTTCTATACCGATTTTCTCAAATGATTTCATTTCATTGCATTTATTAATTCAAAAACAATTTTCGTAAAGTACATGTAAATTAAGCTGTTAAATACAAACGATAAACGATTTCAAACGATATTACCTACTTGAGCATCACTATAACTATTTAAAAAGAAATAGTCGTAGAACGTTAACGCCAACATTCAATGCGAAATATATCTATATGCTAGAAAAAAAGTATGTATTTAATTATTGTTAATAATAGTAAAATGTGGCCTTTTTACTTACTTTTTTAGTTCAAGCCAATCGTTGTATGGTTGTTATGGTGTATCAAAAATCAAACGGTACTATGCGAATCATATAGGTGTTATTTGTTTTTGGCACTAACGCGGCAGCCGTAGTTACAAGCACACGCACAAAGTCACGCGCAAAGATGAATAAATTGAACCCTATCTAAGGACGTTTCTTCAAAACTATATTCCAAAAATAAAATAAGAATCTTCTACCGAATGGAATCAAAAGGAAGACCGTTCCCGAAATTCTCATGCACATGACAACCTTTACTTCTAGTCAAATATAACACAGCTTCGCACGCTTATTGTTAGATTCGCCACCCTTAGGGCGTGAACGCATATCTAACTAAAATTATGTTTTGATACAGTATTTCTAACGTGAATTTGAGTAATTCCCAAAAAAAGTACATATGCTGCTCAAAACAAAATAAGAGCCACTTAAGTACATTTTTCTATTTTATAGTTATTTATTGGGCATATGTCCCGCATCGTTCATGCTGGCCTTTAAGTCTAATAACTGGAAAAAAAAATATTACCGTTGAGTATAGGTAATTTTCACGTAACGATCACTATGCTTGTGGCTCCTATTTTCTTTTAAGTAGTATATACGTGACTAGGAAATATGTGGTCGTAGAGTCCGAAAAGCGAGTTGTCACAAAAAAACCGACCAAGAGCGTACCTTACGAATCATGCACAGTGGAGGCTTGTATAGCAGATCATATCTTCAAAAGAAACTCACGATGCGTAGGTACGTACTTTTGTTTCAGAAAGGCAGTTACGCCTATGTTTAAAATGACATATACTTAAGTATAGTCATACTACCAATAATATTAATATCCTATCAACAAGTCAAGTCTTAAATATATATACCTTTTTATATGTATAGTACTCACCGGTTGCCAGCCAATATAATGAGCTCGGGTTTGGGAAACACGCCTTCAGCTGAACAAATGATGTTGAGATATCCGTCGTCTAACCTATCTTGAATCATGTCGAACCGTGTTTCTGGCACTGAAACAAAATACAAACCGTATGTTAAATCTAGTTTGGTACAGTCAACGCCAAAAGTAAGTGATCAAAATCAATATTTCAAAACATGTTCTAGTATGACAAATTATACCAAAGAACAATTAATTCGTCAAAAGAAAATGATCATAATAACACCAAGACACAGACACGAAGTGACAAATACATATGCAAAAGAGAAAGCAAAAGATTACATTATCTCTGTACTGGAAACTTCAAGGAATTACACATTTTTATATAAGCGTCAAGTGACGAACAAAAGACAGTCCAAATTTCAAAATGTGGAAATGAGAACCTTCAAGAAGGATTTATTTCCAAAAAATCAAGCTGAAGTAATAGGAATTTATTTCAACCCTTGACAGACACGAGAGGTGTTGTTGCTTCGCGTGAAGAAAAAAATTTTTTTGGGACCCAATTTTCTGTACTACGCATGAAATGAACACAGATAAAAGAATTTTAAGTTTTGAAGAAATTAATAAAATATGCATACTTAAACGTTAACTTATAAGAGATGCTTCCAATTTAAAATGAATCCATGTAACCATTTGTAACCGGCTTGACCTATGCATTCACTACTTACTCCGTTACGGTCCTTACTTTCGGCCTCCGCTCGAGAGTGCGTCACTCTTCTCCGCTCTGCGATAGCTTTTGTCATTTCGTAATTTGGAGTTCACGCATATGCTCTTCCATGTCGTTCCAACAATACCAATTATCAAAATCAACAAATACACAATTAAATTTACAATTTGACCAAATAATCTAACAAAATTTAATCCATCGACATACAATACAATGAATGTTATTAACATATTAATGACAACCTTTCTAGTTAATTCGTAAATTTGAATGGCAACTTTGATATGAATTTCACTAAATCGCGCTGTTCTATGGAACGAGGTACATTTTAGGTACATGCAATGGTCTATGATCACGCAAGCAGTATTGGATACCATGATGGATTTCAAAGGAATTAGTTGCCAATCTGGAAAAGACAATAAGACGCTGTCAATACTAAAATGCCCTTGAGGATTTGGGATAGCGCGCACACTGTCTATTTGTATCAGAGTAAATGAGAGCGAGTGTTACTGGGCGGCCAGGTCTTGGAAGATAATAATAAATAATATTGTAACAAAAAAGTGTGGATTATTTGTGAAATATGACTCGTTAGCGGTTTAGGTATGTTGACTTCCTGTTTTTAATTGCAGACCCATACGTCAAAAAGATAAAAACATAGAACCATTTAATGATGATTTTAAGACCAATCCTTGCAATTATGTTCTATCAAGCCGATTTTGTCCAATTATGTATCGAGTCCGTCCACGTTTTTGATGTGCTAGAACAAACAGTTTTTCTTAAATAACTGCTTAAATAACAACAATTTTAACAAAATTAGGTGATGTCAGCCTCTTAAGCAACAAGACGCAGCTTCAACAGCGTTTTGATTTTTGGTGGCTATTTATAATCCTGACGGCTTACGTCTCAGTAACCACTTCTGATTCTGACCATTGTTGTAGATGAATATGTCCAAGTTGTCCCATCAACTGCCCCGTCTGCAGTTCCTACTTGAAATACTAGCTAATCTGTCCATCGGGATATCCCCTACTTTGTTATAAAATATATGGCTCTATCTAATAAGTTTTTTATTGAAATAATATATATATATATATATATATATATATATATATATATATGTACACGTTATAAGACGAAAAGCTGTGCCGTAGCTTCCCGAACGCTGCCCAGCCGAGTCGGATTCGACGATTGACCTCTTTCTCGAAGTTGGACCTACCTAACTGGATAGTTTGTCCTAGGTATACATAATCGTCTACAACTTCGAGTGTAAAGTGTCCGTGTAATGGGAGTTGGTACTACATGGGTATTTGACATGATCTTCGTCTTATCCATGTTCATTCTTAGACCAACTCGTTCGGAAGCTTTATTGAGGTCATCGAGCATCGTACTTAAGTCCTCATGGTCTCAGCCAAGACTACTATATCGTCAGCAAACCGAAAGTGAGTGATTTACTCGCCGTTGATGTTGATGCCTAGCCTTCTCCAGTCCAGAGTTTTGAAAACATCCTCCAGTGCAGCGGTGAACAGTTTTGGGGAAATAACATCTCCTTGCCTGACTCCCCGCTGCAGCGGAATAGGTTTCGAGTTCTGGTCCTGGAGTCGAACTGACATAGTGGCGTTCTCGTACAAACACTTCAGCACTTCGATATAGCGATAGTCAACTTGGCACCGCTGGAGAGACTGCAGTACAGCCCAGGTTTCAATCGAATCGAAGGCTTTCTCGTAGTCCACGAACGCTAGGCAGAGGGGCAGGTTATACTCCTAGGTCTTCTGTATACACTGACGGAGCGTGTGGATGTGGTCTACGGTACTAAAGCCTCTTCGGAAACCGGCTTGTTCGGGAGGCTGGAAGTCATCTAACCTGCGTACGAGACGGTTTGTAATGACCCTCGAAAACAGCTTATAGACATGGCTCAGAAGTGTGATGGGTCTGTAGTTCTTCAGCAGGGTGTTGTCACCCTTTTTAAAGAACAGCACCACCACCCCTCCGTGGCAGTGAGCGGGGCACATAGCACGTAGAACCAATGGCCGTTGGGACGGAAAGGTTCTTGAGTGGCGACCACGAACCGGAAGGCGCGGCGTGGGTAGGCCCCCCGCAAGGTGGACTGACAAAATGTCTTTTATGTATAAATTCCCAAAATTCATTCAATTGCCATAAAATTTATTTCATACATCATTTTAAAAGCTTTCATTCCAAAGTCTCTAAAATGCATCCAATATTCAAAGTCTAGAAACGCAGTTGATATCGCGGTACATATTATGTGATTGTAATGTATAGTGTACGGTAGCAGAGTGTTTCAATCTTTTGATTTGCAAACAGATTTGGACGTGGGTTTAAATCCTGGATGCCGGTGATTATTACTTGATTTATTATTCACTAGCTTCCGCCCGCGACTTCGTCCGCGTGGACCCGGGATAAAAACTATCCTATATTTTAATCCAGGCTATAAACTATCTTCGTGCAAAAGTTCATTCAAATCGGTTCAGCCGTTTAAGCGTGATTGAGTAACAAACATCCAAACATCGAAACTTTCGCATTTATAATATTAGTAGGATATTCTCGTCGCCGTCGGTCCTATTCTACTCTGAGGTAGGTCGGTGTAGGTATAACTACGAGCGAAGCGAGGAGTGTTAGGAAGAACTGCGACCCTACAGTGCGCGAGCCGAATGAACAAAGCGAACGTGCCGCGTCAGCGGCCGGCGAAGCGCCAGAACCGCAACATTTGAACGATTTGCAGAAATGTAGTTTTTTATGGTAAACGAATATTCTGTCAAGTAAAAATATTGCATTTAAAATTATGCAAGTAAAGACAAATACATGATTTTGGCATACATCATTATGGAAAATAATAATGGAAAATTAAACGTTCTTGAATATAAAATTATGGAAAATGAAATTCTGGCAAATGAAAAAATAGACATAGGTATGAAACACGTTAGACACGTTGGGAGCCCTTACGTGCATGCGACACGTGATTGGCCCAGTTCCACATTGCAGCTGTAACACCTACTTCAGTTATGCATGTTTTGGAGGACTAGCGTACTATCTTGAACCATGACTATCATCCATCATTATTTCATAGTTTTTCGTTGATCCATCAGAAGCATGCTTTATTCTAAAACCGGTATTGGTTTTGGTTTGACTTTGGGTAACTGGCTTGCTCTTTTCTCTTACCTTTCCGATATCTATAAATTACAGAAACAGTAATAATAGAACCCCGTAGTAAAGTTTGATTCATAACATAGCAACCTTGAAAAGTTTACAGTTTCTAAGAAAAACAATTTTAAAGCGAATGTGAATTAAAAATTATTTTAGAATAGTTAAAATAGAAGTTAAGCATATAAAGATTTAGCTCAAAGAATAAAACGACCCGTATTCACTTCTGGAGGAAGTGGATATAACAGAATATCGTATTTCATATCATGAGCATCTATTTTCTATACATCCATGTTGATGGTTTGGAATATTGATGGGTTTTATCGTATACAAGATGGCAATTTGTATTCCATTAGTTTAGTCTGCTTTTGTTTTAGTTTGCCGTCCCCTGATCATAGGCCAGATTAGTTCAGACTTGTTTGTTACTTAGTGTTCCGAAAAGGTTCCTTAATAATGTACAACTAACAGTTACAAGTTTGTTCCATTTTCCATTAATGGAGCATTAGTGGCACATTAAAGTAAAAATTGGGTTAGGTTTTCGCCTGATTGGCGGTTACGAATACTATTAGGGCGATACCAGCATTGTGAACCTTTAAGCTTTTAAGATTTCAGCAAAACTTTGGATGGTTATAGAGGTATAAATATTTTGCCAAGAAGCAACAGCAAAGTACGTGCCTCTTGTCTCGGTTATTTTACTCCCACACAAAAATAGGGACATGGCAAATAGCCAGTTGAGCGTTTCTCAAAAAAAATGCCACTACATTTTTTCGGAGATTTTCTGCAACTTTTATGTTATTTCTACTCAAAATCACGATGACTTTCCGTCCCACTAGGAGAAAAAAAGTGTCCCAAAATGTTCATACATTTTTGAACTTTCCTATTGTGTTACCACCATACAAAGTGTATGGTAAATGGTAACACAATACGAAAAATATCTTTGGGACAGTTTTTTGTCCTACCAGGGTCGAAAGAGCTCCTGATTCTGAGTGGAAATAGTTAACATAAAGTTCCTAGAAGTACAATTCACAATAGTGGCATTTTTTTGAGAAACGCTCAGTTATGTTTCTCCTACAAAACTCATGGATATTACCCATGAAGATTGTTTCATAATGGTTGTTGCTTATTATAACAGGCAGGACCATGATATACTACTAAAAGCATCCAAACATGTACTTATGTAATACATGTAACACTGCCTAGTGCGCTCGCATGGGTAAAGTTGCCCGGCGTAATTTCCGGATCGTCTCAGCTCACAAAGCTGCAACGATATGGTTTAAGCCATAACCGTTACATGTGCATGCTAACGTGAACCTTATTAGTAAGGTAATAGGAACTTCAGCAGATTAGAAGTGATTGACGTGTATATAGAAATTTGTTTCAAATACGATGCTAGCAGACTTCAGTGCTTTTAGTTTGTCGGTGTTAGAATTCATTATAACTAGTATATCGGACCGTATGAAATACAAAATTTGAGTTGGATACAAGTTAGTTTCACAGTTTGAATGTTTTATTAATGCTGGATAAATTAATATCATAAGTACCAAACACAAGTTATCCATAGACTGCAGATAACTAAACGATACCTAGTCTGTAACGGGTGTATATTTTTAAGCCAATTGGATTCACGGACACTGTTGTTTATAAGAAGTGTATTCGCCAAACAGAGGGACAGAACTCACGTATCGATGTGTATGAAGTCCTAATGCTTACAACAATGCGTTTGTAGTACGCTCTCAATCCTCTCTCACGCCTTGGCCACGACTTTGGTCTTAAGCTACCTGCAGCAGCGGTTTTTCTAATTCATTGCGCGTGATCCCAACTAACCACTTCATTAAGTCCGAGTCTGTTTATGTCTCTCTGGACATTCGAGTTCGAGTACGAGTATGAATATTGGGAGAACTGTTTCAATACCTACATAACTCCTACCAAATCGATTGAACCATAACAGTACAAGTTACATACCAAATATTGTCATCGGTCTGGTCCTCTCATCTTCTGCCAGGAATGTGGAGACGACGCACGTGTAGTTCCCTGTGAGCTCCGTGCTCGGATACAGGATTCGCAGCGCCCGGTGCTGCGTGTACGCATTGTGGGACACTTTGTAGTTCAAGTCTAGCTGAAATACAATAAACACGTTAGAGTCATACCTACTAACAATGATGTTATATGAAAAAGAGGTAAGTACCTAAGTATATCTACTTTCTTGTTTTGTCTATACGAGTGTTTAAAAATGGCCAAATCCGACAGCTGTTGAGACACGTTTATACGTTACCATTGACGACGCAAGTTGGTGCAATTGACTCAGTTTTAGTGTGCCACGTTGGGAGCGCTTATAACCTATGTATGTACCTCTTTTTATATCATATCATTGCCTACTAAATAAAAAAACAATATTATGATACAGGTAATATTCAAGTTTACATTTCAAATTTTCAATAGGTACTACACTTGTGTAGACCTATTCCAAAAAAAACGATAGGATCAGTTTCATAGTCCCTGAGATAAGTTCATATAAATATACAGCTGTGGCAGATGGACAGACAGAGTCGCACCATAAGGGTTCCCTTTTACCTTTTTAGCGCGTGAAGCTTGAAATGGCCGAATACTCAGCGTACTAACGTTTCTTGAACAGTCTTTATTTTTGACTCTCCTGAATTGCTTGGGAATATTAAATTCTCACAACCAATAGTAATAATTTTAATACTGTGTAAAATTACGCCGGGAACCCTACAGGTATGCGGATATAACCCCGGTTTATTTATGCACTTCGCAGATATATTGCAGCATTGCAAGCATTGGACATTGAATATGTATGGCTATTGAAACAAGCTAAACCAGGCACATTCTAGTGCACCATGCACCATTGACTATTAATAAATACCTATTGCTAGCTAACACAAAAGAAGTTCCATTCCGAGCCGGACCAGCCAAGCACGACACTCAGCAACCAAAATAACTGTATGCTATCAAAACCTACCTACAGCTATTTATATGCTGGCTTAGCTTGTCCATTGACATATTTAATTAATTACTATCTGTAGGTATTTGAAACGACAGTGATAGTACCGCCAATCAACAGTTATATGCAGTTTGGCGGTGCCTTGATTGCTAGGTATATAGAGAATAATATAATGGTATACAATTATGGAACAATAAATAAAAAAATTATGCCTTTAGGTAAATACTAAAAATGATGTTAAGGTGGTTCGCTTTTCATGCCAAACGTTATTTGACATTCGCAGGCTAACGGCGCGATATTTTAAGAAAATTATGTAACAAACTTTCTAAAATTGGCTTTCCATAAGCTCGAAATTTTTTGTTTGTTTGGGACGTGATACTTCGGGAAAACTATTTTTCTTAATTATGTTTTGTATATAAAGTGAACCAATTTAAGGCTCTCCGTGAAGAGACGACCAGTCAAGTTTAAACTGCTGGTTGCTGATCGCAGTTTAATGGGAGCTCAATAGTCATCTATTCTGTTTTTCCGCCGTGTAGATTGTAGTCTGAAGGAAAAGAAGTGTGATAAACACCGCAAAGTTGCTCGGCTTGTTGCGCAGTCCAGCAGTACCATCACGTAACGCATTGTACGTACGTCAGGTAGATCTAAATGTCAATTTTTATAGGGAAAAAATGACAGTTGCATCTACCTAACGCGCGTTCACAACGTTACGTGATTACCCCCCAGAAAAACGTCCACGATACGGGGGTACGTTAACAAATATAAAAGAAGCATCCTAAGTTAACTTGTTTTTTTCAATAAAACAGTTAGAAATCAACGGCCCAGGTTTCAGTCACCCAAGAATTCATCATTCATGATCACCGTACCTTGCCTCTCAGCAATCCTAAAGCTTGGGGCTTCTGCGGAGGTATCCACTGGTAGACTGGTTGCGACCGGTCCATGAAGAACCACTTCACTACCAGCCCCGTCACGTTGCTGGTGACGTAGTCGCAGTCAAGCGTCACCGAGTCTTTCGTGCCGTACTGGATCACTTCTGGTACACGCATCTGAGTTATGCGTACGGAGTTTACACCTGGGGAATAAAGATTTAAATGTATACAAAGAGCGAAACAGAAAAAATTGCGAAAAAAACTGGTTAGACCAATCCTATCACAAATAAATTTAAAAAAAAATTTAAAATAAGTTTCCGTTATTATTTTTGGAGTTAGCTTTTTGTTGCCGACTGTAGTTTTTTGCATAGTCATCAACTACTGCTCGGGTTACGATGAGACCAAATACGAAGGTTTTTATTGTTGCTGACTGTAGTTTTTTGCATAGTTAACTACTCGCTAAGAGGGGTTACGATGAGCCCAAACACGAATATTTCGTTGAGGAGTTCCTATGGCCTCTGGCCATCTGTCTCCATTATCAGACCAGGTTTATCGTCTATTATATTGTCATCTGAATTACATACCTAGTTGTATACATTTTTAACTCAATTGGACTTCAGGAAAATCGTAAAATTAGACTTGGAAAATTTGACCCACAACATACGAAGAAACGAACAAGGCAATTTGTTGTAAAGCTTGTCATAAACAAGTTTCTGTCAAAAATTTCATTTTTGTTACAAACTTTTAATGCCGACTGTACTTTTCTGTATAACATCATCAACTACTCATTGAGACTGTTGCTGACTGTAGTTTTTTGCATAGTTAACTACTCGTTAAGAGGGTTTACGATGAGCCCAAACACGAATATTTAGTTGAGGAGTTCCTATGGCCTCTGGCCATCTGTCTCCATTATCAGACCAGGTTTATCGTCTATTATATTGTCATCTGAATTACATACCTAATTGTATAAATTTATAACTCAATTGGACTTCAGGAAAATCGTAAAATTAGACTTGGAAAATTTGACCCACAACATACATATAATAGGTACTAAAAAACGAAGAAACGAACAAGGCAATTTGTTGTAAAGCTTGTCATAAACAAGTTTCTGTCAAAAATTTCATTTTTGTTACAAACTTTTAATGCCGACTGTACTTTTCTGTATAACATCATCAACTACTCATTGAGACGATTCTAACGAGCCCAAATTCAACGGGGTTACGTCGGTTAAGTACTGAATTCCCATGGCCACCTTCCGTCTCCATCATCAAATCAGCTCGATGGTACCATAATATTGAATTGTCATCCAAACTATACTTATACCCAAAATTTCAGCTCAATCGGTCACCGGGAAGTGGGTCAAATTTAACTTGCAAGATTTGATTACAGACTGACAGACAGACAACGGGACAGGTGAAACTAAATAAAAGCTTGTAAAAAATATCGATTGAAGCGAAGGGTTAGGTTCAGCTTTTTAACGGCTATTACGTCGTTTCGTTTGACTTTTAAAGATTTTTGGCTACCTCAAAATCTTTTTAACTAATTTCCAAAAAAAAATTCAGTATTATTCAAATAAACACTCCTCGATTTTTGAATATTTTTGTATCTCACCTCTCGGTTCTCTGCTTAGAGTACAGGAACGTAACTATTACGATTTTCAAGGCGATTGTCTCACAGTTTTCAACTATAAATGGTAGAGATATCTCCCCTAAATGAATGAAAAGGCAAGCTATTTAAGTAAATCACAATCGCCTTGGAAATCGTAATATTTAGTTACGTTCCCCTTGCCGTTATATTTTATAACCCGAGATGGCGGTGCTAGCTGGAAAACCACGCCAGTGTACAGCCGACCAGACTCACAGCAAACTCCTTTTGTCACACTGATTTGTAGTACGTGTTTCATAAAAAATTAAACCTTATATACATACACATATTATGTATGCAACAAAAATCTAAAGGTAATAATATGATATGATATGATTTATTTATCTCACAATATACAATTTCACTTAAAACTATTACACTTCTTTAGGAATTTTAATAACAAATATTTTAAACGTGATTGACATAGATACATGTCAACAAGTTACATACAAAATGATATTAAATTAAAACTAAGTTAAATCAAAAAAGGCCCTCGAGGCATTGTACCGAAGATGCTGGCGGCATTTCCTCGCTGAATTGCAATGCTGATGCGTTGCGTTGCGCGAGAAAGCCGCCAGCTCTTCGGTCACCAGTTACGTCAATCAGACGTTTCGCGATTTCCGCAAATAACTTATGAATATTAAATGAGATTACTAGAGCCTTGGAGCGGTTTGAGACAATAATTCATTATTTAATCAGATAGACGCCAAGGTCAACGCTTTACATTTCACAGTACAGTGTATTTTTTTTTTCAAGTTTTGTTGTTAGTTGTTAGTTGTTATGTTAGTGAGTGATTATAGTTACATAATATATATTATTCAAATTAATACAAAGCAATCGATAAGTGATTCAATTCCAGCGAACAAAGCTCTACTAAATCATGGCATGCAGAGAAAATTCTTATTGTTTTTAACCGTGTTCACGCGTTCAAATGAATTGATGATTGTATTGATTGATTGAGTTCCTTTGTTTTTTATTTATATTTTTGTTTTTCTACACATTTTGTTCTTTATAGGTCAAACTAGTATTCTGGACTACTGGTCGACTACTACTAGAGGCATCATGCGAGGCTGGGTTTGATCGAATCTGGACATACAATAACACATGCAAGCTATGTTGCTGCCGAAGCGTTCTTGATGAGACCGGCATAACTCGTGCTTTCAGATCGTTGTGCTCCTCCCACTCGCCCGTAACGTAACTCTTCTGATTATTGGAAAATAATGATTGGCGGAATAAATGATAGCCGATACAAATTTATAAGTAAGCCCCTCGTTAAACAATTAGTCAGGGATTTCATCTAAGGCAAACTGCTTTTGGCAATCAGGATGACCGCTTCGGGTACACAATGCCTCGTTTCCGGCATACTCTATGTTCTGGAGGTAACGTCCTGCGGACATGGTTTTTATAATGTCCTCACTTTTACATTGAAAGCACGTGGTACTTACTGCTGCGTAATGTGGCCGTCGCATTCACTGCTTCTTGCAAACCAGCCATTCCACTCTGATTAATGAGAATGGGGTTTATATAGAGCAAGGGAACACACTTGGTTACCTCAAAGCTACAGTTCAGGCATTTTATGACCTTCTCGATGCACGGTACGCCGTTTAGAATATAATTCTGCAGCAAGTGTGATATATGTATTGTGTAATCGAGAGTATCATTTTGTATTGGCTGAGTAGCAATCAGGATCGAACCTCGCGTTTGGTATAATTTGGCTGTCACACCCGTGTTTGACAGCCTCTCGCGTCTGCAGAAATTGACCGACAGAGAGGTTAAGTTTGGTCGAAAGATATTCGGCATACGAATCATAATCGTGACACGCAGCGAGAATGCTCTGCATGGTTGCATCGAATGCACAAGTGTTACGAATATTGATAATTTTATTGGTAACCTTCATAGGTTTTTTAAATGTTACCATTAGCGAGCAATGGCAAATTTGTTATAAATTTCGGGCGTTTATGAATGATTTCAATGTCAGGACATGCTGTCTGATATATTCCTCTTTTTTTCTCTTCTTTTGTCTTGTCGTTGATTTCTACTGTTTTATTCAGGCCTCTCCAGTTTTCCTGTTCATTTAGACAGAGCGCTTTGCCCTCCGCAGAACTATCTTTTGACCGACGTGAGTCGAAAACCAAGTCCGTCGACTCCTCAGTGACACTAGTGTTGTCGAAAAGCGAAACATTATTTTCTTCCTTTTCCGGTGCATTTAAAAGGTTGCTCTGCTTTCTACTTCTGCCCTCCAGGGATCGAAGATGTGTGACTAAAAATTTGCCAACCCTTAAAGTTTTCCCTTTATTGAAAACAAGAGTTTTCAACTCTCTAAAATATTCTTCGCTCCTGGCCGAAGTGGCAACAAAGTCCTGCAAAGTACATTTTGACCCTCGTGTTAGTACAGCCGTCCACAAAACAAAATGTTTACATAATTTTAATAATCGAGTTCCGACATCGGGGCAGTGGTAGGGATTTAATCTTCCCTGTTTGAGATTCTCAGCTCGGAGGGTGCGAGTGTCGATCTTTTTAATTATTGAAGCAATTACACCGTTCGACCGCAGACTAGGCTCGCTGTTGCCTAATTCCGTCAAATATGTATTTTCGTCATTATTGGAGCAGTCGCTAATGTCTTGGCAGAGATTGAAATGCTTCAATCGATTGACAAGCCTGGGTACTGGCAGCAAAACAGTGCCTTTTTTATCATTGATATCCTTGTGCGTGGTGCGAGCCACGGTCATGACGTCCGTTCACGTTTTAATGACGTCTTCTACATCAGTGAGCGTACTCTTATGACCAACACACCGTACGAAAAAGTATTTTTTCAGGGATTCGTTTTGGAGACGCTTCCAACGTGTGACTAATATTATTCTAGTTTATACAAGTTTATTCAAGGAAAAGGGGAATTTCGCGTAAATGAAAAGCCAATTTATGAAAGTTAGTTACATAGGTTTCTTAAAAAATCACGCCGTTAGCCTGTGAATGTCAAATAACGTTTTGTTTGGAAAGCGAACCACCTTAATATCTATTAAAACTATCTGATTAATATTTATTTGTGTAATTTAGCTCACGCAATAAACGATTCCAAAACTGTTCACCGCTGCACTGGAGGACGTTTTCAAGACTAGACTGGAGAAGGCTAGGCATCAACATCAACGGCAAGTGCATCACTCACCTGCGGTTTGCTGACGATATAGTAGTTTTGTCTGAGACCATGGAGGACTTTAAGGACAATGCTCGATGAACTCAGTAAAGCTTCCGAGCGAGTTGGTCTAAGAGTGAACAAGGATAAGACGAAGATCATGTCAAATGCCCAAGTAGTACCAACTCCCATTATAATTGGACACTTTACGCTCGAAGTTATAGACTACTATACTGTATACTTAGGATAGACTGTACAGATAGGTAGGCCCAACTTCGAGAAAGAGGTCAATCGTCGAATCCAACTCGACTGGGGAGCGTTTGGGAAGCTACGGCACATCTTTTCGTCCTATATTCCGCAGTGTCTCAAGACGAGAGTGTGTGTTGCCAGTGATGACATAATGGCACTGAAAAGTGGTCGCTATATATATGGCCCATACCTCATAAGAAGGCTTACAATCACCCAAAGTAGAGGGCTATGTTGGCAGTTTCTCTGCGTAATCGCATCAGAAATGAGGCTATTCGCAGCAGTACCAAGGTAACCGATATAGGCAGTGGGCGGGGCACATAGCACGTAAAACCAATGGCAGTTGGGGTGGAAAGGTTCTCGAGTATCAACCATGTACCGAAAGGCGCGGCGTGGGTAGGCCCCCCACCAGGTGCACTGATGACCCTTGGTAAAGGTCGCGGGAGTCCGCTGGATGCGGGTGGCGCAGAACCGGTCACTGACACTCTTTGGGGGAGTACTATGTCCAGCAGTGGGCGTCTTTCGGCTGATATGATGAATAAACGATTAACTAAAGACTCGTGCAATCGTTAGACGTCAAATAAGTAAGTAGGGCAGCATACAATAAGCACGGCATTATTCATCAATTACATTCCGTACCTAAGTTAATTTAGTCTCGACAGACTTCCAGGCATGTGCCTTAAATTTTTAAACGCCTTTGATAAAGTGGAAGTTAGAGAGACAGCTGTTTACATGTTGAATAATTCAGATGGAAGAGAGAAACATGTTTTTTGAGTTCCGTGTTCTAATTACTAGTTTGCTAGAATGGGTCTTATTATGGAATTAATATTGTGGCACGCAATATTGTGTGTTGTAGTATTATGTATTTTACATTTTAGATGATAATGTTATGTCTTTTGAGTGAATGTAATGTACTCGTAGGTATATTAATAGAATTATCGGAAATCAGCTGCTTACTTTTCCTACTATTATTAACTAAAGAAGTAAAGTTCCCGGGGATAATGTTCCCTATTAGTGCACATTACACACATACTGCTCCATTGGAGTTATATTCCATGCAGAATGTTTTTTTTAATGACAAGCACGCGCATCCAAGTTTGTGTGAGCGAGACACTGATATTGAGGTGAAATTAAAATGATATTATGGTAATGAAATAGTTAAAAACGACAAATCCCTGCTGTGATAAGCGACAACAGTAAGTATATAAACTCGTCAATAATGCTTTGTACCGACTTGAAAAACCTAGTACGTTAGCTTTTAAAATATTTACACAAATTTGATATCCAGACCTAACCCTTGGGATGCCGATGTCATCAAGTGCATCCACAGGACGGAACCCCTAGGAAACTAAGTAATTAACATGATTGTGTACTGATGCGTTGTAGCGGAACGACGCGTGCGCAGTCTGCGTTCTGCAGAGTGCACCGATGATAAGCCGGCGCGATAGTAAGCCGTCGACCCAAGCTCTGTCTTGGGTAAGAATAACCAGAACTTATATATTTATTTACTTTGGAACCCTACCTTGTTGAGTACCTAAGTCAAATTGGTTATAATTCTCATGCGGCGGTGATGCTAAGACGAGCTTGACTTATCTTTCAATTCAATCCACGAGATTCGCCTCACTCCTTCTCATTGCGTAGGTACTATTTTCCGTTTTATAGAAGTCCCTTTGTTACGCATCTTCGTGGATTTGGAAAGGATATAAGAAAATGAGGAAATACTTTGCCTGTCTGTGGGGCTTTGACGTAAATATTATCAGACTTTGGTGTGGTTGAACTAAAGTTTTGACGGATCGTAACAGAGTTAGAAAGTAGGATCTTTCTATACTATAAATCGACAGTGAAACTTCCGATGTAGGAGCTACGATACCACAAACAGACACACGGATACACAGATACACATGTTAAACTTATAACACCCCTCGGGGAGGAACAGGCTATATCCCGGTTGGCACGCGCCATATTGTATCCACAATACCTTCAGAGTAATTAACCTGATACGCCTTTCTACCCGTCTTCTAAACCAGTTTCATATCGAGCACGCGACCAGACGTACGAATCTACAAAATTATCAACGCATCCTCAAAGTTTTTATTACATTGTCATAAAGTTTATAATTGAATACTCATGGGATACTTAAATTAGCTGACTTTACGCCCTAGTGCGTCCAAGACGTAGGCACAAAGGTGCTTTTTATAACAGGCAGGAATCGCGCTCTCCTACACACGCGTCCACATGCTTCTCGTGGCCACAGGCCGTGGCGGTGGTATATTAATGGTTTTGGATGACTTCCCTAAAGTGTGGGTTGATTATAGAATGTCCGGCTGATTCGCATAGTGTCACAGTTTGGTGCTTGCTTTCCCCTAAATAAAGTATTGGGTCATTATGAGAACAGTCCGGTTGATTTGTGTAGTGACATATATTTCGTCTCGCCGCATATACATTATTTACATTTAATGTTTATGATTCATACGGCAATATATTCTTTAATTGTATAAAAGTTGAGTAATAGTAAGTAGAGTAGTCGTTGTATTGTGTAAGAGTTGTTTAGTTTTAGGGAATAGGGTATTGACAACAGTGAAAATAAATGGTTTTTTCATTAGCAACAGATAAACATTACGAAAATACTCGGAATGTATGTCTTTCAATTATTTATGCCATTTTAAGATTGTTTAATTCATAAAAACGAACAATAAGAACGTTGTTTGATTGTGACGTCACAAGCAAGTAATCCCTACAAATTCCACACACCAACGGAGTGTTTTTGACGTTTCATAAAAAGAAGCTGATTTGTAATTTATCAAATAACCTATTGTATAAAAACGGAAAAGAAGTGACCTATTCTGTTACATCTTTTTAACTTTAATTCCATATGACCTAACCTTGATTAGATTGAACAGTAGTTTTTTGTCTTCTGATAATTCTTTTTAGTCGAGTGTGGTGCGCACTTACTTATTTTAGTCGGTTAGTATACTATATCGAAATTAGAATATTTACTTTGAGAATATGTGGATTAATCTTGGGCTACCACTCCATTCTAGTTCGGTCTAAATAGTATTGAACGTATACCTATATCGAAAATAGGATCTTCGAATTAGGTATATTAGTATTGTTCAAATTTGGCTTACCAGAACCTCCATGAACGTTGTTATATATTTTTTAAGTAATTGAAGTTGGTCAACATAGGCTTTTAAAATTACCAATTACTTATGAACACTTGATGATCAATCAAAAGGACATCCAGTCAAACCTCAACAATTAAAAATCCCATTAACTTTCAGGCCATTACGGCCAAAGTAAATTTCATCAATAACCGATACTTATGTCAAAAAGGAAAAAGTCGAAAGAAATCCCCTGAACCGATAGAAAACCACGAAACAATATTCGAAGGAATTCCTACGACGATAATATGATATTTACGGGTGAGAAGGCACCTAATGCGGCCAGTGGATTGCCTTCCATTTGCCCAGTTTATATTCCGGACAAAATAGAACACGGCTCTTTTTCATAACGTTGGATTTGAGGACTTCCGTTTTTGTCCCTTATTTTATTCTTCATATTTGAGTAAGAAATATAAAATTACTAATCATGCTGAAGCGTGGTTCTTCCTTTTTTTATTTATCAATCATCAATAACCACTTTCAGGCTGAGAGATCAGGATTCTTGTGGCGCAAGTAATATTATTAATGTATAACTATACTCACCTGCGTATTGCAAAGAATACAGGCAAAGCCGCGAGATAAAGTAGGGTACGCAAGTGACATAATTTTTGAAATCGGATAAGTGATTCCGGTGAGTACCCAAAACATACAAACTTGCTTAGCTACAATCTCAGAGACACTAAAATAAATGTATCTACTTACCTGAGGAGTAAATATACAATTAAAATATGGCCGAGACTAGAAACACCTTAAATACATCAAAATATTTTAATTACCACCTTGTAAGTGCAAAAAAAAACCTGGTGAAGTAAATAATAAAGCAGAACTGCAGATGACTCTTTCTTTTAATTTTCGATTGTATCATAACATAATAAGAAATAAGTAAACGTCCTGGTGTGTACACAACTAGAGATGGGATTTTCATTTTATTTCAATCTCAGAATCTACTACTACCTAATCTGTGACTACGGTAACCTAGTGGTTCAAGCATGCGGCTGTCAAACAGCGGTCGTGGGTTCGAATCCCGGCTCATACTAATGAGTTTTTCGGAACTTACGTACGGAATGTCATTTGATATTTACCGTTAGCTTTTCGGTGAAAGAAAAACATCGTGAGAAAACCCGTATACTACATATGAGAAGAAATCAAATATCTATGTGAAGTCCCCAACCCGCACTGGGCCAGCGTGGGGACTACTGCCCGTTCCCTCTCATCCATGAGGGGAGGCCTGTGCCCAGCAGTGGGACGTATATAGGCTGATTTATTTATTTATTTTATTCTCGGAATCTCAATATCAAAGTAGTGTATTTGCACTTATACTCAGACACTTAACCCGATAGTTAACACTTATTGTTCATTTATTTTGTAATGAAATAAGAATGATAATGTACGACCCAAGCATCGCACATTTCACGTGTCAGCATTAAATATGACGTTATATTAATAGCTGTATCTGTATCGGCGATCACTTATGAATCAGTCTACGTTTATACGTGCTCCTAACTAGTACCTATACATTTACATTGGTTATCAATAAAATCATTCAACGACATCAGTGTTTCTATTAAGTCTACAATCAACAATCAAGAATCAAATCATCTCAGGTGTACAACCCGTACAGATAATGTATTGGGCCCGTATCAAGCATATTACACTCTTCTTATTACGGTATCAAGCACTAGTGCTTAATCATTTTAAAACCGTTTATCTCAGTTTGACATAAATGTGGCAAATCGGTTTGGTCCTCCTGTAGCTGCTATTCATGAATACATTTAGATATCTGGCTAGTTGGAACGGTTGGGTAACGAGTAAACTTTGTAAATGCAAGTTGCTCTCATAACAACGAATGCTAAATGCTACTCGTTTGAGTACGTGCATGTATTTAGTTAGCTACTTTTATGTAGGTACAGCTTTCCAAACAGAACAGAATTATTTTCATCAAATTTTGTAACACAGTTGTATTAATAAATGTTTTATTTATTAAGTAAGTAAGTAATTTATTTTGTGAAACATATAAGTATACATTGCAGATCTTAAATTAGGTTGGGAGTCCTCTATGTTCTGCCTTGCGGCGTACAAAAATAAAATAAAATATGAATACAATGAAACATAGTTTACTGAAACATAGTTGAATATATTTATTGATAAGCTAAGATTAAATGTAACACTTCAAAAGCTTTCAAAAGCTCGTAGCCATTAAAAACACTACTGTGTACAGTCGACCCATGAAAATGATGAGCACTTTAGGGCTTTGTCAAATTAAATCACGATTAGGGAGCGTGACGGGCGTGATGGTTAGATGACAACCATTTAAATTAAGAACCCTTTGTTATGACATTCATGCAAAAGAGTGTAGACTTGACATTGCATATATCTGTCTGTTCTGCGTTGGTGACAGACTGCATGTTGACTTAATTACGACTACAATACATGTTTCACGACACAGTGTCAACATGCCACAAATAAGAAAAGTTAATTTCGACAAAAAAGTATGACTCCTCGTGGCGCTGTCAGTAATCGCTTGCTTTCTAATAAGCGTTCTAACATTGAGGTCTCGGGTTCTAATCCCATACAATGGCTAGTTTGTGTATTTTTATTTAAGTTTAGTAATTGGTATTGTAAAGGTTGCTTAGCTATGTTGAAAGCTGAGGGATGCTGCTAGCTGAGGGATGGTAACTCCGGAGAGCTAATGACCGAACCCTTTGAGTGATAGTTGAACACTGCTTTATTGTTTCCACCGATACCTATAAAAGATTGCGACGTGGCAATGCAAGCCATGCAAATATTAATAAGTAATTAGGTATTTTACTTGTGCGAGTTGAACGTACTTATATGTGCGTCAGCTCGTACAGGTATGTTTGGTAATAAAAAAAGATGTAACACATAATTATGCAATTCTAAATGTTGGTAAATAGTCTTATGTGTAGTTTTATCATGCAACTCATTGTACGCGCGTCAGTTAGATCGAAATGTCAATTTTTATATGGAAAAATGACAGTTGGATTTACCTGACGCCCCGCCCGTTTAAAACGTTACGTGATTGCCCCTCTGATTAGTAATTTCGGAAATACATATATGTAGAAGAATACAAACTTTACTTCTTTATATTTATTATTTATATTATTATTTTACACGGGTCCAACGCGATTTTTATAAACCTTTATTTTCGACGTTCTTAGCGTTTTACTGCTTTAATAGTGAAAATCCACGAAGGTCCAATTTTACGACCGTAGAACAAGACCTTTGAGATTATTATTGATAAAAATCTAAATAAATTGTAATAAATTGCCATCATGTCATCTAAATCATCTTCATTAGTGATCTGACGAAATAAAATCCGAGATTTATGCAGGAATTTGCTTTATTACAAAGAAAAATACAAAAATTTGCGTCATTGATGAATCACTCGGGGACTTGTTGCTAGATGGTCAGCTATGTTTTTGTTGGAAAATGCGTTTTCTCCATTAATATTTCACAGAAGATGTTAGATTTGACCGCCGACGATTATAAGATTATTACGGTGGCCACGAATCGTTCCTTCGACAGCATATCTCCGGTCTACGCTGGAAACATTTTAAAGAATCGTCAGTATACTGTTCCAATACAATAACATGGATAGCGTTGAAAACAAAGACAACATACATGAACAATGCAGGAAACAACCGGGAAAACTCAGAATAATATCATTTCAGTTACCCTCTAGATACCGAGTCTCAATTTCAACACTACGTTTCAGAAATTATCGCAGGTGTCTTAATTAGTTTTCAATATTAAGATTTTTTTCAATACTTTTAGCACTTGACAGATGCATCATTTTGGTAATTTAATGTCACCGATGACATTTATCAGTGGCATTGTTTCAAATGTATCAATGACATTCCAGTGTCAACGAAGTTGCTTGGAATTTGGTGCGCCAAGGTGTACCTATGTGGTGTTGTGTTCCTGAGGGGGAATAACGAAACTTTTCGAACGGATCCGCTGGTTCTGACCCGAGTGTGCGATATGTTCAAAATGAAAGATCTGCATTTGTCTCTGGCTGTCAACGAACCCTCAAACCAATAAAGGGTAGGCGACTCCATTGGAGACATAATCGGCAGTCAACGGTTCTGTTTACCAAGGACCTATTTTTGAAGAGCTCGTTTTCGGGAGATGTGCCTAAACAGATTTTTTCTTAAGGTACACAGAAGTACACAAAAGGTACTAAATATCTGTAACCATTTCATTGAAAGAACCGAAGTCCACCCGCCATCCTGACACTCATAGGACCTATTTTTGAAGAGCTCGTTTTCGGGAGATGTGCCTAAATAGATTTTTTCTTAAGGTACACAGAAGTACACAAAAGGTACTAAATATCTGTAACCATTTCATTGAAAGAGCCGAAGTCCACCCGCCATCCTGACACTCATCAAAGCACGCTAAGCGCGGTTATCGCTCCCCTCGTGCCTGCTAGCGCACCGAGCGAACTCCCGCGCACCCGAGCATGACCCGCCCCCGCTCTTATCGTGGCAGGTGCTATGCTGGTAACGCCATATACCTTTTTTTAACACATTCCTTTGCGATATGCACGTATACGGCATTTTAACGGTGGCCTTAAAACTGTTTATTAATAAGCTTTAAGACTATAACACTGTTTTTAGGGTTCCGTAGCCAAATGGTAAAAAACGGAACCCTTATATTCGTCATGTCTTTCTGTCTGTCTGTCCGTATGTCACGGGCATTTTACTCGAAAACTATAAGGTGCATTTGAATCACATTTTGAGTATCTTAGGTGTATTTTGTTAGCCGCTACAGTTTTGTAAATTAATTTCTAAAAAAAAATCTTTTTAGGGGTGCACTCCATACATAAAACTGAAAGTCATTTTTTTTCATTGCAAGCCCACGTGTGGTACATCATTCGATAGGCCTTTCAAAATAAATATAAGGTTTCTAACCATTTTTTTGATTAAGTGAATAGAGTCGGAGATAATCGCCCCGAAAGTCGCTAAAATTGTGCCCCCCCCCTCAAATTTTTGAACCGTGTATTTTAAAAATATGAAAACAATCATGGACATAGGGCTTATTAAATTCTTTCAGCGAAAATTGTTTTGAACAAGATCGATTCAAAGGTTTTCGAGATATTTCTAAAAAACTGCCTTCCTTAAAGAAAAGGACTTAAGTGCCATAAGATTTTTAGTAACGATGATACGACCTTTTTAATAGCCACGGAACCCTTCGTTATGCGTGGTCCGACACGCACTTGGCCGCTTTTTTTTGTTTAGTTTTGTCTGCTACCTAGGTACTACGTTCGTGACCTTTTTTTCTTTTATTTGCTCCTACTGCCTGAACAAAATAAAGGTAATGATAATATTGCGTAACAAAATTGCCATCCAGGTTCTAGCAAATCGTATTTCAACATGCATAACCTCGTATACGATTCTTTTAGTCAAAAATACACTTAAATTCCTATAGCATACAGTTCAAACTTCAAGCCAATGTTAAGAGGAGATACGTAGTTCAGAAAATAATCAGTGGGAATACAGAACTGTCTCGTGGGAATACTAACTACTTCAAAACAAGCTATCTACTCGTACTGCAGCGTCACGCTGAGTGCTTCTGATAACCAACCGTGCAATATGTCTTTACTGGCTTTTTATGTGAACAACTATTTTAAATAGCACTTGAGAATAGGGATTTGAAAAAAACAGCATATCTTTTAGAATGCCAGTCATAATGATAATTATTAGAAAATTAGGTAGGTAATACACAGTTTTTCTACTCGAGCACTTCTATCCGTCAATTAAATGACTGTCTAAATCAACTTCTGCTAGCTGCTGCTGCTGCTAGCAGTTATCTTATAAATATAAGATAACTGTGTACAGAACTAAAATTAATTTTGACCAATCACGAGGCTCGATTTCCAGAAGACATCAACGCGCAAAAATAAAAAAAGCAGTCGGCTGCACTTCGTTTCAGCAGGGCGAATTTCAATAGTTACCAAGTTTGTTTAATAAATTATTATTTCCGTTAACTCGTAGAAAAAGTATTGTATGCAATTAGTTATATAATTAGCTTTTTAACTCTCGTATCTTAATTAGGCCACTCAGCAAGCTTCGTGGCCTAAACGTGGTACTCGACTGAAAAAGCAAACATTATATTATTATAACGATTGCATAAACTACTATTGTAAGGCTCTGCAGACGCTTCCTTTAAAAAAAAATTACCTGTTACAGGCTTATTGTTTAATTAAAAGACTGCGTATGTTTTCAGAATTCAGCGATCCGACTCGAAAATTCCCCGGGATCGAGTGGAAAAGTATCTAAAACTTATTATGAAAATCCCACATACTTACTCGTATACATAACTCCTCCCCTCCTAATGAATACCTAAAAGGAATCTCCGATGTCAAACTTACGAAGAATAATTCAAAGTTGGAAACGATCCCGAAAGTGACTCGACGGATGTTAATAAGTAAGTTCAGTCGCATGACACTTCTGCTTCTGAATTTTTAAGGAGAGTGCTAGCTAGAGTAAGTTAAAAGTTTTCTACATTAGGGTTACCCTGAACTTCTTCAAGTTTAAGAATGTGAATTTCAACTTTGTTCACAGTGTTTTTGTCTTAATAATAAATAGATATCGGGTCTATATCGGATGGCAAAAATTGCATGTTTTATGTTCTTGTCTTATAGCAATTTTTCGCCTACAGACGTTTGGCCTAGTGATTGTTGAATAAAATATTTTTTGCCGAAATCCTTACGCATAAAATCGATTGTCCTAATTATTGTTGTGCATAATATTTATTGTGTCGAACATAGAATTATCAAACACTACAGTGCATAACTTTACAATTCCTTATACAACGTATTTTTTTAACCGTCTTAGAGCCGAATCCTACTTAAAGTATCCAAAACGTTCTAATCATTCGTGAAAAAAATGTATGAGTTAAGTTTTAGTAATAAAAAGGTACCTATCTACAAAAGATGGCGGCTAGCGGTCACTGCGGTCACTCGGCTGGATGATGAAAATTAATATAAATACAAAAAACAATATTAATACATTTAAAAGAAAACAAAAAAAACCCTGTGTAAGATGTAGTAATGCTGTTTGGACGGCGCTCATAATTCCTAATAGAAATAGAAAGCAATAAAGTAACAAAAATAACGATTTGCAAATTGTACTTATATGATAACATGGAAGTATTAGGAGCGTAATAAGGGCTCTAAAGTGTTCTCAAGAGATCTGTCTATAGGGCAGAGCCAGCTCGCGAAGTTAAAAACGGAAGATGGTAGAATCGTTTCTTCTAAAACCGAGATTCTGGGTGAGATAGAGCGCTTTTACGGACAGCTATACACGTCAACACGCAAACCCGAAGTTGGTCGGGCAGAAGACCCTAGAGCTAGACTAACCCGGCACTATACCGACGACATCCCGGACATCAGCCTGTACGAGATTGTAATGGCTCTTAAACAGCTGAAGAACAACAAGGCAACCGGTGAAGACGGAATAACAGCCGAACTCCTGAAGGCGGGTGGAAAACCAGTCCTTACGGCCCTTCAGAAGTTGTTCGATTCCGTCTTACTGGAAGGGAGAACTCCAAAGGCATGGAACGGAGGGGTGGTGGTGCTGTTCTTCAAAAAGGGTGACAACACCCTACTGAAGAACTACAGACCCATCTCACTTCTGAGCCATGTCTATAAGCTGTTTTCCAGGGTCATTACAAACCGTCTCGTACGCAGGTTAGATGACTTCCAGCCTCCCGAACAAGCCGGTTTCCGAAGAGGCTTTAGTACCGTAGACCACATCCACACGCTCCGTCAGATTATACAGAAGGCCGAGGAGTATAACCTGCCCCTCTGCCTAGCGTTCGTGGACTACGAGAAAGCCTTCGATTCGATTGAAACCTGGGCTGTACTACAGTCTCTCCAGCGGTGCCAAGTTGACTATCGCTATATCGAAGTGCTGAAGTGTTTGTACGAGAACGCCACTATGTCAGTTCGACTCCAGGACCAGAACTCGAAACCTATACCGCTGCAGCGAGGAGTCAGGCAAGGAGATGTTATTTCTCCAAAACTGTTCACCGCTGCACTGGAGGACGTTTTCAAAACTCTGGACTGCAGAAGGCTAGGCATCAACATCGACGGCGAGTACATCACTCACCTTCGGTTTGCTGATGATATAGTAGTCTTGGCTGAGAGCATGGAGGACTTAAGTACGATGCTCGATGACCTCAATAAAGCTTCTGAACGAGTTGGTCTAAGAATGAACATGGATAAGACGAAGATCATGTCAAATACCCATGTAGTACCAACTCCCATTACAATCGGACACTTTACACTCGAAGTTGTAGACGATTATGTATACCTAGGACAAACTATCCAGTTAGGTAGGTCCAACTTCGAGAAAGAGGTCAATCGTCGAATCCGACTCGGCAGGGCAGCGTTCGGGAAGCTACGGCACATCTTTTCGTCCAATATTCCGCAGTGTCTCAAAACGAGAGTCTTTGACCAGTGTGTGTTGCCAGTGATGGCATATGGCACTGAAACGTGGTCGCTTACTATGGGCCTCATAAGAAGGCTCAAAGTCACCCAAAGGGCTATGGAGAGGGCTATGTTGGGAGTTTCTCTGCGTGATCGCATCAGAAATGAGGCTATCCGCAGCAGAACCAAGGTAACCGATATAGCCCTCCGAATCGCTAAACTTAAGTGGCAGTGGGCGGGGCACATAGCACGTAGAACCGATGGCCGATGGGGCGGAAAGGTTCTAAAGTGGCGACCACGAACCGGAAGGCGCGGCGTGGGTAGGCCCCCCGCAAGGTGGACTGATGACCTGGTAAAGGTTGCTGGAGTCCGCTGGATGCGGGTGGCGCAGGACCGGTCACTTTGGCACTCTTTGGGGGAGGCCTATGTCCAGCAGTGGACGTCTTTCGGCTGATATGATGATGATGATGATTAGGTAGTAAAAAAAGTGTTCGGTTTTAACGGGTTCGCCGGCTGCTGCCGCGGCACGCTCGCTGCGCTTGCTCGGCGCACGGAGCTGTAAGGTCGCGGTTCTTCCTAAGACTCCTCGCTTCGCTAGTCGTCGTATCTACACCGACCTGCCTCAGTCTCTCTGAAACCACTCTGAACTAGCCTTGCGCCTTTCTATATATTCTTTACGGGAAATACGAAATGTTATATTACGATAAATCTATTTGTTTAAAATCGTTATTAAACAGATGTCCAGATAAATGGTCTGTTTTTTTTAATTCTGCATTTCATAATATCTAAGAAGTAAAATTACAATTATTAAAAACACGATGTTCATTCCGCCGAATGTACAATTTTTGAGACCGTATGCTAATTTTAGAACTACGTAAATATTTAGTTATACCAGTATTAGGCCAGACAAGATTCATGCCATATAATTAATAGGCGTAAAATGTTTCAGCCATTTATATTTTCGAATATTTAGTATGAAGGAGTAATAAGAATGAAACAATCAATAATTCTGCAAAAAATATATATGCTAAATGTAAAGTATGGCAAAAGATTTTAGGACAATAAATATTAGGCTACACAAAGGGCACCTAGATAATCACATTATTGCGGTAACCTATCGAAGTTTCGAAAAACACTTGCCCGATTTTCACTTGTCCGAAAACGTTTAACCGAATTCTTATAATCCATATACTTTGTTTACCATACTTTTGAAATATCGCTGGTTTGTTTTCCCACATGGTCGTTTTCCCGAAACTCAATAACCCGACGAACGATTGCCAACTTTATTATTTGACAACCGAATTGTTTACCACCTTTTCATAATTCCGATGCTACGTAAAATCGAAATCTCATTTTACACGATTAAAAAACATTCAGATATGCTAAAAACCCTAAAGAAGTGCATTTTAAAATTGCAATGCGAAAATAAACTTTGACTAATAAATGGTTTAGGTTACATTTAAAACTGTGACCTTAAAAAATAAACAATTGATAGAAAAGGCGCTTAGGTCCAAACATTTAGGTAACAAGAGTGCTGCACGAGTTCTCAAAACGTGCAAAATGGGGGGGGGCTCGGGGGCAAGCCCCCCGCAGTAAAAAACAACAAATGATCCTAAAAATGGTATTATTTGTAGGTTAGGTTAGGGTTAGCTTCTGTCCCTTAGAGCGGAAATAGGCACCCCGCGAAGCGGGGTGACGTCGACACGCTGGCGGTTAGGTTAGGTTTAGGTTAGGTTAAAGTGTCTGTATTCACTTACCCACACTAAGGGTCAAGCAATTAATATTGACGCCTACGCTGATAAAATAGCAAACCAATGTATCGAGGATTTGCATCGACATGCTACAATTTCGATCTTTTAATATAATAGCGGGATAATAATATTTCGGACTTAATACTTTTCGGCACTTAAAACTAGTTGGCAAATGATCCTTCGGAATCTTAATAAGTGTCTATTCGAAACATAAGCGAAATAAAATTACAACGAACTGAGAATTGGGAAAATAATAATATGGGAAAATAAATTTCGGGCAAACAAAAATTCAGCCAACTGATAAAAAGGGAAACGTTTTCGGGATTTTAATATTCGGTAATACGATTTTCGAGTTTATGATAGGTAACCCATTATTGCTCTATTTTAACCAATTTCAAACAAGTTATTTTGGTGCTCTTTATCTTTACTTACCTAAAAAACAAAGTTAGATTTTAAATTTGGTGTACACGTTTTGTTCCTGTGACTGAACTTAAGAGTCCGCAGTAAGCTCGGCCGAATTTCACCTTCCCATACAAACGTAGTTACGCTCTCATTTTAAAACTATGTGTTGGATTGTAACGAAACTTTGCATAAACAATAACATGAGGTATATCTATGTCTGTAATTAGTTTATAAAATAAACGAAATACAGCAAAAACAAGGTTTGTTTGAAAAACTTAAACTCGCTGTATTGTTTTTACTATGGTATCTGAAGCTACATAAACTAATTACAGACATAGATATACCTCATGTCATTATATATGCAAAGTTTCGTTACCATCCAACACGTAGTTTTAAAATGAAAGCGTAACTACGTTTGTATGGAGAATCGAGCTTACTGCGGACTCTTAATAAAGAAGACAGATTTTAGTCAAATCACGTCGAATTTACTTGTTGTTCCAAAAAATTACATAACTTCATCTAAATAATCTAATTGTGGTCTGGTCTTTAGTTGCTACTTGTTCCTATTTTATACGGTATTCTAATACAAATCCCACGCAAGTAACATTTAACAGGTCACTTTAAAAATGGTCTCCTAACACGAGTACAGTTTAAAGAAACCGTTTTTTGATACACGACATTCAAGCATAATCATTATGCAGTCCAAAAGGGCCGAGTTCACAAAACTTATCTCCACATTAACATAACACCCGTCGCTTTCCACTAAGAGTTCTTTACAAGTTCACCATCCAATATTTTATTCGTTCTCGTCTTAAAAAGACGTTCTTAGTTGAAATCAACAAATACATATCACCTTTTGAACTGTAAGACGTATGAATATCGGATAAGTGGGCTGACATTGTGACTAAGCAATGAAATTGTATATCTAATGGCGACGGCTGGCTAAATGAGATTGGTGGATGGGATATAAATTGTTCGGGTTGCACAGGGCGGTTCCACAACGCTTCGGGAGCTCAAATACCACGAGCCATCCGGTTGCCTCTCGGATACTGAAACTAAGTGTCATGCATTGCTTTAACTAATAGTGAATAATGTCGTTTATGAAAAATTGCAACTAGGTAGCTAAACACTTAGATGTCACACAAATGCATGTACATCATAAGCATTTCCAAGGGGTACACGTACAGTTATCAAAGTGTTTATAGGCTTGGAGCGCTAAACGTAGCGTATGCGTCCGGTATGTTCGTTCACGCGGAAACAGCTCAAGGATCCCACAGTCACGCGACGCAAGATCCGCTGTTTGTATGCCAGTTTGCTCTCCAAATAACGGAACAATAAGTTATAAAATCAAGTGCTTGAACATATATGAAGATAAGAGTATTGCTCGCGCTGGGTACAATAGGGGTGTAGACACAATGATGTTGAATTTTTCCGAAAAAAGGATTAAAAATATTGTCAAATGGTGAAAAAAGTAAAGCGGGGGATAAAATAATCACAAGTCATAAGTGTCCAAAGTTTTAATAGGGGATATATTCAATTCTGTCCCTTTTCCGCAATACGCACCTTCATATGAAACGATTGTCATTTACTATGACGCTCGCAGATCGAGGCGTCACGATCTGCTAGCGTTTTCTCTCTAACAAGTTCTCTAATACATGTATTAAAACGGTTGTAGCTACGTAATTCTTTGAGACCTGAATGGGATTTTCGTCACTGGGCATATTATTTTGCACTCTTTCTTTTGGAGTATTAATACATTTTGAATCTACACCATTTATTATTTTACGTACCTAAAGCATTTAATTTTATGTCTTTCTAGTAGTAGTTAGGTTAGGTCTATCTTAAGTCCCAACAGGAAGAATGCTTCACACATGGATAGTACTCCACCGATGGTAAGTACAGAAGATATATTTATAGCATGCTTGAGGGAAAGGTTTTAGTGAGCCAATGGAACCGATTCTACGTGCACATGGCTTAACTAGCCTAAAACTAAATTGTCTAATCTTTAGACATAATTTAGGCGGCAGATTAAAAACGACATACTTAGAATAGCATTTAGGCAGCTATAGGTATAGACCGCCTAAAATAAGAAACGTCAGATTCAAATTAGCGCTGTCATTTGATTATGACAGCTGCTCAGAGAATAGCAAAGTGTTTTAGCGAGACCTAAATAAAATAAGGAAGTTAATAGGCCACTGTAGAATCGGGACCATTCTGCGAAATTTATATATATATATTGCCCTATAAATTTCCTGGCTATCTGCCATGTATGTGCTTAAACGCAGAATTCAAATTTTATAGCTTTTCACTTGCAACGTCTCTAATTTGAATTATTATACTGTCTCTGTACCTACAAGTACACAGACAATTCCGTCTGCCCAAGTTAGCTGTTTAACTTCGTAAAATTATAGCTTGTCATTTGGTTTTTCCACACCGGCGATGTCAGTATATTTCTAGAATTCTTGTGATCGATCGTTTATAATGTAGGTACAAACAGTGCTACATTTATACTGAGCAGATTTATTTGCTTGACAAAGATCCGTTTACAATAGATCATGCGAGTATTCCCCTCCAGCGTTAGGCAGCGAAGCACAAAATGCGTTCGCTGCTCAGTCGACTGTGCTAACTGACTTCATATCGCACGAAACAGTGAGTCTCTTGCGTTTTTTTAACGCTTGTTACTTGTAGGTATTTTAAGGGCAGGGAATGTTACACGCAGTTAGAGAAAGTGTATGGACAAAAACAGGGTTATTAAACCTATAATTCAGTTTTTAGGCAAACCGTGGCCACACATAACAGTAAGTATCATTAATTTAAATGTCCACGGACATAAGGTAATTTTTAGCATTCCTTCTTTTTACTTACTTCTTTCGCTGAACTCCACGTTACGCGTTACGTTAAAATTTCGTAGGGCATGCTGCTTTAAGGGCGGGATGCATTCGGCCACATTTGACGAGCCGTCATAATATTGTATATGGCGTCGGTAGCAGTCTACTCCTAAACAACTGTCAAACTTCCCCAACCAAAAGCTAGAAACATAACTGGCCTTAAGCCGTAGCGTTGGTTAGGCATCGCTAAGAATTGATTTATATTATACCTACCATGATCATATTGTAAGCGTTTGATGCAAAGACTGACTACTTTAGACCTTGTTCGCGGTCTAAAGTAGTCAATAGCACGCCGTTTAAGGCGAGGTATGCCCTGGCTGATTTGTAATGCATAGACGCAAATCGATTTTCTATCGACAGACTATGATCGTGTAACGTTGTAATTCTGCTTGTTCGGAAATTTTCGTAGGTATACTAGCCACCAAGCCTTACCATAAGTTGTCCTGGGCATATTACGTTTGAAGCGATTATTTTAGTTGAGTAGACTAACTGTTTTTTGACGTGCGACGCGAAGCATCTGGCGCGACTTGTGGCGCGTTCTGCGGGTGACTCTGATATTAATGTGCGGTTGCATTAATGCTGATTTATTGATTAATTTGCTTTGATACTTTTGTTATTGTCGTTTGATTTCACATGTTTATGGGACCCAGATTGTTTAAGAAGCCTGGTGTCCTAGGCTTGTAAGTGGTTGAAAGATTCGTTGCACCGAGAATCGGTTTCATTAATTTATTATTAATTTATAGTTTTGTTACCAGACGCTACTTTTTCCGAATTCCGACCTGCAGGTCAATCATGTAACGCATTGTAAATACGTACGTTAGGTAGATTGAGATTTAGCTCAATTTTTATATCGAAAAATTATTGTTGGACTGGACCTACCTAACGCACGTTCAAAACGTTACGCGATTACCCCTTAGATGTCGGTTCCCTGAAGAAAGACACACGATACGTGGATAATAAAAACCTTAATCTACAAATTCCAAATAAAATGGTGCTCGCTTCGCGCACACATAATCGTCTCTAAACCTCCCTACGGGAGTACAACCTAGGTTTTTCAACAGATTTATCAAATTAATTAAACAAAACACTCGCGTGTCACCGAGCATAATTGAGGTTACATCGGAAGTGACTGATAGAAAAAAACAATACTTTTTTCTACAACTGACGGGTGTTGCCATGTCAAAATTCTTAAAGGCCTTCACAGGCGACGTGCGGGCGTAACACTATACTGCTTAATTGATAATTAACCATTTCTCCGCTTTCATTATTTTATACAACATGACATAAATTCTCTCTTCCGACCTAAATGGTAGATTATTAAATACTCTGATTTTCATTTTATTTGTTTAGTCTACCCCAGAAACAGTATTAGGTTACTAAACGTCGAAGTTTTGAATTTTCGAGAATTTTAAACGAACGTTGACATCTCGGTTCAGTTTATTTCCTTGTTAAGAATTGTTTTCTAAAGTTTAGTACTCTTTAGAACTGAAAGATATATTGCCAAGGATGCTCTGACATATTTCAACGCCACAACGACGAGCAACAGACTTTAAACACTGCTGCTGAATCATAAAACTCAAATTACTACAGTATAGAGAGTGGATAGTAAATTTTCCAAACCGTAAGTTTTATCACCAAGCATTAAGGTTTAATTTCGAAAAACTGAACAGAAAAGTCTTTGTGAAGAATAGTTTTTAGATTTATTGCTTCGAAAACACTTTCAGGAAATTCAGCTGTTGATTAAAAGTGACAGGTGCTAACTGCGTATTCTTGCTTTTTAACTTTTAATTTTGTATTTAGCAGAACAGTTTGCAAACGAAATTACAAACTTTTCGTTAAAGTGAAAAAGCAAGGTTTCGTCAGACCAGGTCAATCTCTCTTTAATCAACTGGGATACCGAAGTCTTACTGGATTCGACTTGTTTTCAATAGTTTCTCTCTTTTTTTAGACTTTATTTTTTTCTGAGTTAGACTATTATGAACATTCTAATAGATACGCTTACTAATGAAGAAGATTAGATTTTAATTAGTATCGGTACATACCCTTCGGCTGCGAATGTAACCGGAGCTTTGTAACCAGTTACCTAAGAAGATAAAATGATCGTCATAGGATACTGGTATCCAAGTGATATAATTTTTTCCTTTCACGTAACCGAGTTACAACCTAGGAAAGCTTCCTAATGATTACGAGAAAGTACTTTATAATCCTCGTAGGTAACTGCTTGAAAGATAGACAGGTAGGTATGGTATTATCAACCTCTTTTGATATCATGGCACTCAACATTTTCTTCAGACGGACGGACATGGCGAAACTATAATGGTTCCTTGTTGACTACGGAATCCTAAAAATCGGTTCTGGCACTTCGCCGGCCGCTACCGCGGCGCGCTCGCTTCGCTCGCTCGGCTCGCAGGCGTAGGGTCGCAGTACATCTAACACTCCTCCTCGCTTCGCTCGTCGTCGTACCTACACGGACCTGCCTTAGAATTGGGAATCTGTAGACGTGGGCCTAAGTCGGTCCTAGGTAAAGCATGGGTCCGGATCACTCATGGTTTCATAAGAGTATTATTTAACTGGATACCAGTTACGAACAAACATACAGCTATCAGTAAAAGTAAAAATCCTATTATTTGGATACCAGTATCCTATGACGATCATTTTTTCTTCTTAGGTAACTGGTTACAAAAATCCGGTTACATACGCGGCCGAAGCGGGTACATAAAGCGGCAATACATTAAGCCCAGTGGACCGTAACAGCTCAAAGACAACGGTAGTACTTACTTATATATTTAAATACCTTTTTTTTTTTTTTTTTTGTTTAGGGGGAAAATGCGTTACGCATACCACCCGGGCGCAGGGGGTGACCCGAGTGGTTATGTGGGACTCCCGTATGAGCTTATGAGACCCACGGTGTACCCACTAAAAACCCCCCCACTTGCCGCCTCGCCGCCATGTGGCGAGGTTACGGGAACGCTTGCGCACACATCCGCGACCCCGCCGGCGGCAGCCGCCCACAAGCGGCTCCTCACGGATGCCCTGAGGCCCTCCACGTGAGGCGCGCCAGATGTTAGGACGCGCCTGCCTGCTCGATCTCCACCTGTACAGTAGCGGATCCCCCCTGAGTCCGCCACGAGGAGATCGTGGGTGCAGAAAAATCCAGCACCCGGTGGCGGATCAGGTCTGTGGTTCCGCCACCGACCACATCTCGGCCGCAGAGGATAGGGAAAGCGGCGCACCGTAATACCGGCATTCCTCCTCCTCTGCGGTCCCACCAATGCCGTTTCGGCGGAACGGCCCCGCCAAGTTCGCAGGGGGTAGGGAGAGTGGCGCACCGTAATACCAACACGCCTCTCCCCCTGCGATCCCGCCTCGGCCGCAGATAGGGAGAACGGCGAACCGCAATACCGGCACTCCTCTTCTTCTACGGCCCCTCCCTTACGCATCCTAAGCGGGCTTCGCTAAGCCCGCTAGGAGCGCCCTCCTCGGGCCAGCCGGCGGCCCAAACAGGCCGGCCCTGGGTGCCTCTTAGCTTCGCCGTGGGTGACCAGTCCACGGTTACTAAGCCCCCCCGCCCCAACAAGGCGGGCACCCTCGGGGGGGATATATTTACATACCTAGCTTATGTTACCTTTACCTTTCTACTTTACTAGCACTAACAGTCGGGGGCGTGAAATAGAAAATATCGCGATCTTTGAAACGCCGGTCTGACCAGATTAGGAAATAATAAGGACAGATGTTCATTTATATTTTACAATATGATTTTTCACAATACTTTTTGTCTGGTCATAGCTTGATTGTGTCATTATTGAAGGACACAATCAAGTTAAAATTATGTACCTATTTTACCTCATCTAAAATCTCATAGTAGGAAATATGAATAAACCTCAGTTACATATCGAAGTTTGTCCAATTCCAACTCCATAAAGTCTATCCCGTTGAGTGTTGATGGCATCTCGTTTTCTCATGCTCGGAACATATATCTAAGCGTGTCCCTTACACGGGGCGTGGTTTACACGAATCGAAGCATCCGTTTTATGATAAATTTGCTAAAATCGTTGCCTTTTAATTGGAGAGAAAAATTGGAAAGAAAATGACTATGAAGAACAATGAGGTGTTCATGAAAAGTGTCCACTTGTCCAGCATAATGCATACAGCTTTGTACGTACGTCAGGTAGATCTGAATGACACTTTATGTTTGGGAAAATGACAGTTGAGTTTTCATCACTTTGGTTTTGACTCAAGACAAAAAGTACTCATGCAAATGCATTTGCATTTTCTTTGTTGTAAAACATGTTCCAAACTGGAAATGAAGAGTAAACAGTGGAAATATTCTGTAGAATATTTCAATATTTTCATCACAGTTCTTTCCTGAGACCAAACCAAGTTAACTTTATTTCTCGTAACTTCAGATTCTAGTGTACGATCCGATACCCGAGTATATATTTCTTTGTTAGTTACGTGTTTTTCAAATATCGATAAGAATTGATTTTACGAGGAATAAGTAAGTTTTTTTTATATTATATGCGTTGGGTCGAGATATTTTGAATGAAAATTCCAACTTGGGGTTTATTAGCAATAGATATTAACCAGAAGTGACGATCGGTTAGCCTAGTGGGTAGTGACGCTGCCTACAAAGCTGAAGGTCCTGGGTTCGAATGGATGGATATTTTATATGTATTTAAGTATTTATATCACACACACAAACACACATACAAACTTCCGTAGTTATATAAATATATATAGCTAAATAAAATACATAAATATCTCGCTCCTTGAAAAACATAGTGTCACTACGCAAAAGATGACGTTTTCGAGTTAGCAACGCCATTTAGCTCGTCTAATCGTAACGCACGCAATACGAAGACACCTATCGCTCTAGTTCTTTTAGAAGCGACAGGGGGCGCTAATGTCGTTATGGCAAATAGTGGAAATAGGTGCGTGCCTTAATGGAACAATGTCATGTTCGTATTAGTTCCCGGGATGTAGACCGAAATACAGTCGATTCTTTGAAGAAGGTTGTCATTTTTTGCTTAGTGACGGAGTTCCGTGAGGTTAAATGGTAAGTACGACAATTTTCTTACGGAATATTGTATCTATCCGTACAATGTCATTTTGTCCTTTTTTATTTATACTTAAGTAAGAGTACCAACAGCTGCAAAAATAATATATGATATAAGTCTTACATAGTAATACAAAGCCAATTAAAGGAACTCAGATAGAAATGGCATAGAAAAAAGAAAAATGTTTGACACACTTAGCACACAATATCGCACTAGGCATATTGTACACTGCTAATATCTGTATTAGCAGTGTACATATATGCCTAGTGCACCGTAAAAAATTAAAAAAATACATAAAACAACATAGCAAATGTGGTATCAATATCGGGACTCAATTTAAAGCAATAATGTACTTTTCGCTATAATGACACTTCTACTTTTAAACTTTTTGGAATGAGTAAAATGACGGTATGTCTGTAATGATGATATTGCTTAAAACTCTAAGGCTTAATGCAGGTTAAAAATAAAGCTATACTGTATTTTTTCTTTAAATGACATTTCCGTTTTAATAAGCCGAACGGAGTATACTCAGCTCAATCGTCATTATCTGTTTAGTGTCAATTTTGCTAGTTTAATTTACAATAACTACACTGACTCTAATGAAGTGAAAACTGCTGTTTTGAGCTTAATGCCATTAGTACTAAAAAAGGCCGCTTACAACTGTTTGATTAAGTAACTTTCACTTATTGTTTAATGCCACTGCGTGTGATGAATACAATGACAAAACAGTTGAAGATTGATTACCTACTAGACTAATATAATTTTTCCGTCGTAATTTTTATAAAAACTTACATATTATTTGTTGAAAGTGTTCTTATAAAAGAAACGTACTTGAAAATAGCGAGTAAAATTTGAAAACTACTACTAATATCTTTACTAATATCTTTTGTTTAAATTTTATTTCTGATAGGTATTTATGGTGGGGACACGCACACACAAGCAACGTTCCCGCGCTGGATTGCGATTGCAAATCTTTGCGCGAGAAAGCCGCCCGCGCGAGGGGCGCCCGTTGCCTCCCTCACCCGTTTGCCAAGCTCCTGTGGAGCATCTGAGCGCCCCTGCCTCACGAACCAAGTGTCTCGACGCCGAAAGCGATGAATTCGTATTGGGCGCCGAGACAGCTGTACTTGGCTACCTTTTGACGCTCCCGAGTGTCCGCCGCGGCGCCAGCACGCCTGCTGGTCGATGGGAGGTAGGACGTAGCTAGTGTGTCGGCCCATCCTCCAGGGAATCAACGACATCCCTTCAGGGTGCTTGCCATTGTTCCGCACTATTTGGGGCGCCAGAGGGGCGGGAACGCCGGCACTGACGAGCGCCCTTTTCAGAATGTCGTTAAGGGCGGCATGACGAGACAGACGGCCGGCGCCCGAAGAACAGGCGAGCCCGTGGTGGCCGAGGCTAACTACTTAAGATCCACAAGAAGCACAGCTGTGGTCGGCACAGAGAGCAATTCAAAGCGGAGACCGGTGGCTATGCGAAGCGTCTCTGGGTCGATAAAGGTGTTAGACGAAGATAGGCGTGGAGCCAGTGACCTGACTCTGGCCTTGATGATGCGAGAAGCGTCGCTCGGTCCCTGCCTGTCGCGTTGTCTAGAAGTGAGTTTAGGGTGGAAAGTGGTGCTATGGTATCCCAGGCCCTTTGTATCTTAGGTCGGGACGGAAAATTTTGATTCGGTCCAGCTACCCAGGCATTCGAGGCCTCAACCAGGCACGCAATCTCGCAGTTTGTAGCCGGAGAGGCTTGAAGAATGTGAGATCGGAGGTGCCGGCAGAGCAACACTTGAAATTTTATGGGTACCCAAGCCACCATACTTGGCGGCTTGGGTCCACGCCTGCTCGCTAAATCGGATATTCAAAATAGATTCAATTTGGGATTTTAAAAGTAGGTCGATAGGTCGAAGTACCAGGATAGGTTTAGATGGGGGTATTTACAAATGGGAGAACAACGGAGCAGGTAAGTGAATTTTGGAACGAGTAAACAACATTTTAAAATAGACAGAGCAGAATGACTGCTAATTTTGAGAAGGCGGTTGGAATGGTCACTAAATTTCGAAATAGATTTACTCAAATGAGGAGGGCTGGCTTCATTGAAGATGGGTGCTCCGAGAAGATGCAGACAGTCTTTGGATATAGTTACGTGATAAGATATCTCATGTGAATTAATAAAAAAGTTATTGTAATTGGTAATTATCTTGACATTTTGAAGACTGAAGTCTGAGTTGTTTAAGTTGATTTACTTTAGTATTTTTTTTATTGTTAAGAAGTAGGGCCAAAAAGCCAAGAGGATTCTAAGAGTCTTGTTTTAAGAGATGTTTTTGAGAGAATATAAGACTAATTTGTTCGTTTTTGAGACTAGAAGTCATTAACTTTAATAAACGTTGATTAACATTGATATAAAAATGTTTTATTAGCGATTCTTCATACAAATAAACGGTAAGTTCTTTGAAATAAACGGATATAGTGTCATTTTTCCAGAAATTAAATGAAAGTTAAGGGAACCTTATGTGACATTAAGCAAAAAAAATTGAATAATGACATTACAATTTTCATTAAATTCGATTATCATAATAGTAAAATAAAAATACCACAAATTACTGTTATATATGTAACAAGCTTAGTCACAAACCTAACAAAAAGTAACAAAACAATGTTATTTTTATTACGAACACGGCAGTTTTAGACGGTTCAAGATTTTTAAAACTTTGAGACCCTGTACTCAAAAAACACGTTTTTCTCGTAATGACACTATGTTTTTCAAGGAGCGACTAAGAAAACAAAAATATTCACGATATTCACAAACTGGCAGAGGACACTGCCTTCTGTAACACAGGCCCAAGCCTAGCTCAGAAATCAGGCTTCACAAATACAGCTGTACCATTTTTGGAAATAAACGTTTTATTATTATTATTATAGCTATTATATATATATATATATCGTCGTCTACTACTCATAACACAAGCCTTACTGAGCTTACTGTGGGACTAGGTCGATGTGTATAAGATTGTGCCCTAATATATATTTATTTATGATTTTATTTAATGGTTATATTTTTTTTATGTAAGTATGTGTTCAAATTAGTACTGAACTCATTGTCGAGCACCAGACGTGTACTTTGTTGCTGCCATGCGCATCTGAAAAGGGCGCCCATCGGCGTCCGCGGCATCTAGATAGAGCTAAACTGGACGCCCATCGCCGTCCGCGGCATCCAGCTAGAGTTTAATTGTACGCCCATCGGCGTTCGCGGCATCCAGATAGAGATAAATTGGACGTCCAAAACATGGCCGCCACCATGCTGAAAACGTCGGTTTTCGGCACTGAAGTTGAATCCGAGATGGATTCTTAGCAGAAATAAATACTTTGTTTTTCAGAAACTGGCATTGAAATTCCTTGTAGCAATTGGATGCCTTTATGACAATGAATGGGTTAATAAAAAATATTTCGTACGTCGTTTGGAAAGAACGCTCGAAATTAGAACAATTTTATTAAAGTGAATTGATTTGTAGTTCCCACAGTTTTGCCTCGATTACTAAATGATGCATGTTGGCGCGTAAAGTAATTACCTACGTAAGTAATGGCTCAATTTTTTTAATTGTTCTGATCCAATTTCTTAGGATAAGTATAAGTCACGGGGAGTAATTTCTCAAAAACGACATTGGTGGTTAGAATAATAACGGAACTATTTCAAAACTCAATTAAATTTTTCCTGGGTGCCTGATTCGTGTATTACGTAACTTTTTGAACCTACGTTTAAGAACAACTGTAAAGAAAAATTTAGATTATTTTTTTGTGAAAACAAGGCCGATATTCCATGAGCGATTTTGTAAGAACTTTGATGTCTCTACGATTGTGATTTTGAAATGTCCATGTATGATAAATGCGAAAGTAAATCTGTTTGTCAGTCTATCCGCTAAACCGATTAAAATGGAAATTAGTATGGGGATAGTTTGAATGTCGGGAAATGACAAGGACAGTTATTTTCCCAGAAATCATCCCCTAAACGAAAGTTTGTATCGAATTACAATTTAAAACAAGTTTCACGCGGACGAAGGCCAAAAGTTAGTACAGAGATAAATCCACACACGCACTCACACACTTTTATCAAAAAAATCTAATGCGGGAAATAATACCCAGACTGTCTTTAAACTGTACTTTTTTTAAATAATGGCGTAGTCGATGCACTTTATTGCACCGTAACGAAGGACTAATCTGTAACAGGGACATCGAGGCATTTGAGCCGTTTTGCTGCACAATGCTGTTTCGAGGCAGCGCTGCTTTCCTTCAAAACAAATAGTAATAACTCCCATTTACATAGCGGTTAAAAATAAGTTTGTTACGATCGACTTCATGTTATCAAACTGTCACATTAATAATTACTAGTGTACTTTACTGTCAAATTGTGATTATGTTAAGGAGTGCGCTCAATATTTCAGCGGAGGGTTAAAAGGGTTTACGGTTTCAGTAAACATTTTCTTGTCATAGCGTTATTCTTTGTGACAGTGATAACGCGATCGATGTCACCTATATTTGTTATTGAATAGATACCTACAACAATTAGATTTTGTTATTTCTTATATGAGAAACAAATACTACCCTACTATAAAATTTCATCGAGAATTTATTAACGAAAATAAAATTACGTTCTTACCACTCACTATAGCCTGAATTCAAATTGTCTACCTCAAGCTAAAGTAACTATTTGCCGACGTGTTGCAAAATCCAATTCAAACTATGAACTAACAAAGTACTAACAACTGAAATCACATAGATGTTAAACCCAATTCTTATATTAAAAAGCGTATTCCGCAACTCAGCCAACACGATTTAACTTGTACCTACTACAATACCCACCGAGGATTACGAAGAAAATGTCTACCAATATTTTGCGTCGTCCCTGGAAGGCAGAAACTTTCCATGTATTGCGTACATAGTTACATACCTGTAATATAGAACCTTTTAGTATTGAGGCGTTTTATTTTTAGTGATGTGGCTATTGTAGCAAGAAGTATCCTGTAGGTTACGTCAGTTTGTTAAGAGAATGAAGTTTAGACAAGTTCATAATTCACTGTTTTATATTATTTGATTGAAGTTCCCATTTACTTACTACTACGTCGCGGTGCATACCCACACTCGATGTGTAATATTATTATTAATACAAACAAAATACTGAGTCACTGTAGCCGAGCAGTAGGGCACGCCACTTTCAATCTGGCGATCGTGGCTTCGAAGCCCGGCTTGTACCACTGGAGTTTTTTTCATTAACCTTATGTAACTACTAAATATTACCTATTTGATATTTAACAGTGGGTTTGCGGTGAAGGAAAACATCTTGAGAAAATCGGCCTAATCCCAAAAAGGTCTAGGTTTTCCTCTGGTTCGATAGGTCAGATGGCAGTCACTTTCGAGAAACTATTGCTTAAGACAAATCTTGGAATTAGGTGTCAAAGTGAACCACGTGCTGAATTAGGGCACTACCGGGAAAAAACACATGTGTAGGATGATTAATGTAAAATATGTATAATTTTAATTAATTTGATTTTCGGTTTAAGGAATTTACATACAATTTTTATAATTTGAACTTAATATATCAGAATCTTAATTTATCTTATCTTATCAAATCAAATCAAATCAAAATGTTTATTGCTGGTTAAATGTGCGTAATACAGGTACGTTATTTTCTAAATAGAATACAATTTTGTTTAGGTATAAATGACTTTTGTTGATATTATATCTTTTATGAAATTGTGCGTATCATAATATACCGCCATGCATAAGAATAAGAATAGTTTGAAACAATCTTATTGCTAATGTTACATTGTACATACACTGTTACATATTAGGTGAACCGATTAAATGCGCCTGAACTAGGATTATCCGATATAGGCAACAGAAAACAAAGGAACAGCATAGGGCAGGAATGCATAAGACCTACTTTTATTGACTTACTACCTTCCGCCCGCGACTTCGTCTGCGTGGACTCGGGATAAAAACTATCCTATATTTTAATCCAGGCTATAAACTATCTTCGTGCAAAATTTCATTCAAATCGGTTCAGCCGTTTAAGCTTGATTGAGTAACAAATATCCAAACATCTAAACTTTCGCATTTATAATATAAGTAGGATTAGAACCAAAACAAAAGTGTTTCTTTTACAGCATAGGCACATACTTCAATATAAGTAAGGAGTTCTCAGTTTGTCTTCATGTTTTTATAAAGGAAGTATCTTCTTGACCACCTGTACTAAATTCAAGCACTATTATAGTTATTTATGCTACAAGTGTGGAAAGTAGGTGATTTCCGACGAGTGTCATTTTTATACATGAGCGAGTGAAGGGAGCGAATGTATAATTCGACACGAGTCGGAAATAATCTTTACGCGCGTGTATCATACAAAGTTTTACTATGCCTTGTGTGAGGAAATATTAAATGTTGAAATGTTAAAATTTAAGAATCTAGGTAGATTGTCAGGTACCTACTTAATGTCTGGAATTGCATTTAACAACTTCTCCACATCTTTTGCTGTCAAGCTTATTCACTTAAAAGTTAAAACCATTGTTTTACACTTGCATTGTTTGGTTTGGAAGACAATTAATTTTGAGTAACTCAATATATTCCACAACAAAAAGACGTTGTACCGTCGTAGTTCTAAGAAACATACTGACACTATTGGAACGCAATAAATCATTATTATTATTGATTAGTCACTTTCACTCCACATTTTTAACATATTTACATAAAATAAACCCGAAGTAAACAACAATCACAACAATGGCGGGCTTTTTAGTTTTAAATACATGCGCGGTCAACATGTGCGCGTGCAAGTCGGCATATTGTCATTTCACAAAAGGCATAAGAATGACATGCGTTCAGCCAAACACATTAAGTGAATATTTAAAATTAATTATTTTTATTGACCAAATTCAAAATCAACAATATTAATAAATAATTTTATACATTATTAGTATTCATGTACCTTTTATATGAAAGAAAAGGAGTAATTGAAATATTTGTAAAACTTTTCTCAAGTAATAAAAACTTTGCGTCGGGCTGACGGATAAAAAAAAAAAGTAAAAAGCACTAGTGCGACAAAGTGGCACTTTCCGCACGATTTGGGTACTTGGAAAACGCTCTTATCGAGCACATGCATTGTAAATCAATTTATTTATCCACTTCAACCACTTATTATGTGAAATGTTATAGGTAACCATTGGAATTGTTCGTTTAATTTATTCACTCTCATTTATCAGTGCAAAACTTTGGATACTATACGAGTACCACGAATGTTGAGAATCTCATACAAAACGACCAACTTATAATATACCTGTGGCTAGACTGCAAACTATCGCATATCTACATACAAGTTCTGAAAGAGTTGTAACATCGTATCGCCAACTCCAACTGCAGAAGTAACTTGGTAAACGGTTCGTTGTAATCTCTTAGGGATAGCCAACAGCCGTTCAAATAAAACTATTCCAATAACTTTTCATTTCCAACAAACTACTGTAAGTTTATGCAAGTTTCAAATTATTATACCTTGTCTATTATGTCATTAAAATTCCCTAGTGATTGGTACATAGAAGCAGCCATTCAAGTACATACATGTATTTATATACATAATGCAACCACTTATATCTAAATATGTAAACACAAAATAGTATATTGGAGGGCAAATGAACATCATTTAGGTTCCATTAACCCGTGGAAGTATTTAAATAAAATTCGATTTGACGTTGTCATAGATCTGGTATGCATTACCTCTCAGGAGAGAGCAAATGAAGTCAGAAAGAAAGAAGAAAGAAAAATCATTCATAAACATACATTACAACAGTATTCAAAAATTGCCATTTATATCATTGCCATATATAAATAATAGTAGATTGTATGATAAGGGTCAAGTCATATTACCACGAGATGGTTATTTTCCCGAGCGAAGTAAGGGAAAATTGTTCGAGTGGTAATATGGCTTTTAGACCAGAGTTATACACTCTACTTTTCACTTAGACTGCCAGACAATAGTAAAAACAAAGATTATTCATCTACAATCAATAATAAATTCCACGGCGAAAAGATTGTTATGGGGCATGATTTTTTAAATAAAATGTTTTGACACAGATACAAAATATTGACACCACGAATAAGCACTACTGACCGTTTATCTATTAGGCGCGCCCAAATGGCAGAGCGCGGCGGACAGCATACGGGGCATAAGATAAAGCGAAATAGACAGCAGTCTATCCCGCTCAATCTAATAACTTATGCCATGTATGAAGTCAAGCGCGCTTGAACGTTTGGACGCGGCTATAGACTGTCAGAGACGTTTATATTTTAAGGAATTAAAAACACTTAGGTAATGTTTGAAATTAATGCTGTTTCCTGATTGGTCGTGTGTTTGGTGGATTTAATACGGTGATGTTTTGATTGGTTAAATTAAAATGATTTAAAAATCATAAATATGTATGCATATTATCCCTAGGGGCTAAATGTACTACTTTAACCCCGCTTGTTAAGCCTAATATGAAATAAATTTCGAGCATGAGAAGTGAAAATATATAATTATAAGTAAAAAGAAAATAAACGATATTCTTCTAAGTATGATACTTATATTAAAATCACGTGTTCTATTTGTTTGGTCACATGGAAGACTTAAAAACAATTTCAGTTGGAGTTTGTTAAAGAAAAGTTTTAGTCAAAGACTTAATTGTTGCGTTGTAAAATTTTTGTTTCTGGTAAAAAACACACCTACCCACGGTCGGTTTTGCAGAAGCTTTAAGTATGCTTTATATTGTATTTTTTATCGCGTGATAAATTAATCTGAACCTGAAGCTAACGGACCTGGATTCATATCCCGGTAAGGACAAATATTTGTGTGTTTTGCATATTTTGTATGGATTAATATCTATTATTAACCTTTTATTATACAAACCTATATAAAACCACAACTAGCCTTTGAATCAGGTACTTTACCACTTATACTTACCTACTCGGAAGTAGGTGTTTGCTTACAAGGTTTTGGTCAGTACTTAACAATATTAGAATGCAATAAAATCTGTACACTTATTATATAAGATCTTGCGAAGTGTTCTTATATTAATTAGACTATACAGTCTAATTAATGCCAAGAAAGTGACACTATGTATACACATAGAGTCATTTTCTTGGTCACACTAGCTTATTTGACACCAAACAAGGTTTTCTCTTTGGTCCACTGCAGTCTACAGCACTGGTAGACTGGTAGAAAATGCTATGTATAATAAAAAATACTATATGAGGTTTCAGTGTTGTTGTGGTAATTTAGAAGTTGTTTTGTCCAATACGATCTATACAGTAATGAACTTGTTTTCTCACACCACTTTAGTAGGGTTCCTACGAGGCTCCTACATTGTCGGGCATTATATTTTGGCTATGAATTAGTTTGGGCCGTGTTCAGCACTTGCTAGCAACGACACGCTGACTATCTTTGTTGTGCTTTAATTGTAGTTATTCTCGTAAAGACATTTGATTGGAAAACAGGCAAGAATACTTTGAATAACATGTGAAAATAATTGGACTCGAGACTAATGTTATGTAAAACAATGTCCCCTTCTTTCATCGACAAACGTTTCATCGAATACAATGTTTTGCAATTTTTTTTTGGGTTGTTTTAAAACGTCATTATGTAGAACTTTTAGAAGAAGGTTAGGAGAGGTTTGTGTTAAAACAATACTCCAAAGATTACTGTTCCTGAAAATATATGTTTTCTATGAAATGGAAATTCTGTGAAACATACATTCGATGAAATATTTGTCGGTGAATCAAGGAGTTACAAATATGTAGAAATGATTATAATGAAAAGACTAAGAGAAATCTAACGACACAGTCAGATAAAAATAATTCTCTGGTAAACACTTTTTTTTGTATCGCCATAAGTACGCTATGCTATACAAAAGCAAAATTCAACGCGGTTGGTGTTAAATATGTTAATAAATAAAGGTATACCCAGTGATGTGCCGGGGAATATTCCCTTGTTCCCGGGAATATTCCCCAAACAAGGGAATATTGAAATACAAATTAGGAAAATTAAAGTTGTAATAAAAGTAAATAAAATGAATAGTGCCCCGACAAATAAAGTGCCATTCGCCAAAAACTGCATTATTGTACTAATTCTGACTTTTTATCTCAATTACCATTTAATATGTAAATATTTTCATATTTTGTATTCATATAATATTTTATAGTGGTTTTTTTATTAACTTTGTATCGTTTTCATTAGTTTCAGAAGTACTTTTGTTAATTTTTTTTTTATAATATTCCTAATAACTGGGAATATTCGAATTGTTCCCGGGAATATTCCCATTGTTCCGGGGAATATTCCCGGGAACATTGGGAATTTACTTTTGCGGGTAAATTACACTGGTTAATGTCTTGGTAAAAAAAACCAAGGGCCCAAGTTATCATGGAATCCCTAACAGCAAGATATATAAACATACACAATTTCAATATTCCCGTATGTTCCCTTGTATGGCAATATTCCCGGGAATGTTCCCGGGAATATTCCCACCTGGGGAATATTCTTGGGAACGTCACATCACTATATACCTCATTTCCATACATCATAAAGCCCTTATAGCAATAATACAATAACAACAATATAGTTGCCATCAATTAGGACGTTTACTTTATCTATTTGAATCATATCAATAAGTACTGTGTTACAGTGCTTTAAATATTATTTCATTATGCTTACCAAATTCAGCCAAGTCAATCCGCTGAAAGAAGTCCACAGTTGACTTGCAAAATTATATTTTGTACCAGCCCCACTCCCAGTTCAAGACAAATTAAATCTTAATCCATGGCAATACATGTAAACACCAGTGACAATATTATTGGAATTAAAGAATTAAAGCCTGTTTTTGTAGTTAGTTAACCTGTTGGATAATCACAAGTGTAGTTAATAAAAGTAATACCAAGATATTTCCACTCACATTGTAATACGATCGATAACTTCAGCAACCACCACATCCTTTCCGTGATCCAACTGTTCCAGAAACACACACTAAGTACTATAATAAACCACTGCGAAATTTAAAAAAGCAAAAACTACAAAATATTAAGAAAACTGTTCACAAATTCAATAAGCAATAACTTTGGATAGTTATAAAACTCACGATATCAGATAATCGTTAAATTCTAATTTTGAAACTCGGCTAAAATTTACCAGCTAAGTTTAGAAAATCCCGAACGTGGCCGTTGTTCTAAACTTGTTTTAAATGCACGTGAATTAAACTTTGAAGTTGGACGTGTGTGGGGGTCGAACCGGGGAAGGGAACTAACCGCCGAGCAACTGGCGTCCGGAGTCCGGTAGCTAGCCGACCATATCGGAAGCGCTCGCCGCATTGTGTAGTTATTGGTTAATTTATTCCGATAGTTGGAGTAACACGTCTATAACGGACTCAAGGATGCCAATAACTTTAAATTGTAAATTATTCCAACACAGAGAGATAAGTGAATCATATCATATCATATCATATAAACTTGCTTGCAAACAAGTGAAATTAAAAGATTTTTCAAAAAACCCAACTGCTTTTTTCAAATTTTATAGCCTATGTCACTCCCACGATCAAGAGGAATCCAACGACACCTCATATGTCGAAATCCTTCAAACGGTTTAGGCTGCAGGGCGTGCCAAAGAATAAGGTCATATACATACCTACATACATACATACGCTAGAAAATCATAACCCTCCTCTCCTTCGACAGTCAGGTAAAAACAGGGTTAATTCCGAAAATGTCTAGTAAACGAAGACCAGTCCCTAGAAAATAAAGTTGTTTCAAGCCTCATTATTATTGTTGAACTCTAAAAATACGATTATTTTGTAAAAGATCCGTGTGCCGGTCAAGTAGACATTAATTAATGACAATATGACTAGTTTATAGGTACTCGAATACAAATACAAATAATTTGTTGTCTGAAAGTAAGTAATTATAAAGTTGATAGTAGTTTCATGTTTCGTCAAAATCAGCCATTATATGGCGTACAATATCTTAATTAAGGTATTCATATTCATTCATTCAATTTAATATTCCTCCTCTTCGTAGCATTATCCCAATGAAATGCTAAAGGAGCCCGTCCCGGAATCCGCTGGTCGGTAGCGAATCGCTTCCCCGTACATCACTGGGATCTAAATGTATTTTTTAACCGACTTAAAAAAAGGAAGATATTCAAAAAAGGAAGAGGTTCTCAATTCGGTTGTATTTTTGTTTAATGTGTATCCCTCAGAACTCCGTCATTTATGAACCGATTCGTATATTAAATACTACAGGAAAAATACGGTTTTGAAAAACATTAATTTATAATAGCGTTTTTTGTTGGTTTCTTTTTAAAATGTTATTCAAAGATGCTTTATTCAAGAATCCGGCAAACTTTCCACCCGAAAGTAGTTAGGTAGATTTCAATGAAGCATGCAATGATTTATCTTGAATATTATAAAGCAAATGTAAATGAACCAACATAAAGACAAAAATATATATCAATAATTTTATCATTTTATTGATGTCTGAAATTTTGTCGGATTCTGTCGCTGGGTAACTATTTAATTGATAATATATCCGTTACACAGAAAAAATAAGCTATTATAAATTATTTCCAAAATTGACATTTTTTCCATACAAGTTGTCAGCTCACTGACTGGACTAATATTTTTATATATATATTCGAGCATATGCTTCTAGGTTGGTCCCAGTGTTATCAAAACTCCAGTTGGATAATTGTACCATGAGGAATTGACGGAACTCCTCAAATATATTAGGTACCTACGCGTGTAAAAAATCGGTATTTTCTATTATAACTCGTGTATACGTACGCAGAACTCACAAAATTGGGGAAGTGGAACTTATGATGAAGACCTCATACCTATTCATTCTAGAATTCCTCAATTATGTACTTAAAACTATAAAAGTACGTTACAGAAGGTCATTCTGATATCCTTGAAGAATTGACGGAACTCCTTAAATATTATCGGCCCACATACAGCGATTTGTTTTTTTTTCATTTCAACTCATTTGCTCTCGGAAAGCAGTTTACGTGGTAAAGTGGAAAGAAAATGAGGAAATGTTCATATTGCTTGGTGGGGTACCTACTGAATTGAAGTCGGTTAAAACTTTGTTTTTAAAGTAAATTATTGTACGGGTAAATGACAGTTGATTGGCCTAACGCTCATTAGAAAAGTTACGTAATTACCCCTGCTCCTGAAATATTGCATTGGCACTACTTTTGCAGACGCAATCGCCATCTGATTAACGACGCTGGAGGGAGACTAGATTTTAATGAAACTAAGCCTTGTCAAGTGAGTGGGCATTTTGACGGATGGCTCCCAGACTAGGGGCCGGTTGCACCAACTTACGATTACAGACCGATCAACGTTAAATATGGCAACGGCAGCTGTCATTCCATAGAAACTTGTCAAACTTTCCATACTTTCAGATTTTAATAAACACCGCTTACGATTTCAGACGATTTGGTGCAACCCATCCTATAGATAGATCTTACAAGTTAAGACTAGTTACTAATACAAATTCTCATGCAACTCGACCCAAAGGCCTTGCTTTGCCTTGTTTGGCTTTAGAAAGAAATAAAGAAAGAAAGAAAGAAAGAAAGAAAATACATTTATTGAAAGTCACAAATTACACAATTAAAAAAAAACAAGCAAAAGAAAGGACAAATACGAGGACGTTACACAACTGCTGCTTTACAACTGTTCACATATACAAAACGCCAAAGCAAGAAAGCGCTCTTTTAAAGTACCATCAGAGACGTGCGAGGTTGGGAGGCAGTGAGCGAGAAAAATATCGACCAATAGGAAGCTATTGGTGGTTTTTTCCTACCCTTATACCCTTAGTAGTAGGTTACTCACCCTTAGTGGGCAAGAAAAGTTAATATGTGGGTAGTTGACGATGATAATATATATGTATAAAATACGTACCTAAATACCGACCTAAATACATACAAAACGTCCAAGATTACAATCAAAAAATTCATGCTCGTCACACAAATAATTGCTCATATCGAGATTTGAAACCAGCAGGTCGATCACTTAACGCATTGTACGTACGTTAGCTAGATGTAAATGTCAAATTTTATATTTAAAAATTACAGTTAAACTGTCCTAAAGCAAGTTTAACCCCTCGAGGACGATCAGCTTCATAGACGGGCCACTACCCCCTAGGCTGTCAAATCGATGAGAATCGATAAAACGGAATATTTAAATGTTTGTATGTTCTTCACTTTGTCGCGAAAAAACGAGCTAATTTTAAGTTATACAGGAAGTAGGTTCGTCAGAATAATATATAGTCTGCAATTTACACGCGGTACGAAGACGACCCAGCCTATGAATATAAAACTTCCCTTATGTAATTCAAATTCACACCACACTCACAATTTGGAACCAAATCAAACAAAATGCTGGCAGTCTTACAATATCTATTAGTCAGTCGATACCGGAATTCGTATCGCCATCCGGTGTTTTGACAAATAAGCTAATCATTTTCTATACCTCGTATCTCATTCTTGTGGCGTATAGCATTTTAAACATTGTCTTAAGTGCGTTTGGGTGTCTTATAAAATCGTTTATTTCAGTACACACGAGGCTGACAGAGCAGGCGTTGGGAATAGGTATCCGGATAATTTGCGATACCGTATGCGAGCCGCATCGCAAATTTGCATATACTGTGAGTTGTGGGAAAGCCGTATGGATACACAAACAAGGGGATAAAAAGTTATTTGTACTTCATACTCTTGTACTATACTGTTTTCTCTGCTGATATTTTGAGACCGTGATAATATATTTTTTTATGAAATGTGATTGAGATGTCAAATAAGAGGAGAGGTTAGGTTAAGTTTGGTGAAATTACATTATAATACATTGTGCACAAAGATAATACAAAAGTCGTACTGACAACTTTTAAACCTTCAATATCTCTGCTTAGTATAATATAGTACTTATAGTTTTGAACGCAATCATTTGAACTCAGGGTAGCTGGCGCCTAGAATGCAGCCTTAGATAGATATCGAAAACTCCAAATTCTTTACCGGATGTTTTCATAAGGAAAATCCAAAAAAATATCGCTTTATTACGAGACGCGTGTAACTGTAGGCCAGGAACCATATAACAATGCATACAGCTTGAAAACATACTGTTTTTAAATTCAAGCCATGAAATATTTGGTGCCTATCAGTCTAAAAATCGGTATCCAAGCGTAGGTATTAAAAGAAGAGCGGCATGCAGGCGATATTTTTATGGAATACTTTTTAGCATATAGGACCTGTAGGTATGTGATAACACAGGATTTAGCGGCAAAAGTTATGATGTCACGTTATACTCGTAACAGTATTTTTTTTATCGAAACGCCGGTTTACAATTTCTAGGCAATAAAGATGGTAATTCGTTTTATATATTACCTTAATCACAAGATTGCACTATAAGACACACTATACTTAGTGATTACACTATAGCGTAATACCTACTACCTAGTATAATCGTTTGTACAGTCTGGCTCAACAAAGAAAGTACTGAAGCCAGGAACTTTACATTTTTGGAATAGGTTATTTTAATAAGGTAGACTAGCAATAAGAAGGATCTTTACATAAAATCATCCCACAAACTAAAGGTTTTAAAAAGAGATGGCTGTTGTTTGTTTCAATTGCAGTATTAAATATTTATCAAACCTAATTTACTAACCGTAAACTTTACAAAAAAAAAATAGTGGGTTCCAGTATCATTTGTGCTGTATCAAGCGCAAAAAACGGTGACTAAAATGTGTGCATTTTTAGATACTCTGCTCAATATAGGGTTTAATGATTTATAATCTTACATCATAAAACCAATTTCTTCTTTACATTGTATCTTACCTAATCGAATTCTGAAATTCATAACTATAATGGACACAAGTTTAGTTGCAGTTCATAAAAAAATCCTGGACTGGAGTTTATACACGAGGTTAACAAAGTAAGAAGTTTTAAGCCATGTCTCATAATGTTGATATTACCTTATTGTATTGAACGGGTTGGTCCTCTAGCTATGAAACAAGGGCGTATGTTCTTAAGGGAATCTCTTCGGTTATGCCACTATCAATTTGTCCAGCTGGAGTATGAAGGGGCGCGTGCGAGCAAGAATAGTTTCATTTAATGAATATTTATGGCAGCGGCGTCCGGCACTGATTCCTTTATTCAATAAACAACATACGGGCAGATAATGTCCACTTTATGTTATTAAGATTCATATTAGTGTGACTAGAACTCTAGATTGTTGAAGATGTAGGTATTGCTCGCTTGCCAAAGTGGAATATGGACATTGCTGGTAGAATTCTACACTGTGATAGCAGGGGAACAGTGGGAAACTAGTGTCCATTTTTTAATGTAAATCAATTCAGTTTATCACTGCATGGAACTAGGTGACAGGGTATTTACCAATCCGTGTCGCTAAAAAAATAATAATTCAGTAGCCTTCATAAATTCCGTGACCGGCGGGTATGGCTCAAACTTTTCGGCCTACATTTTTAATGTTTTTACGTTACGGTAATTTGATTTACTAACCAATCTGGATACCTACGACAACAATGTTATACGTGTTCACCTATTTATTATCTAATGATTTATACATTTTCAATACATACATACATACATACATTCACGCCTTTTTCCCAAAAGGGGTAGGCAGAGCACATGAAACGTATGTTCCAGCGCCACTTTTAGCATAAATGTGGGTATAAAAGATCGACAAAATGTGATATTGCAGTGATAGGTTGCTAGCCCATCGCCCTTAGTCGACTTTTACGACACCCACGGGAAGAAAGGGGGTGGTTAAATTCTAACCCGACACCACACGGGTTTCTAACCCGACACCACACAGGTTTTTACATTTTCAATACCTATAGATAACCAATGAAAGTTATTAGATATGGGTTGACACAGAGCGAATTCACTTAATTGCAATAAATACCTGTAGACCAGGTTCTGTACCCGAACTGCAAGCGCTAATTATGACCTCGTAGACGATTACTCGTATTTCCAGGATAAAAGGGATCTTGTTCTAATTTAACTCGTCCATCAAATATGAAATACTAATTTTTGATTCGTGATTAATTAAAATAGATGCAAATAGGTACCAACTTCCTTCCGATTTGATTTTGATTCCTAACAAGACTCGCGCCGAACAACAAGCGCGCAGAACATATTGAAGTCATATGGTTCAAGCAGCCATAATAACCTAGTGGCTCTGTGAGCTGTAGAACTCGAGAGCCAGTTTAGAAAAAAAGTTTTTTTTTAAAGTGACCCGGCAAAGATAATCTATATAATTAAAGAACCTGCTCATAAAATTTCACGAGTATTGAGAAATGTGACCTGTAGAGTAGAACACCGAGAAAAGGAAACCTCTGAACATACAAACAATTTTCGGGCCATGCTGAAGCATAGAACTTTGTTCGCTTCGCTCCCTCATTTGATAGATAGATATATAGATCATTTATTGATAAAAATAGTTTTTTTTTACATGTCAGTTTTTCTTATTCCTATTCTATACTATACATTATTATTAGGTATACAACTATACATTCTTGATAGGTAATATTATACAAATTTACATTACATAATAAATTCAACAATGTTGTAGATGGGTCAGTGACTTGTAGCACTGAACGAATTCGTCAACACTGTAGCACGCCATGTCTAACAATATCTTTATATCACCACGGTGACCAAAAAACATACGGCTGGCCTGATGGACAGTCAGTCAATTGGCGACCCTTTATTGATTTGAGGATTCTTTAGGTCAACAGCTAGGGACAGCCCCTCACTCACAACATAAAGCATTCTCGTGAGTTACGCTAGATCCCTTGTGCTGCTCTGCGCGTAACCCTAACAAGTAGGATGCACAATAACAATAAGTAACACAGTAGTAAACAAGTTTTTTCTCGAACATCGAGTCCGAAGTAGATAATATCACTTCTTACTCTGTTCGTAGGTTGTGTTCCTGTTGGTGGGTAAGATCGCCAGAACTCACGAGAATGCTTTATGTTGTGAGTGAGGGGCTGTCCCTAGCTGTTGACCTAACGAATCCTCAAATCAATAAAGGGTCGCCAATTGACTGACTGTCCATCAGGCCAGCCGTATGTTTTTTGGTCACCGTGGTGATATAAAGATATTATATCAGAATGCGTTAATAGTGTCGCTGCGCTACGTGTCGTGTGTAGCTAAGTACGATTCCCACCGACAGTCGGGCCGGAGCGTAGTCTACTACAATCAAAGGAATTTGAACCATCTATGTACTGTCACTGTCACTGGGAATCGTACTTTAGGTGTCGAAGCGGACCCCGGGCTCCTTTAGGGCACAACCGGGAATAACGCTAGGAGGATGATGATCAGAATGCGTAACGCATGTTTCGAATGGACCCCAGCAAGTCACGTCGTGCCGGTCGGGTGCGTAGGGGTGTCCCGTGACACCCGGAAACCGGACGTCCGTCGTCGGAACACCGGGTATTAAACGAATTCCGATAGTAAACAAGGCTCTTTAGCTTTTTGTGCTTTTTATAGGCACAATCGGGTGATAAAGTTTTATGCTCCATAAGTACTGTTCATAAACGTCCATCAAACCAATTTTAGTTGAAATACCATTTAAAATCGTTTGTCCTTAAGTGTCGATTTAATGTTTGTGTTCGTTAGAAACGGATAAAGCACAATTTAGTTAACACATGTCTGTCAAGTCTTATGAACAAGGGGGTTAATATTAACGTGAACAAAATTAAGATTCGCAATTTTTCGACTTTATTTTAGTGCTGTCAAGGTTCAAAGGTGACGAATCGTTCAATGCAACGACTACCTGCTCGTGCGGCGACGCGCCAAAAAACGCAGGCAAACTCCCGAGATCAAATATAGTGTATATCCATCCAGAAAGTCCATTCTTTACAGAGGTCAAATAATTTTCGAAATTCAATAAGTGGTCCCTACATATGTAAAAACTTAACTTACAAAGCTACAACCGCACAAACTGTTGCTCTTTATATTATTAGCATAGATTATACCTACCTACTTTTACATGGATGTATTTTATCCCATGAAAGTGGGTTGTTCAGTTGTCCACGTTGACGAAAAGTAGCTACGCGGGTGAAGTGCTCAAAATGACCTACAGACGACCCCAATGTCAAGAGGATAAGGACTGTCTAGATCATTTTGAGCGTGTTATATTGTGTAGCTACTTCTGCTGCTAACTGTACTATGATGTGTGGGCTATCTTTATTTAGGTACGCCACAGTTAATTAGTTACGGGGTCGATGACTACTTGGAAGAATACTCGGACTTCAGATATTGGGTTTTAATACACTTGTCTTAACATAGATTTTATCCCCAATAGGATACATCGACTTCCACCACCGATTGCAGTAGATTGACTATACAACGTATTTATCTGACTGCTGTGCAATCTTCTATTTAAACAAAGAACCTGTTCTTTTTGTATGGCCAGCCTGCTTAAACATCAAACCTCTACAGTACTTATTTTGTATGTTTCTCCTATGACTGCTCTTCAGGCTGACGGAGCTTAGCGATCTTATAAAGCTCAAACGTAAAACTCCCTGTCCTCGTCACGCGAGTATGGGTAGACAAACGTGTAAGGAGCGGAGGAAAGCTAGTATTATCACAATTTCCATTTATCTGCTTCTAACCAAACCTAAAATTTCATGTTTTCCCTTTCTTCCATCTGAAGAAGTAAATATGGAGCTATTTTGTAAATTCTACTTTTCTCCGTATTACTTATAAATGGTACCTACAAATAAAGAACTTGACCGGACCGCAGAGTTAACTATGATAACTACTAAAACTATGAGGCAACGTGGACAATGTGAACAGTGACTTTCAACTAATGCTTGTGAGCATTTAATGAAAGTGAAAAAAATCCCCGACATTTTTTTTACCAACCCGTGGAAAAGCATTTATACCGGCTCTTTAAATTATTGCTTGTACTAGAGCCAGTTTTGAGTGTAGGATTTCGATCAGAAGGAAAATAGGTTAAGAACAATCTCTGTAGTGCTAAGAAAAAACTCATTGGATCGGTTTACACTCATTGCGAGAGTATACTCAACCTGAGCCCGCGAGGGCTTTCCCTGTCCAAGAGCACAAGAACTAGATTCTAAGAGAAGCCAAAGGAAAGTGTCGACAGCAATGGAAAGAGTATTATGATGAGCGTTCATTAACAAAAGGGATTTGGTACAGAACAATCCAGAACGATCTTCCTCGTTACCCATGGTTCGATAATACGGAAGAAAAGAGGAAAAATATTGTTGCGCTATTAAGACTGCGCACAGGACACATTCCAACAAACAAGTTTAAGTTCCTGATGAAACTATCTAGCACCCCAAACTGCCAAGACTGTAACATAGTAGAAGGTGTGCAACACGTGCTAACGGAATGTGTCCGGAGCGCGGCCCGGCGACTCGGTCCAATCTCTGGTGATGTAGGTACATGTAACAGTGCCCTGGCTTCACCGACATCTGACGATGCCAGGGAGCTACTGAGCATTTATCTTGACTCAATTCGGACCAGTAGTTCGTAAATTTGTACTTACTGTATAAGTCTGTTTTACGGGGGTGGCATAGCATTAATGCTAAAACCCCCAGGAAAAATAAAGGAAAAAAAAAGCACAAGAACGCGGGGAGAAGAGTTATTTGTCTTCGCAAATATTCGTATAATATAAGTCACTTTACGTTCTTGGGCTCGCTAGTGGTGTTCTGTGTAACATTGGAATACGAGTACATAGCACATATGTTGAGTAAAAATAACAAAAGTGGCGAATCAGGGCGGAACAGTCAAAGTCACGCTACTTGACATCAACCACTACTCTTTGTAGCATCCATGTTAATACACTGCTTGGTATTTAAAAGTATACACTTGTAATTTTAAAAATAAAAATATCTGTACATTTAAGTTTCATTAAGTTCTTAACATGAAAACAATGAGAGCGAATCAATTTGTACGGAAAGGGCATTGGGTAACCTTGTAGGAGAAAAAAAGTCGTTTTTTTTTTGCAGCGGCCAAGGATGTTTTTTTATAATCGTTTAGTAGACCTCTCAATACGCATAGATATATAAAATTAAACGCGTTAAACAATAACGGAGCTGAGATACGACTGACTTTTGTTTATAACTTTTCAATATGACCTGTGAAATATTGCCAATATCTCGGCTCCGATGCATTTTAGTGTATTACATTTAATAACAAAATATGTTTGTTTTGAGTAGATCTATCATAATCTACCACTTTTACGAATGGCCGCTCATCTAAAAAATGACAATATTATTACCCAAACCCCTTTGATAGAAAGTGTATCCGTTTACATTGAAACAAATCCTTTTTACCCGACTGCCTCAGAAGGAGGGTTATGTTATGTATGTGGAAAAGTAAATTATATTTCACTAGCTTACAGTTTAAACGGTTTGATTGGTTTTGACATTATGAAGTATCGTTGGATTCCTCATAAAATAAAAACAGTTGTTGTTCATAAATTGTTTGATTCAACCTGTTCATTACAATTAGAAGAACATTAACGCGAGCTATACTTTGAATTTCAAGTGTTATTTAAATACTTGTACCGACTGGACCAATGAATAATTTCAGTGCCAGCAACAGTGTGGTGGTTTTATTCCATTTCATACTTCTTACACACACATACAATTCTTACTAATTTTATTTCATACTACTTACGCATACACACAATACTCATTTTATTTCATACTATACTTACACACACATACAATACTCATTTTATTTCATACTATACTTACACACACATACAATACTCATTGTATATCATACTACTTACACACATATACAATACTCATTTTATTTAATACTACTTACACACACATACAATACTCATTTTATTTCCTTTAAACGAACTTACAGAGGGAACGTATGTATTGTGTGTACAAGAACGCAAAACGCTGGCATACAATCAACGGGTATTTAATTTATAAATAAATTTCTCCTCGGAACCTAGATTTAGAGTCAAGTGTACAAATATGGGTGCGTACAACTTACTCATAAATATGTCCCATAACTCTTATGTCACCGGATTAAGGTTTTGGTAGTTATTTATCAGAGGATGTTATCGATACATATTTTTGCACTTGACTGATGTATTCGTACATTTAGGTAACAAACATTATACATTATAATAGTACTGGTGTTGTTTCCTTAATTAGAAATATTATATGGTAGCAAATAATTAAATACACGCAGACGAGTAGAGAATACTACAGTAGGTAAAGGTTTTTAAGTAAACAGTTTTCAAAGTATGTACTATAAAAGCCTATCAACTTCTAGTATGAACTTTAAGAATATGCAATACATTTTCTACCTAACAGTTACACGTTTATATGTATGCTTCCTAACGAATTTGGTATTACAAAATTGTGCATGTCACAAATGTTTTGCTGATCTTTCAACGTAAATTTCGATCCTCACGAAAAGGACACGTTATATAATATCAACAAAGTAAAAAAAAACGAACACAAAGTCAAAGTAACGGATAAAGACAAACCAATATTGAATTATTATTATTGACTAACGCTGCTCGAAAATTGTTTTGCACGCCTGCACGCAGGCTGAATGCACTGAACTATTATATTTTATTTTTATCAACTTTGAACTGCATTTTTAGCAAAATAAAAAATCTGAATCATTTACATATCATTCTATTTTGAATCACTTTGTTAGTGGCATGTTGGCTATAAAATAACGTTTATGAATTAGGCTATCAATCAGTTTATGTCTTTCCAAGGTTGGCAGTTGGCACTATACTAGTAACACCGTAGAAAAGTCTGAGTGTAACTATATTTAAAACTTCTCAGCCAGTTGTTGGCCAGATGATATAGTATAAAAATAGAAACAACTATTTAGGACCACAACCGGAAAAATATGTACTATAGACAAAAATTAATCCTGACCCACCATGGAACCTTGTTACAATTAACTGACATATTAACGTCATATGATCGTACGTATGTTCGTTAATTATAACAAGGTTCTATGGTGGGTCATGATTGAGTTGGTTCGATAGTACATTTCAAAAATTACAATGAGTATATAGATAAAGAGCAAGAAGTCATCCCGTCTTCCCAGACGCGTACCCGGGACTTTCACGAAAAATTTGGCAAACTTACCGTGATTGTAGCCAATGAGTCATAGTTACAGTCCTTTTTTAACCGACTTCAAAAAAAAGAAGGAGGTTCTCAATTCGGTTGTTTATTTTTTATCATTTTTTTTTTCAATGTTTGTTACCTCAGAACTCCGTCATTGATGAGCCGATTCGTATTTTTTTTTTGGTTGTATGGTGGGTCCCATTTTTTTCAAAAAATCAATTGGATGATGGGATCCATGAGGAATTGAGGGAACTCCTCAATTATATTAGGCACGCGTGTAGTGATTTTGGTATTTTCTATTATAACTCGTATATTTACACCCGGAAATCATAAATTTTTGGAGTGGAATTGATGATGAAGACCACAGATGACTTATGGAATTCCTCAATTATGTACTTAAAAGTACAAAAGTATATCACAGATTCTGATAAGATTCCGTTGAAATAGCAGCTAATGAAGTGCCAAAGGTGATCCTTGTGGAATCGATGGAAGTCCTCAAATATTATCGGGTCACATACAGCGATTGGGTTTTTTCCCTAATAATCAACGCATTTGCTCTCGGAAATCAGTTCATGTGGTAAATTGGAAAATAAATGTCTAAATGTTCTCGTGGCTTGGCGGAGTACTAAATTGAAGTCGGTTAAAACTTTGTTTTTAAAGTAAATTATTTTACGTACGAACCAGGTACCCAATCCCCGGCGGATGACCGGGTTATGTGGTATCTCTATCCACTAAAAACTCCACAGTGCCCTGCATCTGCGCTCTCATGCAGGGGACTCCAGGATGCTGGAGCCCCCCTCGCGCCTCGCCACATTTGGCTCGTCCTAGGGCAAGGAATATTGTCACCTTCCCTGGGGTTCTTAAGCGAGTGCCCCGGCCCCCGCCAGAACACTGTGACCCCGACGCAGTAGTAGACATCACTATGTTATGAAGTTGTCATTTGACTAAAAGAAGCTATTTCACACATCCAAATCATCCGAACTACTTGAAATAAATCCATGTAGCTAATTAATTATCATCGAAACGTCAACAAGTTATATATTTAAACTATAACCTTAAAATTGTAATGACAATTACAAATACCTGTATTGGTGTAAACTGCATATAAATTGGTCCAGTAGTTTCCAAGTTTATCAATAACATACATCGAAACAGACGCGGTCGGTGACTTTTCATTATAATATGTATAGATAGATTAGTATAAACTCTCCTCAACTATAAATAAGGACTGACCTCAACAAAAACCAAAAGAATAAAGAGCTCACATCATAGCTCATATTACATTGAACAAAACTTCCAAGTGTAGTTAGACGGTTTTATCTGTCCGCAAGTGCACAAACATCTCAGTGCAACGGCCGTGTGCGGATTAAAGAAAGCGGAACAAAACCAGTTTAACGGTTTAGGGTTTTACCGCTACCAGGACTTGTCCACTATGTTTCCTTTGGATCGTGACAATCCCTATTTCTATGTATCAAATATTATATGGTCGTGGTCTTCATTGCTGCCATCGCTGGGCAACGAGCAACCTTTCCAATTACTACCAACTTATCCTGGTTGTCCGGTTCTTTCTTTACATATGTCGGTATGGTAATTAAACAGTCCGTTTTAGACCACTGAGCACTATTTCACATACCGATGCACCGAACACCATAAGCACAACAACACCACCGGGTGTTGTTATGCTTATGGTGTTAGTTCCCATGTAACAGTTATACATTTGGCCTGTCCCATTAAATTACTACGCTCAACTCCAGTGCAAATTGTCATTACTTCTATCACCATCTCACCTTCGTAATATGCCCGACCAGTATGTACAAGTTACTTGTTATCATCATCCGTTTATTTGAAGAAAACATTGTGAATGTCTGTTGTGGAAACAAACTCTCATTACTAATGCATAGTCAATACCAATATCGATTTCTATCTTTCCCATGTTTCTCCAATAACCAAACCACCGATATCACCACGTCCCATCATATGTAACCAACATCATTTTTAATAAAAGCATCGAAAGGGCTAGCAAAACAATCGATAGGTGAACGTTCGATTGACGACATCGTTTGCCGACTCGATGCATCGAATGCGGGTCTTATCGTTGCCGAAGCGAGTTTCCTTTTAAATTTTTCAGTTAGCAGTTTTTCCTCTATCGGTAATTTTGTTTATCTATCGATTTCATAAGCGTCGCTCGCCGCTTGTTATTACCGATATCAGTTGATGGCATTTGTGATAGATAAATAGTTGAAAGTTGGTACTCGTATTCTTAAAACATAATACAAATAAGCACAAATAGTTTGTTCCAAGATTAGTCCATACATTTTTTTCATTTAACCTCATGTCCTTAATCCTATTCCGGATGAATCTAGTCTGCGCTCGCATTCATTATCTTTATTATAAATATTGATATTGATTTAAACTATCTAACATTCCAGCGTGTTGTAAACTTAACTCAACTATGTAATTCGTTTTATATGTATTGTATGTATGTTAGGTTTTAAGGTATTTATTGCTAATGGGCCTTAGATGCCTGAAATAAATGGTTTATTTATTTATTTATTTATTATACCTGTATTAAGGGAACTAATTTAATAAGCAAGTTTAGGTCCAATAATCGAAACCGGATGTCCCTGGAACTTCAATGGCATTATGTTGTCTAAACTGTCCGAGGTACGGGTCGAACTAACGACTACAAGATGATACTTGAAATACAAAATTCGCAAAAATCAAACTGATGAAAAGCATGTCTGTTTTTAGTCGCTTCAGCACAATGGGATCGTAGGTTCAAGAACTACGTGCACCCACATTGCCCACAAAACACGGGCAGGCGCTGAAAGGACGGCCTATGGACACTCCGAGTGGAGTTGCGATTGATCTATTTAAGATTTCGCAGTAAGCTCGATTCTCCATACAAACGTAGTTACGTTCTCATTTTAAAACTACGTGTTGGATTGCAACGAAACTTTGCATATACAATGACATGAGGTATAACTATGTCTGTAATTAGTTTAGGCAGCTTCAGATACCATAGTAAATAAATACAGCGAATTTAAGTTTTCCAAACAAAACTTGTTTTTGCTGTATTTCGTTTGTTTTATAAACTGGAACCATATAAACTAATTACAGACATAGATATACGTTATGTCATTGTATATGCAAAGTTTCGTCAGAATCCAACACGTAGTTTTAAAATGAGAGCGAAACTACGTTTGTATGGGAAGGTGAAATTCGGCCGAGCTTACTGCGGAATCTTATTGGGTTCCCTTGAGAATTTAGAATGATAAAAAAGTGTAAATGTATTTAAGTACTTGTAATAATATTTTTCTTTTACTTCGATATTTTGATGATTACCCATTGTAAGTAGGTACCTAAATAGGCAACTAATTTCAGAGGCCAGCGGTTAGCTGACCGTTACAATGCCTATGTATTTATTAGAAGGTAAGTTACTTGTTCCTTTCGGGTTGCGTGTCAGAGGGTCGCACTCCTTGTGAAGGCGTCGCTAAGTCAATATACTTAATTGGGTCTTAGCACGAAATTACCTTAATCAAGGGTAAGTTACCCTTTTTTTGGTGTGTAACCGTTTGTGTCAAATAATATATATAGGTGGCGAATGAAGCTTAAACAGTTTCGGTATCAGTAATATTATATTGGTTGATATTCTGGATACTTAAAGACTGTCTTGAATAGAGATGAAGTATCAACGTAAATTCTTATTAAAATAGATATAAGTAAGTTAATTTAAATAACGGTAAAAAAACGTTTGAAATATATTTTTGATATACTTACACAAAGACCTAAAATTAAAAAATGCTGTACAACGTGAAAAAATACGAACAGGATTACTTAAAAGTTATCTTAGTAACTTAGTTAGATACCATCACGTACAAATATAAAAAAAAAAAATTAATGTAAGTAGATTTCTTTTCTTATGAGCTAATCTAGAAAAATTGAATAGCTAGAAATAAATTCTCCAGTTATTTAGTACCTATTTTCTCACATAACCATACGTTAAATAAATGCAGTCAAGTCACATTGCAATGTGACTTGATTGAAAGAAATATATTTATTTGGTGTGATATCAGGTTACATGTGTGTCTTACAATTGGAATTCACCAAAATGGATGCCACTCACCATAGGCTACCAGCAATACATGCTAAAGGCGCTGGTTTTCAGGGCACCCAGATAAAGATCTTAATATATAACTTATAATTATAACTTAAACGTAACAGAACTTAATAAATGAGAAGGAGAGGTCAATGGCCAATCAAGTGTTTACAAATCAGGTCTAAGGTAAGTAATGTAAGTATGATGAAATGCAGGTGTAGGTATGATGTCGTTTACAAATATTGAAATGAAGAGCTGTGTGGATTTTCCGCTTATGCGTTAGATATTTGTAGTTTGATAAGATACATTTTAATATTGTATTTATGATTGCAGTTATGATTGTTTGAATCCAAGCTCACCAACCCCATGCATACGCACAACACAGGGTTATCGCACTTTTTCCACACAAGTTCGCTACGGACTGGAACAAGTGCTTGCCAATTTGTTTCTTGGAACCCGAGACTTTTTTTCAACCTTTAGTATCGAATTGAAATCGATTCGGTGTTTGTTGCTTGCTTTTTTAACAGATTATTCCGTGTCATTAATGTTAATTGATAATTTTTTGTGGAATTTTCTAGGCCAACCTCATTAACTCTGCTATGCTACAATGAAAATGTCATAAAATTAACGTAGGTAGTCTGGTTATAACATGTCAGACTCGGCACACGTGAAAGCAAAGTCAGAAATACTAAATACTCAGCATGTGAGGATTCAGTACATTAAGCCGAATAGAGTCAGTACCAAGTTTGCCTGATAAATACCAAATAAATTTGACAACAAAACATCTCATGATAGCATAGCCTGTTTAATATTCCTTCGCACCGCGTTGACTTGCTTACATTTACAGTTCAGAACTTCGGAGCTACAAACTGCATCGGAGATTGGTCGTAGACCTGCGACTTATAGTCTAATCAATAAGATAGTCGTATCTTTAAAAAAAACTACCTATTCCTTGTGCATTTTATTTATTCAGTATGCTACATCTAGGCTAGGCTTTCTTATTACTTCCTAATTGACAAATGTGATATTTGATCTGCATTTTGTTTTTTCATGTTTAAGAACTTTTTTGTGAGGAACAAAGGTCTAGTCTTTATGGATGAGGCTAACTACGAAATACACTATCTATGTCATAAAAGAGTATCAAAGAGTCAAAGTCAGACGACATTCCTAGGCGAGCATTGTACGCTCCATGCAAATCGATTGGGGCTGGTGACATTCATTCCTTATATGCACTTTAGCATAAATAGTAGCGAATGCGAATGCAAGGCAAAAATATGCAGTGATGTTTGTATGTGGTCCGAGTAGTCTAGTGGTAGGGAATTGTACTGGCAATACAGAGGGGCAGGTTCGAATCCTTTCTTGGGCAGTGGGTGATCACGGTTTAATATAATTATTATTTATTTATGAGTACATAATTTATTATCTGTGTCGAATCATTTATTAATTTGGTTTTTTCCCATTTTTTTAATGATCATCATCATTATCATATCAGCCGAAAGACGTCCACTGCTGGACATAGGCCTCCCCCAAAGAGTGCCACAATGACCGGTCCTGCGCCACCCGCATCCAGCGGACTCCCGCGACCTTTACCAGGTCATCAGTCCACCTTGTGGGGGGCCTACCCACGCTTCATGATGACTTTTTTAATGATATTGCCGTTCATTTCTGAGTCGGCTATATATTACAATGGTCAAGTCGAGAGTCTCGACTCGAGACTAAAGCCAATAGCTTGTCCGCTATTCATAAACCAGTTATTCGATTACACTACTTCTTACAAAATATACTAGAATAGCATGATAGAATAAAAATATTTTATACTCATTTAAAAAATAGTATTTTTAAGATGAATGCACGCGTTGACTGGACTATCAACCTGGTCTATTTGCAACTCACGTCGTCGGAATTGCTAATGCTACTAAGGTATTCTTGGTCAATCATTACTGACCGGTCCTCTATACGAAGCGAGTTCGGCGACGTTTCAAAGAGGTCTATTCAGGGAAGTACTTACAGTTTCATTCGAATCATTTTCCTTCGGTTTGATAAATAACCTATAGACCAAAGCCTTAGAAGTCCGGATGAGATTTGAGTCTTATTATTTACTAGCTTCCGCCCGCGACTTCGTCCGCGTGGACCCGGGATAAAAACTATCCTATATTTTAATCCAGGCTATAAATATCTTCGTGCAAAATTTCATTCAAATCGGTTCAGCCGTTTAAGCGTGATTGAGTAACAAACATCCAAACATCTAAACTTTCGTATTTATAATATTAGTAGGATTTATTTTAATAATTAGAGTGGTAATGAGTCGACACGGATTTTTTTTATTCTACTGTATCTGTACGCATATCAATTATTTAGTCCATGAAATAAGAGAGTGACTAAATAGGTAAATTGGGTTCGAATATGGGAATAGGGTGGAAGTATATTATGGGCAATAGCCTAGCAACCTATCGCTGCAATATCGTATTTTCTCCATCTTGTAGCCTACACTTGATAGAAGAGCTATTGAAGAAGACTAAATACGTTCGATTAAAGCTAATGCTTGAGAACGAACCGTATTACTATTTAGTCGTCTTACTACTACTCGACTAGAAATCATTTTTCATCACACTTGCTCGTAAATGGTGTAATTCCATGCCTGTTTACGGAAGGACAATAGCCTAAATTGTTCCCTCGGGAGTTATGGATTTTCATAACTCTCTAAGGAGTTATGAGCTTGTGTGTGATCTGATTAGTTTAAGCAAATCTAGTTGGCCGCGCGCCACTAGAATTCCTCTCTGTGATTGGTTGAAAAAATCTAGTTGGTGGAAAACATAAACGCTTTAAATACTAATTAAAGTAGCAACCTTGCGAGTGAACGAAGACATAAGTTTTTAACGACTTATACGGCTTCAAATTTAATCAAGCGCTACCAACATCGCGAATAGGTTTTGTTGTACTTTATTAGCTTATATTAGTAAGTATCTTTTTTTCTGTATGTACAGTTTATACCAGTTTTTTTAAGTTATTGATTACATTATGAGCTCTTTAGAATTTATAAGATGTATTTACTCGTAATTTGCCCTGTTCGCATCAAAGGTATTTTTACATTTATTATTTATTATATTTACAATTATTATTGACTATGTTATAATTGTTTTTATTTTACATCATATTATTATTATTGTCGTATGCACTATAATGAAATGTGATATTATTAATATTGCGAATAAATGAATATGAATATGCATATATCCCCACCCTCCCTCCACGCAGCGCGCAGCTGAACACAACAAACCATCATAGTGTAAAAAATATAATAACAAACCGGTGATAGCATAGCCTCTTCGTTGGACGTTATTTAGCGAAATATGAATTGGAAGTGCGACTTAGGGAACAAGGACCGTGCGGTAGAAGACCGTTGGTTGAAAGTACTTGAAAGGGGTGAATTGGTCTGTGAAAAGGAATGAACTTAATGGAAGCCTGCCGTAGCTGATATTCGGTGTCGAGGTTTTTGGGCGGCCGGGCCGCCACTTGCAATATTTTTTTTTGGACAGTGGTTACTGATTGTCCATTTTGAGTGCACATAAATCAGAATTATTATACATTTCTAATCTGCTGATGGTTTAAGTGGCATGATATTTCAGACTAACCGGGGTCGCATGAAGAACCCTGCTGTGATTCCGTCAACAGATGTCGCGTAACCGATACGCGACAGATTTCCGATATCGGGTTCATATTATCGACACCGATTATGCCGAAGCCTTATCTTTGATTAATATCCGAAATTACAAGCTGGGTGATGCATCGCTTTTTTAATGACTTGGTGGAACTGAAAGCAATCAGAACGCCAATTTACGGTAGGTATTGAGTTATATTGAGATTATAAGTACGTTGTGAAATACAACTTGTAATTGGGGTGGACTTTACGAAAAACCAAACCATTTTGTTGGATCTGGATTTCAATCCAGACTCTGATCGGAATAATTACTTTACATTACACCAATGTAGTCGTCTGCGTCCATTATGTAAATTTAATAATAGGTACTGTTCGAAACATGAAATGTAGTTGATTCCGGGAAATGTCTTGTATTTACTTTACCACCATTTATGATAATATACATATTATTTAGATTGTCTACATGTCTTGTTATTCACTTTATTTACTATTTTAAATCATAAGTCACACAATCACAAATACTCGGTCGTTCACAAATTTTTTGTCGGGCCAGCTATGCTGCCATTAGCCCCGTGTAACTAAATTGCATGGCTTGTCAAATTGTTGACGCCACCTGAATAGCAAGCCTTAGTTTGTGTCGACATTCGAGCCAAACTTAGTGGACGTTAATAGAGTCCGCCATTTCTAGCAAATTTCAACTTGGACGTTTACCTTTTAGCTTAGCTAAATAATGTTGTTGGAAGGCAACTCCGTGTTCAATACTGAGGACTTTATCGCGTAGTTCTGAAAAGAGTAATTGTCTCCAGCTAGCGTCAATATTGTAGAATTTTAATTGAAGCAATACTAAATAATAGTGATCTTTAAGATGTGGGGCCAGTCAATCAACAATAAATAATAAATAATGCAACATAACTTCAATCGAGTTTGTAAATGGGCTCACGACTTAGGATTAGTAATAAACTTGAAAAAAATGGAAATTTGTAACTAATTGGAAAAAAACTAAATTGGTCCACATACACTCATCCCTCACATTTAAAAGAGGCACAGGTACCTAGAATAATAGCACACGAACACCTTTGTCTACATAAGCCTAGTTATACCTGTACTTGTGATGAACTCGAGTCGATAGCGAAACATGTACCTAGGACTGGTTATCGATAATAGATTCAACTGGAGACCGCACGTTGACTGCATCTCGTACAATTCAGACCTATTCAAACATTGCCAAGTAATTAGTGTGTTCAACAGGTTTTGTTTCTCGACATTGACGGAAGAACGTGAGGGTATACCCTCCTTAGTAATGCGCTTATATGTTCTGCCTAGTGTAAACAGTAACTACGGGAGCCTAGTGTAAACAATAACAACCTACCTAAGCATATACGGAATGACTTATTAGGTATAATTGATCATCATCATCATCATCCTATCAGCCGATAGACGTCCACTGCTGGACATAGGACTCCCCCAAAGAGTACCAAAGTGATCGGTCCTGCGCCACCCGCATCCAGCGTACAAAAATAATGATTGATTGAATGAACTTATAATTGATAAACCGGGGAAATAAAAAAATATTGCCTGGAATGTGAATATCAATTTAAATTGTAAACTACATTGTTCATTGTTGTAAACTTAAGTAGATAGATAATATAAGTAAGTACATAAAGTTAATACTAGTGTTATGTTAATCTATTGTTTGTGCGGATCTATCCGTGCGATCTCGCCAGCTATTATATTAACCTACCAAGGTTACCGATACTTAGTGGCTAAGGAAAGAAGATTTTGTAAATTTAAACATACTGATTTAATCATTAAAAAGAAAAAACATAATTAACGATCTTGTCAAAGACTAAACATATTTCCAACCCTACAAAAATATCAAAACGATTGCAATAATTACATTTGTAATAAGAAAAGCGGAGAATCGCAACTAAACCTGGATCACGGCATTGTGCGTCTTATTTCAGGTTGAAGGTATACTATGTTTTACTATGTGCTTTGTAGCAACGTCCGTGCAGTATAAAAGGGTGCTGATGAGAGCCGACTATATCAGTCCCTCCCCCACAAAAACTAAGAATATCCGCGAATATCGATCTCTAAACTCTCTTCCTCTACTTATCACCAAAATCAAAATCACCAATCGGCGTGGTAAAGGCTGTTTTTAGGTTATCTTCAGGTGCTACAGGGATGACAACCAGATGTTGTAAGCTAGAAAGAATATCTATAGCTGAAAATATACTGCTTAATTTAAGGTTATAAGCAAAATCGCTAATATGTCTTAACGGATATGTGATGGAGTTGACCATGAGCCATTTCTTTCTGGGTTGCTATCTTCAGTCATTCCGGGGTCAAGTCAATACGGTCGGCAGAGCACCGGTGAACCAGGTGTAATAGTAGGTACTAATGGTTATTAAAGAAACTTCTTAAGCATCACACCTCACGCTCGGTAGGGTACCCAGCAGGCCTGGTGATCTCAAGAAACTTGCAGCAACTGGTGGGATTAAGAAAAAACTAATATGAAATAGTTCGGAGCTAACAAAAATAAGTGAAACAAACGATCTATTCCTCTTTGTCCAACCACACTTATTGAGATTTGCATAGTGGTATGCATCTTACTTGGTGGTGGTATTATTATGACTTTGACAAGTCTGGTTAGTCTGAGTAAATGATAGCTTAGTTGAATACGCCATGCCCGCATAAGTGCGTACTGATATCGGGAGGTGATTTTGATATACCTATCTTTAACACTGGATCTAGAAGCAACAACAAATGTCGTTGCAACGCGCAGCGCCACGGAACTTGACACCTAATCAGCTGCGCAGCACGTCCGTTGTATGAAGGAAACTGGTCCGCATCAAACCTCGGATATATCGCCAAAATAATAATGAGGCCAAGTTCGAGTCCGGTTTCACGTCACCAAATGTCTGAAAGTCATCTTGTAGAATACCATTCAGCAGGCTACTTTTCTACGTATAAATTATGTTCAAATACGGATCTATCCCTCAACCAGATACAAATCACAATGTGTATCTTCGCACAATAAAATCCAACTCAAAACACACACACATCTGATTTACTCAAAATTAACCCGGAAGACAGTTTGACAGACAGTCCGACAATTTCATAAAAGCCAGCAAACTTTATTGCCAGACACCGTCGTCGGTATATTAATTTTAAATTTAGCGATCCAGCGCCTTTTGTCACCCAAGACTCCCCGGGAGTCTTATTCCGATTTTTTAAAATATTATTTTAGTAATTGGTGGGTGAAACGATTGGTGGAAATAATGGTATGTTTTAAGATGCAAGCTAACTTAAAACTATCATACAAAAAACGTAAGTACCTATCTAAATTCAGGCTCTGTGCTGAATTTTAGTCGGGGCACCTACTATTCAGAATAGTCCCTCATGTATTACAATTTTACCTTGCGACTTCTGTGCTCAGGAAAAGCAATTAAACATTAAATAATTGGACAGTTGTCTCCAGATTTCAGTTGCAATGGTAATTAATATTTCCAGTCGACTTGAAACTTCTTACACTTATTTAGTAGGTACGATTTAGTTATATAAATATGGAAAGGATTATTTATCATAATTTCTAATACAACTCAACATTCTAAAGTAAGAAAAATATTTATTTACTTGGTGCAAAAAACTATTATGAATGACATGATTTTAAATAACTAAGTAGATACCTACTACAAAAATACACGAAAATGGATGCCAGTCAGTATTCATTATTATAACGCCTATTCGAATTATGACACAATTTTTATTTATATTGTATTACTAGCTTCCGCCGGCGACTTCGTCTGCGTGGACCCGGGTTAAAAACTATCTTCATGCAAAATTTCATCCAAATCGGTTGAGCCGTTTAAGCGTGATTGAGTAACAAACATCCACATCTAAACATCCAAACATCTAAACATAACAAACTTTCGCATTTATAATATTATATATAGTAGGATTAAAACAATGACGATAAAACATAACTTTTTTTAAAGATAGAAAGATAAATAAAATTGCGACCTCTGGTGCAAGTTCTAGTCTTGCCCTGGGTTGCAGACGATGTTGGTTTATTTTGCCACTATATTTGTTATCTGTATCATATCGTTTAAAATTTGATCGTGGTAACTTCCACGTTAAATTGACACGAAACAAAAATATATAACAAAATAAGTGGTTTTGTTAAGAACTATAGATACATATATTATTTAGCATTTGGCATTTTTCAACATCAAAATTAAAAAGTACACAAAACAAGAAATAGGAAAGAGAGAGAAGAAAGAACAAGTAAAACAATTGTGTGACGAAAAAAATTAAATAAAAGTCATACTGTGACCTATCCGATCCAGACGTAACTCACATTCACGCCCACCTTTGTGGAATAATTTTCAAGAGCAATGCCTAGCTGAGCAACTTTTCAAATCTTTAATTTTTGACGCAATATTTCTGTCGCTTTTCTGTGGGCGGGAGCTCCAATAAGTGCGATAAGGACAACTGCAGCTCGGACTAAAAATCCCACGCAAAAAACTCAAAAATCGAGGTTTCGCTCTAGACTGTTTCCTCCTCCAAAACGCAACCAATCATTATAAAATTTTGGGAAATGCAAAAAGAAGAAATAATCTACGCCGCTATGTTTTGATTTTTTTTATATTTGTTGTCATATTTGTATACTGCGCCTTTTTTGGCAGCCAATTCAATTAAGCCGTTTTTGCGATTCTCAAGGCGCTGTATGTTTCTTTAAAATAAAAATATCCACAAAAGCAAACATAGCGGCATAGATATTGATGATATTAATCTTATTTGAAAAATTCATTGCTCTATGTTCAAAAACCAGAGAAAAACAGTCGAGAGCGTTTGGGATGGGAAAATCGCAGATAAGCATTCCTCTTAACCCTGCAACTCCTCGCTACCTCAAGGAACGCTTTAAATTTCTTTCTTCTGCTAGGTCTGCTCAGATGTTGCTTGTGAGTGTTCCCCCATCAAACTCTAAATTTTACAACACCTCTTTTACTTTCCGAGCTGTTCGATTGTGGAATTCTTTGCCTATTGAAATTAAACGTGCTAAGTCTCTTCCCATTTTTAAAACTAGACTTAAATAAAATAAATAAATAAATAATGATTTATTTGCCAAACAGTGTGTACATATATGAAGATGTTTTTACAGTATACAGTTGGTCTCAACAATGTTTGATACCTTATAGTAGTAGGTATACAAATATTTTAACACTAAACCTAACTTACGGATAACTTATGACTACTTATGTAATGGTAAAAAGAAATCTTTTAGTGAATAAAATTTTTTTGAGAGAGCCATTTTAACAGTTGTGGTTTAAATTTCTTAATAGGTAATTCTAATAATTAAGGATTACTATTTTTCTCTTCCGTAACTAGTCATTCCTACTTGGTCTGTGCTGTTTGTTTTCGACTGTAAGTGATGCTGTTTCTACGACTATTAGTTATTGTATGTGTATGTAGGTTTATATATATATATATATGTGTATATATATAAGTGTATAGTTTCTAATAGTTAAGTTGTTTATATTCTGTTTTTCTGTTTTTCACCTACTCGAATCATCTTTTTTTGCATCGTCTCCACCATCCAAAGGCTGTCTGGAAGAGATCGCTTTTTAGCGATAAGACCGCCTTACCATTGTTTATGTTGAATTTACCTCTATTATTCTATTATCTTCTGTCTGGGTGGTGAGCAATAAAGAATATTTGTATTGTATTGTACTGTGCGTTGCAACAATGCCAAAACACATGGGGACACACATGACTCGAACAAAAATTAGGGTTTAAAAGCCCAATATCTCGCAAACGAATCACTGAGTTGAATAATGGTTCTATGGGTATAACGAGAAAAAACAACCTTGTTGACTACGGAACCCTCAAAAAAATAGAATTGGCCGAAAGTTGGAAAATCTTTCACTTCCGGTCAAAATTAGAATTTTTTGAATTTATATTTACGTCATGTGGTAACAGTACGAGACATGTGACATAATTTAGCACTTTAATCGTAGAGAGAGTAAACCTAAGTCTATCAGTCCGGAAATAGCCGGAAGTACTTGGCAGACGGCGTCAAAGCTGCCAACTTTGGCACTTAATGTCACTTGATGTCTCTTGGCGTCTGATGTTGTCATGAGACGTAGGTGTATTGGGAGTGGACTTACGGTCTATCAAGTCACAATGCAACTGAACTATATCCTCCTAAGGCCCATGACTTAATCACAGCACTTATTCTGTTAAAGGAATTTAAATTTTATTCAACTGGAATAGAGTTGCATTTATTTTGTTTGGGGCACTTTTTAAAACAAACGAAACAACTCTATTTCCGATACAACACGATTCCAATTTCAATGCCTTTTTGTATTGTATGCTGGGCCTTAGGAGGATAAAAGAGAAATAATAAAGAAAAAATCAAAGTAGCACGATCTATAAACATAATTACAATGTTTTATATTACGCAGTTGTATTATTTATTAATTTCTTACTCTAATAAAATAGCAATCAATATTTATAAAATCTACTCACCCTTAAACTCATCATTGCTAAAGATAAGATAATTTATTTCTGAAATGGAACATTGAAATGAAATGAAATGAAATGTCGTTTATTCACATTAAACATATGGTATAAGCACAGGTGTTACAGTGATTTTCTTGTCCCTTAATATGTTTAGCCCAGACAGGCATGTGAAAATTTGCATTACTTACCTACTTTTGATTCATGCTTATTATATGAGACGTCAAATGCAAGCAATACGATAGTTAACTGTGGCTCAATATAAAATGTCTAAAAGTACAAATATATAATTTAATATGGTAAAATAATCGTTTGAAATAATATGTCGTAACAATAGTAATAAGCATGCCATGTCACAATCGTAATATAAAAATAGAAGAACTAGAATTAACAATTATGATCATTAAAATACTAAGAGAATTTACACTGAATAAAATTAACATAGAACAAGCAATTAAATTTAGGTTTCTAGAATTTGTATGTCAAAAAGTCATTTATACTATAAAAACAAATGTCAACCAATAATATTCTTAACTTTCTTTTAAATACATTAAGTGGCAATGTTTTAAGGTCAGCTGGTATTTTGTTGAAGATTTTAACACACATGTTGTAAGCACTTTTCTGTCTAAGTACCAGTTTGTTGCTACTTGGTATTGCTAACATATATCGTCTATGTTGCTTAGTTGTTTCTTTATCAGCGACAAACTTGAATAGTTCCGTATGGAGTTTTACAAATACCGCTACCTCATATATATAAAGGCAAGGAAGGGTCAACAGACGAAGTTTTATAAATAAAGGCTTGCAAGATTCCCTTTTGTTTACTCCATAAATGGTTCTGATGCACTTTTTTTGAGCGACAAAAGCACGGTTGGAGTCGACAGAGTTTCCCCACATTATTATACCATATCTCAGAGTAGACATGATATAACCGTGGTAAGCCAGCAAAGCAGTTTTGAATGATACCGTCTGTTTAAGGCGCCACAATGCAAATATAAACTTTTTTTTTTTACAGACTTGCATGATCTAAATATCATAAATTTTGTTTTCCCTAGGTTAATTTGGAGATTATTAGATTTGAGCCAGTGTATGACATCTTTTAGAGCTGCGTTTATTTCATTTTCAAAGTGGTTTTTATCTGTTCCTTTAATTATCAGTGTAGTGTCATCCGCAAACAAAATACAGTTATGTTTAGTACAGTCAGGTAAATCATTTATATAAGTAAGGAACAACAGGGGTCCCAAGATACTTCCCTGTGGCACACCGTACTCGTTTACTTTATAGCATGATTTGAAAGTAGAAATATTTTGGTTGACAATCCTATCTACCTGTGTGCTTTGCTCTCGATTAATTAGGTAACTTTCAATCCAAGAGAAGGCCAGTCCACGTATTCGGTACTTGTCTAGTTTGTCTAAAATGCGTTTGTGGCATACTTGTGCATTTTCTGAAAAAGAAGAGGAAGAGTAGGTTATTCAGTTAGTAATCAGTTGTAGTTGATAGGCCCTATACGTTTAATATAAATAGCTCTACTTATTACCGTTTAAAAGGAAGACCTGGTTCATTCTACTAAATTTGATATTCATTAACCAAGTTTGCAATTTAAACAAAAAACACCTTTAAGGTAACAAGTAAACTCCATTTACTCGGAATTTTAAATATGCAAGAACGAAGTCGAGTCGGACTCGCAATCGAGGCTTATAAAATTTAATAGCTCTTGTATAGTCTACTGACAGCTTGGAGGCTGAGTGTTTCGGTGAGATTTTAGTCAAAATGATTTAGTATTTTTTTTCAGTAAAATATGTGATTAGTAAAGAGCTTATAAAGCTTACAAAAATGTAACAAAGTCCGTATTTAGATACCACTGCCGCCATCTGTTAGGATCTTAGTACCTACCTACCTTTAAACTAAATAAAGTCTGTCATAAGAGTTTTTATTAGGGGCCAAGTTACCAACACACTCTAATTAGTATTAGCATACTGAAGTGACGTTATTTTCGTCCGAACATGTTTACCGTACAACCGTTGGAAACTTGGAACAGACGATTTCTGGCGTGGCGCTGGCGACCACTTTCGGGCAAACGTAATATAAAACGCCCGACTCACTGGACGGATAAACTTTATGGTGCGATAATAGTCTACGTTCAGCAGTGAATAGACTAGGGGTACTTGATGAATTATTTTGATTGATGAGTTATACTGCTGCTTCTTCTCGTGGCAGATGTTTTCTTTCCAAACCGGTGGTAGTTTATCGACATTCATAGGTGCATGCCTCATGCTAATATGCCGAAATTCAATTCAAATTCAATTCAATTCGACTTTCACTTTTTTCACTGACTTCATCATTTACTTTATTATTCTGAATACAAATTATAAAATATATAATACTAGCTTCTGCCCGCGATTCCGTCCAGCGCCATTAGGGGATGATTTCCGGGATAAAAACTATCCTATGTCCTTCCCCGGGACTCAAAACTATATCTATACCAAATGTCATCTAAATCGGTTCAGCGGTATAAACGTGAAGAGGTAACAGACAGACAGAAAGACACACTTTCGCATTTATAATAGTAGTATGGATTTAACGGAGGCTCGCCTAGCTGAGGTAAGTTTCTATTTCCACATACATAATTATCTTTTCATTATGAGCTACTTTGTAATTTTTCCGCCTAGTATTTCCCTACATTTTACTCCTATAACTTGTAGATGAAGAGTTAATATGGTTAATTGTTCTTTAATGTTAGTGTCGTGTGGATATGCTTATATTTCTCCTACTAATATTATAAATGCGAAAGTTTAGATGTTTGGATGTTTGGATGTTTGTTACTCAATGACGCTTAAACGGCTAAACCGATTTGAATGAAATTTTGCACGAAGATAGTTTATAGCCTGGATTAAAATATAGGATAGTTTTTATCCCGAGTCCACGCAGACGAAGTCGCGGGCGGAAGCTAGTACTTAAATAACTGTCTTCCTTGTTATTGCTAATACGAAACAGTTTCTAAAGCCATCACAGGAACTATTTAAAATGGAAAATCAACAGAAAAGTAAAATGACTGTCATGCTCCTAACCACATCATTTCAGCGTCGACTGCCTATTAAATTACAGCTCAGAGACTAGCTCCAGACAAAGAGTTTTGAGTTTTAATTCAAAGAGATAAGTTCGATGGGACTGTACTTTAAGTTGGTATTTGTAAGTAATTGCTTTGTTCGCCAATAGCTGATGCAAAGTGACTGAAAAGCCGAGGACGTCTAATTATCGACTTTATAGTTTCATGTTACTGTGGCGTTCCGATAAAGCTACAGAAAAGATGACAATGTTTTTCAAGCAAATAAATAATTTAAAATATATTTGTTCCATCGACTGCAAAAAGATGTGGGTATCAATCGTTTACACCGTTAAATGGCAGTAAGGTGAGTTTTGTAGTCGACTGTACAGTATTCAGTATTGTATTTCACATTACTAGAAATTTATCAGTAAAGTAGTTATCTTGTCGAAATATTTGATACTCAGTTTTACTTTAGTTTGTCTATACATATTTACAACTAGCCGTACCTGCGACTTCGTTTGCATGGTAATGTGGTGGGAGTTAACCAATTTCTTCTCTTGGACATATGATACATGCAGTTCTAAATTAACCTATCAAGTACAATGATCAAGTAAAACGCTGATTAAACCTATTTTAGCTAAAATGCCGTTAAAATTCGTTTGTCTTTATCTGTCACTGTGATATTTAAATTAAGGCCTCCACCCACCGAACGCTTGTCGTGCACGGCGTGTGTGCTGCGCGGACCCGCGCAAGTTGTAAAGCATTGAAACTACACTTCAAACACACATCGAACGCGGTCCGAACGCGGGCCCGCGGCGCTAAAGTTACAACTCGGCAGCGCGGCCGCGTATCGTGCGCGTGGCTTGTCAAGCGCGGGCCCGCGCAGCTGCCGCGCGGCTGCCGCGCTGCTGAGTGTGATAAAGATAGTGAGATACATATTAAATGTGTTGGTAGTGAGAGAGATATGCCGCGCTGCACATGCGTTACTAACGCGTCACTGACGCGGCGCGCCCGCGCGTGTCCGCGCAGCTGCTGTGCGGCTGCTGCGCATCTGCCGCGCTGCTGAGTGTGATAGAGATAGTGAGATACATATCAAATGTGTTGGTAGTGAGAGAGACATGACGCGGCGGACCCGCGCGGGCCCGCACTGCACACGCGCTGCACACGCGTTGCTACACGCCGCCCGCTTGCGGTGTGAATATACCGCTTCAACCGCGCCCGACACGCGCCACACACGACACGCGTTCGGTGGGTGGAGGCCTTTAGTAAGTAAGGGACAAAACTCGTTTTATTTAACAGACGTATTGTAAGTTTTATGAATACGGAGGTTAAAGTTTAGTAGATGTTTGTGGCAATAGATCCAACAGGTAGGACACAGGCTACAGCATTATATGTTTATTGATCTTCTTCTCTACATATTTTTAACACTGTTTTATATTAAATAAATAAAAACGTGGTGACTGAAACAGACTTGAGTCACTCCGACTCTCAGGTAAAGATGTGTTTAGGAATTAATAATAGATAATGAAAATTTAGGAAAATTTAGAAAATTTTGGAACAAAAAAGGTAGTATAGAAAAAATAGGACAACGAATTTGATGGCAGCTAATATTATATGGACCCGCTAGAAAGAGTTGCGATGTTTCTTCCTCACACACGTGACCGCAGAGGGGCAACCACGAAACGAAAACGAAATTCGTTCATGTGTCACCCTCTCTGTCGCTCGAACTAGCAAGTGCGAAAGAGAGGGAGATACACGAACGAAGTTTGGTTTCATTTCGGGGTAGGCCCTCAGATAACAAAAGAATGATGTTCTAGTACAAACGACAACACTGTTAACTGACCATCCTGTGTTTATATAGAACCTTATTACAATGCACTTAAGAGCGTTTCTCAAAAAAAATGCCACTACATTTTTTCGGAGATTTTCTGCAACTTTCATGTTATTTCTACTCAAAATCACGATGTCTTTCCATCCCAATAGGAGAAAAAAAGTGTCCCAAAATGTCCATACATTTTTGCACTTTCCTATTGTGTTACCACCATACAAAGTATAAGGTAAATGGTAACACAATAGGAAAAATATCTTTGGGACAGTTTTTTTTCTACCAGGGCCGAAAGTGCTCCTGATTCTGAGTGGAAATAGTTAACAAAAAATTCATAGAAGTACAATTAATAATAGTGGCATTTTTTTTGAGAAACGCTCTTAAGGTGCACCGATGGTCAGTTAGCTGTGTTGTCGATAGTACCAATAGCAAAAGTATAGTTAATCTCACAATGGTTCAAGCGTTATTTGTTTTGAGAGGAAACGTTCAAACACTATGTTGTGTGTGCTTGCGTGATAGGTACGACCCACGCCACCAAGGGGGTCCAAATTTAGTCTTTTTTAATTTTTAGTTCTCGTTTCTTTTAATTTAAGCTAGTTTTAGTTCTAATTTAACATTTATTTCATGTCTTTTACTGTAGAATAATCGCAACACTAATTGCATGGAATTATTACCTAGTTATGCAAGCTTCCCCGAAATTTACACTATAAAGCAATTAATAATTATTGTTTGCTGGAAATCGTTTACGATAGTTAAATCCACTCATTCTCTAATGATTTCCTGGTGTCATATTGTATAATAAGTGAATGTGCAGCAGTGTACTGAAAATAATGATAAAACGTACATATGTTTACGTCATTATCACATAAAAGAAAAATCCATTTGAACCATTAGATATACCCACGTTAAACCCAAACTAAAATAAGCATAATTTCCCTTAAAATAAAATAAAAAAATATGTAAAGGATAATAATAATTTACTTTACTGTCTCATAATACAAAACGTTTCATTTTATCATCGTTTTAAATTAATTTTGTTAATTGAAATGGAAGAATTCGGATAAAGCAGCTCTCTTAATTGCGTTGACCCGTCTGCATTCAGCGTTAGGTATATACGATATTTTTACTACTGTCTCTCTTACTCATACTCATTAGAGGAGTGTAGCTATAGCTATCAGAACCAATGGCAGGCTTAAACAACTTTGAATCGGTCTTTTAGCAATGTCCTCAGGGTATAAAATAGATTTATTTTTGTTCAGCTTTTGTTCGAATATAGGCATCAATTACCTAAGCCTAAATTATATACTGCTCTGAAATTGACACTGGATTTCATCTATCCGTGTTATAAAGAGGAAATATTTGTTTGTTTGTTTGTGTATTTGTTGGTTTGTTTCTTTTACCATTAGAAGCAGACATTATCCCTGACGAACATAAGCTACTTTTTACCGCGGGAAAATGCTTCATTCCTACGGGAAAACTGGTAATCCGTGTGAAGCCGGGCCGGGCAGCTAGTAATAAATACTTCGAGTGGCAAACTAAAGTAATCTGGTATGGGTTGTTTGAAATGTTTTGCCACTCGAAGTATTTATTTTTAAGTAACGTACCTATTGGATCGTTGAGTGACAAAATAAAGTAAATTCTAATATTATATAGATTTAGACTCTTTACTAAACGGGTGACAACCCTAGTGTACAAGTGGTTAATAAAGACCAAGTGCGGGTAGTTCGGAAAACCCGCTCAGCAAGAAGATGTTGATACCCGCTCAAGACAATTGTCCCGTGAACATGGGTGTTGTGACACACCCGAAACGTCGGGAGACCTCAGAGAGGTAAATAAATAAGTTAATTATACGCGATTAAGTCCCGTTTAGTGAAAATAATTTTAATATTAGTACTAAATAATATTTACTATGAAATAAAATACTATACATCCTGATTTTTTTTGTGAATACATATAATGTTTCAATATCTAATCTCAAAATCTTCATAGTTCTTGAGTTCTTAATAGAAACTAACGCATTTCCTATTCCTATATCGTTGTTATTGTGCTGAAATATAACAGCCTGCGCGATCTAAGATCTCATTTCCGTGCTTTTGCCGGTTGCCAGCTACAAAATTGTTGCCTGGAAATGTTCCCAGCGTAACTTTACTATTTCTCTACTATTGAACTGTCGCAATGACAAATTAGTTTTTCTCGCTCTAAGACCGATGTGTGATTATTTATGGGGGTGTTCTAAGGTAATTTGTTAGAAGTCTGACCTACAATTTGCTTGCCCAAATTGTTAAAAGATAAATACCTATTTGTTTGTTTTGTTTATATGGCAATCGTCACACATTTTCCACAGAGAATCAGTGAAAAGAGTTAGTTGTAATTTCAACTACGCTATGGTACTTAGTACACAGAATGTGGTACAGTCACCGGCATTAGTCCAAACATCGGACACCCACTAATGGCTCCTCTACATGATGGCCCATCCTAATGGCCCACTAGCATGGGCCAGCGTGTGGAGAGGGTAGTGGTGTCAGATGGCTTATGACGCGGCGATGTTTTTCTCTGTCTAACGCATAGTTGCGTCCTGTACGATGGGTCGTGATGGCCCACTGTATAGAGCAGGCTTAACGTTCCTACCAGTAGGATTGTCTCAGATATTGTTGAGCACATTACTTTATTAGTTAGATATTATTGAAGTTTACAGTACCCTACGCTTTGATTTGACAGCCATCTTTGCCACATTTGATTTCCTTTGCGTTAACGTATCAGTAATTGAAGCTAAACAAGCAAACTTAGCAATAATAGTACTTAAGATTTATTAAATATTTGATAATTAAAGAAAAATGTAAGTTATAAAGCAAACAAAAATTAATAATAACAATTTTAATCTTATTTACTGCCTACGTTCGGTATAAAACTGATCCGTCAAACAGAGATAAGGGTACCCTACATTTTTCAACGGATGGAAATTTTCCTAGAATAACACAGGATACTGGGGTGTCCCAAAGGAACGTGTTTTTCTTTAGTTAGGTAATAAGACCACATGCTTTAATGACAACTCGAAATTTTAAATTAAAAACTGGTAGGTATAGGTACTATATATGTGTACAGGTAATCGAACTCCTGCTGATCGATTACATGCAAATCGTTACGTAATCGACCAACAGGACAAAATTATATTACCTACACTAGCTGCTCGCACCGCTTTGCCCATATATTGAAAAGAATGCAGGCGAACCTGCGGTTTAAAATATAGCCTATAACTTTAACCATTGAGAAAGTCTAAATTACACGCAATTTTTGACATCGGATATGCGGAAACGGAAATTAGTCCCAAACTCATCATATCAGCCGAAAGACGTCCTCTGCTGAACAAAGGCCTCCCCCAAAGAGTGCCAAAGTGACCGGTTCTGCGCCACCCGCATCCAGCGGACTCCCGCGACCTTTACCAGGTCATCAGTCCACCTTGTGGGGGCCGGCCTACCCACGCTGCGCCTTCCGGTACGTGGTCGCCACTCGAGAACCTGCCGCCCCAACGGCCATGCTAATTTAATACGTGTGCTTAAAAATACTGCAAGAACCTCGTTAGAAGAGTTGAAGTGCAGGCACGCGTAGGATTTACTGCTCTCGGATTTATTTACGATTACTGCCTCGAGGTGCGAGGAATCGTAATGGACCCTTTCTACGGCAAGCGATAAAGCCTTTGTATCGGAATGTTTAGTTTAACAGTTTGATGTATTGAGCTGTAAACCGATTTCGTATCTGCAAACCTTTTTAAACGATTCTGCAGTTTTAACGGTATCGTTTGAAGGACTTCGAAGGACCAATAAAGGTGTACGTGAATAAAATGTTGAACGTTGTACGTATTCATTTATTTGGAAATATACAACTTCACCGTACCTAAGATAGAAATGTGTTTTTGTATTCTCTAAGAAGAAAAGTGTTTTTGTATTCTCTAAAAAAAAATTGAGGGGTCAAATCATTCGATTTTTTATTCAATCTGTAAAAATAATTATACAAAAACACTTAAAACTTTATTTTTGAACACAAATACCGATTCTTTTTATTATGCCACAAAATATTTATAAAGTACTTATAAACCGATATATCAAACCAAGGGTAATAATTCACAAATTACTCAGCCAAATAATGTTCTTACAAAAACAAAATATTATCTCTCCTAAAGGGAGAATCATAAAGGCCGGTCACGCGCCGGGCGTTTGCTCGGCTTGATGACTTTATGCCCCTTAATGATGGACGAACAAAACAATATCATGCAACGGAACCGAGGGTTATGATTGGACGCTGAACGATAGCCTTTTGTTTTTATTTGATTATAACTACTTAAGGAGCCGTTGTTTTTATGCTTGTTTGATGTCTGAGGAAATTGTTATGGATAGTATTACCTCGAGGATAATATATGGGTAATATTACGATTAATCTACACTTAAATATGTGTAGCTACCATGAGTTTCGTGCAGAAATACAAAAGTTAACAATTGACACATTAATATTTTACAATTGTATTTTTGCACCCAGCATAGGTACATCTACAGAAATAGTGACAAACCCTTTCCGTCCATGGAAACCCGTATTGCGGTTTCGAAGCTTACTCTATAATTTCCAGGCATTTTGAATAGTCGCCAGCTTTAAATTAGATTGCTTTAAAGCGCTGTGGTAGCGGCTGCCCACTTGTTAAAATTTAATTATGGACCGTTTTGGTCTCATTTACGTGTTTTTGGATTTTAGAATACAGTATCTTTTTCAGAAAATTGGTCTCGACTGGGTTCGGTACAAATAGTTAGGAATACCTTCATTCTCCAGAAATATTGATTAGGTACTAATTCTAGTGCATTTATTTGTAATCGAAAGGAATGTCCTTAGCAATGTAAGTCTAAGGCCTTATACTTAGGCGTCGGGGGTGTGTGTCAATCTCCATAAAACATAAACAAATCGATTAATTTTGGAGCAAACTTTTTCCACATGCATCTTCCAAGTACATCGATCATCAAGAGCAAATCCTAGAAACGTAGTTGCATCACGTTCTACTAGAGTCTGTCCATTATGTATTACATTTAGTTTCTCCTTCTTACCCCTGCTATTAATAAATTGGATGTACTTAGTTTTGTCAACATTAACTTGTAGATTGTTATAATTTAACCATTTAATTATGTCAGCAGTAGCATTATTAATAACATTCTCATAACATCCGTACCACAAAGGTAAAAAAGAAACCCTTATTGGTGCGACTTTGTCCGTCTGTCTGTCAGTCACAACGTTAAATATCTCAGGAACTACTTATTGTAACAGCTGACAGTACCATTACAGTATTGCTAACACAAGTGCAAGTGATGCGAGCAAAAGTCGCGGCAAAGAAATAATATTTTAATATGTGAGTCGCGCCTTTTCTCGCTTGTCACGCTTGTCGCGTGCAGTTGTGCTAGCATTTGCAGAGTATTTGTGTGACTTTTTGAACATGCGCTTGAGATACATTAGTTTGGGTGCATTGAAGTCCATTGATACCAAATTGGAAACATAAGTGTCAGATTGTCCCCAAGCAAGTACATTACGTACCTACCTACCTAAATTTTCACGATTCTCTCGCAATATTTTGTCTAAACGGGACTTCATCGCATATACTCGTATGTAATTGACTTATTTATTTACCTCTTTGAGGCTTTGAAAATAAATGTGCTTTAATGAACTCCAAGCTAATGTGTCACAAGCGTGCGCAAATATTCGTTAGTAAATTGCCCTCGAAAACGTCATGTTAAATTCAAACTAAATTCGTATAAAGATAAAATTTACGAAGCTTCATCACGAAGTCAACCAAAATTAGCATTAGGAGAATTGTTTTGTGAGAGTCCTGAATAAATGAGCAGGAATGCCTAAGCACATAAATAAGGTTTACCTCAAAAACCAAGCAGAGTACAGGCCACGTGTTATCACGGCGCTCGCCACCTGCTAGCTCGCGCTTAATTAACTTCAGGGTGCCATGCCAGTACTAGAAGAGACACCTATCGGGGGCAGCTGTTGTAGGTAAAACAAGACGAGGCCCCATTTCACAGAGTTTACAATTATCAGCGGACTTGTACATTGCTGGGTTAATAATGAAGATGGTTACTGGGCACGAGAACGTTACGTATAGGTATAGGCCCGAAAATGCACGGTGACTTGGCATTGGCGGGTGACAATTGTCTAGTTGCTGGAATGAAGCCTGGACCGGTATTCGACTTACCCAATGGGACTACTGCCAGTTCCCTCTCATATTACAGGTTTAAGCATCTTGTGGCTACACCCAACATTATTCGAGAATCAAAAGCACCCCTTCTCCGCTGGCTTGGTCACGTTGAAAGGATGGAGGAAGATCGGGGTGCCAAACGGGCATATTTGGGACGTCCAGTAGGGCGGCGACCCGTCGTCGGACGTCCCAGGCATCGCTGGAACGACGTCGTCGAATTAGACCTGCGCGACCGGCCATGCACTAGAAGGAGATGGTGCCGGATCAGGTCAAGTAGCGACAACCAGGGATCGGAAACCGGTATTTTTGTATGGGAACGAAAACGTTATTTTTTCGTTCTTTGTTAATTTCTCATTGGGCAATCCTAATAATACGCAGTCGTTACCTCAAAACGCAACTGAGTCCTACATATGAAGTATAAAGTAGTTCTAGATATGTGGTTATATCAAGGTTTTTGCAAAAAACCGGTTCCGATCCCTGGCGACAACTCGTATCGGAGGCCAAGACCCACTTTGGGTCGGTGAGCCATTGAAGATAGATAGATAATATTCATTGCTTAACGGCTCGGAAAACACGGCGCATTATGTCTGAGCCGTACAATTAGGTGCAGCGCACTTTCATGTCCCCACCATGTCATAGAGCTATCATCACCATCACGTATATAAGAGAGGAGGCCCGGGCCCAACAGTGGGACGTAACGTAGGCTGATGATGATGAAAGGGACGTGTCTTATTTTGAAAGTCAGAGACGTGAAGGTGATGATAGCTCTATGACATGGTGGGGACATGAAAGTGCGCTGCGACAGACCTATTGCGGCGTGTTTTCCGAGCCGTTAAGCAATGAATATTAGGTACCATTAAACCTGTAATTGGGTTGCATGTAAGTCCTAAAAAAAGCCAACAATTAAATTACAGACTGTTAACATGTAGTCTGTTGGTGTCCCGTACGGGTAATAAAATAAATAAATAACGATTTTTATTCCGTGTAGCTTATTCTTTAGTATTACGTAAACAGCTCGTTCCAGTGTTTCTAACGCCCGGAAAGCAAGCTCCACGAAGGTACTCACACAATCTTAGGCCCGCCTCCCTTAATTGTATTTAGTCAATTAGCATGCGAAATTTCATTAACGGCCTATGGTAATTACTTACCTACTTCATAACACACAGATGTTATTAAGGTGGAATATTGGCTTAAAATTCACTTTTATTGCGTAACTCTGCGTTGGAAAATTGTTTAAGATAGGTAAGGGTAGGTTTGAAGGTGTTCAGATAATTCAAAGTAGTGTGTCAGCCAAGATTTGAAAAATACAACTCACCAACCGGAAAACAGATAGCTTCTAATAAATTTCCTGAAATCGCTTTAGAAAAACTTAGTTAAGTACCATTAGTAAATAATGAGTTTTTTTTTATAATTCAAAAATTCATATGCAATTAAAGTCCGAGATGATATTCTAGATCAAAAATGTAAACAGATGGGATGCCACCATAAAAAACAACGCAAGAAGTGGTTAGTCTAAAATAATTGAAATGCTCATAAATATTATCGCATGAATAGTCAAAATATTTGACTAAATTGAAAAGCCAAAATATATTTCTTTATTACGTATTGCCGTTGTTTAAATAAAATATGTGGAGTTTTTATTTATGCTGTTGGTAATGGTGAGAATTTTTTAACATTTGGTTAGTAATTAAAACAATTACCGGTTTCCTATTAGTTTAATTGGCAAATATTCATAGTGATTGATAAATAATTAAATATTTCTGAACATACAACATAGGCATGCGTAGACGGTGTCATGTCATAGCGGCCATTTTATTTTAGTTTGTTTTTTGTCTGACATTTGTAGCCGAGATTTGAGTTGTAGATGTCCTCCTTTTCGTTTATGCTCATGTGTTCTGCTGTTAAGTGTTTTACGTTATGGTTTTATTTTGTTGTACATTTTCTATTTTGTGCGTGGTCTTTTGAAATCAAGGATATAATAAGATAACAGCTACGTAACTACATTGAATTTCTATACAAAGTATTATTTATAACCTTTTTTATGTTTCATGTACCTCTGATAACTATAACTAATGATCTTGAACTAAACCTGGAAATAACGAATCTTGGAATTAATTGACGTAGTTGACTACGTGTGTTGCGGAATAATAATCACCACTAATTCGAATTCTGTGAAGTGTGAACACTTCGGGCGAAATTATGAGAATTTATTTGAGGAATTGAAGGATGTGCTAGAGAATAGGGGTTTAGACACTAATAATCAATAATATTGTATTTTCTCGAAAGAGCTACGGTAGCCTAGTGGTTCAGGCATGCGGCTGTCAAGCGGCGGTTGTGGGTTCGAATCCCGGCTCGTACCAATGAGTTTTTCGTAACTTATGTACGGAATATTTACCGTTAGCTTTTCGGTGAAGGAAAACATCGCGAGGAAACCGGTTTAATCCCAATAAGGTCTATTTTTTCCTCTGGGTTGGATGGTCAGATGGCAGTCGCTTTCGTAAAACTAGTGCCTATGCCAAATCTTGGGATTAGATGTTAAAGCGGACCCCGCGCTCCTTTAGGGGCACAACCGGGAACAACGCTAGGAGGATGATGATGATGATTGTATTTCCTCGAAAAAGGATTCAGAATGTAGTCAAGTGGAGAAAAAAAAGCAACGCAAGAGGTTAAATAATCACAAAGTTATGTGTCCAAAGTTTTAAGAATTTTCGCAATACGCAACTTCATATGAAATGATTGTCATTTACTATGACGCTCGCAGATTGTGACGTCACTAACTGCGAGCGTTTTCTCTCTCTAACAAGCAATATTAAAACGGTTGTAGCTTCGTAATTCTTTGAGATATCTGAATGGGATTTTCGTCACTAGGCATAATTTTTTGCCTTCTTTCTTTTGGAGTAATAGTAATTCTCGAGTCTACACCCGTATTATAGCGCGTAGTTTACATTATATATACCTGCACGTCTATCATGAGACGGCCGCGACATACTCTCGATTTTTCTCGCACTATACTATACCCCTTGTACTAAGTGTTCTAATAAGAGGGAGACGGATAGTGCGAGAAAAATCGAGAGAGCTCGCGCGCCGTCTTGTTATAGCCGTGCAGCTTCTAACATAACTCCATACAAAATCGTTTATATCCTAACTCCATACAAATTTTCGCCCCCTTAGACGATGATTCGAGGGATAAAAAGTATAATATCTCTTAATCCAGGCTATACACTATATTACGTATGTATGTATACCAAAATTCATCTTAATCCGATTAGCCGTTTTTGCGTGATTGAGTAACAAACAATTGCAACAATTTTGCAAATCCTACTAATATATATTATATCCTACTAATATTATAAATGCGATAGTTTGAATGTTTGTTACTCAATCACGCTTAAACGGCTCAACCGATTTGGATGAAATTTATAAATAAGGTCTATCTCGGGTCCATGCAGACGATATCGCGAGCGGAAGCTAGTAAGGGATAAAACTAGTCAAGATCAAGTCGGACTCACGCAGCGGTGAACCCGCGGGGTGGGCTGCGGGGTTAGACAGCGACCTCATAGGCCCCCGCAGAAAGACTCGTATTTATTTCGACTGGGGCCTCGGAGACACAATTGTAACCCAGACTTCTTAAATAGGTGACCGAAGTATAATATTTCTAGTCGTTTAGTAACATAAACCATATGATAGTGATTTGTAACAGTTTTCTTGTTTTTGCCTTGGCCCGAAAGGGGTGGCTACCGGGCCGCATCCCTTTCGAGGTGTTTATACTAAAGCAATTAATTTATTAAGTCGGCCTTTAGAAATGATCTCAAAGTGGACCTAGGAGACCCAAAAGGTAAGCTAAACTCTATTATTGACATAGAATTCGAAGCAGACAAAATAGTACAAGCCGTATACACGGCCTTCACTAATAACTGCCCGGAAAAGAAAACCCTGGCTAAAAAGTTACCATGGTGGACCCCAGAGATAGTCAAGCTCAGGAGGGAAACCAGGGCAATATTTAATGACGCAAAGTCATCCAATGACTTCGGGTACTATGCACAAAAACTCACAGAACTCAGCAAGGCTGTGAGGAAAGCCAAAAGGAGAGCATGGAGGAATCACTGCGATCAGATTGAGTCAATACCGGAAGGAATGAGACTAACAAAGGCATTAGCAACCACAAAGTCGGTACCGCTCACATCCATCAGGGACAATGACGGTAGAATGACGAAAACGGGGCTGGAGACCCTTAAGATAATGTGTAACACACACTTCCCAGGCTCAGTAATACACGACAGCGTAACAGACGACGGTGCAATTAGTGCGTTGGAATAAACCACAAGTACAACGAGACACAATTGGGACACGTCTAAAAAGGTAGTAGATCATAAAAAGATAAAGTGGGCACTTTCAACATTTCAAAGCCCCGGGGCCAGATGGAATCTACCCCATTCTACTACAAGAAGGCGCTAATGTACTAATCCCGCACCTTAGCAGATTGTACAGGGCGTGCTTGGCCTTCGCACACGTACCGCGTGTGTGGAGGATGGTAAAAGTAACCTATCTACCCAAACCAGGTAAGGCGGATTACAGTGAAGCCAAATCGTATAGGCCGATAAGTTTATCGTCGTTTTTCCTCAAAACACTGGAGAAATTGGTAGATAGACACATAAGGGATGGCCCATTAAGGAGACATCCGCTGCACGAACTGCAATGTGCATACCAGCCAGGGAAGTCAACGGAAACCGCACTTCACCTGGTAACAACCAAGGCTGAGCAGGCTATAGAGAATAAAGAACTATGTCTGGCAGCTTTCTTAGACGTGGAGGGAGCGTTTGATCGCACCACGTATAAAGCTATCAGCGAAGCAGCTGCAAAACATGGTGTAGAGCCGACCATTTGTAAATGGATAGGCAACATGCTAAATGGCAGACTAATAAAGTCATCTCTCTTGGGGGATGAGATAACGGCCACGGCCACAAAGGGATGTCCGCAAGGTGGGGTACTCTCACCAACTCTCTGGAGTTTGGTGGTGAACTCACTCCTGGTGGAACTCAATAAAGGTCCCACCCACACGGTAGGATATGCTGATGATTTAGTAATACTGGTGAGTGGGAAGTTCCCAGGCACGGTATCAGAAATCATGAACAAGGCACTGAAGACAGTGGAGAGATGGTGCGACCGGCACCAACTATCCATTAATCCAGGCAAAACTGTAGTAATACCCTTTACTAGGAAAAGGACCCTTCGCGGCGTACAGCAGTTAAAACTGTACGGGAGGGTACTAGAACTGTCCAACGATGTGAAATATCTAGGTGTCACTCTGGATAAGGAACTGAATTGGAAGAAGCATACAGATCTCACCATTACAAAGGCACTCAGGGTATTTGGAATGTGTAGATCAGCGTATGGCAAAACATGGGGACTGAAACCAAAGGTACTGAAGTGGATCTATACCATGATGGTGAGGCCCATATTATTGTACGGTAGCCTGGTGTGGTGGCCAAGGACTTTAATGAGCACATGCAGAGATGCCCTGACCAAAGTACAGAGATCGGCATGCATGGCTATAACAGGGGCGTTTCGAACCACGCCTACAGCAGCGCTAGAAGTCCTACTGGACCTACCGCCACTTCACATGGTGATTAAGTCAGAGGCGCGCAAATCGCTCTATAGACTAAGAACTCTTGGACTGTGGAGCGACAGCAAGCCAAAGACTAAGCACACAAACATGGAGACTGACAGTCTCTTAGACAGAATAACAAACATGGGATGTGACAAAATGCTACCCAAGTATGTATTCCATAGGAACTACACAACAAAAGTTCCATCCAGGGCCGAATGGGCCGAAGGTCTAGAACCACCGAGGTCTGGTGTCGAAGACAGTATATGGTACACGGACGGATCTAAAATGGGATCCGGTACGGGAGCAGGCATTTATGCGATTGACTACAGTAGTAGTGTAAGCATGGGTAGTTTGGCAACCGTCTTCCAGGCGGAGACATACGCCATAATTGCCTGTGCACAGGAGAATATAGACAGGCAAACCAGAGGGCAGACCATCTATATCCTCAGCGACAGTCAAGCGGCCCTTAAAGCGCTTACGGCGCCGAAAGTGGATTCTAGACTAGTCTATAATGGCGTCCAGGCACTGAACAAGCTTGGGAAGCACAATAAGGTGCAACTAGTTTGGATACCGGGGCACGAGGGCTACATCGGCAACGAAAGAGCGGATGAGCTTGCAAGAGGGGGTCTACAAATCACTTTGTAGGTCCAGAACCATTTGTGGGACTCTCGCAGAGAACCATAACTTCGGCCTTTAAAGCCTACGCCAAAACCAAACACCAACACGAGTGGAGGAATGAGGCGGGCTTAAGGCACTCTAAGCTCTTCATAGAAGGAGTGGACTCGGGCTGGACTAACAAGCTCTGGAAATCCAGCAGGAAGCAACTCAGAATCATATCTGGGGTGTTCACAGGTCACTTCGGAGTCAAGGATCTCTTGGCCAAGATGGGACTGTCGGACAGTTTAGTCTGTAGAATGTGTGGCGAGGAGGATGAGACCATGGAACACTTACTGTGTGAATGTCATGCCCTTGCCAGACAAAGAATGAATTACTTTGGTAGCGACTATCCGCAACCAAGGGAGTTCAAGGTGCTCCCGCTGAGCTGCATCATCCGCTTTGTGGAAACGATGGAGCGAGCTTGGGAGTAGGCATAAAGGAGAGGGCAAATGCACAAAAGATCCCGCTGGGTCGAAGTGCATCCGAAAGGGCCCTCATCTAGATAAGATAAGATAAGATAAAGCAATTTAAGATCTTTTTTTTACAACTGATACTATCGATCATATAATATTTATAATTTTGAGTCACAAATTCAATGAAAAATAAACATTATTATAATATAACTTTTAATGCCTGGTAATGAATAATACATTTGTCTACAACTACTTACCAAAACTTACCCCGAACTATTATAAATGAATATGAACACACAAATAGCAGTAAGTATACAATTTCGCAGTTTCACAGAATAACTCATACGAACGTACAAATAATAAATAAATAATGATAACGGGTATCTTCTTAAATCACTTATACTATTTCCAAACCAAATTCATAATAATTAATATTTACGAGAGCCGCTTACAATATTAAATGCTATTTAAAATTCAATTGTCCGATATCGGACGCGGAGCCTGATTGCCAGTGTTAAAAATAAAATCATACTTGGACTATTTGGACAACCGTTGAAAGCGCCTGAGGCTGTACGAATTGAATTTCGAACAAAAATATAGTTGCCAACACATGATCAAATCATAATTCAATGTCTATTAGCTTTTAACAATGTGGGCGAACAAACACGTTTCATAAAGGGCCTTTCAAACGACCGGCGGCGCGGCGGTTCCATGCATTTGTGATTGATTTGATAACCAGCCCCCTGTTGTTTCACGCCAATTGCAAATCGAAAGCTTGGCGTAGATCGTTGCCATGTCATTTTTGTTATGTTTGATATGCATATTTATGCATGGAGGTTAACTACATGGATGACGAGCAAAGGGAGGTATTAGCGAGACTGGGGATTCGAGATAAAAACGTTTTTTACCTATTCAAATTTATGTGCGCATGTTAGTTTTCCATAGGTGCACTGCGATGGTGCAGGTGCCCTTTAAATGAAGGCATTAGCTAGTAACAAGTAGTATTATTACACATTTTTGACCCTTATCATAATCAGAATATACAAACCTAGAAAATTTGCACGCTTTTTGCAATTTTTTATTTATTTAATTTGTATGTATCATTTTGGATTACTTATTCATAACGCATATACGTTTATGTACTTATCTTTGTAAGTGCGGTAGTAGTGGAAAAAATCAAGTTTGCCCACGTCTGGACTATCCATACTAATATTATAAATGGGAAAGTGTATGTGAGTGTTTGTTTGTCCCTCTTTCACGGCAAAACGGAGCGACGAATTGACGTGATTTTTTAAATGGAGATAGTTGAAGGGATAGAGAGTGACATCGGCTACTTAGTGTCTCTTTCTAACCCCCCACTTCCCTAATATTGGGGGTGAAAGTTTGTATGGAGCTACGACATAAACGAGTTCCACGCGGACGGAGTCGCGGGCAGAAGCTAGTTTTTAATAACTTTAGCATAGTCGACCTCATGATAAGGCTAAAATCGTATCTAATCTAGGATAAATTTGGAGGATTATACATAATATTTCTACGTTTAATTTTTAGTGGGCAAAGGCATAAAAATAACCTGCGTCTCTTCATAGTCTCCATACAAAAAGCAGACTGGTGTTGTCAATTTTATTTTTTACCCGACTGCGATTTAACTTGAAGGTAGAGTAATGTGTTTAATATAAAAATGTTAGTCAAATAATAATAAACTAAGTTTTATTAATTTCAAATATAGTTTTTCTTGGATTTGTGAGATGTCCATTTTGCTTTACAATTTGTCCAAACTTGGAAAAATAAAATAAAAGATGCTGCTTAATAATACTGCTGAAACCATTCAAAAACACTGAACATGAAGTTTAAAAAATATTTGCTTATGGTAACTCAGATACATGTGGCATTGTAAAGGCAACCGACACAAGGTTATTTTTAAAGTCATTATTACATCAAGGTGACAGCACTATGAGGGTAAAAATCTACCGGGCAATGTTGTAAAATGTGTGCTCGAAATTTGTTTACAACATTGCTCATCACCATAATTACAAAACGAAGAGAGGTAACTACTAGAGAGAGCGTAGAGTTTCTGTCTACATAGTTTACGACCCAAGAAATTAACTACAATAAAAAAATTGCCCTTGCAAACTTTTTGGCCCACCAAAATCATACCCATTTTCAAAGCTGTCTCACACGTGACTAACGTCAGCTAAGGGAAATTCAATAGGTTAGTGTTGTCATCAATAAGTTACCTTTTACCCACAGCTTAAAAAAAATGTATCTGCAACATTTTTTGTGAAAGGTTGGTTTTATTAAAATGTGACGTTTAAGCCCTTAAAGCTAAGTGCAATGGGCAAAGTTGGCAGTTTTGCCCGTACAAAAATACCAACAAACCACCCAAAGACCTTAAAAATCACGTGAATAAAGTCTTATTCATTAGACCTTCCCAGTATAATACGATTGTCAAATAAATAAATCAGATATACCGTCTCAAAATGCAGCGCCGTCAAACACATACTTTATTTTATTTTCCTTCGCTCAAAAATGACAAAAGAATATGAAGGACATCAAAGATAAGGGCTTTCTTTTTTCCTTTTAGCAATTCGCAGTCAACGGATAGAAAATAAGTTAGATGGTTCTTTGTTTTATCGAGATTCGCTTGTCTATTTTAAACAATCAACTTCAAAGAAATGGATTTTTTTGCTGTATTTTTTATGGTATCCTGCCGTATCGGGAAAATAATTTTCGCCAAATTTCACTTCACACAAAACTTATGGCAGTAGTTTCAGTTCCCAAACGAACAAATGGCACATTTTTGTTTCGCATTTTGTTCATTTGGTCAAAATATCATCTGGCATCATTTTGCTTTGTCAAGTGTTATTAAGACAAAAGTTTATTAAGCAAACACTTTGTTTGGGCTAATATTGTTTTCCAAACAAAACATTTGTTCAAATTTTCATTTCGCACACTTCACATAGATTAACTTTGACAAATATTTGAAAAATATTGATGGGTTAATTTTATTTCATGACCAGATCATTCCAATTTTTATTATTTCATAGAATAACTGTTCAGGAAAAAATATTTGGCAAATGATTCATTTTGTATGAATTTTAAATGGCAGAATAACAAAATAACGAATTTCATTTGTTCGAAATTTTATTACAACATTACAAAAACTAACAACAACTGATTACACGGGTTTAACTAAATTAGGGTAGCCAGAGAAGGGGGCTCGGGGGCGAGGCCCCTCGCAGTAAAAAAACATACAACCGTAACAATTGTATTAGAAGTAGGTTAGGTTAGGGTTCACTTGTGTCCTTCAGGGCGGACATAGGCACCCCGCGAAGCGGGGTGACGGCGACACGCTGGCGGTTAGGTTATGTTTAGGTTAGGTTAAAATAATTGCCATAGATGTTTAAGCCAACTATTTTAATTTTTATAATAATCCTTGTATGTTAATTACAAAACTTCCCGCTTAGCAAAATATATAATCTCCCTCAAATACATTTCGTATGCATTACACAGTTAAGATATAAATCGTATGCCATGCAATAATTGGGAAACGAGTGTTATGCCAAATAATACGTTTGAACAAATGAAACATGACTATATAAAACTTTGCCAAACAATAATTTGCGAAGTAATATTTTGCCATAAGAGATAATGCCAAGTGATAAAATGCGAAACAATAATTTGACTAGTGATTTTTTGCCAAATGAACATTTGGGAAACATTTTTTGGGAAGTGACACTTTGGGAAATAGTTTTAGCCCATACGATAGAGACCCATTTTTTATGATTACGATTAGCAGTGTATCATTTTACTATTACATAATATAACAAACTACGATTCTATTCATCTTATGTTGTGAAATTGCGTATGCTATTACTATGAGGTTAATCTTAAGTGGCAATGGGCGGGGCACAATAGCACGTAGAACCTATGGCCGTTGGAGCGGAAAGGTTCTCGAGTGGCAACCACGTACCGGAAGGCGCGGCGTGGGTAGGCCCCCCACAAGGTGGACTGATGACCTGGTAAAGGTTGCCGGAGTCCGCTGGATGCCGGTGACGCAGGACCGGTCACTTTGGCACTCTGGGGGAGTCCTATGTCCAGCAGTGGACGTCTTTCGGCTGATATGATGATGATGAAACCATACGTATTTACCTATCGGCACCGCTCCACACATTCACTGCCTAGGAAGCAGCTTAGCATGCACCTACGCCGTAGGCGCTTTCCGCTACATACTTAGCGGGAAAACCACGGGATCGGCTTCGAGCGTAGCGCGTAGCGATTCTTGGTAGTGAATGTGTTAATATGACATGTTTTTTCCTAAGCTCCTTTTACGCTAGCCATGCCATGTTCGCGTGTATTGCCCCAGGGCCTCCAGACCTCCGAATCCGGCCCTGCTTATTGTTTTCTAATCAGATCAGAGCAGCGTTTCAAAGAACGCGATATTTTCCGGTTCACGCCCTTAAAGCGCTGAACCCAGATGAAATTTGGTATCGATATAGTTTGAGACCCGGGGAAGCACATATGATTTTTATTCTGGAAATAATGGGGTGAATATGGAAGTGGAATTTACTATGGAAGTACGATTATTGGTGCTGTGTCTGTAGTAAGCCTAATAGCGTATTTGTTTTTAGATTTTGTACAAGCGCAGTATTAATCCCTTGAGGCGATTAAAGAGTATACGCTCACAAAGTCGCTGCAGGAACAAGCTAGCACATGCTAGCTTTTTCCAGCGACGAATTTACATAAAAAGTAAAATCATTAATATATTATTGGTTAGTAATATGCATTTAGTATTTGGAATTTATTTGCACCCTATCCAATAAATTAAAGTTATCCTACTTTTTAGGGTTCCGTGCCCAAAGGGTAAAACGGAACCCTATTGCTAAGACTCCGCTGTCCGTCCGTCCGTCTGCCTGTCTTTCTGTCCGTCTGTCACCAGGCTGTATCTCATGAACCGCGATAGTTAGACGGTTGAAATTTTCACAAATAATGTATTTATGTTGCCGCTGTAACAATAAATACAAAAAACAGAATGAAATAAATATTTAACGAGGCTCCCATACAACAAACGTGATTTATTTAAAATAAATTATAATAAATCAACAAAACAATAAGAGGATCTTTCCTCTGAAACTACCAGAGATTATTTAAGGCATGTTAACATTTTCTTACAGAGTTTACTAACGAAGAGATTTAACTTTCAATCCTGGAGGATTTCTAATTGTTATTTGATATTCGCCCTGTAGGTCGTTTGCCGTATGCTGAAGAGTCTGCAAAGTTTCAGATGTCAATCTAGAGGGCTTGAGATACACTTTAGGAACGATTTGTTATTCAATTCATTAATTCTATTATGAATTTAGGTTTTAAGAATGTTGGAGGTTTGTCATTGCCGTCAACTTGTTCATAGGAAACATAATTTACTTAGAAAACAGAGTTTTAACCGATCGAATTTAATGTTCATAGGAAACATAATTTACTTTGAAAACAGAGTTTTAACCGATCGAATTTAAACTTTCGTGAGACATGACAAAAATACTACTAATAAACTCACACAAACACATCTTCCTACTTTAATAACAATAATAGCATCCGCAACAGCCTTCTTCAAAAATGCGCACTAGCCTAAAACTAACAAAAAAGACCGCCCCGTATCGTTGGTGGCCCGAACGTTCCCATGATACTGGCGGAAATACGTGAGTTTAGCCGTGGATTTATTAGAAGTATTTTAGTTTTAACTGACTTCAATTCAGTACTCCGCCAAGCTACATACATGAACATTTTCACATTTCCTCTTCAGTTTACCATATGAACTGCTTTCCAAGAGCAAATTCGTTGATTATTACAGAAAAAAACCCAAATTGCTGTATGTGGGTCTATAATATTTGAGGAGTTCCGTCGATTCCTCAAGGACGTTTGGTATTTCATTAATTGCAATTTCAACGAAATCATATCACAATTTGATAAGGAATTCCATAAGTCATCTGTGGTCTCCATCATCAGTTCCACTTCACCAGTTTTGTGTTTTCTGGGTGTAATAATAATAATAATAATGCAGAACACCAAATGCAATGTTGATAAAACACCAAAGGCGATGAATTTGCAACATAGCAAAAATTGTACTGGAATGACAACCTGTCAAAACAATTAAGACGAGAGAAAAATCAAATTTCGATGATCACGAGATCACGTCTTCGAGCGGAGACACAACGCGCACGCCCACCACCTTCGCCCGCGCCGTTCAGCTCCTCACCATCGTCGTCGGGCGATGAATTCGCCACAGCACCCGACACCAGCGAGTCGAGCGACGAGCGCGGGCCGCCGTCCCCGCCGCCGCGACCACCTGCGCGACGAGGACGACCACCGCTGCCGGCACGCTTGGGGCCTGCTGGGCATCCTGCTCCGCCCATGGCTCCCGCTACCGGTGGTATAGTGCGCCGCATGCAGTGGACGCAATCCATTAACGAAAACTGCATGCGCGCCTACTATGGGGCGACAGAGGGAGGAACTAATCTGTCTGCGTACCGTGTCCGGATGCTGCCTCTGTTCCAGGCGCTTGAACCGACCATCACCGTGTCTGCGCAGCGCCTATCGGATCAGGTGCGCGTCATCCAGCGGCACAAGCGGTTGGATGACGCTACGCTTGCTCGGCTACGCCTGGAAGCACTCTCTGTTCGTGCGGCCTCTACCTCGGCGCGGGATCCGCCCGCTTTGTTGCCGGCTCCGATGCCTGCTCCCGACCTGGCACCGGGGGCACCGCGTGTTGATCACAGTGCCGACGAGGAGGACCGTGCGAATCAGAGCGTGAATACCCAGACCAATGAGCAACTGAGGAGGGCTTTGGAAGATGCGATTACGGGGTATCGTTCCACAAACTACTCTAGGCCACGACTACCACGCCTGCCCGTAAATAGACGCAATCTAGCGTTAATGGGAGCTCTAAACGGTCTGCTAGACCCGTATATACGGGCTAGTGAAGACTTACTTGATACACACTCAATCATGTACTGCGGGGCCATCGCGGCGTGCCGTGTTGCTCGCGTCAAGTTTCCGGACGCTGACCGTGCACCTAGGACCGCCGGGGGTGTCCCTGCATGGCAAGTACGGATTGAGCGTCGTATCAATACGTGTAGGACTCTCATTGCAAAGCTGATCTGCTTCAGGGGGGGCAACAACCGCCCCCGAGTCATGCGCTTTGTGAACCAGGCCTTCGCGGGAACTGGTATCAGACCCCGTGACTACATGGCCTGTGTCACAGAGCGCATTGACTTTCTGAAGCAGAAAGTCTATGCATGGGCAGGCCGTATTCGCCGCTACAGAGAGCGAGTCGATCGATACCAGCAGAATTGCCTTTTCCAGAGCGATCAAAGGAAGGTATACCGAGAGTGGGAGGGAACCGACCTTCGTGTGTCCGACGGACAGCAACCGGATGCTACTGCCATGGTTGACTTCTGGCGTAGTATCTGGTCAGTGCCAGTCGAACACACCGAAGGCGGGTGGATAAGTGTTGTTGAACGTGAGTGTGAGTTCATCGAACCCATGGGGACTGTTACCATCAGCCCCGAGGACGTTAGTTGTGCCATCCGTTTGGCTCCGAACTGGAAAAGTCCTGGACCGGATGGATTACACAACTTCTGGCTGAAATGGTTTCGATGCTCACACCTGCGGTTGGCAACACAGTTCCAGCAAGCCCTTGAGCTCGGTTCCCTGCCTTCTTTCTTGACAACTGGTATCACCTCCCTGCTCTATAAGTCCGGTAGTACCACGGAAGCGAAAAACTACAGACCCATCACGTGCTTGCCTACGCTGTACAAGCTCATTACATCCATTTTGAGAGCAAAAATTAACGCACACATAGTTGCAAACAACGTTTTGGCCTCTGCTCAAAATGGATGTAGGGTTGGGTCTCGTGGTACTAAAGAGCTCCTCCTCATAGACATGGCCATTTGCCAACGAGTCCGGCGGAACAGAGGGGCCCTTTCGACTGCCTGGATTGACTACAAGAAGGCCTATGATTCGGTGCCTCATTCATGGCTGAGGAGGATCTTAGAGTTGTATAAAGTTGATGCAGTTCTGAGATCCTTCTTAGGCGCTTGCATGGGGCAGTGGACCACAGTCCTTCGTCAACCGGGGGGAGGAGATTGCCCTTCTGGTCCGCAGGACTCTATAAGAATTGAACGTGGGATCTTCCAGGGCGACAGTCTGAGTCCTTTGTGGTTCTGCCTAGCGCTGAATCCGCTTAGCACCATGCTGAAGGATTCAGGACTAGGTTGCCGACTTCGGAGAGAGGGTGAGGTCATTTCTCATCTGCTCTATATGGACGACCTTAAGCTATTTGCACCGAATGGACATGACCTGATGGAACTACTGAAAACAACAGAAGTCTTCAGTAGCGCCATCAAAATGGAATTTGGTGTCGATAAGTGTGCGGTCATGCATGTACAGCGGGGGAAAGTTGTAAATTCAGCAAATTTGCAACTTTCTGAGACAATGTCCCTCAAATCTATCTCCGAAGCAGAAACCTATAAGTATCTTGGTATGTCACAGTCATTGGGTATTGAGGGTGAGGGCGTAAAGCGGGCGGTGAAGGAGCGCTTCTTTTGTCGCCTGACCAAAGTACTTAATAGTCTTTTGTCGGGCGGCAACAAGGTGCGCGCCTTCAACGCCTGGGTGATGCCCTTGCTTACTTACTCCTTTGGCGTACTAAGGTGGACTCAGACTGAGCTGGATGCCCTGGACCGAAGAGTCCGAGTACTGCTTACTGCGCATCGCATGCTACACCCACGCTCGTCTGTTATGAGACTGTACATCTCGCGGAAGTGTGGAGGTCGCGGCTTTTTAAATGCCAAGGACCTTCACAACCGTGAGGTGTGCAATCTCAGGGATTATTTCCTAAACAACGAGTGTGGGATGCATCGCGACGTAGTGGCAGTAGACGGAAACTTCACCCCGCTCTCCTTGGCAAACGAGAACTGGCGCAGACTTAAAGTAATGAGCGTCGAGGACCGCAGGGCGGTGTGGAGGAGCAAGGAGCTACACGGGCGGTTCTACAAGACCCTCACAGGACCCGATGTAGATCTGCTCGCGTCGGTGAACTGGCTACGCTTCGGGGATCTCTTCGGGGAAACCGAAGGTTTTGTCTGTGCAATTGCGGACGAAGTTATCATGACGAACAATTACCGGATGTATATCCTGAAGGACGGTACGGTCGACATTTGTCGGACATGCCACCGTCCCGGGGAGTCACTCAGGCATATTATCTCCGGTTGTGGTCATCTTGCTAACGGCGAGTACTTGCACAGACATAACCTTGTAGCCAGAATTATTCACCAGCAACTTGCTCTGCTATACGGTCTTGTGGCCTCCGAAGTGCCTTACTATAAGTACACACCTGCGCCAGTTCTCGCAAAATGGTCGTGCCACGCTCTATTGGGATCGAACTGTCATCACGGACAGGACTATTCTTGCCAATAGGCCTGATATCGTGCTGACAGATCGATGGAAACGCCAGGCAGTGCTCGTCGACATCACCATCCCCCATGACGAGAACCTCGTGAAGGCCGAGAAGGACAAAGCCAGCAAGTACCTAGACCTGGCTCACGAGGTAACCGCCATGTGGGATGTTGATTCGACGATCATCGTCCCGATAGTCGTTTCAGCGAACGGTTTAATAGCGAAGAGTCTCGACCATCACCTCAAGAGACTCTCGCTAGATGGCTGGATCAAGGGTCAGATACAGAAGGCGGTACTCCTGGATACTGCGCGGATAGTCAGGAGATTCCTGTCTCTGGCGCCCTGACCACCGGCAGCTTAGGCCCCGCCTCGCTGCCGGCGGTACCCTAGGTTAGGTTTTTATAATGATTTTATGTTTTGTATGTATAGTTTTATATTTTACTTTTTATATAGTTATTGTAAAAACCTAGCTTAAGATAAAAGATGAATAAAGAGAATAATAATAAATGACGAATAACTACCGCAGGTATATACCTGTCAGGATATCCTGAAGGACGGTACGGTCGACATTTGTCGAGCATGCCGCCGCGCCGTCCTGGGAAGTCATTCAGGCATATTATATCCGGTTGTGGTCATCTTGCTAACGGCGAGTAGGTACTTGCACAGACATAACCTTGTAGCCAGGATTATTCACTAGCAACTTGCTCTACTATACGTTCTTGTGGACTTTGAAGTGCCTTACTATAAGTAAACACCTGCTGTGACGGTTGGAATTTAGTGTGTTAATGAAAGACAACCGGTCAAAAGAAAACAGTTCAATTTATTGAAAAGGTCGTGGCCAAGGTCCGATTTAAGGGGAATTTGCCCGTCTGGTTCCACTGGTATAATGCGGTACTCCCCTACGTGGCTGCGAGCTGGTCGAGCAGGTCCAGGGGCGTAATCTGTATCACGGGGAGCGCCGTGGGCAGCTGGTGGTTGGTGGACGAGCGATGCCGGAGGCCTAGGTCCCCAGTATGACGACCGTCAATTTACAGCCGTAAGGTTGCACCCTGGAATCAACGTCGTCCACATTTAGGGCCACGTAATAGAATGCCGCCGATTATGAACCCCTGGTATGTTGCAGGCTAGCCGGAAAAGGAGCAACAGTTTAAAAGTAGCTGGTGGGTGTTCATAATCAGAACGGAGTTACTAGGCGAGATTGAAGGCAAACGCTATAGCAAAGCGGCCGTGATTAAAAATGCATGAGGTGCTAAACTATAATATTAATTGTTACATGTGGATACTCTATAATTAATATAAACACAAGCTTTGTAATTCAAAAAAGGGTGACGACATGCAAAAATACCGTGGTGCACAATGTATGGGACGCCATCTTATAACGGTACTTTTTGCCAACGCGCGCAGCGGTTACTTACATATGCTTGCGAGCGACATCATTACATCTGCGAAATAAGTAGCTCAAAGCGAAGCGCATACAGCCTGGCATTGCACGATTATATAACTAACATTCTTAAGACTAGGTAACGTTCAACACTTACCCTTACGGGGTGAAAGACGATATGAGGATGCGACAGGTACACTGTTTCGTGTCGACGCACAAATTGCTCCGGGGCCTTCACTGCCGGAATACTTTTAAAACGTTTACTTGTTTAAAACAAAGAGTAATATTTCTGCATGCGCGTAAGAAGACACAGAGTATATGTGAACGCGGCTGCAGTAGGCGATGCGCCTCTCGTGACGCTCGGGCGAGAAATGAATCGTGGCGCGGCTGCAGTGGAATATTCCGTCGGCCGTGCACAAATGCTGACCTCGCGTTACTACGCGCGAAGCGCATAGAGTAACGTTGCGGTCAGTGTTTGTTCGAAAATAAACATTAATGTTTTTCTTAATTTATTTTTAATGTTAATTCTTCATGTTTGTTATTTAATTAAATAGGTAAGTTGATTAAGCGTTACTTTGATAGTTTTCAGTTATGAATTAAAATCATTATTATTTTTTTAAATATAAATCATCTATGTAAATATGTATATATGTACGTACAACGTTACATTACCCCGCGCGCCACATAAGGATTTTATTACTGATATATTAATAAAATCCGCTCTTATCGTCGCGTATTCGCATTATTCTTACATAAAACTACTTCCATACATCACGCGATTATTTTAGGCGTTAACAGACGTAAATAAATGTGGAATGTTAACGCGTCCTGCCATTTGGTAAGGTGTTCCATCATTGAAAAAACTGGAAGACCCATACGAATACTTAGAACAACCGGTGTAACTAAGGGGCAAGGGTATTTGAGCACATATTTCTGTAGATACGTACAGACATAAACACATACGCGCTAGTGTTCCCAGAAGGGGTAGGCAGAACACATGAAATTGAATTTTCATTGCTGCTACTAGTCATGTTGGTTTATAAATAGAGAGGATGTGATATGGCGGTGACAGGTTGCTAGCCTATCGACCACTACCCACTTTAACCTCATCCCGTAGTCGACTCTTACGACACCCACGGGAAGAATGGGGGTGGTGAAATTCTTACCCGACACTACACGGGGAAGAACATGCATATCTAGCTAACTACTTGTTGTGTCCTGTTAATTTTATGTCTTTGATGTGCCAGGTACCAATATTTTTTCCAGACATGTCAGCTAAGACATAAACTAATGGTGATTTTTTATCTATTATGCGACACTTAATAAATTTGGGCGCAAGTTTTTTACTAAAGAACTTATCTTTGTCACTCAAAACATAAGCGCGTTTCATTACAACTTCACCAACGTTAAACTCCATAGGCTTGCGCCGAAGATTATAGTGGGCTGAGTTCTTGACGTGAGCATGCCATAATCTTTCTTGCACAGTACTGAATACCTCTTTAAGACAACCCACATTCTCCGCGTAGACGTCCCGGGGAAGGAACAAGATCTCCGCGCCTAAATCGTTGTCCAAGTAATGCGAGCCACAAGGAACAAGTTCCCTGCCGAACACTAGGAACGATGGAGTGAAACCAGTTGCCTCACTCACCGAATTGTTGATGGCAAACTGCACCTTCGGAATATATGTATCCCAACTGCGATGATCGTTGTCCACGAAAGTTGAGAGACAAGATATAATAACTTTATTCTGGCGTTCAACTAAATTAATTTGCGGCGTGTACTTGGGCGTAAAGAACACATTAGGAACTTTATAACGCTGGAACAGTGATTGAGTGACCCCTGATATGAACTGACTTCCATTGTCCATAAATATGGTCTGAGGGACACCATGGACAAGAAAAACAGACTCCTCAAGTATCTTCGCGACTGCAGTAGAAGTGGCACTTCTAATCGGGAAAATAAGACTATACTTCGAGAAAGCGCACGTGATAACGAAGATGAAAGTGTTCTGTTTCCTAGTGACGGGCAGAGGGCCCATCAAGTCGATTGATATCATTTGAAATGGCCTAGAACATTGTTTAGGGCGACCCATCTCTCCTAACGTTTGGTGGTTTTGTGCCTTGTATGCTAAACACTTATCGCAGGAGGCAACAAGGTTCACCACGTCCTGGTGCATACCAGGCCAAAAATAGCGTAAGGCCAGACGGTGATAGGTTTTAAAAACGCCAAGATGTCCTGCCGTAGGTTCCGCATGATTTTCAGTGATCACCTGCTCACGTAACTCACAAGGTACGACCTCCTTCCATAAAAACTCAGACGAAAGAGAGTGATTATCCTTAGCACGCCTGAATAACCTGCCATCCTTGATAATGAAATTTGGAAAGGTTTGCGGCTTAGACAAGCAAGAGTTATAAATATTCTTATACCATGAATCTGTAGTGACTAGGTTCGAACCGGCAGTACTAATGGCCGAGACAGGAAGAGCTCTAGAGAGGGCATCGGGAACCACGTTGTCCACGCCTTTACGATGCTTAAATTCTAAATTAAAGGTGGACAACCTTACACCCCAACGAGCTAACCTACCTGACGGGTTCTTCAGGGACAGGAACCATTTCAACGCACTGTGATCCGTATAGACAGTGAATGGCTTCCCGTTCTCCACATAGCACCTCCAGTGCTCCAAGGCGATGACCACGGCTAACGTCTCACGCTCCGTGATACTGTAGTTCCTCTCTGCTGCTGACAACGATTTGCTCATGTACGCAATGGGATGCTCCTTACCATCTATAGTCTGCGTCAGCATAGCTCCCACGCCGTAGTTGCTGGCATCTGTGTGCACCTCAAACTGCTTATCGTAGTCAGGACAGGAGAGAACAGGAGCGGTAACTAAGCATTCCTTAAGTTTATTGAAAGCGGCATCAGCTTCCGCAGACCAGACGAAAGGAGGTCCACCCTTCCTACTCGAAGTCAACTTGTTTAGAGGCCCTGCTATTGTGCTAAAACTTGGAACAAAACGACGGTACCAAGTAGCAGTCCCGAGAAAGCGCTTGACGTCCTTTCGGCAAGAAGGTGTCGGGTAATTGAGGATCGCTTGAACCTTCTCGGGATCAGTACGTAACCCAGAACTATCTACCACATAGCCTAGGTACTTAAGTTGGCTACGGAAGAATTGACATTTTTCCAGGTTAATGGTGAGGTTAGCCTGCTTCAATTTATTAAGGACCCGAAGTAACAGGGAAACATGGGAATTGAAGTCGTTCGAGACGATAATAATGTCGTCTAGGTAAGCGAAGACTTTGAGGTCAAATTCCCTAAAGAGCTGGTCAACTAACCTCTGCTGCGTAGCTGGCGCATTAGTCAAACCAAAGGCGGTACGCTTAAAACGAAAGGTACCACGATTATTGACATAAAACGCCGTCTTATCGCGGTCCTCCTGTGCAATCGGAATCTGCCAAAAGGCTTTGGATAAGTCGATACTAGATAAATAGCGAGCATCGCGAAGGTTATCCAAAATCTCGGAGATGTATGGAAGATTGTAGGCGTCACGCTTCGTGACGGAATTGAGCTTGCGGCTGTCGAGGCAAAATCTAGGCTGACCGTTCTTCTTGGTGACAATGAGAACCGGCGAAGACCAAGCACTCTCGCACTTCTCGATGACGTCCAATGCCAACATCTCGTCGACCTGTTCGGCGAGTATACGCTGCTTCTCCGGGGACAATCGGTAATACCTTTGGCGAACTGGTTCAGCATCTCCGGTATCAATGCGGTGAGTGATCAAACTCGTCTCTCCCAATCCCCGATGCTCGGCAGAAATGTCGCTAAATTGTGAAATTATATCATCCGCAACGGCTCTTTCCGAAACAGATAAATTGTCGTACGCCTGGATGAAAGATGGGCAATCTGTACTAAGGCCAGCATTCAATACCGCGGCATTAGCAAACGTAATGCTCGTAAGATGCCCGGGAAAAATCTTAAACTCGCGCCAAAAATCTATCCCTAACACGAGATCTATATTGATGTCTGGCACAACAAAAGCCTTAATAATATGGTACTCTTTCTCGAAATGCATAGGAAGAAACATGTAGCCAATGCTGGTCATAGACTGACCACCCGCAGCAGTGACTGTAATTATGTTATCCCTATGCAATTGTAAACCTCGTTCTTCCATTCTTCTATAAATGTTGTCCCCCAAGATGGAGACAGCTGAGCCTGAATCTAAGAGGCCATATAGCTTAAAATTATTAATTTGGACGCAAGCGTAAGGCCTAGGGTCATGCGATGGTCTGTCCAGCAGAACTGTATCAACCTTGTAAGAATTGAAGAAAAAGTTAATTGTTTCAAGCCATTTCTGCCAATCCTCTTGCTCAAACTTGGATGGCTGGCCTTTGGTACAATTCTGCTGGTCTACTCGTTTTTTGACGTGCTTGGTTTACCCTTACCGCACTTAGGGCAATCTGGCGATTTGACACCTTCATGGCCGCAAACGAAACAAAATACCCTATCCTTATTGGCCTTGCATTGACGAAGATTATGGGTGTTATCACGACACCTAGGACAATATGGAGGCTTCTGCTCCTGATGTTGCACTGCATGTATGTAGCTATTATTTTTAGTGTACGATTTATTCGCCGCGTTGTACGTACCGGTGTGTTCATTGTTTTTGTTCCTATCGTAGAAGTTATTATAAGGCCTTTTATTAAAATTTTGACTACTACTGTAACTAAACTTGTTTGAAGACTGACCAGCGTAAGCAAACTCGGGAGCCAGTGTTCCAGAAGAGACCTTGGGAGGTTCATGAAAACCTACCAGACGAGCCTGAATGCTCTCGTAATTACGGCAGAGCGAACGCAAGGTGTCGAGATCTGAGATCTTCGGAACAGAAGCCAAGGTGCTGGCGTAGCATGGGCGGATGTTGTGCAATAGAATTTCAAGTTTGTCCTCATTCGACAGGCCATTGGACAAACGTGAAAATAGCCCAGTCATAATGGACATGTAAATAGTAATATTTTCTGCCTCGCCCTGGGTTCTGGCCCGAATTTCTGACAACAGCCTATAATCATAATCGGCCTGGTCGAAATCTTCCTTCAGAAGGGTAACTAAGTCTTCCCAACACGAAACCTGGTCCTGCACAGCACGGAACCAATGCAAGGCATCGCCGGTAAAAATTTCTGTACAATAGGACAGCAGCTTTGCCCCAGGCATATTCCTCGACTTACTGAATTCATTAATGCGCTGAATGAAAGCACGGACGCAAGATTTCCCATCAAATCTCAACTTAGTGAGTTCCCCAGCCACGCCACGTTCACAAGTTACATTAACATTAAGAGGTGGTACGCTTGAAACTGGGTCGCTAGCCGTAGAAGACGACTGGAAGTCCGATGCGGTAATGGAATTATAACGTTCCGACAGATTATCCAATTCAGAAACGCAAGTATCAACCGCTTTCTGGGCCGATTTATCACAAACTATGCGATTTAAACGGTGGTGCAGGTGGTTAAGAAGGTTACGAGCACGCAGTAACGTATTTCTATCGCGTGGTGCCTCGATATACGTTCTCAGCTTAGTTAAAGCATCGCCAACTCCCTTCAAGTCGTCACTAACAGAAAAAACACTCTCGAGGATGTCTTCTGAAGGAAAGAGTGGTCCTAATTTTGCTATCTGCTCGCGTAACTTTTGAACTGTGTCTGCAGGAGTGGCACCACGGATAGCAACCTCGTACTCCAATTCCGACTTTTGCAAGGAAAGAAATTTTACTGGGTGCGACATTATTCAAGTTCTCTTTTAAAGAAGGTGAGCGGAATAAACAAAACGCTGTCCCGGGACCGTTAATAGGTGAGTGTTGAACGCTACCGACTTAAACTACTCCGTTCTGTTACAAAGATAAATAGATACTAACAACGTTCTTGCTGGTTAAAACAAATAAAACAGGTGTCAGCTTTGTAAAGAAGCAGCACAAATAACAACTGCCAGCAAAAATTAATAAGGAGCAGCGCAATAAAATCTGCAACGAATGTGTACCGCACAATAAATAAAATCTCAAAAGGAAATACAATATAAATAATCTAGATTTTAAAATAATAATAAAAACGCTTGCGTGACTCAACTGAACTAGAGTTCTGCAGCAACAATAACGATCATTAAAAAAAAATTAAAATTAGTTGCAAACAAACACACAAACGACAAAATGATTCCCTGCGCGGCTCAATCGAACCATAAGTAGTCACTAATAACAACTATGGAACCAAACCTCTAATAATTAAATCAGACTCCGTGACTGCTCTGGATGCTAACTACTCTGCAAGTATGATTGACTGTGGGTAATAACATAGAGTACGTAAAAGTACAGAGTGAGCTGCTAAAAGTTGTTAGAGAAATTAAATCGGAATTAAGATAATAAGTTAACCTATAGCATAAAAAGGACAAACACTTTTAAAATCATTAAAATTCATAAAACAGTTGAAAATCTAAAATTTGTACACATTAGTCGCTGCAACCTAAAACACAAAGCAAGACGTTTCACATACAGAAAAAGACACAAACACCAACTACTTCTACGCAGTGAAACCAGACCATTTTTACCACGTTTATGGGCGCCAGTGTGACGGTTGGAATTTAGTGTGTTAATGAAAGACAACCGGTCAAAAGAAAACAGTTCAATTTATTGAAAAGGTCGTGGCCAAGGTCCGATTTAAGGGGAATTTGCCCGTCTGGTTCCACTGGTATAATGCGGTACTCCCCTACGTGGCTGCGAGCTGGTCGAGCAGGTCCAGGGGCGTAATCTGTATCACGGGGAGCGCCGTGGGCAGCTGGTGGTTGGTGGACGAGCGATGCCGGAGGCCTAGGTCCCCAGTATGACGACCGTCAATTTACAGCCGTAAGGTTGCACCCTGGAATCAACGTCGTCCACATTTAGGGCCACGTAATAGAATGCCGCCGATTATGAACCCCTGGTATGTTGCAGGCTAGCCGGAAAAGGAGCAACAGTTTAAAAGTAGCTGGTGGGTGTTCATAATCAGAACGGAGTTACTAGGCGAGATTGAAGGCAAACGCTATAGCAAAGCGGCCGTGATTAAAAATGCATGAGGTGCTAAACTATAATATTAATTGTTACATGTGGATACTCTATAATTAATATAAACACAAGCTTTGTAATTCAAAAAAGGGTGACGACATGCAAAAATACCGTGGTGCACAATGTATGGGACGCCATCTTATAACGGTACTTTTTGCCAACGCGCGCAGCGGTTACTTACATATGCTTGCGAGCGACATCATTACATCTGCGAAATAAGTAGCTCAAAGCGAAGCGCATACAGCCTGGCATTGCACGATTAAATAACTAACATTCTTAAGACTAGGTAACGTTCAACACTTACCCTTACGGGGTGAAAGACGATATGAGGATGCGACAGGTACACTGTTTCGTGTCGACGCACAAATTGCTCCGGGGCCTTCACTGCCGGAATACTTTTAAAACGTTTACTTGTTTAAAACAAAGAGTAATATTTCTGCATGCGCGTAAGAAGACACAGAGTATATGTGAACGCGGCTGCAGTAGGCGATGCGCCTCTCGTGACGCTCGGGCGAGAAATGAATCGTGGCGCGGCTGCAGTGGAATATTCCGTCGGCCGTGCACAAATGCTGACCTCGCGTTACTACGCGCGAAGCGCATAGAGTAACGTTGCGGTCAGAGTGTTTGTTCGAAAATAAACATTAATGTTTTTCTTAATTTATTTTTAATGTTAATTCTTCATGTTTGTTATTTAATTAAATAGGTAAGTTGATTAAGCGTTACTTTGATAGTTTTCAGTTATGAATTAAAATCATTATTATTTTTTTAAATATAAATCATCTATGTAAATATGTATATATGTACGTACAACGTTACACTGCGCCAGTTCTCGAAGACGGTCGTGCTACGCTCTATTGGGATCGATCTGTCATCACGGACAGGACTATTCTAGCCAATAGGTCTGATATCGTGCTGACAGATCGATCGAAACGCCAGGCAGTGGTCGTCATCATCACCATCCCACATGATGAGAACTTAATGAAGACTGAGAAGGACAAATCGAGCAAGTATACGGTATTTTACAGTATTTTCTATAGAAAATACCGAAATTACTACACAATTCCCTCAATTCCTCATGGTCCCTATCATCCGACTGGAGTTTTGATGACAATCTGGAAGCATCTACTTTAAAATAAAAAAGAATTATATAAATCGGTTCATAAATTACGGAATTCTGACGTAAATAGGTAAAAACAATAAAAAATAAAACCGAATTGAGAACCACCTCCTTATTTAACCGACTTCAAAAAAGGAGGAAGTTCTCAATTCTGCTATATATTATGTTTTTTTTTCATGTAAATTGGTAAAAAAATATTGACATTGCAATATATACCACAAAACGAAAAAATGCTTCTATGCGCTACAGCGAAGCGAGGCACATATACCTATGCTTGGCCTTGGATGGGCAAAACCTTTATTCTAGCGTAAAAAAATGTTTATTCCACAGCAACTGTACCGTGCGCATTCATTTAGGTTCCAAAACGCCTCGCCGGTAGCCGACCACACGCAAGAATGTTCCAATGTGTAAGGTGAAGCGCCCCGCCGGACAGCCTGACCACACGCAAGAATGTTCCAATGTATAAGGTGAAGCGCCTCGGCGGATAGCCGACCACACGCAAGAATGTTCCAACGTGTAAGGTGAAGCGCCCCGCCGGTCAGCCTGACCACACGCAAGAATGTTCCAATGTGTAAGGTGAAGCGCCCCGTCGGATAGCCGACCACACGCAAGAATGTTCCAATGTGTAAGGTGAAGCGCCCCGCCGGGCAGCCTGACCACACGCAAGAATGTTCCAATGTATAAGGTGAAACGCCCCGACGGATAGCCGAGCACACGCAAGAATGTTCCATTGTGTAAGGTGAAGCGCCCCGCCGGTTAGCCGACCACACGCAAGAATGTTCCAATGTGTAAGGTGAAGCGCCTCACCGGATAGCCGACCACACGCAAGAATTTTTGCCCAAGCCGAAACGGAGAAATTTGTTTGTTTCGCTCGCTCGTTCAATGAGGAGCGCATTGCAAATTCAACTCTCTAAGTACGTGCAGGTAAGTTGGAAATACCAAAAAAATTGGGGCGTACGAGGCATTGCACCTGCACCTCCGATACATAGCTTTGATAAACTCGCTTCTACAATAGTTTGGTCAATAGGTAAGCCATAAAATAAACAATCTCTGGTAGATAATACACACCCTGAGCAACGAAGTAGCTCAGTGGATTAGAAGATTCAAGCTCCGTTTGTAAGGCCGCATACCGCGCCGCAAATAATAAAACATTTAATAGTACATTGTGATACAAGTGAGGTATGTTGATAATTACATCAGAGGCGGAATTATCACGCGAGCCGCAGGTGAGCGTGATAAGAGAGCCGATGATGTAATTATCAAAGCTCACGCGTTTCATACGACGTTTTTCAACACATTTTGCGAGGAAAAAAAACCTTTTCTTAAGATGAAAATTTTATAGGCCTGCCAAGTTATTTTCTTTACTTATTAATGGCAACAGCTCTTTACTCACATTTTGTATACATCGCCAAGAATTTCCAGTGGCGTCCATTCTTTTTATCACTTTTCTAGTCGCCACGAGTCAATATTTTTGTTAATAAATAACCAAACACGCATTAGTAATGTTTACAAATATATGTGAAACGTGCTGTGAAATAACCTATAATGGCGCGCGAAGTTTGCGCAGTGCGCGCGCATGTGTTTAGCCAGACTTGGATGAAATCATTAAACAGCCGATACAAAATAAAATAAATATTTTCGTTTTAAAATGTTATCATTATTAATTCATGTAAAATGTTATCAAAAGTGAATAGTTTTACTAAATTAAACGTTTCTATATCATATCCAAAAAGAAATAGTCAATTAATTAACAAAAAGGATTTAATTTGTTTAGTCGAGTAAGAATCCATTTGCCGAGAATTATAAAAAAGCTGTACATTCTGTACAACCCGGTTAATTTAAGAATGCACCGTGTGCATGCATACATCTTGCTGCAAGGTGCCAACGTGACTTAATCGGGATATAAACATAACACACAAGTGTCGTAATGTTATAAAACACGCGTGTTTAATATCCAGGATTATGAGCCTAAAAGCGACACAATAAGAGGTACGTTACGAGCAATTGTGTTGAAAAGGTTTATGTTAGTATTTGGCGATCATCATCCTCCTAGCGGTATTCCCGGTTGTGTCATAAACGCCCGGGGTCTGCGTTGTCACTAATTCTCAAGATTAGGCATGGGCACTAGTTTTATGAAAGCGACTGCCATCTGACCTTCCAACCCAGAGGGAGAACTATAGACCTTATTGGGATTGGGATTGTTTAAAAGACATATTAAGCAGCAGATCGATCACGTAACGCATCGTACGCGCGTCAGGTAGATCTAAAAGTCAGTTTTTGTATAGTTAAACGATTGTTCAATTGTCCTAACGGTCGTTCGAAACGTAACGTGTTTGCCCCTCGGGTAAGGAAAATAATTTCGAATCAAAAGTCGGTGATGATCTTTCTCTTTGATTATCTTATCAAACCCCTTGACTGGCCACTCCACTTAGATAAATGACTAAAATCATGCTATTTGATCGATGTTCGACGATGTTCATTTGTCAAAAAGTATTTAATATTTTCATTTATAAATTTTGTTCAACAATTAAAACAATGATATTATATTAAAAGTTTTTCTTTGATTTCTATTTATAGTTAATTGTTGATGTATGTACTGTAATGTAACTGTAAAATAAAAACTTTTTAAACCATTTCATCCCTGAAAAAGAACTGCTACAATTTTTTTACCTTTCTCCTCAATTGAGTTAATAAAAAGGCCCAAGAATTTTTAATATACTCAAATACCCCGAAATTGAGTTCAGTAAAAATATTTCATTATAAAAATATTTCATTACCCTTTAAAGAATGATGTTAAAATGCAGATATTTTATCTGGCAGGGTTATTGCAAAACACTGGGAGCGCAATACATCTAATTAAAATCGAAACGTATCTGGACCTCAAGACATTGGTAGAAGCGGTTTTCCATTAAAGATTGAGTTTCTTATATCAATTAACAGCTCGGCGTTTGGGGACTAGCCAATTTTACGTCTGGAAGACTAAACAATGCAGGGTACATTACATCCGTATCACTTCACGTGGAAACCCTGCACGATGTTAAAAAACTTTACAAACACATTTTGTGGACAGATAAGGCCTTGTATACTCGTGTTGGACTATACTGGCACAATGAACATTTCTGGGTAACCCACATGTGATCCGGGAACATTAACATCAAGAACGTTTTAAAGTTTTAATATTAATGTGTGAGCAGGAATCATTGGCAGTGTAATTGTTGGAACATACTTTATGGAAGGGCGGCTAGCCTTACCGCGTTAGGTACTGCAGCGAAGTGGGCAGACTGTACTAGGACCAAATTATTAAGTACGTATAAATAAATAAATAACTTTATCTCTCAAATATGATTTTAACTGTCGTAAATAAGATGATAATACCTTTTTAAATTTTTTGAATGAAGTAAGTCTCTTAAGGGCATGTAAGCTCGATTCTCCATACAAACGTAGTTACGCTCTCATTTTAAAACTACGTGTTGGATTGTAACGAAACTTGCATATACAATGACATGAGGTATATCTATGTCTGTAATTAGTTTATGTAGCTTCAGATACCATAGAAAAAAAAAACAGTGAATTTAAGTTTTTCATACAAAACTTGTTTTGCTGTATTTCGTTTGTTTTATAAACTGGAACCATATAAACTAATTACAGACATAAATATACCTCAAGCTCTTGTATATGCAAAGTTTCGTCATAATCCAACACGTAGTTTTAAAATGAGAGCGTAACTACGTTTGTATGGGAAGGTGAAATTCGGTCGAGCTTACTGCGTACTCTTAACCAGCTGGCTCCCCTGGAAGCTACAGAATTGGGTAACTACTTGCATTACAATGGTTTTAAGACCGTTATCATTAGCGGAGTAACGCGATGGAATCCGTTTGCGGAATTTCGCCTGTATGTGGCGGGGCATAAAGAGAAAATTGGACTCGGGCGAGGCACACATGATACGTCGTGTATCTGTGCAACGCTTTTCGGCGCGTCGCGTGTGTTTTGCGCCTTACGAGACGTGCTAAACACCTGCCCCCCTATTCTGTAACTTGTTTTAAGCTCACCTCAACGCTCACCCACAAATATATGTTGACACCGCGATGCGTAGTAACCAACCGTAGGTAGAGGTCTAGTTTCGTGACGGGTGAACGGCGGGGTGAGCCGCATTAACGCTTAGCGAATAACAGCCCTGTACGTGTACGATGGTAGGATTTCTAAACATGGATCAAATCCGGACTATCGAATAGTAATTGACTAAAACGCAATTTACTTACCCTCAATGCTGAAAAAACTAAATACATGGCTTTTTCCATGAGAAGATCTGTGCAACCAGCACACAATGACACAATCCGTGCGCACCATTGCTTTCTAGCTAATCAACAGGTATGTAATACATGTCCTGCTCTATCAAAGGTTGATACCATAAAATATCTTGGCATAATGATTGATTCGAACCTGAATTTACGAAGCCACATAGACGTTCTTGCGGCTAGAGTACGTAAACTTATTTTTGTCTTTAAAAAGCTAAGAAGTGTTGCTAACAAAGAACTGATACATCGGATATATTCGGCTTTGTTTCAATCTATACTAACATACTGTATAACTTCGTGGGGTGGGGCTGCGAAGACCATTCTATTGACACTTGAACGTGCTCAAAGAGCCATTTTGAAAGTGACTACCTTCCGACCGTTTTATTATCCGACCACGGAATTGTACCAATCATGTAAAGCACTAACAGTTCGACAACTATTCATCAGGAGCGTAATTCTAAAACAGCACAAGTTGACTTGCTACAACCCTAATAGGCACAGCAAAAGACGAATGGATATAATTTTTAAGCAATTTCGCACTAAACACGCTTTTACTCACAGTTTCTTCTCTTTCCTGGGCCCTTTTCTTTATAATAAAATAAATAAACAATGCTCCGTTTACGATCAAAATAGCAAAGTATGCCAAACTAAAGTAACAGCATGGTTGCTAACCCTGACCTACGACGAGACAGAAAACTTGCTTACTATAGTGAAATAGTTCTGCAATCGCAAGCATGCATTTTGGTAAATATAGTTTTGTAATTCTTGACGCGAGGTAACAAATGTTTAGATAGATATAAAACAAAGGCCATTTATGCCTAAAACACAGATTACAACTGTAACCTAGTTTAGGCAATAAACTTGTACATTGGTCCCCTGAGACCATTTCTTTCAGACGCATTGGCGTATTAATATTGTATACGAATAATCCTGCTGGATATAAGTTTTATTGTTAATAACTTAATTAGATTATATCCACTTATTGTACTATTTTTTACTAAATAAATCTTTAAAAAAAAAGAATTGTTGGTTCACAAATCATTATTTCTCGGCTTCCCGTAGCTAATAGTAAAATTTGAGTAGGGGTCGGAAAATGACCCTAAAGCTACAAATTATAAAACAAAGTCACCGGCTGCGTCTATCTAGATGATAAACTCAACCGATTTTTATGCAGTTTACACAAATGTATAGAAAAAAATGCGGTGATGATTTTAATAGTTTATAACTTAATTGATGTGATTGTAATGAATTAGCTACATCGATTTATTTCAAGCAATTCGGATGATGCGGGTGTTTTTTCGACCGCGACGTGACAAATGGTTTCTTTTAGTCAAATGACAACATCATAATGCTGATGTGAGATACTAATTTTAAAAGCTGTCTACGATAGCTCATTGATTACAATAACGGTAAGTTTTCCAAATTGTTTGCCATAGCTAATTAAATTGCTATTTGCAAAGGTAAGATCTAATGGAAAAATTGCTCTGGCAGCAGGAAACGACGCTACTGGAACGATAGATGACAAAATCAGTTTTGATAATCGAGGTCTATTAATATGCCCATTTCTCATTGCTTGAGTACCCACCATGCTCGGTGATCTCGGTAAAGCCTCCAAGCGAGTTGGTCTAGAGATGAACAATTCGCGCGGCCTTCGGCCGTTATTCAATGAAAATATCTGGCACACAGATTTTGTTTCTCTAGCTACAATATATTCATATTACAGAATACAAAAGTCATCTTGAACCACCCGTGCGAAGCCGGGCAGCTAGTAACCCACAAATGGCTGTTTTCTACGTAATACGCGACGTTTCAAATACCGTACCGTCGTGATATCGTCTTGTCGTACTTCTGGTATAGGTTTAAAAATCGGTTGACCCGGCTTTACGTTCCGAGGTATCAGAGCTCTGTGAAAGTTCAAAGCCGTTGAATGCCGCGTATTGGTCTGTCATCGGGAATTGCGATCGCCTCGATTGACGGATGATCGATGGACGTTCCAATTCACCTCAAATTGTTACCTGACAGCAGACCGATTTCAGACTATGAAGTCCTTCAGGAATTGAAATAGTATGAGAAAAATACGAGTTTTTGGATAAAATAAATATATTTTAGGTAATTTTTTGTACACGGCTCTTGAACGTGATTAAAGAGTTTCTTAAAATGAAACGTGAACGTGTTAAAATGAACGTGGTTATAAGAGTTTCTTAAAATGTATTCACTGTCTCTACCGAAACTTAGGGACAAAAAACGGAGCCGTCAATGTAGCTAAATGTTCAGCCACGCAAATTGACGAAGATGCGAAATGTCAGAGGTCTTATGGTAGCAATTTTGTGGAGTAAGGGACAGGCATGCACCTCCGATAGCTCCCAAGCGCGCGATTATAATGAGTAAGTACTACGGCAACAAAAGAAAACAGATTTTGACGTTGAGTTAGGTATTACACAGGGATTTGTCAGCGACAATTGTAAATCCAAGGAAAGATTATAGGTACTAGTCATATTTTTTCAATAAAGTACCGCATTTAAGTGGCGCTGGAATATACGTTTCATGTGCTCTGTCTACCCCTTTTGGGAATAAAGGCGTGAATGTATGTATGTATTTAACTAATAAAACATCCCCTTTGATTTCCTAATACTTCCTCAAGTGATAACGTCAGTATAAAAAGAAACAAGCAAAAAATATTTTTTCTCGTAAAGATTATACCTACCTACAAGTTGATTTTGGTTACTAAATTGTATAATAATAAAAATCATCATTTATACATTCACACAAAAGTTTACAGTATAACACCAAATCACTTAAGTGGTACCTAGTTACTAAACTAATTACATAGAAACAGTTACATACACTTTATACGAAATTAGCATTAAAATAAACAAGAAACAATGAAAAGTAAACAAACTAAAATAAGCTCATAAATAACGTCAAAGAGTAAATGCCAAAATGCCACAGTTTAAATCGATAATAAACGTCCAACACTACCTATTCCTGCGATATGAAATATGCTAAACTTTTCTACAGAACACACCAATACTGTCCGCAAATATGTCTACTGATGACAAGAAAAACAGTTTGTTATGCATGTGTATGTTAGTGTGACGACAAATTACAGTGTTCGCGTACCGAACTATTTAATTAGTCTATGTCGCGTAATGTCCCATCTATACCACATAATGTCAACAAAGCTGATACCTGAAAATAAAAGTGGGTGATTTAAACAAAATTGATGTTTAATTTTTTTTCATTTTTTCTCAATGAAAATAACAATAGGTACGAGTTTCATTGAACCATATAATTATAGAAAGTAATATGTTTCAGTATTACCATTTCAAATCTAACAACATATTTGAAAATAGTTTGTTGTTCGTCCCGGGATAATGTGTGTAGACAGCAAATAAGTGACAATTACCTGCTGGCCTATGGAAAAGTTTTTCTCAATAATCACATATATGAGATGCTTTAATGAAAATAAATGGATTTTGCATGTATCACAAATAACGTAAATAAAAGTGGTATATGACAAATTAAAGAAGGCATAACATTTTAACCTTATTTTTCGGAATTTATATAGTTTCATGGTTTTTTTGAGCTGAGCGGCAGGCACAAGGTAATAGGGTACGCGGATGACCTTGCTTTATTAGGGGAAAGCCGGGAAGAGGTGGCTGAAGCGGCCAGGGTCTTGCAGCAGGAGGCGTCCAAGATAGGTCTCAGGATCAATCAGGTAAAAACAGAATACCTCCACATGAAACGATACAAAAATACACGGGCTCGGTGTGGTAAATAGTCTTCACGTAGGGGGTACCTTCTACAAGGGAGTTGACAAATTTCGGTATCTTGGTTGCACCGTAACCGACACTAATACCAGAGAGGAGGAGATAAACATCCGCATCCAAAACACCCTGCGATGCAGTGCAGCCCTCCACAAGGTGTTGGTGTCCAGGCTTCTCAGCAGGAATACAAAGTTAAGGATCTATAAAACTGTCATAAGACCCATCCTTATGTATGGTTGTGAGGCGTGGACACTAACACAAAAAGAGGAACGTCAACTCCTTGTAGCGGAAAGGAAGGTCTTGCGTAATATCCTGGGACCTGTCCAGAAAGACGACGGCACGTGGAGGATCCGTAAAACCATAGAGATCCAGGAGCTGGTGGTCGAACCCAACATCATCGGCGTAACCAAATCACACAGACTTCGCTTGTTCTGTCACCTACTCCGAATGGGAGAGGATCGTGCTGCCAAGAGAGCGTACGTGGGACGACCGACTGGTCGCCGCCCGATTGGGCGACCCAGGTACCGCTGGGAGGACAGTGTGTAGGCAGATCTGCGAACTCTTCAAGTCGGCAACTGGCAAGAAGTTGCGCACGATCGGGACAGATGGCGTGCTCTCGTTTCGGAGGCCAAGACCCTCTTTGGGTCCCTGAGCCAAATTAGTTAGTTAGTAGTTAGTTCATGTATTTTTATCGTCACGTATTGATGGATTATACAAGAATACTTGTATAAAATGTAAACGTGTAAAAAATGCTGATATTGATATATTCCTGTTTTTCGATAAAGTGAAACCGTCTCTTGGGTGTGCTTAGGCTATAGACAAGAAAGTAGTACTACTCAGAAAAAGAAGGGCGCACATAAACGAGAAGGTCGCGTAAGTCTAGATTAATGATGATCAAAGTTAATCTTGTGATTTACTGATCGATGGTAGGTATTATTATTACTAGGCAACTAGAAAATTTATAATAAAGAGGAAAAATCCGTGTTTTTTTGTATGTTTGTGTGTAGGGTATAATAACCCCTCCGTTTCCAGACTTTGCGTTCCTGAGCAATCTCTGGCCAATTTTTTAGAACGGAGTCTAGCTCGTCCCGCCATCGCCGACGAGGTCTGCCGCGTCTCCTTTTTGAGCTGTCGGGCTGCCCTGGCTAATCTGGGTCCAAAGCTCACTCGGCATGCGGCTGATATGACCAGCACAGTTACACTTCAACTTAGCCGCTTTCCGAGCTACGTCGACTATTTGGGTCTTGGAGCGCAGCGCGGTGTTCCGGATACGATCCATTAATTTTACATCTAATATGCTGCGCTCAGTGCGCTCCATACTCGCTGGCAAACTTCGAGTATGGACTTCTGAGTATGATGGTAGGTATAGGAATGTAATTTCTACAGTCATAGATATCTGATACGATGAAGTCCACTAGAATATTTCTCCCCAAATAAATTACAGTAGATATTATTGAGGTTACAAGAAAATTCACCGAGCAATTTTTTCACTAGGTGTGCGTGTGCGGTGCCTTATTTCGGAAAGCCGTAGCCGAGCCGTAAGCTGCCTCCATGTTTAACATTAATTTAAATTGTCCCATGACAGTATGATACAGTAGTATATTATACATGACAGTATTATGTAGTATTGGAATCGACCAACAATTAAATTCCAAATACAATACTTCATATCAAACATTAATTATTGTTGATTGCATTAAACAAAGGGATCGGTATATATGCTTGGGTTACCTGAAACACGTGGAGCTATTGAAACTTTAAACAAACATTGGCACTCGATTGTTTCACGTCATACATATTAATTTCAGGGTTCATTTCAATATCAACAAACGGGAGTCAAACAGCTGAACACAGCGGGTCGCGGTTGGGCGTCCCTGACTAAAGTATCGGTGGTATTAAATGAAAGGGTTCGGCGGATATTTAAGATCAAATCGTCAAATATTCTACTATATTTGTTTGATTCGTTTAAAATGTCGGAATATCCGTACGTAATATATCTAATAGGCCACTACTGAATTTTGTTAAATTCCCCTTAATTAAATATTTTTACCCAATATAAATAAAGAGTAGTTCAGAGTCACAAATGATCAATTGAAGCATTTGAACACACTATAGAACTTAACTTGACATTATTTATTACGAAAGGTTACTTAGCAAAATGGATATCAAAATTAAGTCAGACGGGAAAAATAAATATTAGGTACGGCGTCTTCGTTAACAGTAATTTAAAAATCCTCTTGTTTAGCGATTACATTATAAACCCTATGTCTATTGCTACTATTGCTCGTAATGGGTTTCCACGCTGTATTAGTTTAGGTTATAGTTAGCCTGGTAAAGGTCGCGGGAGTCCGCTGGATGCGGGTGGCGCAGGACCGGTCATTGTGGCACTCTTTGGGAGAGGCCTATGTCCAGCAGTGGCCGTCTTTCGGCTGATATTATGATGATGATGATAGTTAGCTCTGTTAATGATATTCAGATCAGGTAATTATTGGCCCGCTGCCGCTCGTAATTGTGCCACACAAAATTGACAGGTAGACGCGTGTCGCGTACAGGCGTCTCCAATAATTTTATGCATGAATTTCGCCCGCAAGAGAGATGTAATATTTAGTATAAAGAGACATCGGGGACGCCTTGTAATCCGTGTGACTTCGGAAGTGATTTTAGCTTCTTAAGAAAACTAGCAAGGATGAATATTCACTATCACTCTGTTTAATGGTGAAGTATGAAAAGAATAATGAATACAATATTTGACATTAAAATTAGAGTAACAGGGACAATCACCATTTTAAATATGTACCTATACGACTTACATGGTACAGGTAATACCATACTTTCACTAATACATGAGTAGTTATGAATTTTAACGGCGACGCGAGACGCGAGCTGAGTCGAATATCGTTGACCGTAGATATAATTAAGATAAGGGACAAAATACGGTCGTAAAATTAACTTACAAGAAACTAGGAAAACTAAAAAGGTTAGGCTATACGCAAAATTCCATCTACAACCAAAATCCACGGTACCTTTGTTGTCGCTGCACTGAATCGGCGCCGTCCCGCTGCGCTGTTAAGGCTCCGTGCGCCGAGACGTGGCACCCGATCCGTCTAGTTTCGTGTCACATGCTTGTACTTGATCACAAATCTTTATTTAACTATAATCTAATTAAAATGCGCACACTTTTGTCCGTCAACAGTTTTTGAATGACGTTTTTTTTTGTTTTTATATTTTCAGTGACCAGCGAGCACGGCCAGTGCGCAAAGAGGTTTCCATAGAAATTTGAATGTATTTAAAATAATGCGTCTGTACCTGTAATTACCTGAACAACGGTTATTCATGAAAAGCCGACTTAGTTGTTTTTCAGGTACTTAATTCGTGACTTCGTCCGCGGGGCCCCGGGATAAAAGCTATCCTATATTTTAATCCAGGTTATAAACTATCTTCGTGCAAAATTTCATTCAAATAGGTTCAGCCGTTTAAGCGTGATTAAGTAACAAACATCCAAACATCTAAACTTTCGCATTTATAATATTAGTACGATATATTATCTTTAGTTTGGCAATACGGGATAACAAATAAATCTGTGACTGACGTTAAAATCAAAGTGCTTATTAACAATAAAAACAGAGCGTGTACCTAAAACGCTAACTTCAGTCGTTTGAGTATCCCTACACTGAGAAAAATGGATTGAAGACGACGTAATAAAATATTATGCAAACATTCAAAAATACGCTGCTTGCCACTAATAAAACAGTGCGCAGCATTTTAAATAGTGACACGAATCTAAATCTTTTCTGCTAGAATTGAACTTCATTGTGCAAGAAACCTCACCAAAACATAAGGTACAAGTGCCTTATCTTTTATAGTGCAAGTAGCATACAATATTATGCACACGGCACCAAAAAGACATAACGCATCATAATGTACAGTGATCAATGCACGATAAATTAGTGACGTCACAAATGCACCATAAAATATCGTTATTTGCGTAGAAAGTTATGGTTCAAAGAGTGGCACCATGGTGTTTTGTGCAATGCATGTACATATATATTTCAAACTATGCAGCAAGTTTGATAGTGCAAAGCCATAATTAAATCGTGCATATATGCACATAAAAGTTTCAAGCGGGGCGCGGGCGAGGGGGACAAGGGGGGGTTGGATGGGCAGTGTGCAGTTCACATTTTGTCCTTGCGTGATGTGCGTGTTTATTCAGTGTCGATCTAATATATGGATCCAATGGGAGACCTCCTTAGAAAATGGGATTTGATGAAAAGTCGTCGAACGCTTTGCTAGTAAGTACCTAGTTACCATTTTTTTTGAATGGTTAGTCAAACAAAAGTAAAGTCAAAGTTAAAATAGTTTATTCAACACTATGATACATATCATACATATCTCCCATAGAGTGTCATAAAAGTAATAATAAAGTATCTAACCTTTATATCCTAGATTTATATCCCAGATGCGTTAGACATAGAAACTACATTCGGTGTAGATTGGAGAACATAGACCGGGCCTCTGTAGAATAAACTTCGTAACCAGCTGTTTGCGTATTTAATTACGCAGCAAACGCCGGCTGACGAAAATATTAAGCTGCCTGAAAACCATGATCTCCTGCAGATGAGCCAGGATATAGCGCATCCAATTTCGCTGACCTGATGATGTATTTCGGAGACAACCCCACGGAACATGAGCCGCACGTATGTGTTATCTTACTATTTGAAGGAAATCGAAACGTTTCAAACGTATAGCCGTCCTTAATTCTGAGAATTTATTCAGAAAACTGAGTTTTTATTAAATGCTTTTGTTTTTTCAGATGATGAGGATGCTAGATAACTGATGCGATAATATTGCTGGATTGCCTTTACAAGATTTCGCCGGCTGCAAGCAGGAAGGGGGGTTCTGGAAGCCGACCCGAAGTGCTGTTTTTTTATTAATGTCTTGTGTTTACGAAAAATAAATATTAGTATAATTTAAAAAAAATGTTTATTAATTCACGTACTCATATCTGCCCGAGCACAATACAGAAAAATTGTGCTGGAATTCACAATACCTGTAGCAGTATGCGACCACAAACGATATAGCCTATATCGTTTGTGTGCATACTGCTACAGGTATTGTGAATTCCAGCACATTTTTTCTGTATTGTGCTCGGGCACGTAATGGGATGATGCCGAGGTAGAAAAGCACTAAAACATTTAGTGCACTCGCATGTAAAAACGTGGTTCCATCATGGGCAGGCACGAAATATTACGGGGCACGACTTGATAGGCACCAACTAGTAAAATGCAAACGCACATAATAGCAGAATGCGCTATAAGTTATCGCAATGCATTATACTATAAAGTGCCTCCAAAATATGTATTTTAAAGCAGTGCACTATAAGTTTTCTTGCTTAAGGCAATACGTTATGATTCCTTGCACTATCTTTTATATTGCGAGTTGCAAATGAGCTTGTGACGTCACTAAATTGATGACGTCACGGTGGAATCATATTTTTTTGTGCACAGCCGGCAGCGTAACTTTACGTGCTTGCACGATTGGTCAAAAAGATGTGCAATCACATAAGTTTATAGTGCCACATTTTTCTCAGTGTATGTCTAAAGTCACCAGTAGCCCTTCGGGCTGTGGCCGGGAGAATGAAGCAACTAACGTAACTACCAGCGTAGACAAGTTTAGATTCTTAAGGTAACAGAGACGTGAATAGGATACTATTGTGATCGCAGGCGTAATATTTACTTCACACTACTGCTTCACGAAGTATAAAGAAGGGCGCATACGCATGGGTATTTGGGGTAGTATAGGTGAACCGCATCTGTTGGGTGCAAGTTGGGTTTTCAGTTTTAATATGTTGGTGAATTGTATTGTGATTTGTGTTCAGACCTCGAGTGTTGCAAAACCAATATTTACCCAGCCCGTGTTGGTAAATCTTAGGTTTTACCAGTAAATCCTAGAATTTACCGCACTTTGGGCTTTTACAGAGCTTTTTACTATATAATTATTCTAAATTTTAATTTTAATTATTAGCCATGCTCGATTGAGCAAAAACGTCGAGCATGTCTAAATGCGGGACAAAGCATTAGATTGAATAGGAAACCAAAGCGAAACAGCCGATCTACATTATTGTCTAAAATACCTAAACATTTATAATCGAACGTGAGAATTATATAAATTAATCCAAATTCATTCAAATCAAAAGAAAATAGGAGGCTTGGGAAATCAAGACAATTATTTGAAAGTGCCTGTGAAAATAACCGCTGTTAATTTAAATTTATAGAGGCTATTTTCACAGGCAATTCTTTGGCTTTGGTGATCAATTCTGACTTGACTGAGGAAAAACTTGAATGTCATAATTTTGGCGGTAGGAAATTTTTATATTCAAGGGCTATAGCCCTAAAGGAAATAATCCGAAAACGATGAGATAAAATGCAATTAACAGTGGTTACCTAATGCTTGGTTTTTAATACTCTAGCCTACCTAAATCTAAAATTAGAATATTTGATTATTATTACATTACATAGACATTATTAAATTACGCTGTTATTATCTTTTTCAGCCACAATTACGGAGATGAAAGGAGTTAGCTTGATCAAAATCGGCTGTGGAACTTATTTCCTATTATTATTACATCGTTCTACTTCTTAATTTTTAATACTCGTAGATTTAAATCAATACCTAAGCATAAGGATCACTTTTCTACGATTTCATTATTCACAAATTTTATTTACTTATTCGGTATTAAAATTGCAATTAAAACATGTCACAATATCAAATTAAAACAATGAAATGATATTTGTCAAATGTTTTTATGATTGATTTCATTTATTTATTTACAGTTTGGTGTCCTCATTTAACAGCGTGCAAACATTTCGTTACAACTCGATATACATAGTCGCGATCGCTTGCGAGCGGCTATGATTAGCAACCCACACTAGGATGTTTACTGTGTGCGTGCGGTTCGAGTGCTGCCGTGCTGTTGGACCGACCCTTCTTAATCATTGTTATACTTTCACTTTACAGTGAAGTAGGAAATAAAAATCAGTAGTTTTAAATGTTTTTATTTTATTAAACTTACGCACTTATTTGCTTACCATAAAACTAGTGCATATGCCAAATCTTGGGATTAACTGTCAAAGCGGAGCCTGAGCTCCTTTAGGGCACAACCGGGAATAACGCTAGGGGATGATGATGACGCACTTATTTTCTTATGTCATACGGTATAGTTTTGTATGGAGACTCGACCGACTCTAACAGTGTTTAAATTACAAACACAAGCCGTCGGAATATTGGTCCGAGTAAATCCGAGCCCCTCGTGTAGTTTAAAATGTTCAAATTATTATACCTTTAGACGAAGTTTTAGTGAATACATTTTATTTTTGATGTAAAATAAAATAATTATGTTATTTTCTAAAATAAATAAATGAATCTATCTATATTTTAAGTTTCTCCTAGGTAAGTATGTCCCTAATTGACATTGACCTACTTTTCACCCATCAACCATTTCTGGCAAAACACATTTTGATAAAAAAATATTAATTTCGGCACCATCTTCTCCTTCCAAAACCAGTCATCATTATTCATTTTTGCAGTCTTAAAGCTGGAACTTTTCTCCTGACACTGAACTGGCATTACATATGGCATGATATATGCCAAAATATTCCAAAAGAGCTCTTTTTGGAGTTCCTTGATTGTCTTGTGCAATATCCTTTGTTTTTGCAGTATCACATATCATGATAATCATCATATCAGCCGAAAGACGTCCACTCCTGGCCAAGAATTTGATCCTCACCCATATTCGACGGTTTTTCTGAAAATAAAGTTCATCTTTACCACAAAAAGTAATTACCAAAAACATTGATTTCCCTTGAAAAGTACATTTTCTAAGTTTAATAACCGTAGTTTTAAATACTTATAACGTTTTCTCACTCAAACTTCCAACCCCTTTTTCAGCATTCTATGGGTGGAATTTTCTAAAACAGTGAAACATGATATGTTTTTTTTATATTTTTTGAAGAGTGTATTCCCAGTTATATGACCGTAAGTTTAAAAAACAAAGGTTTTTTTTATTCAGAATTCCACCCCCCTTCTCATCCCCTATAAATTTAGCCTTACCCCTAGTACAAATCGTAAAAGAAACCTCTATGACAAATTTCAGCTTTCTATGTGTAAAGGTTTGGGCGCGGCGCGCGCCGCAGGCTAAGATGATGATGATGAATTTTATAAAACGATTACTAACTTGAAAATATTTCATACAATCGTTACATAACCCCTAGGCAAGTGCGGTATAAACATAAACAATATTAATAATATTGGTGACTTAACTTTTAACTTGTCTGGCCCTACGTAGTATTATTGGATTTTTTCATCCCAAATAATTTTCGTTTATTACCCATTTCTATAAAAAGTTACATCACTTTAGTGCTTTGTGAAACAATACAATAAATAAACTTACTTAACATGTAAAATTACTTACCAAGTATCAATCAGTAGCGGACGCACTACAGCTGGTCAGGCACGTGTCGGGTACGCTCGGTCACCGACCTTTGGGCAGCGACGAGAGCGATACGTCCGTTCTTTGGGAAGGCCCGGCGCGTAATGAATTAAACAATTTTTTTTTTTTTTTTTTTTTTTTTTTTTTTTTTTTTTTTGAACCTGACTGTTGCTATAATAGGACGAACCCAATATAGCGGTCGAATTGCGTGGTTGGAGGGTAGCCTGGGGAAAATCCAGGGGGAGCCTCCGGCACGACCACGCGGGAAAGTTTGTACACTGGAATACTCTACGAGTTTGCGCTCCAGTGAGATTGGTTGAACGGTATCAACCGAATCTGGGGTGTGAGTGGTGTCGAACTACTGGGAGTTTTATCGCTGGTTCGCTAAAACCTAGCCTAGCTGAGGAGAGTCCAGCAAGAAACTCAGCTAGGCCCGACTTGGGTCGGACTGACTCTACCCGGTATGCGGCGGTACCGGGACGAATAGGGACTGTATGTGTCTGTGTTGTCGCGATCTCGCGGTGGACGTCCCCGCCGGCGGGAATGCCGAAGTGTACGCGATGTGTTGGACGCCGAAAGCGCAGCGTTCCATCTTTCGATGGACGCTGTGATTTCGTCGTCCGGGTCCGTGAGTGTGTGCCTAGGACGCCGGACCGTGCGGCCCCTAATCAGTGAGCGCCGAGTAACGACAGAGGGGGGAGGGATGGGAATGTAATCAGCAGCCTTCCTAACTAACGGATTCCTATGGTGGGGAGCGTTGTCAAAATAACGTCTGGCAGCCTGCTTAAAGAAACCATACATGGTGCTAATCTCCATGTCGTGGTGCAGGCTGAGGTTCGATTGGTACCACGGGGCACCAGTCGCCCTACGGAGAAAACGATTCTGAATGACCTGAAGCGGCTTGAGTGATGACATAGGCACGTGAGCAAATGCTACACTTGCATATGTCATGATTGGACGAACACAAGTCTTGTAGAGTGTCAGCTTATTTCTAAGTGACATTTTACTAAACTTGTTGATCATCGGCCCAAGCCTTCCTAGTACGAACAACGCGCGGTTGCGAACCCTACGGATGTGGCTACGGAAAGTCAGTCTCCTGTCGAGGGTCACTCCAAGATATTTGGCCTCGTTGACCCAGGGGATGGGTCGGTCAAACAACTGGATCGGAGCCACCCGTCTTTCTGTACTAACGCAGTCAGACGGGTGGAAGACTATTGCAGTGCTTTTTTCCGGGTTGACTTCGATACGCCAAAGATTAAACCAACGACCTAGGTCGGTGATTGCCTCTTGGAGGTATCGCCGGATAGTAGCGTACTTACAATGGGGAATTAAACAACTTTTTCGCTCGTGGCTATATAGTGGTTTTTTAAAAATGGGCAAAATTAACTGGGTCACCCATAAGCATAAAAAAAAATCACGTAATATTAAACAAGTCCTGTATTTTTATAATAAAATGTTTGATTTCCAAAACATCATCAAATACGTGAATAAAAATAAAAAAACTTACCGAATTAGACATTATGTAGTACTATTTTTTTATAGGAAAAACCAATATTTTAGAACTAGTGCGATTGCTATGTACTAAAAGACTATACATTCCATTGTAAAAGGCAAACATCGATACATTTTTGAAGGTTTAAAATGGAAATATTCTACCTGAAAGATATTCTACCTGAGCTCTGACGCGTATTTTTGCAAAACACTCCGACGAAAACCTGGTTGTTTTAAATAACCGTTTATATAAATACAATTATAGCAATGCTATGGTCTAGAATAAGAGTTTATCTATACAAAACAGTAGTTTACTATAACAATGCAATAATTTGAACGAAACTGTGGCCTTTGAAAAAGCCTTAAGTTAGCTAAAATACGAACTTTTTGTTTGCACGCTCTTAAGTTGTTAAATACTATAATGATAGGTAGGTACGTTATGATTACTTTCGCAACATATGTACATATGTGCGTACCGCCGCTCGAGTCTAACTCCACTTAAATCTTCCTACCTATTTTAATGACATGCTCTTACACTATTCAGTTAGCCACCTAGACGTAACGTAGACTCAAAACAGACTAGATAATTACCAGAGTCCATACGCAATCGGAAACAGTAATGTGGACATTACCAAACCGCTGTCTAAGCCAGCACCTGCGAATTAATGACGTGCTGAGTCCACCCGGGTTAATTGCTCAGTCCCCGGGCACTCATCAAAGTGGTCAAATAGACTGTTTGTGCACTGTGTCTGCAGAATTGTACATTGCATCTATGATTGTTAAATTTTGCGATGCGAGTGAATCCGTTCAGAGTTCGTGTCAAATGACTGACGTTCCGAATATGAATAATAATAATATTATTGTTTATTGCACCGAAATAAAAATAAAAATGATTACAAAACAATTACCTAACACTAAATAGGTAGCAACCGGCAGGTAGATGAATCTTGGATCAGCTGGCTCTGGTTTTAGATATTTTAATAAATACCAGTTAAAGTGCTACCGTTGTTTCCATCGTCTCACCTATCCATTTATACAGTCCACTCTCATCCACTAGTTATCACTTTAATAGGTTATGTTATCACTTATGCTACTTGGAAACACTAAGATTGTCAAAAGGATGCTAAGGATTGTCATTTTCGGGAACACCCAAATACTCCGAAATATTTTATTCCGAATTTTTTAATTCCGATTTTCAAAACTCCGAATTTCATGATTCCTGAGATTTATAATTTCGATTACTAAAAAACACGAATTTTATTTTACCTAATTCAAAATGTCGATAGTTTTTTTTCCGATTTTTATAACACCGAACAATCCAAAGCGCGATGACACTTCGCCCGAAAAATAGTATTCCGATTATCAAATTTCCGAAATTTTGTGTTTTTAATAATCGGAATTTTATTTCTTAGGAATTCAGAAATTCAGAATTTTGATTCGGGTTTAAAAATCCGAAAATTGCGACAGCGGCCGGCGAAGTGCCCGAACCGAACACTTTTTTACCACCTAATACTTAGCTGCGGTAGAGGGATCTTAGAGGTGGTCCCGTCTTTCTCAGACATAAATTTATCAAACAGGAGAATTACATTTCGTGTCTCCTAGTTTCGTAGACAGAAATTACATAGAATTTCGTGTTATAGAAACGTTTCATATAACATTCGGTCCATGTATTTTTATTTCAAATATATCATGCTATCAACTTCTTTTTACTTCAATGAAACATACTTTGCAGAAACTCAATTTAATGAATTTCAAAATCATGTTATTTTCTTTAATCGACAGTAGAATTTTGCTTTAACGATCATTTTTTTGTTCGGTGCTTTTTTAATAATTTCATATTATAAGATAAAAGATTTTAATAATTACATTCAACATCATAATTATTAGCGTTTCATTAAAATAGGGCAACTTGAAAATGGGGGGAAGGGGGAGCCACTCGCAGTAATAAAAACAAACAAGTGCAACACTTGTGTTATTGGTAGGTTTGGTTAGGGTCAACTTGCGTCCCTTAGAGCGGAAATAGGCACCCCGCAAAGCGGGGTGACGTCGACGCACCGGCGGTTAGGTTAGGTTTAGGTAAGGTTAAAATAATTATCCTCCTGGATCCCCCGGTCCTCACATGATGACATAACATCTGCAGTCGTCAGAACGTTTCCAAACGAAACTGTCAACCTGATAAATAAACACCGAGTCACAAATGGCCAATCAGCGATCAGTTTTGCAAGGGGAAAACCCCATGTTTTTTTTTTACTAATTTTCCGACATCAATAGATGTACTTAAAGGTATATGCTTTGTAATTCAATCAAATGAATAACTAAAAGTATAATTATCTTTGCAACAACAATCTATGATTAAAATTTCTCCAGTCAGTATTCCGCGCATTGATAATTCGATACATTGATAGTATGAGCAATAATTTTATTATAAACCATATTCTATAAAACTGTTGTCTTGGTAGTAAAATTTACAATTTACATAAACTAAATAATATGAGGATGCAGAATGTCATGAATATCGAATGATTAAGTTTTACTTTTAACAAAAATCAATGATTAAAATTTCTACAATCTAAATATTCTGCGAAATGAATATTCTACCAAATGATAATATGCGAATAATTTTGTGTGAAACTAAATTCTACGAAACTGTAGTTTTCGAAAGAGTGTACAACCGACTGTAATTCTGATGTTTCGGACTTTTGTTTAGGCGGGTTTAATAATTATTGGTCGGTGTAATGATATTCGGATTTTTGAAAAGTCGATATTTTAATAATCGGAATTAGTTTTTTTCATATTTCAGATTAAATACAGTCGGACTTCTTGTTATTTCGGGGTATTGAAATTCGGAATTTTGATTATCGGAATTGTAACCGTTAGACATTTTGAAACGGATTTATAAAAATTGGATTTATGAAGAATCGGAATAGTTATATTAGAAGTTTAAAAACATTTGGAATTATGAAAATCGGTATTTTGAAATTCGTGATTCCGACTGTCGGAATTTAGTTTTTCGTATTTATGTAGTGTACCCGTAATTTGCATAACTACCTACTAATGAATATGTAGAACTGGCAATTGACTTGGAAGTTGTAGTGACGTGTGTGATGTGAGTGGAAGTTGTGGAAACAAACTACATTTAAATTAGTTAGAACGTAGCTAAGTTTGAAGTAGGTGTTAATATAACTTGTTAAATGTTGTGCATTGTAAAACCCTTCGCATAATGCTTCAAAATCACAAGACAGATTTCTTAAGTTGATATTCAAATCATAAAAGAATATTGTTGCCATAAGAACTAAAAAAAAATTTGTACCTCTTTAAGACATTGCCATCCATAATCGAACGAGGGAGCGAAGCGAACGAAGCATCATCATCAGAATCGTCATCATAATCAGCTAAGACGTCCACTGCTGGACATATGCCTCCCCCAAAGAGTGCCACACCACTGTGACCACGTACCGGAAGGCGCAACGTGGTTAGGTCCCGCACAAGGTAGACTGGTGACCTGCTAAAGGTCGCGGGGGTCCGCTGGATGCAGGTGGCACAGGACCGATCATTGTGGCTATACTTCAGCTTGGGCCGAAACTCATTTGTATGTCCAGATGTCCGGAAGTCCCGCTTTCCCGCTGTTATCTTCTACAAGTCGCATTTCTCAACCGATTCCCGTAATATTTTGTTAGCAGTTCATTAATTACATAAAACTTTGTAGTCACTTTTTCGAAATTATTAATAGTAATAATAAAGACATGTATATTGTAGTCTATCTTATCTTATTATTATATTATATATTTATATAGTGTATCTGTCCATTAGCCATGTGTGGGTGATGGCATGGATGCACTTTTTTGTACTTTGAATGCCCTTTCAACCTGAACCGTATTACGCTGGCTCGATGACCCAAAGTGGATATTGGCCTCTGATACAAGAGAATGCTACCCTTCCCTATTCTGCGCGACCTCACGCCAGTTGGATGCCCCAAGGGTGGTCAGATCTTTTTCTTATCTCATGCTCTGAAAGTGGGTCGTTGTTGTTCTAAAAAGTGTGCAGAAAGTGATACGTTTCTAAAGTGAAACACGAAATACATACATAAGAAATATTTTTAATGTTCAAATTATAATTGTAATTTTATTATCTGTATGTCACGTGACCGAAAACGCCGACCACCATTTTTTTCTCGTGTCTATATGGGACTATTCTTTCTGCTCTGATGACGTCATGATAATAGCGGCTGCCATATTGTTTAATTTTCCGTGTGTGTTTTCTTTTTACTTTCTTCGTATTCCATATGAAAAGTAGAGTGTTTAACTCGGGTTGAAAGTCACCCATTTCTGACTCGAACCATTGACGCTCTCAGTTCGTTCGAGCGCCAAAATATCTCGTCAGAAATGGGTGCCTTTCAGCCTTGGTTAACAATCTACTATGAGGGCTTCGTCACTCCAGCGGTACCTACCAGCATTTAGAGCCACTATTTCATATTCTAGTTATTATAAATGCACCAATTTTATTTTAAAACCGGTTAAGGCATCGGCGTAGGCAGGACTGGTCCGAGAACTTTTAGTAACTGGCGATCACAATAGACCAGCAACGGTTCAAGGGCTCAGCAGCCCGGGATAGTTCCTATCCGAAATATAATAATACAGGTATGTATATGTATGTAAGCGGTCTATAAATAAACTCATTTAATTTTTTCTATAAAGATCAGGGGTGTAAAAGAAAATGAAGAATCAGATCATCATGTTCGTGTACAAATCCAAAAATAGTTGAAGCCAACTCGTCGTGTATGAGATGAGAAGCTTTATTCCTAGCCCAAATCCAATCAGCGTTACGAAGGCAAAATGTATTGATGAACTCGTTTATCAGGGACGATGTGCGGGCAAAACCAACATGAATATGTGTCATCACATCCATATATCTATCATCCACCTACACCTGCTTCCCTCTACATATTTGCTATATCCTGTTAATATAAGTTTAGATGTTTGTTCAACTCAATTACCTAAAAAAAGGATTTGTGTGAAATTTGCCATATATATATATAAAGATGATTATATATTCATAAAAAAAAAACTGTTTATTTCATGAGAAAAAAAGTATGTTAGTATATTATAGAGACTGGCTAAAATCTTATATTTTTTAGATTTGATACTCGTACATAATAGTTTATGATTTAGATTTAAATATACATAATACTTTTCATCCCGAAAGCTTTGGAAATAATCAGGGATGGATATGATAAGATAAGGGAATAAAAGTTTCAATAATAAGTGTTGAAGAAACAAAAGACACAGTTTTCGACAAGGCGGCTCCATCTGAAGAATAATATTATAATGTTTCAATATAAAGACTGGTTAAATATATTAAGTAATATTATATTCATATCTCATGCTGGCACTCGTCGTCGTTAGATTTTACGGAAACTATTTGCATCCCTACGCAGGGTCGACCGGCGATGAATACTAATTAATCTGGGCCTTGTGCTTATTCGTAAACGATACGACTAGACTATAAACTTAAGGGCGACATTACCAAAATCCTGCGTAAACCACCGATTAAGCCACAGTCACGTGTCTGTCCTTCTGACCCCCGCGTGTATTTTAATAGTTTTTTTTACATTGTTTTCCTAACAATTTTTAATGCATGCCCGTAAAGAGGACGGTATGGTAAAATACACCCACCCGACCACCACCTTGCCACTAAACCGACATCAGGATCAGTCACAAAATTTTAATTAGCTAGCAAATAAAGATTAATAATAATGCCTGAGACTTGGCTCTAGGAAATATCTCGCAACGTTTTACGGTGTAAGAGTTTCGAGGCTTGGCCTGTTTTTTATGGTCTAGTTTTCCCTCTGGGTTGGAAGTTCAGTTTTTTTTTTTATTTAATTATTTCCAAATACAAGTTACATGATAAATTACAAATATATACTCGCCAAACTAAGTTTGATGGCGAGACGCGCTCATTTACTATAACTATTGTAACTTAACCTAATTTGCTTTTATTACTATTATACCGGGATGTCGTCGGTGTAGTGTCGGGTAAGTCTAGCTCTAGGGTCTTCTGCCGGACCAACTTCGGGTTTGCGAATTCACGTGTATAGCTGTCCGTAAAAACGCTCTATCTCACTCAAAAGCTCAGGTTTGGAAAAAACGACTCTGCCGTCCTCAGTTTTCAACCTTGCGAGCTGGCTCTGCCCAATAGACAGATCTCGTGCGAATACTTTTGAGCCCTTATTTCGCTCGATGTCCTCTTCGATACGGTTCGTATTGAATTGGCGCAGATCGCGGGTAAGGGACTTGGAGATCCGTTTATTGAGCCGCCGGTATAAAGTCGCATCGGCTGAAGACTGCAGAATCATTTCACTCCTTTCCTTCATGAGCTTCTGAGTGGAGCTAGAGACCCTTTTAGTTCTGTTGGGCCGCTGGGCCTTGAAGAACTTAGACCCAGTGGCACGGACAGCTTCCACCAACCCGTCGTTAAGTTCGTCCACATCGCCACCTAGGCAATCGAAACGGTTTTGGAGTTCCAGCTGAAAGCTCTCGGGGGTTTGGATTTGGGTGGATACTGGACGGAGCGTAGACTTCATCAGGCGAGAGCGCTCTCGCTTGACACATATATTCAATATGCCTCTTACCAGGCGGTGATCACTCCCGGTTTTAAACGTATTGATCAAAGAGACATCATTGAATACATGCTTCCTCTTCGACCTGATGAAGTCAATCTCGTTTTTAGTCACACCATCGGGACTCATCCAGGTCCACTTTCTGTGCTCGCGTTTCTTGAAGGAGGAATTCATCATGTAGAGTCCCTCCTTCTCCAAGAAACCAGCCAATAGTTGGCCCCGGTGGTTCCGACTTCCGACTCCGAATTGCCCCACTATCAGCTCCTCACCATCTCTCTTGCCTAGTTTAGCGTTGAAGTCCCCCATGACAACGGTGAAGTAGGTTTGGAACTTTGCATGGCCTTAGATATATCTTCATACATAGCCTCCACCTCGTCGTTGAGGTCGGCGCGTAAACCTGTATGACCTTCAACGTGTACCTGTCGGATACTCTGAGTATAAGGTACGCCACCCTGTTCGACACACTCTCGATCTTCACCACGTAGTTCACTAGGGACTTGTGGACGATGAACCCGACACCTCCCTGGGACTGTTGGTCGCCCTCCCGGAATAGAGCAAGTTGCCCGATGTAAGGGTTATCGTGTCCTCCCCGTCTCTTCGGACTTCCGATAACCCTATGACGTCCCGGCGCAACTGGCTCAATCCTTCCTCCAGTTCCATTATCTTTTCGTCGGTCCGCAGTGTGCGCGTGTTGTATGTTGCCAGGGCCAGGGGTCGTCGGTGGTGGTAGCCGGATCTTCGCCGGAGATGCTTAGCACCCCTGACCCCGCTAGTACCCTGGCCGCTACCATAACCAGGGTACCGGGGGTCGCCGGAACCTCGGGGCCGTGGCTTTGTTGTATTCTGCATGGGGGTTTGTTGTATTCTATATGCCATAATCGCCATGCTTGGCATGCGGGTTGGCGATCACAGTGTTTCCACCGAACTCCAGGGATGCTGCTGCCCATCCCCCGGTGGTCCTGGTCGTAGTTTTAGGACATACCCGGGTCCCCCGACACTACACCGACGGCATCCCGGACATCAGCCTGTACGAGATTAGAATGGCTCTGAAACAGCTTAAGAATAGCAAGGCACCCGGTGAAGACGGAATTACAGCCGAACTCCTGAAGGCGGGTGGAAAAACGATCCTCACGGCCCTTCAGAAGTTATTCAACACCGTCCTACTGGAAGGGAGAACGCCAAAGGCGTGGAACAGAGGTGAGGTGATGCTGTTCTTCAAAAAGGGTGACAACACTCTACTGAAGAACTACCGACCCATCTCACTTCTGAGCCATGTCTATAAGCTGTTTTCAAGGGTCATTACGAATCGTCTCGCACGCAGGCTTGATGACTTCCAGCCTCCCGAACAAGCCGGTTTCCGAAGAGATTTTAGTACCGTAGACCACATTCATACGCTCCGCCAGGTTATACAGAAGACTGAGGAGTATAACCTGCCTCTCTGCTTAGCGTTCGTGGACTACGAGAAAGCCTTCGATTCGATCGAAACCTGGGCTGTACTACAGTCTCTCCAACGGTGCCAAGTAGACTGCCGCTACATCGAAGTGCTGAAGTGTTTGTACGAGACGCCACTATGTCAGTCCGACTCCAGGATCAGAGTTCGAAGCCTATTCCGCTGCAGCGGGGTGTCAGACAAGGGGATGTTATTTCCCCAAAACTGTTCACCGCTGCACTGGAGGACGTGTTCAAGACTCTAGACTGGAGAAGGCTAGTAGGGGTTATGAAGGGATTTTTATTTGCTTAATTTAAGCGCTTACTTATTGCGCTTATGTGGCGTTATCCCTTCCCGGGGCCCGTGACGAGCGAGTCTAACCTTCTTAGCGTTGGTGTTGTAGACCATTTAGTTTGTATCAACGATTGCTTCAGCCGCACGCGTTATGTTTTTTCGTAAAAAAATATTCTGAGTATTTTTTTTCTTCATCCATTATCATTATTATCCGTCTCTCTTGTGGTACCTAGTCCACACGCTCTTGTGCTGCGCATTCAAGGTCTGTGTCTGTGTGTCAATGCCTACCTGTCCGAAAACAGTCATTATATTGCTTACCTTTAATTTACTATTACATAGCTGACAGGAGCTCGTATTAGACACTTCATCATATACAAAATAACGATGAACGGCATCTTATTTAGCTTGTGGCATTGTAAGTACCTACAATACAAGGCAATATCTATCCACATCCAATGCAGGCACGGCAGCACAACTAGTTTATTAACTTTTTCCGCATACGACAAGACGAGACACGATTTCAATTAGGGCTCGCGGTCGTGTCCGGGTTTCGTGTATTCGTGTCGGGTACCCGTGCCCGTGTAACACGCCCGCGGGTTTAAGCGACCGGTCCGAACGGATCCGTGTAATTAGCGCACGGGTACCCGTGTACACGTGTATACGGGTACCCGTGCGCTAATTACACGCGGGTAGTACTACCCGTCCTTGAGGTGTGAAGCTAGGAACTATCCCGTAGTTCTAAGAATGTACATACAAGTACTAAATGAGTGTTCGTAGCATTGCAATTATAACATCTTTTTTTTGTGAATAAAAATAGCAGATTAATAAATGTAACAAATTATAACAAAGTACGTAAACTTAGCTTCTCAAATTCAGATTTAAAAAAAAGTAGTACGAATCCATACTGTTATAAATGTGAAAGTGGGTCTGTCTGCCTGTGTCTTTCTGTTACCCCTTCACGCTTAAACCGCTGAACCGATTTAGATAAAATTTGGTATAGAGATTTGAGTCTGGAGGAGGGACATAGGGTATAAACGAGTTCCACGCGGACGGAGTCGCGGGCAGAAGCTAGTAAGTTTTATCCCATAAAAAACATTCCATGTAAAAAAGAGGCCAAGTCTCGAAACTCTTCCACCTTAAAAAGTTGTGAGATAAATATAAACATAAAATAAATATATTAGGAGACAATCTTACACAAATCGACCTAGTCCCAAACTGAGCAAAGCTTGTACTATGGGTACTAGACGACGATAAAAATACTTATATACTTAGATAAATAAATACTTAAATACATCGAAAACATCCATGACTCAGGAACAAATATTCGTGCTTATCACACAAATAAATGCCCTTACCGGGATTAGAACCCGAGACCTCTTGCTTCGTAGGCAGCGTCACTACCAACTAGGCTAAAGCGGTCGTTGACTTTGATATTTCGTAGTACCAAGTCTCAGGCATTATTATTATTCTTTATTTGCTAGCTAAATAAAATTCAGCTACTTGGCAATCACACAACTTTACTGCATTTATGGATTTTTGCACACCTAAAACTATGCAGTATTGTGTGATTGCCAAGTCACACGGTGGAAGAGTTTCGAGCCTTGGCCTCTTTATTACATGGACTGTTTTTTATGGGATCTCACTTCTTTTTGTAGGTTATTGTGTTATCAATACATACAAATTATGATTGCAGTCTCATTCTTGCTTTTTAATTTTTTCTCCCACTCACTGCAAATGTAACTTTGTAATCCTATATATTTATATGGGCTTACAAAGTTATTTATGCGTATCTAGAAAGCTGGACCGAAATTTACTGAAAAAATATTTTAGTTTTAACTAATACGCTAATTATGTTCAAACGCTAATTATGTTCTAAATTAGTACTTTTGTTGATCGGTCAGTGTGTATGTGAGTGACAAAATTAAGAAACTTTGACTAGTTATAATTCTTAAACCACTGATTCAAATTGAATGAAATTTGAAATATACCGTGTTTATACAATGCCGGCTTGGTTAGTGAAAATTCAGGCTTCTAGTTTTATTCACAGCGAAGTTATTGGGGGGGGGGAACTGCTTCGAAAAAAGATGGTACGGCCGTGCCGCTGTTTTGCCCGACTTGGCGGGGGCACCGCCGTGCCCCCAGATTTTTATTTGAGCTTAAAATGTGAAAAATAATGTTGTAGCATTAATCTACTTTGGTTTTGAACCAGAACAGTTACGAAGCTGATGGTTTAAAATTGGCCGGTCCCAATTTTAGACCACCAGCTCTGATAGTACAAAGGGAGGAATCAGTTAGTAAAAAGCATGTATCTATTAAGAATTGGTCTCATTTATTTCAAATTGTGTGGGCCTTTACGGACACTCAATATCACAAATTAAATATAACATTACAGTATCTGACAGAAAAAAACTAAGAAAATCGCAACAAAATGATGTCATTTTTTTAAATCGCAACTGTTGAACAGAAACTAGGTATAAATATTTATTGCAGATCATTGTAATGAGGCGAGCATAGTAAATAGCTAAACCAAATGTAGTAAATGATAGTAATATCCCATAAAAAACATTTCATCGAAAAAAGAGGCCAAGTCTCAAAACTCTTCTACCTTAAAAAGTTGTTCGATATTTCGTAGAGCCAAGTCTCGGGCATTCTTATTAATCTTTATTTACTTGCTAAATAAAATTCTGCAACTTGGAAATCAAACAACTTTACTGCCTTTATTAAATTTTCCACCTCCCTAATATATCCGTTCAGCGGTAAAACACCACAACTCAGGTTGGCGAAGATAACAGATAAAGAATTATTACCTGCTTTAGAACGATGAAGTTCGTGCCTATTTAACCTGTTAAACCCCTTTTCGCCGGCAGGCGACGAACAAATCAAACAAAGGAAACTTACAAGTCTTGAGACGTAAGTAATTAGCTTCAATTTTTTTGGTGAAATTTCGACTTTATCGCAAACGCATAAAACTTAATATTGTTTTGAAATTCAACGACTTTTGGGTTTATCCAAAAAAGTTGCAAGACACTGATAATGCCTTTTCAAATTATAATCTCGTTGCTGCAAATTATTTTTACTTCGTTAAACTACATCAACGATGTTTAGTGCGTCCGAAATTGTAGGATAAAATTCTGTCAAAAGCGCAAGCAGAAAACGACTTTATCATGAGAGCACAAAATCGTATTTTGCTTGCATTCATTTGATAGAATGTACTCTAGTTTCGGATATATAATAACGGTAAACTTTGAAGCTGTAGCAAATTGTCACAATATGGTTTTGTTCGAGTACCTTTGTTTTAAAATGATTACTGTATCCTTTATATAGGTATCGTAGGCAGAGTAATGTTGCAAGTATCGTTTTGATTCAGTGCCTTTATTCGGTGCTCATATTCAACCTCGTGAGTAAAGGTACGGTTTAAAACGGTATACCTTGCAATACCTTTATTAAGTACCGTTAATTAAAACCCTTAATTTCGATACCACATTCAGTCCCTTATTTAGAACCATAATGGCATGTACGGTCAAGGAAAATGAAGGTTTGGCAAATGTCAACTCTATTTGAATGACGTTAAGGATCAACAGTGCTAAACATTAAATTTCCTTGACTGTACAATACAATAAGCGCTCGGTTAAAATTAAATAGTTCTCATGTACAGTCAGCCAAGAAAGTGGTCTACCACTTTTGGACCTTATTTTGCATGCAATAAAGTCGAAAAGCGGTAGAACACTTTCTTGGCTGACTCTACTTACCTAGGTACTGTTTTTGTTTAGCTATCATATCTTTAAGCGGCTATAATAAAAGTTAAACAGTTTGCGTGCCCTTTGTCGGGCAATCATTACATAAAATACTAGGTTTATACAATATTATGACGCAATAGAGTAAACATAGGCTTCCTGCGATGTTTCTTTTGTCGCATACCTAATATAAAACAACATCATACACACCAAACCCATAGAGTTGCTAATGCAAATAGAGTAAAATCAAATAATTATATTCTATTTGCCTCAACTCAAACGGCCACGGACGGTCCGAACCCGCGTGAAATTAGAAACCGCGGGTACGTGTGTACGGGTACACGGGTATCGGGCGGGTTCGGGCGTGTCCGTGTAGAACGGACGCTTAGCACCGCGGGCTTAAGAACACGGGTATTCGGGCGGGCGGGTTTACACGTATAGCGGGAGCCCTAATTTCAATGTACACAGTTCACTTTTCGAGTTTCATAGGTAAACAAACAAAATGCCGAAACAGGTGCAATAAATTTATGTTCAGACGAATATGGCATCTCTTACTATGGCAGCTTGGTGCATATTTGTTGAAACGCTAAAATAGTAGCGGTGTTTTTAAAAGGTTTGAGACACCGCCGCCGCCTGCGCTGCTGTGAGGCGCGGCGCGTGGCTGGCTCGATTCGGCGAACCACAATAAAAAATGAAACGTATATGTGTAACGCTTAGGAGCAATATCGATTGCGTTTGATGCTCTAAGATAACTTAAAAACCCTGGAAAGGGTTTTGATAGGGTTTCGGCTTAATTTGAATTAATTCAAAGGAACGGCGCGGCCATTTCAAACCAAAATGAATTGAATAACTTGACGATAAGGATCAATTTAGTTTGCGCTTAGTCCAGAACCGCTTACCGCTAAAACCCTTAACAGGGTTTTGATTGGGTTTTGAGTTAACACGAATTAACTCAAACAATCGGCTTAGCCGTTCATCCAATAACCCCTTCATAAGCTTAACCTGAATGATATGGTTTCTCAAAACCAGCGTTTCAAAAACCCGCTTAAAAACCCGCGTAAGGGTAAGCGGTTCCGGTCCCTGGCTCGAAGTTGTAGACGATTATATATACCTAAGACAGACTGTTCAGTTAGGTAGGTCCAACTTTGAGAAAGAGGTCAATCGTCGAATCCGACTCGGCTGGGCAGCATTCGGGAGGCTACGGCACATCTTTTCGTCCAATATTCCGCAGTGTCTCAAGACGAGTCTTTGACCAGTGTGTGTTGCCAGTGATGACGTATGGCACGGAAACGTGGTCGCTTACTATGGGCCTCATAAGAAGGCTCAAAGTCACCTAAAGGGCAATGGAGAGGGCTATGTTGGGAGTTTCTCTGCGCGATCGCATCAGAAATGAGGCTATCCGCAGCAGAACCAAGGTAACCGATATAGCCCTCCGAATCGCTAAACTTAAGTGGCAGTGGGCGGGGCACATTGCACGTAGAACCGATGGCCGTTGGGGCGGAAAGGTTCTCGAGTGGCGACCACGTACCGGAAGGCGCAGCGTGGGTAGGCCCCCTACAAGGTGCACTGATGACCTGGTAAAGGTCGCGGGAGTCCGCTGGATACGGGTGGCGCAGGACCGGTCATTGTGGCACTCTTTGGGGGAGGCCTATGTCCAGCAGTGGACGTCTTTCGGCTGATATGATGATGATGATGATGACTATTATACCTAATCTCTTCTCTAAACTTTTTACAGATGTAGGTAGAATGGCAATTAAAAATATGATGATAGATGGCAGTCACCTTCGAAAAACTAGTGCTTTAGCCAAATCTTGGGGCTTAGGTGTCAAATCGGACCCTCGGCTCCTTTCGGGGCACAACCGGGAATAACGCTAGGAGGATGATGATGTTTTTTATGGGATCTCACCTCTTTTTTTAGTTCATTGTGTTATCAATACATACAAATTATGAATGCAGTCCCATTCTTGCTTTTTCATTTTTTGTCCCATTCACTACAAATGTAACTTTGTAATCCTATATATTTATACGAGATTACAAAGATTATTTATGCAGTTATTGTATCTAGAAAACTGGACCGAAATTGCAATATATTTTAGTTCTTCTTTGAATTATACACTAAACACTAATTGTATTTTCAATTTGAAGCTTCTATGTCTGCTAGAAGTGCCTTAGAGTTTTGATGATCGGTCAGTCAGTCAGTCGGTCAGTGAGTGACAAAATTAAGAAACTTTAACTAGTTATATTTCTTAAACTACTGGTTCAAATTGGATGAAATATACCGTGTCTATACAATGCCTGCTTGGCTAATTAAAATTCAGGCTTCTAGTTTTATCCACAACGAAGTTATAGGGGGGTCGAAAATGGCCTGAACTGCTTCGAGAAAAGGATGGTACGGCCGTGCCGCTGTTTTGCTCGACTTGTCGGGGGCACTGCCGTGTTTATTACTGTTTAATATAATTTTTACGTAACGATCACCATACTTGTGGGCCCCTATTTTCTTTTGAGTAGTATATATAACACAATGTAACATTAAGCAACCCCCACCACACGCTGGCACCGAATACGAGAGCGAAACATTTATAAGAAATCCCGTTTGTAATGGGCTGAAGCCTGTAAAATCGAATAGGCCTAAAAGTGCTAAATCATTAAATCTAAAAATACCTCAATAATATAAAATAACTGAACAAAAAGGTCACTTGGTTCATTATCCCACATGTTTTTTGCGGCGTAGGTGATATACATATATATTTGTCAACGTTAGATGGTGAACACCGTCAGTTTATAGTTATATATACAGTATAGTTTACTCGCGATATTATAAACTCTCGAAAAATTATGAACTGTCAAAACCGTTCACAATTTAACGCATTATTATTCGTTAGTATATAAATAAACTATCAATGTTGAATCGTCAAATTGTGAACTGAGATCAAATCTGCATCATGCAGATGCGTTCCGTAGCATTATAGGTATATTATAGGTATATTATATATATATATATATATATATATATATATATATATATATATATATATATATAATATACCTATATTTATTAAGAATAGGTAAGTACGCAATTGATCAGTAGGTATCTTCCCTAATATTAAGTGATGATGAGGTCGAGGGTGCTACATGCATACCTACAGCTTGCCAAAAAAAGTCTAAAAACGGAACTATTTTTTTTCGACCCTTCGACCTTCGACTTCTATTTATAAACTTGTCATATGCTAGTAGACGTATTGCAATCTGTGTTGTTATTTAACCGTATTTATTAAATTACGCGGATTTATTAGCATTCAAGGCTAAGGTCCCGGAGCATTCTAACAGCTACACTTTTATGTAACGATTTATTATCGAATAAAACCTCACGGTCGCATTTAGATTTTAATAATATAATTAGTAATATATCGCATTTAATTAATAATATATCGCAATATAAATGCAGCAAAAAATCCATACAACGAGTAAGAGGTTCCACTCGTGAAGTAATTTATATATAATGTATACAAGCGATGTCTTGCGGAATATCAAGCCGGAATCATTTTGTCGGAATTGTACAATGTTTATAAATGAACTGCTGGAATAACAAGTTTCTAATTATTTTACACTACTAATGAGTGTTAAATCGTCCTTTTACTGCAAATAGATTGTGCAAAAATCTCGATTTGAGACAATACCGTTTGAAAAGTTTGGGTGCTCTTTTTTTACAAAAACATGAACAAATTTACACTGTATTTATACATTCCTAACAATAATATTATCTTGTTTATTATTGTATTATTTAATATAATTGATAAAAAAACTTGTAGGTATTTAAATTACTAGTCTACATAAACATTATATAGAGGTAATGTTTGTGAGTTTGTATGTCTATACCAACACGTATTTGATTGTCATTTTTCTAAATTAGGAACCAAATTTAGATAATGTCCTAGAAAAAAGTGAAGTATCAAAATCTCTAGGTCGTACTATTCGTGTTGGCATATGAAAAAAATATGAATGAACTAACTTACTTTAACGGCCGTTCAGCCAACTATTTATATAATTTGAAATACAAGGGTTTGAATACTAGTCATTTTGAAATGGTACAGCACTAGCAAAACCTAATAATACATCAGGAAAATTTGTGATGTAATAAGGTAAAAAAACTACACCCATCTTTTGGAAATATATTTGAAATTAATAATTGATGGAAAAAATACAATAACAATAGTTAATTATTGCATGGATTTAAAAATACTAAAGAAATACTTCGTTTAGGTGCATAATAGTTCTCATACAATTTTTTTTAAAGCGTGAGTATACTATTGGTTGCTTTACATTTTCTCTTCGACGGTAAAAAATAAATATTTTTCTAAATTTTCACTTTTAATAATAATAATACCTTATAATTTTGCTTATATATTTTTTAATTTACACTTTATTGCAATAATTTTGTTGTCTACTATCCTACATACATTATGATACACTTATGATATCTTTTTTTTTTCCTTCCCTTTTCATTAATTTGATTATGGCTATGGGTAAACGGGCGCAAGTCCATTGAAAAAAAAGATTTCATATCAAAAACCCCTCGCAGCAGAGGAAATTCTGTGCTGACATAGGTCTGTTATAACGATAAATCGCCTACTTACCAGTCAAAATAAGCTAGCTACGCTCACAACGTATTATAATAGATAATTGCATTGAGAAAACAAGAATATGAGACGTTCCCTTGTTTACCAGTAAGCATTTATTTGCATCTGTGCCAATTAAAATCTTTTTGTATGCAGGCTAAAATGAGATAGGTAGAGATAGGTAACGATTTTAAGCCGGTATGAATGCGTTTTCTGCGAAATCAGGTTAATGAATTTCGCGACCGCAAAATGTGTGGCTTTTTGAGTTTTGATACATTTTGCAAAGGATCACATTTATATTATTTTAAACGACAGTTTTACTGTCATAGGTTCAATGAATTACTCAGTGTTTGGAGTCATGGATTTATTTCTCGGTTCAAATGCTAAATTGCAGGTCAGTACATTAAAAAAAAAGTAAGACTTTAGTAGTTTACTTGGTTAAGACCGATCGTCCCGCTCTGTTTGCAGAACAAATCACTGGTATGTTTAATCCGTCGAGCCCTTCTAGATTTCATAATGTCACGTATATCAGACATACGAGACATGTCAAGTCCACTCCGCTCGACGTCGCTGGTGACACTGCTGGTTATCGCCTTCTCTTTTTTTCTTGGAGAAAACCTGCGAATTAGGTACCAAATCAATGGGGGATGACTGGATTATATTTCTATCCACTAAAAACTCCACGGTGTCCTGCATTTGCGGTCTCATGCGGGGGACTCCAGGATATCATGCTGAACGTACTAGAGCCTTCTCGTGCCTCGCCATATTTGGCTCGTCCTAAGGCAAAATGCCTTCCCTGGGGGTTCTTAAGCGAGTGCCCCGGCCCCCGCCAGAACACTGCGACTCCGATGACACCCTTTAGTCGCCTTCTACGAAAGGCGGCGAAAGACAGTAGAGCTATATTTATCCCCTAGTGGATTCCAGTCTTCATCTAAGTTAGACGATTCCTCAAAATTATAACCCAACCATTGTATCAATCCGCCACAGTTATCCCCATCTGCAAAACGAAAAAAACTTTTCCCATTTAAACTTAACAGTTTTTATCAGTCCCAGTCACGAGTTAAAATAAAATTATTTAAAAGATAATAATGCGAGAGCGATAACGGACCTTCAGTGTAAAATGTTACGGTCTTAATCGCTCGGACTGCAATTTTTGGGTTCAGTGCTCTGAAAATGATAAAACCATCTTGGAATCGCAATTGGAGTTTGTCTTTAGTCGCTCAACCCAGTAGCTACCACGAACACTCATGAAGGGGGTATGGCCAACTCTAGGGAAGACAGTGTTGTCAAGCTGTTGTACCATAATGTTTACAGTCACTCGTGATTTGGAACAGCGGCAATAATTTACAATTGTTACTCGGATCCTTCCTCACGTCTCGGTCTTTCCTAAGTGTTTTTCAAAATCGGAATGACAGTTCATAAAAAAATCGATATCCCAGGGACGTGCCCTTCTGTCAAATTAAGGCAGATAAAGTCGCGGCAAAGGTACTTTCTACATGTTTAATAAATAATAACAAATGCCGTTTGCTACAAAAGTATAAACACAAAGCTACGGAACACTCGTCTGCATGGTCACTTTTTATTTCAATCTCCGTGGTTATTGTGGAATTTCGGTAATTGGAAAAGTTCGTTTGGATGACTGACGATGGATTCGTGGAACCCCGACTCCGATACGACGCCGATTGGGTAATTGACGAAGTTAAATGAGTGCGTCTCCTCTTATAATTGTTTGCAATCTTAATAACGCAGGTTTCGCTTTTATTGGAAAACTTTTACTTAAATAAGTTACGTTTGCCTTCCTTAGAAAGTTTTGTTTTAATTTCAGGGTAATTAAAAACAGTTTTGCGTGTGGTAATTTATACATTTACTAGCTGTTGCCCGCGACTTCGTCCGCGTAGAACTTGTTACCGTCTTAGAAAAATAATTGCTATTAAATGATTATAGGCGGAACCTTAATTATCGCTGCCCTTAACAAAGTTCTACCATCTTAAGGGATGATTACCGAGATAAAAACTATCCTATATCCTCAAATTAGGGTCTCAAATTATCTGTACGGAAAAATTCATCTAAATCCGTTCAGGGATTAAGCGTAAAAGGTAACAGTGCGATTTCATTAGTTTAAATTGAAAACTCTGATTTTACACATATAAATATCTTAAAAATCATCAACAGACGTTTCAGCTTAAATTGTATATTTTTCATAATGTATTAAAGAAAGCTACATTACTGAAAATAGTTTTGAAAGCAAACGTAATCTAATGCCAAAAGACGTAGAACTTTCCATCTCCATCCGCCGTCCCCATTTAACGGTGTTAGAGAATAGGTAATATTATTCCAATTAACCAAAAAAAAAAATTAACATAATAATCCGCACCTACTTACTACTACTACTTACCTACCTTTCGGTTCTGGGAGCATCCCAGTTCTAACCTAAACTAACCTACATTTCTGGTAGCTGTTCGGTTCTGTAAGGGTCGTGGTTCTAACTTAACCTAACCTACTTTTCTGCTAGCAGTCGGATTATGTATTACCTATACATACTTCCAACCCTTTTTAACCTCCGTAGAGGATGAATTTTAAGGAACGCTGTAATTAGTTTCCTAGTTTTTAACTGAAGTTACAGATCCCTTACTTTAAAATTGTCTTGTTCCCCGTACGAACATCCAACTTCCCCGTACAAAAATCCCCCCATTTAGGGGATGAATGTGTCCCCCTTATGGAATCAATTTAAAACAGTCTAAAACACAAGTTACAAATCCCTTAATTTAAAAATGTTTTACTCTCCATACAAACTTAGAACCCCCTTTAACCCCTATAGGGAATGAATTTCAAAAACTCTGACATCAGTTTTGTAGTCTTTTAACATACAGGCTAAGACCGAAGTTAAAAATCTCTTACTATAACATTTTCTTGGTTTCCATGTAATAGACCTTGAATCCTGTTTTAACCCCTTAGGGGTGGTATTTTTCCAAAACGCTGAAACAACTTTTATTTATTCTGATAAGAAATCTTTATACAACGCTTTAAGTCTCCAGCTCAAAAATGAGTGTTTCTCATCCAAAGCTTTCAACTCTTTTTTAACCCTCTTAGGGCTAGCATTTTCTAAAACGCTGGAAGTAATTGTTTATACTATAATAAGTAATCTTTCTACAAAGTTTCAAATCTCTAACTCAAAAAAAAGTTTTTCCCATACAAATCTTGCAACCCTTTTTAACCCCCTTGGGGGTGGATGTTTCCAAAACTAAAAATTAAAGTTCTTTCTTGTATTCAAATACGTAATCTGGCTACAAAGTTCCAAGTTTCTAGCTCAAACGGAGAAGTTTTCCTCATACAACTTTTGCACCCTTATTTAACCCCCTTAGGGGTGGAATTTTCTAAAACGCAGAAAATACTTTTTTGTATTCTACTAAGTAATCTTTCTACAAAGTTTCAAGTCTCTAGCTCAAAAAAAAAGTTTCCCCCATACAAAATTTGCACCCCTATTAACCCCCCTTTAGGGGTAAAATTATCTGAAACGCTGATAGTACTTTTTTATTTTTTAATAAGTATTCTTTCTACACAGTTTCAAGTCTAGCTTAAAAAATAAAGTTCCCTCCATACAAACCTTGCACCCCTCTTGAACCCCCTTAGAGGTGAAATTTTCTAAAACGCAGAAGTTATTTTTTTTGTATTCTAATTAGTAACCTTTCTAGAAAGTTTCAAGTCTCTAGTTCTAAAAATAATGTTTTCCCCATACAAACATTGCACCCCTATTTAACCCTCTCAGGGGTGGAATTTTCTAAAACGCTGAAAGTACTTTTTGTGTTATTTTATTAAGTAATCTTTTTAGAAAGTTTCAAGTCTCTTGCTCAAAAAAAAAGTTTCCCCCATACAAACTTTGCACCCCTATTTATCCGCCTTAGGGGTGGAATTTCCAAAAATCCCGTCTTTTCCCTTGCCTACGTCATAAAACCAAGTCCTAGTGTAAATTTCAAGTTTCTAGTCCCAGTAGTTTTAGCTGTGCGATGATGAATCAGTCAGGAAGTCTTCTTTTATATATATAGATTAGCTAACCAGATTAAAAAGGTAATTGTACTGTCCATTGTAATCGTTGTTTTTAAAGTCCCTTTTGAAATATAAAAAATACACTTTATTCCATTGTAATAAGATGATGAAGAATTGTACGGAAGATCTCTACGCGGAGGTCTGCACGAAGGACTATTCTATAATCTCCACCTGAACTTGCTGAGGAATGACATCAAACTCTGCTTTAGTGGCAGGTTTAATCGGGCACCTTGAACGTGTGTATTAGAAGACGCTGAATGGCTAAAATGTTCTCAAAATTGAAGTTAATGAGGCCTTGTTACACCCTAAAATCTCCATCTGAGCTGGCTGAGAAGGAATATTAAACTCTGTGCCTAGTTGGCAGAAAATGAACAGACTGCAATACTATATAGGTGAAGACCGAAATGTTTAATGGTGCACCAAGGAGAACCAAATTACAACCTTTTATACCTACGCAAAGATATCGTTAATAAAAAGCTTAAAATTTCATCCTACAGAGGTACAGATGTATCTGTACTGTAGTACAGAGGGCCTCATAAGAAGGCTCAAAGTCACCCAAAGGGCTATGGAGAGGGCTATGTTGGGAGTTTCTCTGCGTGATCACATCAGAAACGAGGCTATCCGCAGCAGAACGAAGGTAACCGATATAGCCTTCCGAATCGCTAAACATAAGTGGCAGTGGGCGGGGCACATAGCACGTAGAACCGATGACCCTTGGGGCGGAAAGGTTCTCGAGTGGCGACGACGTACCGGAAAGCGCGGCGTACAAGGTCGACTGATGACCTGGTAAAGGTTGCTGGAGTCCGCTGGATGCGGGTGGCGCAGGACCGGTCACTTTGGCACTCTTTGGGGAGGCCTTTGTCCAGCAGTGGACATCTTTCGGCTGATATGATGATGAGGTACAGATAACATACTGACCCGTGTCCGTGAATGAATAGCACTGATACTTGTTTTTTAACTTCCGTTTCTCTAAGGAAGGGTTGCACCAACTTACAATTTACAGAGCGATCAACGTTAAATATGGCGAAGTTTTAACGAACACCAATTACAGATGGTTTGGTACAACCTGCCCTTAGACAAATAACAACTCATGTACTTACTATTTTTGCAATAAAGGCGAACATTTTCGAGCATTTTCGGAAAAATAATCTTCCGGGCGCACATTGTTTTCAGCACTTGGTACGAGTGAAGAACAACTTCTCGGGTACGTACTCAAAGCCATATAAAAGGCGGCTTTAGTTACATGTCTAAGTTTTATTCAGTTACGAGTTATTTACTGTTTCTACTTTGTTGTTTCAACACTTTGAACACAGTGAAAAATTAACTTGACTTTTTTATGTCTTCCTTCTTATTATATGAATGATTGTTAGATTGGGGCTTCCTAGTAGGAGTATCTCTCCAACTAGGAACCCTCTCGGTCACCAATTAGGTCAACCAGACATTTCACGATTTCCTCATGTAACTTTTGCGCACTGGGACCCCACGGACCGAGGGTCTCGACGCCAAATGGTACAAAGTTGTAGTCTCTGCCAAGGCCTCTATATTTAGTGCGTTTCAGATTTCCCGCATTTTCCGCCGCTGCCCCCGCTTTAGAAGTAGTCCGTTGGAGGTGGGACGGTGCCAGTGTGTCTGCACAGGTAGCGTCCCACACAAGCATCCGTCCCAAACTCCACGGAACCAGAGACACTCCATTCGGTCATTTGCCATCATTCCGACAATGCCAGGCGGCTCAAGAAGAGCAGGCATTGATGGTGGCAAGAGATCGGGATGATGTCATTAAGAGTCGCATGTCTTGAAAAGCGGCCTGTTCTTTTTTGACAACATAGTCCGTGGTGTCCCAAGTCGGTCTACGTCCTTGCCACAAGGGCATATGTGTGGAGTGCGTACTGTGACCCCAAGCCGTAGACCAGTCGCCAGACGAAGGGCGGTCGGATCCAGAAAGGTACCGGTATTTGGAGTAGGATGAGCACGCAGCTAGCGACCAGCCTCTCTGGCTCCGACCGCTAAAAGCCTTGCGCGATCTGGACCTGAACTGCGGTTCAGAACTGATTTGTACTATACTATGTATATACTCTTATTTATTTTATACTACCTCTATATATTACATGCAGTTTAATCTTTTTGTCTGTTGCTTATTCACGCTTGAACCGCTGAACCGATTTAAATGAATTTTGGTATGGAGATAATTTGAGACGGAAACCCTCTAATGGGGTGAACTGTAACTGTCCTGGCAAAAGTTTGTATGAAGATATGATATAAACGCAAAAGGGTAAAAGTTCAAATTTTTTGGATTTTTTTGTTGTTTGTGTAGTATTAGCTTACATACGAAATTTCAATGTTCTAGGACTTCAAGAAGCATCCTACGGGTTTTCACGATCAACGTGAGTAAGTTAGTGAGTGAGTGACGAAATGGGGGCGTCCATTAATTACGTGAGACGTTCAAGGAGGGGAGGAAGTCGAGCCGAAGCTAATCTTACTTTGGGGAGAGGGGGTTCCCGCAAGAAACAGAAAAAAATTGCGAGGAAATCATATAAAACTAAGTAAAACAAAATATATCCAAATCATACACAATATTTTTCTTTGTGATTCTAGTTTACTTTCTCACTAGTCTTGACTAGTTAAAAATATCAATCCAACACATTTAGACTAGTATCACACATTTTGAAAAATGCCACGTGAGATTGGGGTTGGGGGAGGGGGTTGAGCGAAATCTCACGACATCTCAGTAGTGGGGAGGCCCCCCTTCAGAAAATGTCTCAAAACGCCTCACGTAATTAATGGACGCCCAATCGGTGTTTTTTTAGATATCAATAAAATCTAAACTATAATTGAAACTTTATACGTTTAATAAGTCTATTATTAACATCATATCCCGAGAATTTTGTTTATGTGGTATAATCTTAACACGTTATGAGGGTTCAAATAAACGACGAAGCGCTTCGAAATAGGTAGGTAGTGCCTGCTCTTGCGCTGCTGCCGTGCCTCCAGATATAAATTAGTAGAACTATTTCACACAAAAACTTGTCAAACACTGAGACTTGTAAATATAATGTCTAACTGCAATTATAATTGAAATTGTAATCCTACCATTTTTAAAACCCTTAGTTTATTTTTAAATCTCAACAAAAGCATCTCAACAGTGATCAAAATGTGCTCCGGACAAAATTAAGAAATGTATTTGATAGGATTCCGACTAAAAGTTCAGTCAGGTGGCCTAGCAGATAGTCGGATGGCTGGCAGCTCCCTGAATCTATCAATGTATTGTTTGAGGTCTTATACAACCATAAGTAAGTGTTGAAAGAATTACTCAGACTGTATTCGAGGAAATGTTCAACAAAGAAAGCATATAAAAACTACGTAAAATAAGAGTAACATAACTTTTATCGATTTTTGCTTTGCAGATATTAGTTGTGCAGTGTTATGTAAATTCTTCAAAGCCAATTTCTTATGTCTTGTTCAATTTATGATGGATCGTGGGCCTGGTTCTATATATACTAGGGGCTCTGTGAGCTGTACAAGTCGCGCGTGGTCTTTTTTAAAATAAAATAAAATATATATTACAAAAAAGTGACTCGACAAAAAAAAACTGTATAATTAACAACCCTGCTCACAAAATTTCACGGGAATAGGTTGTGAAATGCGACCTGTAGAGAATAACAGCCGGACAGCGTGGCAGACACCGGACATACGAACGATTTTCGGCTCAAGCTGAAGCATATAACTTCGTTCGCTTCGTTTGCTCGCTCGTTCGATAAGTTAAAGATTAAGCATATTTAAGACGACGAATTGGGCATTTTGGTGGCAGGGATCTAGATTTTTCTCAGCAATTATAAAACATATCAAAGCGACATTTGAAAACCTGATTCTTCATTTCAATGACTTCATTTTGTCAGTTGCCGAAACACGATTCGTAAAATTTAATAGCATCGAAAAAAATATCAAAGATACCTCTTGTAAAACAGGGATTTGCATTTTACAGGCAACCCAGATCGATTTATGATTCCAAATTTTCATATTAAATTGTTTTTAACCCATACTTCAATATGCCAGTTGGATTTTTTTAAATTAACTGTAATTTGTAATTGAAACAAAAAAAAACGGTTTTGTCGCATACGACCTTTTAATATAAGCTAGCGCGCGCTCGTATTTTGTATGCAATCATTCTCCCCTCAGCGCAGGCCTCAGACCGCTGCCGGCGTTGTCAGCGACGGACGTGTGCTAGTCGAGCTGCCGCGCGCCATCGATCGCATACGAAATAATGCTCAGCATAAAATGGGAAAAAAGTGTCGGATTTTCCAAAAGGAAAAGGAAAGCTTGTTTAATTGAGCAATGTTAGATTATGACTAAGAAAAGGTGAGAAATCATCATATTTCTACAGTGCACTAGCACAAATCGTAAACAAATCGCCATGACAACCGTCGGTTGTTTTTATAGTTTCTCGCTATGACGGATGACGCTAGGACAGATATGCAATTCAGTGTTTGTACAAAAAAACCATTGACTATACTAACAAATATATTCCCATTTCAATAAGTGGACACAAATAATAAAATATATTTCAGGAAGCAATCGTTAGAACAAAGTTCTGAGAACAAATTCATGGAGCCGTCTCCGGATTTGGGTGGAAATGAAACAATCTTTATCGATTTTGTAGAAAATGTAACAAAATGCATATTTAGATACCACTGCTGCCATCTATTAGCATCTTAGTGACAACTCATGTCATGCATAACGGTAGATTAAAAAAGGAATTAAATTAGTGTGTTTGCAACTGTCACACGAGTTTTATTAGATTTTATGGAAGGGTATGTATCCATATTCATTTTAAAGATCTACTTACTTTAAATATCAACTCTATTGAAGTTAACATGTTTTAATTTTAATTTTTGTATTTTTAGAAACGAAACAATTCGCTAATTTATGCAGTTACAGAATGTGTTACTCACGTAAGATTTCAGTACCTACCTGCGTAGTAGTTAAGGTATAATTAATAATCATTTAAAGTTATTAATAAAGAATATTTATTTTAGGGCTGCAAATATTAAGAATAATAAGAATCTTCCGGAATAAAGCATGTCTATCATCGAGATTTGGGGCATCGAATAATTGATTTTAATAATTTTACAACGGAACTTGTAAAACTTTCTCAGCATATCTTTGTTCGATTGCGGATTAGCTACAATGAAATTAGTTTCAGAAAATGAGTAGGCTTGTAATCCGAATTTACATATGCTATTTCTATTCTACTACTACTGTTATTTCCTCTGATATTAATTTTCCTGAAGTTTTCGGTGTTGGTGAGGTAGCTAACGTAGACAACTTTATGCCATTTTCCGAATATTAACGGCTATAAATGCTTGTGTTGTCTGTCAATAACGTATGTGTATAATATTTGTTTTAACTGTAAAGAAAGAAAATCTAAAATATAGATATGTAAATTTGTAAATAACTGTGTAAACTGTAAATAAGTAAAACATAAATATTAAAAAAGATAAATATAAAAAATTACCTGTAAAAACTGTATGTTTGTATAATTTATTTTTTGCTCTGCAGTACCTACCTATATTTACGGCCCTGATATTTCTTATGTAAGAAAGAATGAAAGAAAGAAAGAAAGGAAATACATTTATGTCTAATGGGTCCCAACCTACTTCCGATCAGGTAGACAATGTATGGTGGCAGGTGAAATCTATGAACTATGGCTTTTTTTGCCGACTGTGCTTTTTGTTGATTGTACTTGTATTGTTATCCATCCCACATAAGTACCTATGCCAAATTTCACGCCAATTTGACCACTAGAAGTGGGTCAAAATTCACTTGCAAGATTTTACACGAACATACATACAAACATTGCAAGTTAATAAAACCTTGTAAAATAGGTCTATAAGATAAAATACTCGTTATTGCATTACCTACCAAAGAGAATATAATCACTACGTTTTAAGAGACGGGACTCTCATACTAGGAGTGTTTTCGAAAATTGAATGCACTGCATGGCAAATCAATACCAACATGACCAAGCGAAGCGTCTGCTTTCTTTGACAGACGTCAAACTGACATTTCAATAGTGCCAACCCAACAATTAATACACAACAGTGGCGTATCTATAAAAGTAGTTTTATCGATATCGATAAACCGGTTTTTATCGATATCGATGAACCAGCTTTTATCGATATCTACAAACCCGCTTTTATCGATAAAATTGCGGGCGTGTTTTAATAATCGCTGTTCATGTTACTTGTACCTATTATTTCTTAAATAGGTACTTTCACATTAGGTTTAAATAGAGTCCATATTTTCGAGTCAAACGAGATCTTGTTCAGTAAATGCTACACCAATTAAATAAATACTACGTTGGCTTTAAATATGAACCCAAAGTAAAATAAAACACTTTTACTATTTTCCAAACCCTTGTAATTGTGCTTTTTTATTTTGTCCGAAGTCGCTTCTTCAGCTTTGGAGAAACATCGATTTTGCTGTTGGCTTTGCTATGTAAATGATTCCCACATACATATTTTAAAACCAATCTTTCAATGGGAACATATATCAGATCTTTGTTCCCCACAGCCTGGACCCACTGCCAGCAACTAAAAAAATAGTAACATTTCATTAATCATTAAGTAAGTTAAAATAACAAATCAATGGTGAAATGAATTAGGGTCAAGAGTCCTTATAAGTGGATAAATAAAAGGATTATTATTCTGCAATTATTAGGCGATATTTTTGAGTCTCACAATTATTGGAAATATAAGAAAATTATTTACTACTTCAGGGAAACCTCCATATATCGATAGATATAGTACATCACTAGTACTCAATAAAAATGTTAATAAACCATCATAATTTTGTTTGTAGCCAATTGTACTGATATTAAACTAAATAAATGACTAGTTTTCTACTTACCGGTCTTCGTCCAATGGAAATTTCGCCATAAATGGCCTCTTAGTGCTTTTTCGCGGCTTGCTTTAAGTCCACACACTTCACATCTTATAAACCATCTTTTCGGTGGCATTTTTTTTGGTTGATATTTTCACAAACAACACGAACACTATTTGTAACACATATCACAAAATAGCATTAAAATAGCCAAAAATGGAATCCGTTGCGCAATGACACTGACAGACACAATTTACACAGGCAGCAATATGGCGGTATAAATAAACCACAGAGTACTTGTAACGGAAACGACACGCAAATGACAGCTCCGCCATTATTTTTTCAGCAAACTCCATACAAAAGTTTTTTTTGTACTGAGTTGCGCAAGACTGTTACCTACTACAATTTGCAAAAAAAGTTGTAAGGGCAACTCCTAAGACGTCTCTGTTCTAGCGCACTATCACTGACAATGCGCTGACAGTCTGTCAGTGTAACGCACGGTCGACTGAGGCTCGAAAGCCGCGTAAAAAGTAGAGGGGTGTGAGCGGGTTGCGGGGCACAAACGCTCTGTTTTCGATTAATTGTTTAGCGTTGCGTCACCTTAACTGAACATTATTACGCCGGTTAGATCTACAGGCTAATAAATAAAACGGCCGACGTATAACCATCAGGGTTCTTCGCAACGTTTTCCTGCCAATCGCGCCGCACTGGAACAAATAATGTCTCCAAGAGGAGCGTGAGGGTCGCCCCACGTACGCAATATGTGTCGCGCTTATCGCCTCTCTCAGGTGTCTGCTTTATTGCTTTTTGGTGATAGACTGTTTGTAAAGTATTGCGATATATTTTTATGATCCAAGTGTCTGACTAAAAGGGTTTTACTATCAAACTACAATTTAAACATTACCAACGCTTCTGCGGCTGACGGCTTCTGAAGAATTTAAAAGAGCAAGTTGCATGGGCAACTGATTACTTTCAAGTTGTTTTATTAATATCCTGCTTTAAGGAATGTTAAACTGATCTTCAAGAGTTTCTTTAGTTCGATGCGGACTTTGAAGCTCTAAGAAACGGTTTGATTACAATTTCTGTTAAGGAATGTTATAAGGCTATAGATTGTATTCAAAAGCACTTGAGATTAATTTTAAAACTGTTACATGGGTAAGTTTTGAAAGCATCGCAAACATCAGCATGCATTAAATGCCTGAGTATAAACACGTCCGGCTACACAATCATGTTTCTGCCATGCAAATTATATTAATTTGAATATCGAGAATAATTTGTATGCACATAAAAATGTATGTCCTGAAGTCGGATTGAATTCGTCACACTGGTGAATGGCGTCTGATTGTGAATTGCAATTTGTAAGCACAGGAATTTGCTCGATTCAGAGGCGTCGCTTACGCCGACGCTTCACGAGGTCGGTGCAGCTCAGGCGGTTACTCAGTGCTAAGGTTTAAGCGGATAAGAGAAGAAAAAACCATGAAAGTTGTCATGATGCCCGGGCATTTGTTGTATTATATCTATTGTAGTCATGATAAATAAGGCTTCTTTATATACATTCGAGATAATTGTGCGCTTCGGGTAAAAAGCGCCAAACTTCTACCCTGGATGGTGTGTAATGGTTGCCCATGGTTGCAGATTCACCCGCCGTGAGCAAGGGGAGGGGAGATAATATGTTACAGTAGCTATCCTAACCCCTACTTTATCATTTTACTCATTGGCTAAGCAGACCATGGCTTGAATGGTGTTATCTATCCAATTTGCTATGACTTCAATATCTGCTCTTTTTTATGCCAATTTTTTGACGACCGGTTAGCCTAGTGGGTAGTGACGCTGTCTACGAAGCTGATGGTCCTGGGTTCAAATCCCGGTAAGGGCAAAATATTTGTGATGAGCATAAATATTTGTATCTGAATCTTATTTTTTTTCTGTCTGTATATATATTTAATATATCGTCATCCTAGTAGCTAGTTCGATTTGTGTCCTAAATATTTAATTGCCGAGGAAGGGTTCTAATGGAATAGTTTGATACAAAAGTATTTATAAATGCTTACAAAGTTGCCGATTACAACATGGTAACGGTCACCGTACCCGCAGTCTTAGGTAGATGGAGTCACGCGCCGCGGACGTGGTTTTAGAATTTTGCACCACCAAGATACCGCACAGCTAAGTTAAAAATTCAATGTTTCAGGACGTACAGCACTTGTCATTTAAGTTGTAAAAGGAATAAACGTAAGTTGCGATGAGCTGGAGAATTTTTCACACGTGGGTCGTCAACCGGTGAAATCGTGATATTGATATCTTGTAAACTTTACCTTAATATAACTGTATGGATAAGCAATCCGTCGTCTACAGGGTAAGGTAAAAGAGCCATTCCGTGATTTTCTTTGGACCTGAGGGTTGATCACGTAACGTTTCGAACGCACGTTAGGACAACTCAACTGTCATTTTTCCATACAAAAAGTGACGTTTAGATCTACCTAACGCGCGACAATGTGTTACGTGATCGACCGACAATATGACCAAACCAAACTCATCTTAAATTATACGTCGAGACTACAGAAATAATCTTGAAATCAACTGTAGTGGCCAAAAGTGATATTAAGAGAACTCTTTTTCTGCTGCTTTTTTTATTCTTAAGTCGGTCCCTAACTGCTGAGGATAGTGACCACTCTGGCTATTTCTAAATAGCATCTCTCCAATTTCTCTAGATATGCACAAAAAACCTACATATATTATGGTGTTTGTTGACCTCGAGAAGACTACCGAGTTCCTCGTGAGGTTATGTGGTGGGCTCGAAAGAGAAAAGTGTGCCACGGAAGTCTGTAAGGCTGATTCGGTATATGTACGCGTACGGTCGGTGGCTGGCACCATTGACAGGTTCAGTGTCACTGTAGGCTTACACCAGGGCTTGGCTTTAAGCTCCTCTTTTTGCTTATAATGGACGCTCTGTCGTCGGGCATCCAGGAGGAGGCGCCCTGGTGCATACATCCAGGGCACCTTAAAGAGCATACTCTTTGCTGATGATATTGTTCTTGTCGGTGAAGATGGACTCGGGGTTGAATGCAGACTAGAGCAGTGGCGGTAAAAATTGCAGAATGTGGGCTCTAAAATCAGCAGATCAAAAACTGAGCACATGTTGTGCGATTTCGGCGATCTCTCTCATTTTACGCTCATAGATCTCGATGGCGTAACGCTGATGGTTTGCTCCGATTTCCGATACCTCGGGTTACTCATACAATGTAATGGCGATATTGACCGTGACGTTAGAAACCGAATCAACGCAGGATGGATGAAATGGCGACAAGTTACGGGAATAATCTGCGACGGAAGGGCGAAATTTACAAGACCATTATTAGACCTGCCGTCGTGCATGGATCGGAATGTTGGGCCGCAAAGATGTCGGATAAAACGAGATTGCATTTTAAGGAGATGAGAATGTTGAAATGGATTTGTGGCGTGACAAGAATGGATCGAATTAAGGAATGAGTATAATCAGAAGATGCCTGAAAGTAGCACCCATAAAGCTGAGAGCAAATCGCCTACGGTGGTATGGACATGTTATGCGGAGGGATGATAGTCATGTTACTAAAAGGAGGGTTGTAAGAGAAGAGGTAGACCAAGAAAAAGGGGAAAGATGAATTGCGGGAGAGACGATATGAATGGGAAGGAAGTGTGTGATGAGTTGACGGGCGATAGAGAGGTATGGAAGAAAAAAACATGCTGCGCCGATCCCAAGTAAATGGGAATAAGAAAGAATTATTGCATAACTGTGTATACATACTCGGATTGGTAATTACAATTTTAAGGACAAGCGAATGATGATGGTCTCTCCAGTTCTCCATGTCGGTTACATCGTGCTTGATAGGACTCACAGGCTAATAAATTAAATGGCTTTGGACTTATTTTCCTAGCTCCATCCGTCTGCCATCTCATCATCCCGATCGGTATACAAACCTCTTCAAATTTTGCCCAGATGGGCATTTTAACTATAACATGTATTTCTTTTTTTTATCTTATTCTAAAAAATAGCCATTGTTCGTCTTTCCCATCGCCGTAGGAATCTCCGAGTAGCCGACGTCTACGAGGGGACGGTCTATGACATTATTTAACTGTTATACCTACATTACGAATACTATAGGTAACCTGTTTGTTTGATCTTTAGAAAGAAACTTTGGTTAAGGTTGATGCTGGGCGGTAGGATTCCATGAAAAACGATACTTATTGGTAAGAATTTATGAATAAGTAATCATACTTAATTAGCCGACTATTATTTTAATACATAGACAAATCAGTGGCAGAACGTTTAGCTTCCTGAGCAATGTGACGGCATGATTGCGTAGTCTATTTACTAAAAACAGTTTATTTTGTGGCATAACGTTTTGCTGTGGGTCAGACGAAGTAAGAGTAAGAGGTTATTCTGTTCCTCAAGCAAAGCGCCCTCATTTGGCTATTAATATAAATAAATGTATCGCATTCTTGGTGAGAATCCCTTAGCAATAAAAAGAACAAGCACTCACTTACGTTCATTTCCTTGTCATGGTAACGCCGCGAAGTAGCAGTAATCTCGGGCAGGAAAGTGTGTTCTTCAAACATAACCAGGGTTCCGTAGTCTAACCGGGAATCACAACACCTAGCGATTAAAGTCTGGTTTTTATTCCAACGGTATATATTTTGTTGATCCCACTGTTCTTGTTATAGAATAAGCATATTAGTTTAAAATAATATTTTGAAAAGGAAAAGTCTGTGAGATTGTAGTTTTGTAAGGTTGTATGTGTAGGACTTAATTTCCGTAACTAGTTATCTGATTCCAATAATTCTTACTTTAGTGTTTTTTTTTTACAAATTTACACTTTTTATTGTGTTAAAGGACATTGCCGAATCCTGAACTAACGTTTCTTTTGTGCCAAAACCAAACAGACGTCATAAAACTTGACTTTATTTTCTACCCTATCTGGCTTTATTATAGCTAACATATGAACAGGGATGACTGCTGTATTACATTACCGCTAGTCGTATTGAAGAACGATTAGCGCCAAACACATTCCAGCTGGTTTTCACTCAGCGGTATTCAATCCGCCTGATCGGCAAGCCCCCGTATTACAAAACAGCGCTGTTTTGTGAAACGGCGGATTATAGAATATGTCATCGACATACCTACATACATTTTTCGCCTTATGACAACGAAATAAGGTGCAAACTTGTAAACATAATATCTTTGTCGTCGACTGTACCCACTTGAACAAAAAATCATTCGTAGTACATTTATAGAGCATCAATGTCTACTCAGCCCACTACCTAAATCTTTTATTTTATTTAAACAAGAAGAATAATCAATTTAAATGTATTTAGAGAAAATAAAGAACCCGTTCAAAGTAGCGGTTATTTAATCCTTACCAGAACCCTTGTTAATCAACAAAGCTTCTCTTCCTTACCCCCGACAAGTCACGCCGCAAATCTTGACCCTCGTTAGATCACAAAGAAAGGGCTTTTCTTTCTCAGATCCACCACCCACTAATTTTGAGACCTTTGTGGGCCCTGATTACAGATCGGATGTCAAATTCGTTCGAATCAGCTGCTATCAAACGAATATCGGCTGCGTTTTAGGCGCGGCTCACTCCGCAATTTACGTTCATCGCGACAAGTACATGCCGGTTCCCCATCTGATGGGGACTATTCAGTGGCTGCCACGCTGTGCATGGGATCGCACGCACACGCTTCGCGCGCACACGCTTAGGTAAATCGTAAATATATCGCAAATTGAAATGAATAAAATAAAAAGGCACCTAAAAGATATTGAATCGCAGCGGGTTGCAAAAACAATGATAAAAAATCGAATCACGCGTTTTTCTTTCTCCCGGCACACCCGATGGATGCCGAAAGGCAAAAAAAAAACAAAATATGTATAAAATAATATATAAAATTAGTAGTTACTGGATAATAATAAAAGAGATATTATAAGTGTATCTACTTCCATATATAACACTGTATGAATCAAGTAATACTCAGAACAATTTTTATTTCGTTTAATGAATTGATTATTTGCTGATATATGTGAATTTCAATTCTAGTGTAGTAAAGTATACGTATAACTTCTTACTAAACCAACAACTTCGTTCTTATAATATTAGATGTCACCTTTGTAAAATTACCAGTGATTAATTTTTATTCATCACTTCAATAATCATTTAATTTTTTTAATGATTGATTGATAGTTTCATAGTTATATAAAATATATAAATGAATTAATAACCCAAATCGAAATGGTGTAATTCATTAAAGAAATAAAATTGAAGTGAGCAAAGATTATGAAATGAACGGCATAAATGCACCGACGCAGTTTTTAGAATTGGGTTTTTTTTTTGTATACATTAAATTGTTTAAAAATAAAGCAACAAGATTTTGCATTACTGTGGGTTGCAGCAATGGCAATAACATGTGGCCTGGCGGTCTTGGTGTATTCAATTCGCCCAAATTGTGAGATTTATTATTTTAGAGATAAATAATGAAATAATGTATATAATGTATGAAGATATACATTTATTGCTCTCGATTGAATGTAAGAAATAAATGGGCAATACATTATTATTTTATTTTTAGTCGTTGTCAGCCCTCACTTTTGGCGACGCGGCGAGTGAGCCAATTAATTTTTACTGTTCGTACACAGCCTTAACGTTCCGTTTGGCGTGCGCTGGAGTCGACGACGCCAGAGGGCCATAAATCATAATGTTTTGGCTGAGAAAAAACGGGCTTTTGTAAAGATCAAAGGAGTGTGCCTTCTGTACTTGTACTATTATCTATTTTGTGGTTTTATTCGAATCGATTGGGATTGATTAAGCTTATCGTCGGTGACGTAAGTGTCAAAGAGGCTAGGTAGGGTATTATTTATTGTGGGCTAGTTATATATAGATTTTTTTTAGACTTAGTAGTACCTAATTATTCAAAAAATGCGTCTATAATGGTGACGTTACGCATTATTCCGGCTACGCGACCTGTTTCAGTTAGCCACCACCTGAAGGATAAGGTGTTTCAATTTACATAATTAACATTTCCTTCGACCCTAAACAGACAGTCAAGTGAGCCCTATGTTATTATTATAATAGTTATATATTAGAAATCTACTAAGAGAACGAAAAAATATCCTTTCAGTACTCCAAACTCCAACTCATCTAAGTGTTGCAAACCGGTATACTAAATTAAGTGGTCGCTAACCGGCGAAATGACCCTACGATGTATTGTTCCCAGTTATTGTTTTGGTATTTTCATTTGCAATTAGCTACATCAAAATAAAATTACCAAAACGAAATTGCTAGTAATTGAAACACAACTACACATTTGCTCCGTAGTAGATATAGTTGAGATTTTCTGAACTGGACTGATCTTCTTATCTTCAGAACAATAGCATTCAAGTCTAACAATACGACTGTGTTGTCGGACGCGTGCCATTTTTTGCAAGAAAAAGGTTAGCGCCACATTAAATGTTCATTGTATCGTCTTATTCAATAGATTCAAAATGGACTAAAAGATAAAACAACCCACTCCCAGCGAGCCAGGTTCAAGGCGCTGTGTGTGGTATTTTATCTCGTAGCTAATTTGGAATCTATTGTATAAGAAGATAGAGTCCATTATTCAATGAACATTTTACGTGACGGTAACATTTTTTTACAAAGGAAAAAAGGCAAACAAAGGCTATTCATGAGCTCAGTACAATGGCCATTCATGAGCTCAGTTCAAATAATTTAAACTATACACGAGCCGTATGGTCAGACAGTCACTAGACTGTCCTCTAAGCACTGTCGTGTACATTGTACGGTACAATACTACTGGAAAATTTCAAATCTGCTTGATGGTTTTTGCCACAAAGAGTAAAAACATGCAAACGATCTCATAAACTTTCACGTTAAAGATACATGATAATGAAATGAGAATGTAGGTATTAATACTTAACGATGCCGCTATAAATCCAAACCTTCTAAAACACAAAAATAACTTTCTTAAATAACAATGAAAACGAAAAAATCTAATAAAGCCATTCAAAAAACGCAATTAAAAACAACGTTGCCACTTAACGCCACTCACAAAGGCCAGAGAAAATATAATTAAGCAGTGGATTTTCGAGTTCGCAAATTGTAGAAGATCTTATTTATACGTAACTCGGCGTTCGCTCAGCGAATTTTAATTTTATAATGCGGCAGAAGGCATTGTAATTCCGCGGGATCGCGGCCCTCGAACATAACTCAAAAGTAGTATGGTCTGAGAAGATAACCGTGCTTTCATTTTCGCTATCGAAACTTTTCTCGTCTCGTTTTTTTTAATCTGAATGTGTTCCAGGTTCGCGGGTCGGTTTTAGATTCATGTGAACATTTTATTTAAAGATCTTTTAATGGCGTTACTTCTCAAACGAGTGTTGTGATAACTCGACTATCATTTACCCAAACAAATAAATATACGTTGCAAGACCGTAACTAGCATAACATTGATCAAAGGTATAACATGAAGAGTCATATAATGAAAATAGGATATATTGTGTAATATGTTTAGGTTATTTAACCATTAATTCTCAGTGAAAAAAAGTATCTTGGCAAAAAATACTCATTTGTTGTTTATAAATTCGTTAAAGTACCTGTTTATTTTTATTTGTAACATTTCGCTAAAAAATATTATTATTCTCACAGTTTTACACTGGTTTTTGGAGATTCCCATTATAAATGGTAAATAAATTGCCAACTAAATTGAGAAACCCGATGGAAATTTTATTACGTGTAGGTAAGTAAGTAACCTGGTTATCTAGACACGCGGCAGCGTGTCAAGCCAAGTTCAAGCAAAGGAACTGGCTAGCCAGCGCCGAGTGTAATATTACACGAACCACTTGGTGCCATTTTGATTTTATTTACTGGAATACGTCGGATTGAAACGAAAACCGCATCAGTGTGTCAATCGCCTTAAACAAATTTTGATCCCCGATTACATCCAGTATGTGTAAAAGTAGTTAAATTACATCAGAAACTTACGAATAGGTAACCCAAGATAACAGTCGGTGAAAAGATTGGCATGACTGTTGTGTTTGATAATAAACGATTGCCACACTACGCGGTTTCCACTCCGGTGTAGGAAATGCGAGCGGGACAGCGCTATAAGACGTGCATAACAAAAGTGTTTCGCTCTCCGCAAGCGGACCGAAATCAGGCAAAAAGTTAGTAGGTATGTATAACAATTGTAAACCGTCTTTTGTACAATGAGTACTTTTTAACAAGTAAATGTTATTTAGACAAAAATATCCAAGTAAAAACGTTATTCGGCAATCGACAAAGTGGTTTTTAGATAAAATAATATACAGCAAAACAAGTTATGAAAATCGACATTTAAGGTAAACGTATTTATACAAACAAATATTATGAAAAATTAAATTATACGAATTGACTAGACAAACAATGCATTATACTAAAAGTTGTGAGACAGACTGAAATTAGACAAAACGTTATTAGGCTAAACGAGGGAATCCCATACAATCTACTTACTATTATTTATTTATTATCAAACGCAGTATGAACCTGTTGTTCTATCAATCACCCGGGTTAATTTTAAAGCAATTCGTGCAAATACATCCTTCAGTTATCATCTCTGCTATGATGGATGGCTCAATTACCTTGCGATAAACTGTCACCCTCCAGCCACATTTTTCACCTTAATTCTTCGGGCTGCAGGGTTTCTTGTTGCTTGACTATTAGGAACGTATCGAACAGTCTCAGTTGCACATTATTGATTTCGCCACGAGACAGTTTTGTCATATGCTTTGATGTGCTGTGATGGATAACGCACTTTATTACCGAGGGTGGAACGAGGTTCCGATGGTGAACGACGTCGTTTGTAAAATCACCGTTAAAATTATCATTTCAGTTTATTATCTGATAAGTGATAACTGCTAATCGTTATTTGTCTGCTAGTCAATCACTGGCCTAAGCAGAAAGAGATAAGTATTTCGACCTTCAATGCGTTAGTGGTTATTCCTTCTGTACTGTAGCAGCTTCAAATGCATTTTCTAGGTCACCATTACCGAAATTAAAAATCTATATTAGAACATTTTTTTTACGGAGGAGAACAAAATAACTCAGTTGGTATCTTTACGTTAATGTAAATAGGTAGGTACCTACGTAAATTTAATTTCCAACAGTTGCCATTTTTCATATTCATAAAATCCCGGTTCGCCAATCTTAAGATTTCCTGTCGAATGTGAAATCCCGTTTGGATTTTCAATTTTCAGCGACTTTATCTTTCTACATCACCACGTATTAGCAATCCTAGCGACATTTGATATTCTAATTCTTTAGCAAGCTGAAATAGTCAGTGATCCAAGACTATCGTGTGAACAGTTTTTAATATTGTACAATTTTAAACTTTATTTCTTTCATTGAAAGTATTTAAACCTTAAACTGTTCTTAATAATTTTGAATAGTACTGCTTTGCCAAACCTTGAGCATTTGCTTTGAATAGCCGTACTTTTTAATTTTTGCTATGATTATTTAATTGTATATGCATTGCACAGTGTATGAATTTTAAACGATGTGACGTCTTTTGAGAACCGTTTATTATTGTAAAATACCATTAAGCCATATTTGATGTAACTATTTAGCTAAAGCTCAACTGGTCTCTTAAGATCTTTTTACATCTGCGCTACGGCTTGCGCTGATGTACCTACCGCCGAAAAGTAATCCCGACTTGCGCTTAAGTTTATTGTAACGACACGTCTACGAGTCTGTGCGAGTCATCGGACGTGTGTACATTTTTTTAACAATTTGTACTTAACTACTTAATTATTAAATACTTAACTGTGAATACTGTGATAAAGCGTGTGTAGTGTAGTACTATCTGTGAGTGTTTTATTTCAGTGTTTTAGTAAGTAGGTTTTAATCATATTTTTACTGTATTTAATTGTCTTTTTTTGCATTTTCCTTTTATTTTGTTGTACATTTTATTGCCGAGCCAATAAAGAGTTATTATTATTATATTATGTATCTCCGATTGAAATTCACGGGGCGAACCCCGGTCATTTGGAAGGCGTGCGTGGGGATATAGATCCAACACGTAGAGGCCCTTTGGAGATAAAGTTTAATGTGATGTAATACACCTGCTAGAACCCATTTACGGGTACATCGGTAGATACCCGTGAACCGGTTCCAACAAGCGATGGGGCTATTGTCGGTAAAATGGATAGAGAACTGGATCTATGGTGATGAGGTATGGGTGGATTATGAAACTCGGCTATTGCAAAGAGGTAAGGACACATTATTATTATTATATTAATATCATTGAGCTACTGCAGCGTGTAATTATGATGGTCTCATTTTTTCACCTGAGCGGTGCATAATGTACCTAATGACAGTTTCATTTTTAAAATTACATACCTCATGGTGAATTGAAAAATAAAACTTTCTATCTTCAGTCAGATTATAAAGCAGACCGTGCGGTAACTCTCGTTCTTGGAATTGTCTTTCTTATAATCAAACAATCGAATGTAAGTCACGAGTCATGTTATTGTCCGTTCTTGGACCACAAGCGAAAGCAAATTCAAAGTACGCAGATCCCTGAGGTCAATCTGCAAAGGGCGGCGTATTAGCCCTATGACCGGTCTCAAAGGAAGCCGTTTTTATTCTCCGTTCCACACTAATGGACCCATTGATTTTCGTGAATCAAACCCCCGCCCATTCAGTGTGACAGGCGGTGTTACACGTATAAAGATGTGTTTTTATCTGTGTGGTAAGTGAATGACTTACGGCCAGTGATGATTTTTGATGAAGGATTTAATAAATATTTGTGGACAATCTTACACAGTCCCAAACTATGCAACAGCTTGTACTATGGGTACTAAGCGACGATATGCATACTTAGACTGATAAATAAATACTTTTATACATAGAAAACATCCATGACTCATGCCCTTACCGGGATTCGAACCCGGGACCTCTTGCTTCGTAGGCAGGGTCACTACCAACTAGGCTATAGCGATCGTCATCTTTGGTAGTTAATTTGACAGGAATTAAACATTTTTGTAGAACCGAATGCTGCTTATATAACATATTTGTAGGTTTCCGTACGTTTTTACGTAATTATGGTGAAATAGGGCACAGCGAAATGTCATCCCGCTCGAATGTGAAGCAGCCCAACTGGGGAAGTACCTCCGCCTTGCAGAAGACCACAGCCATAATATCACTACTACTTGCTCTGTAGTAGTGTTGTGTTCCTGGAGGTGAGTAAGGTCGCCAGAGCTCCCGAGGATGTGTTGAGAGCGAGGGAATTTGTTCCTTCAGCTGTCAACACGGCGAATGCTCAAACATATCAAGGGCCGGCAACGCCCATGTTACTCCTTTGGAGTTGCATGCGTCTATAGGCTGCGGTGTCGGCTTACCATCAGCACGCAGTACGCTTGTTGGCCACCGTCGTTATATACAAAAAAAAACGGTGTTAAAATCCCTTTGCCTGCCTTAAATCTGTCAAACGGGTAGGTACACGTTGTATTGTGTAGCCCGGCTAGCCGGCGGGTGAAAATAAAACAAATATTTTATTTACAATAAAATATAATAATAAAAATGAAGAAGATATATGTACAAATTGAGTAATTAATCAGTCAGCTTGTAACATTATGCCTCTGATAATGTTACAAGCTAAAAGTCACTGGCCTGAAAAGTTCAGATGAGACGTTTGTAGTTTAAATAGCCTCGGAGCTCTCGCTGGGCTGGGTAGGTCTAGGGCTCGCCTTTAGGTTGCTCGGAGGCGGCAGCGCAGACGTAGGTATATCCAGCAGCCAAGCAGTGATCAAGTTTGAAGACTACGAGGCATAAGGGGCTGGAAGCAATCCTTTTTATTAGCTCAGGTTCAAACCCATCCGAGCCTCATAAGGTTTAGACCAGTGACGGCTAAATGAGGCTAGGATTGGGTTTAACAAAAAAAAAATATACAGAGCACAGAACTTGATACAAAACATACCTGCTTAAGTGGCAGCCTGTATTATTATATACACTATTACACATAACTATATACACTATTTATAAACGGAGGTAATGTGCATTACATAAAACATTCGTTTTTACGTTTTAAAATAGAAGAAATCTCAATCCAATCTTTCAGCAATTATTTTTCCGAAGAAAAAACAAAACACGGCCGTGAAAATCCTATGTTTTTTCTTTCTCGCCGGCCAGTGCGCTAGCAGCCGCGCGGCGGAGGTTTGCCGTGTTACAATTGAACGTTAACAAAAAGTTTATTTGCTCTGCCTCAGAATAAAAAAGTAGGAATCATCCATTAGCAAATGTCGGTAATATTCTATTTAAATATAATTATGCAGAAAACAAAGGATACTTTTCACACTATCCCAAACAGTCCCATTCATCAATAGGTAACGTTAGCTTCATGAACGAGGAGATCTGGCCGAAGGGTGTACTTTTCCGGCGATTTCTAGGCCGGTTATTTGACACCCATGTTCCGCCTTAATTAATATTTTTATAACTTTATGTTTAAAAAAAAATTAATGTTAATCTGTAAGGTATTTGTAAAACTGGTCCTTATTGCCATTTACAAATCAATAAATAACAACAACTTACCACCAATTATAGTATTACTATGTGTAAGTAGTGAGTGAGTATATTATATTTAAGTAGCATAGAGCTGTTAGAACATAAGCCGATGAAAGCGGTCTAATGCACGACAAGTTAATCAGATTTTCCGCTCAATGCCGAAGCTGCTGGCTGCCAAGTAACTCTCCTAATATTATAAATGCAAAATTAAACTATCTAATAATAACAAAGGAACCATCTTACTGGAATAAACTTACAAGATTTCATCTTATTTAAACTTTCGTGAGACATGTCTAAAATACTAAGTTCTAGTAATTCCTCCCTAACACCTACTAATGCAAAAAATTGGTCATGTGCGAGTCTAAGATCCGTTATAAACGTTCATTGATGATTTAAAGAACCTACTATATAGAGAAGCGCTTATTTTTTCTGTAATATTTATAGTAACATAATATTGTACAATAATTTCAATATTTTTACTCAACCATTACTAAACTTCAGAGACGGTTTTTTTTAAATTATCCATTTTTTGACTCACTTAACCGTAACTAGTTAGGCTTTACTTTTTTTTGTCCCCCCCCCCAAATCGGTAATTTTTCATAAAGTACTCGTATTTCAATTTAAAATAGGGTTGTTGACAGCGATTCTGAATTTGAAATCGATTATATTAAGTAGTTCCAAATATATATCGCGCTGTGACAGACGGACAGATAGACACGTTTTACTTTTATACTGTACTAGCTTCTGCCCGCGACTCCGTCCGCATGGAACTCGTTTATATCGTAGCTCGATACAAAATTTCATCCCCCATTTCACCCCCTCAGGGGGTGATTACCGGGATAAAAACTATCCTATGTCCTTCCCCGGGATTCAAACTATCTCCATACCAAATTTCATCTCAATCGGTTCAGCGGTTTAAGCGTGAAGAGGTGACAGACAGACAGACAGACACACTTTTGCATTTATAATATTCGTATGGATAATAAATAAATATATATCTTGACATCTTGAACTTTGTGTAAGAAACCCAACATCTCTGTTTTACCTATTGTGGTCCCAAATTTACCTAGAAGGCCAATTCAAAAACCATTATTAGATGGTTTTACTTTTTGGCTAGCTTATCTCGGATTTTCACCGGACAGAGACCTAAGCTTCTTTCCCAACGCTTAGCAGGTAAATAAAATAGAAAGGACTTTGTGACAGAATACATTTTTGCATAATCTTATTACTTGTGCGAAGCAATATGGCTCGCCAGTAGGTAAACAAAACCAACTTTCATCTTAAAGAAAATTTAGTTTAAGCTTTAAGTGAAGCTTCTATCAAAGTTGTATTAAATTCTCAAAACTCCATGTAACTAAAAATACTAAATCTACTATAAAAGTTAATTTTTTTTACATCCATTTTCACACAAACTTCTTTGGTACCTTATGATACCTACTCCTATATTTCCGAAATAATCGTAAATCGACAAAATACCTAATTAATAAGGATGTCTCACGGCATTTTTTTTATCACAGTCGGTCGGTCCAATTCACCAGTAATGATTTAGTCGGTCGGTCCAATTCACGACAAACAAAGTTAGCATATCAATTGTTTGAAATACATAAGATTGTTTGATTGTCTTGTTTGAGGATTGTCTTGTGTTCCTCAGAGCGGAAATAGGAGCCCCGCGAAGCGGGGCTTCGTCGACTCCTTGGCGGGCCGAAATCGCTTAATAAGGTACATGAAAAATAAAAAAGTTGCGGAGATAATCGACATAATAGATGATTTATTGACAATCAAACCCACAACTAACTAACTGGTTTTGGGTGCGTACCCACAATGTACTACGACAAATCGCTGTGTACGTTCCAATACACTCATACTTTATGTGTTATGCTGTCAAATACTTATACAATATAAGTTTATAATTATTAAGTTTATTATAAAAATCATTATGAGTCGTGATGAATAGTTGGAAATGATATTATGTTGTAAAAAAATCTGCCTAAAGATAATTATGAGCAATGATGTTGGTAATATAAATGTACATACAACAAATTTGTAGGCAAAAAAAATATGATAAATGATTACTATGATCAAAAAGCGTTATTATGAAAAATAATATGACAAGTAATGTTGATTTGTGAGGCTGCTGACTGAAATGTGAGCCAATATGGACCCATAAATACGTGATTGTTATGTAGGTAGGCTGGCTACAAAGATGGCACCTTTGTAGCCAGCCTACCAATATTTTTAGAGCCGATAATACAAATCCTTAAAATAATTCGAAGTTTATGTTCGTTTTTGGACAAAATTAAGAAAACAACTTTGCTACAAGGAAAGCTTATGGATTTTTGAAATTGCAATGTCCGTCTGTCTGTTCGCGGCTTAGCTCAGTGAACCCTATCCCTACTACTAGTCAGAAAGTTGTAATGTGGCATAGGTATTTGCTTAACTAGCAGAAGTGTCTAGAACTACAGTTACAACGCTGCAGTGTTAATAACGTTTACTAAATCCCATTCGCTTCACTTCCTCTACATCGATTTGTAGACAACCTTCCCATACTTTATGGGTACAGTCAACAGAAAAAGAAACTGATGAAGTAAATAATATACACAATAAAATATTCAGTCAGATGTTACTGACTATTGTAGTTATTGCCGACTGTACTTTTCTGTCTACCGTCATCAACTACTCATTGAGACGATTCTAACGAGCCCAAACTCGATAGGGGTGATTTTATAACGGAGTTCCTATGGCCACCTTCCAGCTCCATCATCAGATCAGCTCCACGTCATCATAATATTGCATTGTCACGTGATTTGCATATTCGTGCAAAATTTCAACTCAATCGGAAACCGGGAAGTGGTTCAAATTTAATTTGCAAGATTTGATTACAGACAGACAGACAGACAGACAACGGGACAGGTGAAACTAAATAAATAAAAAGCTTTTAATTAACCCTATGTGTAAGTAAGTGGCATGCCATTCACACAGTTAAAGTCACTACTGAGTGTGTCAAATTAAACTGATTAATCTGATTATCTATAAAATACAGGTTTTAGGGACTGCATGACCTCGCAAGATCACTTCGGAATACAAATCAGGTGATTGGTTAATCTCGGTTATATTCTTCAGACAATCACGCGAAGCCACACATAACACATCTAGTTTCTGTCAAGGGTTGAAATAAATATTACATCCGCTCAATTGTTTGAAAATATTTTAAATAAATCCTTCTTGAATGCCGAGTTCTCATTTCGATATTACGAAAAATTCCCTTTCTTTTGTTCGTCACTTATTGGCACTTAGCCAAAAAGTGTATAAAGTAGTTTTAATTGAAGTTTGCTTTAGAGAGATAGTTATGAGATTGTGTAGGTATTATTGTTTCGTATGCCATATAAAGTCATTTCGTTTTTGTATCCTGGTGTTACTATGATCATTATCTTTTGACAAATTAAATGTTCAGTTAAAAATGATACCGGGGGGCGTCCACAAATTACGTAACGCAAAATTCTTAAATTTTAAACCCCCCCCCCCCCCCCCCTCTTTCAATTCCGTTACGTAACAAGTCTTCAGGGTAATATTTAGAAAAGAAAATGTGATATTTTAGATACTTTTTAATCATAAATCTGCATTTTTTAATGAAACATTAGTGTGGTTTCAAGGAACAAGAAATTTAATCATCTATGAACGGTTTTGGTTGCATTTCTTAATACATTCTATTAAGGGTAAATCGGAATCGGAATCGCTCTCACAATTGGTATCGGTTTCGGCGGCAATCACATCTTCTGTGGCTATCTCTGCGTCTTCTTCTGCCACCCACTCCACCGCGGCAGGTGCCACCTGGCACAATAGCTCTCCCTGACGCCGCGTGATAACTCGCCTAACGGAGACTTTATTTGCAGAAGTTGATTTTGAGTGAATAATTGTGCGGTGGTGTGCAGCTGCTTTTTAGAGCATGAATATAAGCCATAAATTTTGCAGGTTCTGTCATGCAGCTGATCACATACTGACGGACAGAAGAAGTCATATGACATTACAGTGAATCCAACATGATTTGGCTTTTCTGATGCTGTTAATCTCAGCAGAAGCGGAGCAAACTTATCGTTTCCATCTTCTTTGGGTTGTGGAGCTTTAGGGCCGACGGCTGTTTGGACGAGAGAGTAAGGTGGGGGTAGAAACCCATCCGGCAGGATCCGACGCAAGCCACTTCGAGCTTCTTTGCAACAAGCAGACTCAGTGCATTTGACGATCTGTATTTAAAAACAACGCCGTTGTATTTTGTTTTCGTTGGAGGGTAGACTTTTGTATCTGTCTGTCATTGTCGCGTCGCGCGCTCGGTGTTGCCAATATTTACTTAGACAAATGCCGCAAACTAGGGATCTGAAAAACTAAACTTTTTTTAAGTATACTATTATAAAAAATCGTGCGTGACGTAACGCAAACCTTGACACCCCCCTCCCCCAACGTAACAGGACCGTAACGCTTGGCCGGACCCTCCCCCCTCCCTCCAATTTGCGCCCCCTCCAAGGGCTATGGAGAGGGCTATGTTGGGAGTTTCTCTGCGTGATCGCATCAGAAATGAAGCTATCCGCAGCAGAACCAAGGTAACCGATATAGCCCTCCGAATCGCTAAACTTAAGTGGCAGTGGGCGGGGCACATAGCGCGTAGAACCGATGGCCGTTGGGGCGGAAAGGTTCTCGAGTGGCGACCACGAACCGGAAGGCGCGGCGTGGGTAGGCCCCCGCAAGGTGGACTGATGACCTGGTAAAGGTTGCTGGAGTCCGCTGGATGCGGGTGGTGCAGGACCGGTCACTTTGGCACTCTTTGGGGGAGGCCTATGTCCAGCAGTGGACGTCTTTCGGCTGATATGATGATGATGATGAATTTGTGGACGCCCCCCTGGTATAATTTGTTATATCTGGGGCGTCATGCTAGAACATGTTTTGAAATATTCACTTTGATCACTTACTTTTGACGTTGACTGTACTAGCTTTACTAAGTAGCAGGAGAAGATACAGGTTTAGTAGGTATTAGGTAGTATTCGTATTAGGTACGGTGTAAACCACTTACCTCTATGCTCGGATACAGACAGCGGTTTCAAGTGGATTACTTTAGGAATATTCTATATTGGTGGTAGAATTTTCACATCGCAAGGAAATAATATATTTTTTTGTAAACGTTGATACATAATTGACACTTAGGTTGGTATATTGATTAAAGCTTTCGCGTATTATCACAAATGATTTTGACTCGGCTGAGATAACCCCTTACATACAAACTTATAAAGCTACAATTTCACTCCTTTGGTTAATATTGTTAGTATTGTCAGTGATTAATATTGTCAGTCACCTGGAAAAATGTTCGAGTGGAGCAGAGATCCATGGTGGAAACCTGCGCAACTCTCAAAAGCTAGTCGGCGTCAGGCATCGTCTGGTGAAATCCGCCAAACTTACCCACGTCATGGGGCCAAAGGTGTACAACCGACTGCCGGCCCATGTCACAGAAGCACCGTCACTGGTCAGTTTTAAATCGAGGCTAAAACGATGGCTTATCGAGCATACCTTCTACAGTTTTACTGAATTTGCTGAGTCTAAGTACGTTAAGTACACGATACCTAAGTACCGTTAAGTATTTTTATTTTTCTCTGTATAATTGTAATTATTTTATTTTATTGTAATATGATATGGACTAATTATAATTATTAACAATTATGACATGTAATACTGATATACATATATATTATATACCAAAATATGAACGCAAAACAGCCGGCTGGGAACAAAAGATTTTTAATCAAACACTTAGGCGCTAATCGCGACTCCGTATGTATATTAAACGCACATATTCTGTTCCCGATGTGCACCAGTAATTACCGCAGATCATCCAGTTAGCTCCATCCTGCGGAATTAATGCTCGCTATTATGGTGTACGGTACAAGCGCAAGCGGCACTATCAAAGGCCTCGATTAACATATTGAATCAGGCGTTACGTCTGATAGTTCCAAAAGGCACTTCCAATAAAAATATAACTTATATAAAATATATAAAAAGCTACTTAATCTGTATAAAGACCTAAATATTAACCAAATTAAGAAAATGATAAATACTATACTTTATAAAAATGCTTTTACTCATTAGGTGAATATTTTAATCATGATTTTAATAATAATAAATTTAAAATAAATTTTAGGGGACAATCTTACACAAATCGACCTAGTCCCAAACTAAGCAAAGCTTGTACTATAGGTACTAGACGACGATAAACATACGTATAAATAAATACTTAAATACATAGAAAACATACATGACAGGAACAAATATTCGTGCTCATCACACAAAAAAATGCCCTTACCGGGATTCGAACCCAGGACCTCTTGCTTCGTAGGCAGGGTCACTACCAACTAGGCTAAAGCGGGCGTCTAGCTTGATAAGTACATATATGTATAAATATTTACCATATAATTAGGTTAGTGAGTGTTCCACTCTCTTTGCATGCTGTATAAGCAGTATGACATGTTGCATTTAAATAACTATACCTAAGACCAATGTATACATATTATGTTCAGGAATGTAATAATTTTTCATTTTCATTTTCATTTATTTTTCAGAATACCATGATATATTCGCTGATATACCAGCACGTTTTTTAAGCGAAAAATTGTTCTCGTAACAATTCATTTACCAAGTATTTGAAAAACATAGTGAAGAAAGAAAGAAAGAAAGAAAAACATTTATTCATGACAAGTATCGTGTCACGAAAAGGTCCCGCCTCAGCATAATACCGATTCAAGAGCCGGCGCTGATCTTCCGGCGGGACCTGAAGTGTGTCACGGTGTCTGCAGTACGCACGGCTTAAGCTGAACTAAAGGACTTCACAAAAACTTTAGGGTTCAGACATAAAACAGTTACACGGTTACTATTATAACACAGCAATTGAAAGGAGTAAGTAGTAGCTCCCAAACGGAGGATGAACCGATTTGATTGCGGCAGAGAGAGAAGGAAAGGATATGATTATAGCAGTCTATGTTTGTATTAGCAGTACTTAGTTAACACGTTATTGCACAAAAACCAGTACATAGCAGAAGATACAATGATAACAATGAATAAGTAACCAAAGTGTCCACCTTCAGAATAAATTAAAAGCAATTTCAAATCATACAAGTCAAGTTATTGCAATAAAACATACTTAGTCTCTCTACCTACTCACCAAATTTTGCATAAACTACCACAGACTATATTATTGGAACAGTTGATGATGATGTCGATTTAAAACTCTTAAAATAATTTATACTAAGGACAGCTTATTAAGCTTATACTTTAATGTTTAACGGACTTATGCACTTAAGTAACTAATAATTACTGTGCGTCAGCTGCCGGCCATAGTTAACGTTTACAGATCCGTCAATGCAGTGTCCTTTTCCTCGTCACAAGTCCAATATTGTTAACTCGCTTGCTTATCGACGATAAACTAGTCACTTGGGCCAGCGCATAATGCGTCGGAATTAGGCATCTCTATTAATAATAAGCACGTATTGTGGCAGCGAGGACTCTTCAATCCAGAGCGTTTTGCGTAAGGCTCAACCGAATAGGTCCTTTATACTCAGTCGATATTAAGGAGCGTGCAATAAATAGGTACTGGCACATTAAGAGTTTGAAATTATAACATTACCGTTAACATTTTATTATGCACTACACATGAACCAGTTTATTATGTGACGAAGCAACTATCAGTGTTGCCAATAATGTGAAGAAAAAAATGCCAAAGTGCTTATAATCTCTTTAAGTAGTACAAGTATTTAGTACTTAGTGGATGGAAGTTGTTATAATAGTCGACCCGCAAATCAAAGTAACCGCCCTTCTAGGGTACATAATTTTGTTAAAAGAGAATTGGAAAAAAAAGATCCCACTAGTTCCGGATCCGGGGTCTCGTACACCACTTAAAACAACAACTAATTAAAGGTTTCTTATAATATTCGTAGTGCTTTGAAATACTCTTCTATAATATCTTCTTCTAATAGTCCATGAAACAACAAGTAACACTTGCACCCAATTAGTTTTTTCTGTTAGCCAGTTTCTCACCCATAGATACTCTCTTTGTTGTTTATGTTTTTCTTTTTCTTAATTTTACATATTTATAAGTTTGTACCGCTTTGGCCTTGCTGTTAAGGTATAAATGTTACTATAAATAAATAAAATAAAATAAATAAAAATAAATAACTCTCTTGGATTCCTCTGTTCCTTGATTCACTGATTATTTCACCCTTTTCTTCGTCTAAAACCTTATTTTTCGCGAATTTAATTATTTGAATACGTGGTTGAACATGATCATCTTGGCTCATGATCAAAGAACTCAACTAAAGTTAAGTCCATATTTCGTGTAAACACTTACTAAAAATTATATCGCTTAAAATTAACTTATCTACTTAACAACAACAAGAGTGGCGCGGCTTGCGGTGGCGGTCAGTAGTAAAATATACCATAATTGTATGCCGCACTGGCTAGCGCTAAAGAAAAGTTTTCACGTTCGTGTTGAGTAACTTTTATAATGCAGTTTTTTTTTGGATATTGCTTAAACATTTTTTCCGCTGTTAAATAAATGCTAACTTAAGTGGCAGTGGGCGGGGCACATAGCGCGTAGAACCGATGGCCGTTGGGGCGGAAAGGTTCTCAAGTGGCGACCACGTACCGGAAGGCGCGGCGTGGGTAGGCCCCCCACAAGGTGGACTGATGACCTGGTAAAGGTTGCTGGAGTCCGCTGGACGCAGGTGGCGCAGGACAGGTCACTTGGGCACTCTTTGGGGGAGGCCTATGTCCAGCAGTGGACGTCTTTCGGCTGATATGATGATGATGATGATGATGATGATGATGATGAAAAGTACTTTTTACTACATTAACATAAATTCAGAAGTTGCATCGATCAATTGAATCTCTTGAACTGCTGCTAACAAGACTACGACATGGGTTTATTTATAATCGACCTAATTGATTATCCCGCCAAGGAATAACAATCCACTATTTTTATCACAAATTCACCCCGACACCTTCTTTATCTTGGAAATACCCATAAAAATAGGGGATGAACCAAACAACTCCATAACGTCTTGTGGAATGACTTAGTCAGTGGAGGGCAATAAATAAAGGCCCGAGCACACACGATAAGCGAGGATCTATTGGGCTTATAAACCACTTGGTGAACGTGTATGGACCGGTGCCCTTATGTCTACGATTTATGATACACCTGCGGTGTGTTTTAGGACCAGAGTTTAGCTCTAAGGTAGTATTGTACCTATTATGCCAGAAATTTAAAGGTTGCGTAAGTCCAATTCTGCTCATAATACCTTGGGGTTCATTTAAACTCCGAAAATATGTTCACGTGTGTAACTACAACAAATACAGTCGACAATTACTTATACATTTGTTGCTACTGAATATTTTGTATTTGTAGCTAATTGCAGGCTCGCCGGCTGATACACAATGCTACTATAATATTATTATAATATGACTCTTTGCTTATTTTCCATCTCAGGTTCGCATACTATTCTTATTTCTTTCGATACATACGATTGTAGAAAAATATAATGAGAATATGGTCGCAGTGGTTTGCTTCGGGCTGAAGAAATAAATCCTCGCTGAAGATGCGGGCAATGAGTAGGTACTTAGTTTATATTTATTTACCTCTCTAAATATTATATACACAATCCATATTCAAAACTGTCATATAGATACATTGTAATGATTTCATTCTATAGATAGCAGGAATAGATAGGAAGGCAGTGTTACTCGGCATGTCAAAGACTATTACTGTCTCTGAGATCTTACTTCCTATTTGTGACCCTGTCACATTGACGATGGTAATGATGAGGCTAAGACGTATCGTTTCTCATATTTAGCGACTATTAACGAATAGTGAATAGAAAATCGAATCAATTTTATTGCCGACTTTAAACTAAACCTAGCGTTGGGGCGCAAGCTTCGCATACTGAATTCGACCGGCGGCGCGGGTTAGTTTAGTTACGTGTTGTTTTTACATCATGTTTTATTTCGATAATAAATTCATGGTTTTTAATGATTCCTGTCAACTTACGAAAGTATCATCTGAATCGAAACTAATGATCACACCACGTGTGACACCACGTCACTAAAATTAAAAAATAAAAGACATGGTATGTAACTGTTTTCTTGGTGAATTATTATCATAAAATACTCCAGAACTATGATGGATATAAGTAGTAGTTTATGCAACTGATCCATAATGAGAGGCCTTGAAACAGGAGTAGTGGCCTTACTACTGTAACATTATGCTGAGGCAAGCCCCTTTTTAACATCACATAAGGATAACTGTAGGATTCATTTTAAATTTTATATGTTAAGTCTACTTTTAAGGTTCCCATGTAACTAGAAATGTCATGTGATGTTGAATAAAGTTTTTCTATTCTATTCTATTCTATTCTAGGAGTGTGGTTTTATGAAACGAGCGTCAGCGAGTTTCATAATAGGATCATACGAGTGTTTTAAGGCCTAATTAATTATGTACAGTTGCATACACTACTTTATCTACACACAATACATATCATAAGTACTCTAAGATGGGTTCACAATTCTACTTTCGTAACAGCAAAAAACCAACAAAAAAATGACAACAGCAATGGTGGCAATTCGATCCTCCGTCAAGACGAATGGTTTTTTTTAATCATAGACAAAACGAATGAAGTCCCTAATCCCTATACTCATGTCACTCGAGATCAAATGTCGTGCGGAAATATTAAAAAAACATACTGAACTGACGTTTCATATCGATAACTGTTTTTAATATCTATGGATACCGGAATAAAGACCCACTTGAATTTCACACTCTTGTGATAATCAAAAGCACACTCATATTTTGAACCCTCTCATTATGGATCAGTTGCATAAACTACTATTACAAATACAAACAGAACACCTTTATACTCGGGCGGATATCATAATAGATTTTCCGCTACACGTATACCTGGATCTGCCTACATATGTAATCATTCAAATACGGACAGCTTTGTGCATTGCAACGTTAATGCTAATCCTAATACTCTATTCTCTCTAGCCTTTGATTCCTATGAAGCGTATGTTTACGGTAAAAGCCATCTTTACCAACTCTAATATGGCTGTTATTGTTAGCATTAGGTACTAATTTGGCTGGGAAATAATAAATTGACTAAGGTTATCTACTAGTGACTAACTAACTATAAGTAGTAACAAATAAATTAAATTTTAGGTAATTTTTTCATTAAAACGTTTTTGCTCTATGTAGTTACCGCCGTTTGACCCCAGAGCAGTGGGTATTTATGATTCCCTGAAAAAGTGAAATTAATAGAAGTACCAAGTTAATACTAATTAGACATGTTTTTGTACTAGGAATTTCAATAATCACATTGAAACATGTGGACGGTTATTAATATAAATTTAGACAATCGCTTCAATCTCTTGTCAGAAAATCAAAAACACATAATCATAGATAAAAATAATAAGCATATAATTAATTTTAATTAAGTATACAAAAACACTAAGTCCCATAAGTTAAGTCATAGTGGACTAAACCCGACCGCGCGACGTATCAGAAATATGTATAAATACGTAGTGCCCTTTAAAGCTTGAATGCCCTTTAAAAATTACGAGAAAATTTGGTCACAAAACAGGTACAGACCCCGTATCACCCCCGGTCCGCCTTATCACGCGATAAGTGACAAGATAGAGCGTCCGCCACTGGCTGACAGTGACACCGTTCGATGGAACCATGGCCGACCATGATACGGGGCCAGAAATCAATCTACAATACAAGTGCGCTCGAGCAACCGGTGTGGTCGCTCCCTTAAACGGTGAATTGTATTTTTTTAAGCTACCTGTGGTTTCAGAGAGGCAAGTAGGTATCTGCTTGTATTTCGATGGTTCGTTTTAACGTTACACAGAACAGTTAGGTAAGTAGGTAAGCGCCCCGCCCCGGCCCCCGAAGAATATATCTGAGATCGTTTTATATAATTGTTTTCTATTTTGAATCAGTGTAAACGAAGTAACTCAATTTTTGTAAGGTATATTCACGCCACCTTACGTAAGTTGAGAACATGTTTTTTGTTAATGTAGGTATTGTGTTGTTTTTAGTGTCATTTGATAGGTTTACGTCTAAAACGGATAGAAATGATTAGGAATAATAATGACTAACATAATATAACAATGACTTTAAAATTAAAATATTTTAGTTATTACTAATTTATATTTCCCTTCTTCCCGTTTCATTCTCAACAATAAATCAAAACAACTAGATACGAGTGCCACAAAGCACGGTAGTTTTTGTGCATAAGCCATAGTTGACAACCCTAGAGCGACCGCTGAGCGTAGGTATGTAAAGTGAAGTACTTACATACATGTGATTGACTTCTGTACCTATCTGTTTTGTGCCTTGGTCTTTTTTACGATATCAAATGCTCTTTCGAGTTGGATTCCGTAGCTTGAACAAAACAACATTGCATAATAAACGGAATCTTTCATTTAAGAGGGCTTTTTGTCAGTTCGGGGCTAATTTCGCGAATCTGACACAGGCTTCATATTTAATTTACACCGGCATTATGATTCCAGGGCCGGATTTGAGCCGGCCGTTTCGCCCGTTTTACAACACCCCACAGAGTCGTTTGGGCCGGACTCGGTAATACACTGTTCCATTTATATCTAATTTGTGGCTATGGGGCATTAAGGATTGATTATTATGTAATGCGCAATTGAATTACGGATTCGATTTTCAGATGTTTAGAAATTTATCACCGCGTTCGGTTTACGGCGTTTGTGGATGTTTTAACGGCCACCTTTTTGATGTTCGAACGAGTTTGTTTTGAGTCGTTTAGTGGTGACTCCGCGGTGCTTAAATGTTGCTCAAGTACCATTTCATTGAACGTAACATTTTAGGAACTATTACAATCCTCCAAGGTATTTAACCAATGTGAACACATAGCTACTACTAATACCTAGATATTTACTTATTGCCTCATTTAAGTCCATTGATTACAACATTACATTGCTATACATTCACTTGCTTGGGATTACTATAGGTACCTAATTCACTTTGATAAAAAACTATTCATGATTGAACATAAATTTGCTCTCGTTGGGACACTGTTAAGATAGAGTTCGTGGAATATTTAATGTTCATGTTATTCAGATATATAGCGACTGCATAATATACAATTCTCCGAATTGAAGCACCGAGATATTTTTGCTAATAATACTACGAATATCACTTTTCGGTAATTATACGAATAGATGCGAATATTTGTCCATCATTATTAAAGCAACGACGAGAATATATAACGTTAGAAGATATGTTTTGTAGTAACTGGGGTTTGGCCTGACTGAACAGAGACTGTATTTTTTCTTTTAAAAAAGGGTGCTTCCTTTTATGAAAATATATTATAACAAATATTTGCACAATATTCTGCCAATAAGAATGTTCGTCAAGAAACTGCAACGCGGTGAATATTAATATTTAGTCTTATTATTCGCATACAATTTGTAAAAATATCTTGTTTTTTTTAATAATCTTCTTTTTTATTTTTCTTTAATATCAAAACCCTAATGTTTCATCACTTAAAAAACCTATTTTTAACTAAATAGCTACCCTACCGAGTTCTCTGTTCGGTCTGCTATCTCCAAAGCCGTTGGACCACTCGAACTCTTTTCTGGATAAACCTTCTTTTGAAATAACGGAATGGCCAAACGTAGATGGCTGTTAATTAAAAGTGAGCTCGCCTGATCAGCTTTGAATCGGAAATACGCGAATTATTTTAGGCGCCTTTTTCCTTACTATTTTTAGAAGACCTCCTTTAACATAACATTAGCAGGCAGTATTTGGGTTTTTGTTTCTTACAATTCCTGTCGAAATAAATTCAATCAGACAAGTTTCATCATTAGCCGTTTTTATTATTCCATACCAAAGTGTATATTTTTAATGAACTTGTTGACAATAGCGAATTGTCCTTTCAGCCTTTTTTCTTAGCGTAATTTAAATTTAAGTTTTACTCTCAAAGCAAACGTTCAAATATCTAGTCAGTATTCACTCGTAATCCATCTGACAAGATTTTAATTTATTTGTCTGCCGCGTATGAAGAACTCATCAATACCGTTTTCAGACACCCGATACTAATGTTGTTGATTAATTAATACACCTATCATCTGCTCTCGAAGCGTCCAAATTAATTTTTGAAAGGAGGCCGATGCGTCGAGCCTTTCATTTATTTAATTAAAACACTCGAGCACGCTCCGTTGAAAAAGGACACAGTTTCTGTGTTAAATGAATATTGCTAGAATAATTTTGAAGTTTTGCGCAAAATTGCGAAGGCACATGGTATTTTATTAATTCCAGTTGGGGTATCTGACGGGGACTGACATTTTACATTTCCTTGCAAAATATTTCCGGGAAATTAAGTTACAAAAAAATCTGAATTACGCACGTAATCCTGAACGGATTTTCACAGGTGTTTTAAGGGGCGTTTATGATGTTAGTATATTTGTACAAGTTATATAGACACGGTACTCTTCTATCATTCAATCTAAAATTAATTTACACTATAAACCTGATAAAAAAGTCTGGAAACATATTAAACTTCATTAGTATTGTTTTTAGGTGTACCACCAACACCACAACACACCATATTTTATACTTTATTATTTTAACACAAAAATACCATTATCACACTGATATTAGAAATGTGAAAGTTTATTAATGTTGTCAGAGACATAACAAAGAGAACTGAAGGAAATTGTATTTATACAACATAACTTAAAACTTCCATAGCGCGATGCAGAACATCACCAATTTGCAAGCATATATTCTAGCTTCAGTATTTCAATCTCCAGTTTTTTGTCGGCGTCTAAACTCCGTCAAACCATATGAAACGTATTAAAAAGTTTGATGGAGTTAAGGTGACCCGCAGACCATGAGGATAACCGATATGATAAAGTCGTGTATACGTAACAGCGCCATCTTTTATTGTCACGTGGACGCCGCGTGGCGGCGATAACAACGAGTATATTTTTGGTAGCAAATTTTAGCGAAAACTACTGAACGGATGTTGATGGCACTTTCTAATATTGAAGTTTAGACTTTAGAATAGGACATAGCGTGGTGTTTTTTAGATATAACTTCTTCAGAGGTCGATATAAGGTTTTAAAATTGTATGGGAATGAATTATTTTTTTAAAAGACAGACTTGAAACTTCGTAAATAAGTTCTTTGATGAAACGCAAGAAAAATAATTTCAGCGTTTTTGAAAATTCAATCCTAAGGGGGTTAAAAATGGATTAAAATTAGTATAGAGAGTGAATTCTTTTCCGAGCTAGGGACTTGAAACTTCGTAAAATAGTTTCAGCGTTTTTTTTTAATTCATCTTCTAAAGGGCTTAAAACTTCCTTGAAAGTTTGTACGTAGAAATCCAGAATGAAGAACTCCACAATAAATGGCGCTAACGGTCTTATCCGATACTATTAAACGAGCAATATTTGTTTATAATATACCTATATTTATAATCATATTAATATACTAGCTTCCGCCCGCGACTTCGTCTGCGTGGGCCCGGGATAAAAACTATCCTATATTTTAATCCAGGCTATAAACTATCTTCGTGCAAAATTTCATCCAAATCGGTTAAGCCTTTTAGGCGTGATTGAGTAACAAACATCCAAACATCTAAACATCCAAACATCAAACTTTCGCATTTATAATATTAGTAGGATATTTTCTGATGAAATTTGCAGTAAATTGCAGCGGGGTTTACGGGGCCGAGAAACCGATCTAAGTTGGTCTTTTTTCGAGAAAATTAGTTTTTTCCGTATTTTCTCGCAAAAGTCGGGCTTTACCCTTCGATGATGACCAATGGCTAATCTTCTTTGCTCATGGCTGCGAGTTGGAACCCCAGCGATGTTTGTTTGAGGTTTTTTGTTTTCTTTTTATCAGTTTATTTGTTTTTTTTTTTGGTAAACGATCAGTTATTGCTTTTTTGTTTAATTTTGTATAGAAATCTATTTTTCGTAGTATTAAAGCCGAGAAAAACTCGGTCCCAGCTAAAAACAAAGCTTAAGCATAAGGAACAATATCGATGGTGATGGATTTTAATGCATTCATGCAATCTTAGCGTTTTTAATTTATGCCGATTTTAGTCCAACACGACCCCAATTTGGCCCAAACTTAATTATAATAATGAACTGATAAAATATTCTGTTTGCGAAGTTACGGAAATATTGTATGACATTATACTTACATACATTTACAGTTAGATTAGTGTTCCTTTCATAATTTTAGAATCAAATAAAACCCATTTAATACGTCATCTATCGAGCTGAAATTGGACTAAAATTAAGCTCGCATTATTATACGAGTATTATTCAAACATTAATAATGTTTCTTTTTCATTAAATTTGTGACTCATAATCATGAATAGTACGAGTATATTATTGTAACTATCCGTAGCAAAAAGGATCTCAAATTGTTTTAGTTTAAACACGTTCAAAGGCACCCATCCGGCGCGTTTCACCGCTGCGTAAGTCCGACTGGATCTTGGCCAGTTTTATCCCTTATTTAATAACTAGCTTCTGCCCGCGATTTCGTTTGCGTGGACACGGGATAAAGCTATCATACATTTTAATCCAGGCTCTAAACTATCTTCCTGTAAAATATCATCCTAATCGGTTGAGCCGTTTAAGCGTCACTGAGTAAGAAACATCCAAACATCTAAACATCCAAATATCCAACCATCCAAACTTTCGCATTTATAATATTAGTAGGATTATCTTTTAATTCTATTTTATCAATTATTTTTTTACTTTGTTGGTAAACTTAAGCACAATTCTATCACCGTAGCGAAAATCGTGAATAAACCTCACTCATAAATCTTACAATGCCTGTTAGAGTATGTCAGAGTATGTTACTTATTAGAATACAAAAAAGAACAGCGTTTTAGTAAATTCTACCCCTAAGGTGGTTAAATAGGGCTGCAAAGTTTGTATGAGGGAAACTTTTCCTTTTGAACTAGAAACTTGAAGCTTTGTAGACAAATTACTTATTTGAATACAAAAAAGAGCTTTATGCGTTTTGGACAAATCCACCCCTAAGGGGATTAAATAGGAGTGCAAAGTTTGTATCGGGGAAACTTACTTGAAACTTTGTAGAAAGATTACTTATTAGAATACAAAAAAACAGCCAAGTGCGTGTCGGGCTACGCGCAGTGTAGGGTTCCGTAGTTGCCTGTCTGTCTTAGTTACCTCGACGTGCGGTGCGGTTGCGTCAGTAATGGTTACTGAGCTAAGCCGAGGACGGACAGACGGACGTGGCGAAACTATAAGGGTTCCTTGTTGTCTACGGAACCCTAAAAAGTTCTTTCAGCGTTTTAGAAAATTCCACCCCTAAAGGGGTTAAACGATTTTTTTATGACCCTAAGGGGGTTAAAAGGGGCTTTGAAGGTTGTTTAGAGAGCAAGACCTTTTTTAAAGTAAAAGATGTATAACTTCGGGTTTAGACTGTTTGTATAAAAACAAGAAAAAGAATAGTGTTTTTTGAAATTCAACCCTTACGTTCAAAGTTTGTATGAAGAGCAAGACGTTTTTAAGTTAAGTGATTTGTAACTTCTGTTTTAGACTAATGAGCTAACTTGAAATTGATTCCATAAGGGGGTTAAAGGTATTCATCCCCTAAAGGGGCTAAAAGGAGTCGGAAGTTTGTACGGGGAACAAGACAATTTTAAAGTAAGGAAACTGTAACTTTATTTTAAACTTAATTAAATTACAGTTTTTTAAAATTAGGATGAATTCTAAGGAGGTTAAAAGGGGTTGGAAGTAGGTATGTAAGAGGAACAAATAATTTTTGAAGTAAGGGTATTCTTCGGTCATACATAGGTAGGTATACTACATGGTAAGCCATGTATTAGTCAAAATACGTAATCCAACTTGACAAAAAAGTAAGATAGGTAAAGTTAGAACCACGACCATTACAGAATCGAACAGCTACCAGAAATGTAGGTGAGGTTACCGAAAAGAAGGTAATGTTTGATTAAACCTGCGGATTATTTTGTTAATTTAAAAAGTTTATTTTGGATATTGAAAATAATGTATTCTCTAACACCATCTATTATATCTCACGGTTTAGGGGTCCTAGCACATGTGCTAGCCTGGATCGCGATGACAGACTGGTTTTCTTCATCTACCTCACTTCATACATAAAGGACCCAAACTACCCACATTGTCCATGTATGACATACCTCCCCCATTAAGAGAGTTCACTCATTAATTAAGTTCACTTGCACTTTACACTAAAAACCTAACACTAACATTCCCTATACTATCGTTACACTATTATCTACTAGGTACTCTAACAGCTCTACTATTCGGACCCCGTCCTTGTATCTGAACATTCGGACAGGTCCAACTCACTGTCACTATCAGCCAGAGCAATTCGTTTGTAATCTGGTGATTCAGGGGGTGTTCCAGCTCTTGCACGTTTATGGCTGCTGGTTGATGCAACATCTTGTGAGCTTTGCTGAATAGCAATATCCCGTGGTCCTGACACTCCAATTATGTCCGCCCAACGATGTGGAGATGGTATAGAAACTCTACTGTCCTCATAATCATCATCTTCAGCAACTGTGGTTTTATCTTGAACAGTCTGTTGTCCTCTCCCCCCAAAACTGAGCATTTGATTGATGTGACGCATTAACAGTTTATCGCTCCACTTTACCAAATATCTGCAAGTTCCCACACGTTTTTCTACAGTTCCTTTCAACCAACGAGGTCCATTACTGTAGTTTTTTATATATACTGACTCACCAACCTGAAACTCCCTTATCTTGGTGTTACTATTTTCATCTATAGTTTCATCTCTGTCAGTATTTCTACAAGAAAGGGGATTTAACTTATCGAACCTGGTCCTAAAACGTCTGTTATTGAGGAGTTCAGCTGGAGTTTTGTCCTGAACACTGTTTGGTGTGGTACGTAATCCATACAATATAGCTGGCAACCTTATATCTCATGGTCCAGATGATAGTTTTCTTAATTTTGCTTTCACTGTCTGCACCGTTCTTTCTGCCTGACCGTTGGTCGCAGGATGGTATGGGGCCGATAATACTTGTCTTATTCCTTCAGACTCTAAGTATTTCCGGAATTCATCTGAGACAAAACTTCTCCCGTTATCACTCACAACAACATCAGGAAGGCCTTGTTCAGCAAATACATCCCGTAATATTCGAATTAACGTAGAACTACTCATATCTGGTACAATCTTGACTTCAGGCCATTTCGAATATGCGTCAATTATTATTAAAAACGTCTTCCCTTGAAATGGTCCTGCATAATCGAGATGTAGCCTAGACCATGCCTTATTTGGCCTTATCCACTGGTGTGTCACTTTAGGTGGCAGGTTTCTATTCTCTGCACACACATTACAGTTCTTTACCAAGTTCTCGATTTGTTTATCCATTGCCGGCCACCAAAAATAGCTTCTTGCCATAGCTTTCGTGATCACGATTCCGTCATGATTCATATGGAGCTCTTCTAATACCTTAGGTCGCATCTTCTCTGGTATAACCACTCTATTTCCCCATAAAATGCAATCCTTATACATCCATAACTCATCTCTTTTCTGCCAATAAATCTTGTAATCCTCTTCATATTTAACCGGCCATCCGTTACGCAACCAGTATAGTACTCTACTTAGGAACTTATCTCTCTTGGTTAAGTTTGCGACTTCTCTTGCAGTAAATTCCAATTCTATTGGTGTCTCCTCAATGAGTAACACTCCTGAATACTCTTCTTCCGATGATTCCTCATGACTCGGCCAACGACTAAGGGCATCCGCATTTCCAATCTTCTTCCCTTCAACGTACTGTATGTCATAGTCGTACGAGTTCAACAGAAGCGCCCACCTCAACATTCTAGGTGAAATAATATTTGGTATGGGTCTCTTCGAATCAAAAATCCCCAATAAAGGTTTATGATCTGTCTTGATAATAACTCTCCGACCACTTATGAACTGGTGAAATTTTTTCAAGCCAAATATTATAGCAGCCGCTTCCTTGTCTATCTGAGCATAGTTACGCTCATGTGCATTCATGGTCCTTGACGCAAACATCACTGGTCTAACACTTCCATCACTCATCTCATGCTCTAACACAGCTCCAAGTCCGTAATGTGACGCATCACAGGGTAAAATAAGCTTCTTTTTGATGTCATAATGAACCAAGGTATCTTTACTTGACAGCATCTTCCTCATCTTCTCGAAAGCATTTTGATGTGACTTTTCCCATTTCCATTGGCCTTCCTTATCTAAAAGCCTATACAGCGGTTCGGCAACTGAAGCCTTGTGTGGCATAAAACGGTCATAAAAGTTTATTAGCCCCAGGAACGCTTGGAGTTCTTTAACGTTACGTGGTGGCGGTGTCTTCTCAATGGCGCGAATCTTCTCTTCACATGGATGGATACCGAATTCGTCGATGACAAACCCCAAAAATTGCACACTTCTGGCAGCAAATTTACATTTATTTTTGTTTAATCGCAGTCCAGCATCATGTAACTTCTTGAGCACTTCCTAGAGCCTCCTGTTATGCTCCTGTACTCCCCCGCCTGTCACCACTATGTCGTCTAATAGAACAGCTACCCCAGGAATGCCTGCCAATAATGACGACATCAGCCTTTGAAAAATGCCTGGACAGGCTTTGACTCCAAAAGGCAATCTTTTCGTTTTATACAACCCTTTAGGCGTATTTAATGTTAATAAATCGGCAGTTGCCTCGTCGACAATGACCTGGGTATAGGCGCGTTCTAAATCAATTTTTGTAAACAACACTCCACCTTGTAATTCTGCAAAAGCTTCACTGAGAGTGGGCAAGGGGTACGTATCCGTATCCGTCACGGCATTCACCGTAGATCTATAATCACCGCACAAACGCACCCTGCCGTCTTGCTTGAGCACTGGAACTATAGGTGTTGCCCATTCCGAATGTGAAGTTGCCTCTAAAACTCCTTCAGATTCCACTCTATCAATTTCTTCATAAATTCGGTCCTTTAAAGCGAAAGGCACGGGTCTACTCTTGTAAAATACTGGTTTAGAACCTTCCTTAGGTATAATACTCACAACAGGTCCAGTATATCTGCCTAGGCCCTCCTGGAAGACTCCCGCATACTTATGTTGTATTTCTTTTAATTTTGTATCTAATTCACTTTGATCAAATTTTATGCTATTTACGCCATGGAGGTGTATCCCGAGATCTGTAAACCAATTCCGGCCAATTAAACTGGGCCCCTTCCCTTGAGCCACCAATACGGGTAAGCTCTTCTTTGTTTCCTTATACTGCACCAGTACCATGGTTTTACCCAATAAACATAACCGATTATCTGTCCAAGTCTTTAAAGAAATACCAACATCCTCCATTGCAGGTAATTGGCCCTGCCATACATGTCTAGCGGCCTGCTCACTTATCAGACTGAAAGCGCACCCCGAGTCAACTTCCATGTCCATCATAACACCATCAAGCTTCATTTTCAACATAAATGCTGGCGTTGCCATATCCTGCCTCATGTTATTGATGGCAATGTCTTCATATAACCCATTGAACTCTGACTTGGGCATATTTTTACCCTTCAACGAACAAACCACTTCAATGTGACCCGTCTTTCCACAATGATTACACTTGGACCAACGGAACCTACATGGTCCCCTATGAGCCCTGCCACAACGAAAACAAACCAACCTTTCCATCTGCTTATCTGTCTTTTTGTTTATAAATTTATTAACCTCCATTGGTATTTCTAAATCGCATGCAGTCTTACTCGAAGAACCAGCAACAATAATATTGGAATCAATTCCCGCAGCTTCATGGGACAAGGCAATCTGACAAGCATCATCAAACGTCAATGTACTATGCTGTAACAACTTCTTCTGTATTTCTTTATCCCTTATCCCACACACTAAGCGATCCCTTAATGTACGATCCAAATCCGTAAAATTACAATCAATGCTCAATTTCCTTAATTGAGCAATAAAATCTCTAATCCTTTCCCCCTCCTCTTGATACTTGCTATGAAATTTATATGATTGTATAATCTCATTTGGCTTCGGGTGGAAATGATTACTTATTTCACTCACAATGGTTGAAAATGTAACCTCACTTATTGTAGTTGGAGATATCAATGATATTACCAAATCTTACAAGTCCGGACCACACACAGCAAACAAATTAGCTTTTTTCTTATCATCCTCTTCAATTTCACTAGCTTGCAGACAGAAAGTAAACCGTTCTATGTAGTTCTTCCAGCAGCCATGTGCCATATCAAACTCCCCAAACTTAACGCCCATCTTGCACTGTAATACCTATCTGTATGTATTTTCCACTTAGATTACGCACTTTTACACTTCTAATGTACACTATTGTCCTTATTTTCTCGTCGCCACTATTATATCTCACGGTTTAGGGGTCCTAGCACATGTGCTAGCCTGGATCGCGATGACAGACTGGTTTTCTTCATCTACCTCACTTCATACATAAAGGACCCAAACTACCCACATTGTCCATATATAACACCATCAAATGGGAACTGGGGATGGAGATGGAAAGTTCTACGTCTCTTAGCATAAGATAATTTTGCTTTCAAAACTATACAGGTAGCCCGGACTAACGTGAATAAAACTACTAGACGGATTTCGGCAAAAAATTCCAGTAATGTAGCTTATTATTCTTATTAGACATAAAAAAAATATTTTTTCTTCAATACTTTATGAAAAACTTAAGCAGAAACGTCTGTTGATGATTCTTAAGATATTTATGTTTTTAAATCGGAGTTTTCAATTTAGATTTAGCAATTTAAACTAACGAACTCATCGCACTGTTCAGCAATAGAAACGCCACTTCTGAGAAAATTTGAAAAGTCTAGCTATTGCTGATAAGCAGTCAGCCGGATGGACAGCGGAAGCTTAGGAACAGGGTTCCGTTTGTTATTCTTTGGGAACTCGACTTTAAAAAGTATAAGTATAGTTGAACTCCATGACCCCAAATATATATATTTAGACACTAAGTTTGTGATTCTACGTTATTTAGACCTCGAGATATTTATGATATACCTACGTAAAATTCAAAAAGATCGCCAAAAAATTAAAGATGGCTGACGGAGGAGTTGGTTCCTATCAAAAACTTAAAGCTATGCACCTAGCAAGTACCTGAAAAAAAATTGGTGCTTTCCAGCGTGTCCACATTATCACCTGAAACTGCCCTACTACTACAGAATCGCAGCGACAGATTTCCAATCGAAAGAGGGTCTTGTCTTGTCACGTGTGAGTTTCCCGAAATCTGCGTGCAGTTCCTTACAATCTTAAAGTCAAATTCAAAAGATCTCTTTTCCCCTGCAATCGGGTATTCTCTACGTTGTTTGAGTACAGGGTGTTTACGTAAAGTGAGAGACACCGGACACAGCGGGATGCCTATTTTCGAACGATAGGATTTTGCATTCTAAATGTCAGTCTGGAAAACATGTAGGTGTATGTGTAAAACGAATTTTCTTGGAAGCGAATGCGACTGACACCGCTAAAATTGGAGGGTTAACATACTTTAATATCAGCAGCGTGTGTTAAGGAGTAACTAGGTGTGCGATGTAAACAGCTAGCGAGCTGAATAGAAAGCTGGCTAACAACAAATAAGGCCCTGGAACTGTTATTGTTCATTTAACGCAAGAGGTTGATAGAATGAAAAAGCCATTAAAATTTTTGCTACAATTTTGTTTTGAACTACATGAAAAATTTGATTGCGTTCATAAATTATCAATATTATCATACTAATATTATAAATGCGAAAGTTAAGTGTATAGGCCGGATTAACATAAGTATAGAATACTTTTTCCATAAAAGCATTGCAAAATAAAGCTTTTGAAAATAAATAAACCTAAAGGCTGTATGTACATTACCGGTATTTATATTTACCTACAGCGCTTTCATTGTATTTATTTTCAAAACCTTAGGTACTAGTATACATATATTTCAAAATTGTATAGTAAATAAATGTATAATTGTAAAAAAGTTATTCAAATTTATTTCACGATTTTGAGATTATCAATCATAGGTATGGACGACCATAAATCACGTTAATAATAGAAGAGGTGGTCACGCCATAAATCCTTGCGGCCACTTAACCTTGCGCGAATCGCACATCGGGCTGGCTGGCAAGAAGAAAATATGTCACTGTCGTCGCCGTCACGTCAAGTCAAAAAATTGTAAAACCAAACGTGAAAATAATATTAGGATTATCTTATCTTATCTTATCTAGATGAGGGCCCTTTCGGATGCACTTCGACCCAGCGGGATCTTTTGTGCATTTGCCCTCTCCTTTATGCCTACTCCCAAGCTCGCTCCATCGTTTCCACAAAGCGGATGATGCAGCTCAGCGGGAGCACCTTGAACTCCCTTGGTTGCGGATAGTCGCTACCAAAGTAATTCATTCTTTGTCTGGCAAGGGCATGACATTCACACAGTAAGTGTTCCATGGTCTCATCCTCCTCGCCACACATTCTACAGACTAAGCTGTCCGACAGTCCCATCTTGGCCAAGAGATCCTTGACTCCGAAGTGACCTGTGAACACCCCAGATATGATTCTGAGTTGCTTCCTACTGGATTTCCAGAGCTTGTTAGTCCAGCCCGAGTCCACTCCTTCTATGAAGAGCTTAGAGTGCCTTAAGCCCGCCTCATTCCTCCACTCGTGTTGGTGTTTGGTTTTGGCGTAGGCTTTAAAGGCCGAAGTTATGGTTCTCTCCGAGAGTCCCACAAATGGTTCTGGACCTACAAAGTGATTTGTAGACCCCCCTCTTGCAAGCTCATCCGCTCTTTCGTTGCCGATGTAGCCCTCGTGCCCCGGTATCCAAACTAGTTGCACCTTATTGTGCTTCCCAAGCTTGTTCAGTGCCTGGACGCCATTATAGACTAGTCTAGAATCCACTTTCGGCGCCGTAAGCGCTTTAAGGGCCGCTTGACTGTCGCTGAGGATATAGATGGTCTGCCCTCTGGTTTGCCTGTCTATATTCTCCTGTGCACAGGCAATTATGGCGTATGTCTCCGCCTGGAAGACGGTTGCCAAACTACCCATGCTTACACTACTACTGTAGTCAATCGCATAAATGCCTGCTCCCGTACCGGATCCCATTTTAGATCCGTCCGTGTACCATATACTGTCTTCGACACCAGACCTCGGTGGTTCTAGACCTTCGGCCCATTCGGCCCTGGATGGAACTTTTGTTGTGTAGTTCCTATGGAATACATACTTGGGTAGCATTTTGTCACATCCCATGTTTGTTATTCTGTCTAAGAGACTGTCAGTCTCCATGTTTGTGTGCTTAGTCTTTGGCTTGCTGTCGCTCCACAGTCCAAGAGTTCTTAGTCTATAGAGCGATTTGCGCGCCTCTGACTTAATCACCATGTGAAGTGGCGGTAGGTCCAGTAGGACTTCTAGCGCCGCTGTAGGCGTGGTTCGAAACGCCCCTGTTATAGCCATGCATGCCGATCTCTGTACTTTGGTCAGGGCATCTCTGCATGTGCTCATTAAAGTCCTTGGCCACCACACCAGGCTACCGTACAATAATATGGGCCTCACCATCATGGTATAGATCCACTTCAGTACCTTTGGGTTCAGTCCCCATGTTTTGCCATACGCTGATCTACACATTCCAAATACCCTGAGTGCCTTTGTAATGGTGAGATCTGTATGCTTCTTCCAATTCAGTTCCTTATCCAGAGTGACACCTAGATATTTCACATCGTTGGACAGTTCTAGTACCCTCCCGTACAGTTTTAACTGCTGTACGCCGCGAAGGGTCCTTTTCCTAGTAAAGGGTATTACTACAGTTTTGCCTGGATTAATGGATAATTGGTGCCGGTCGCACCATCTCTCCACTGTCTTCAGTGCCTTGTTCATGATTTCTGATACCGTGCCTGGGAACTTCCCACTCACCAGTATTACTAAATCATCAGCATATCCTACCGTGTGGGTGGGACCTTTATTGAGTTCCACCAGGAGTGAGTTCACCACCAAACTCCAGAGAGTTGGTGAGAGTACCCCACCTTGCGGACATCCCTTTGTGGCCGTGGCCGTTATCTCATCCCCCAAGAGAGATGACTTTATTAGTCTGCCATTTAGCATGTTGCCTATCCATTTACAAATGGTCGGCTCTACACCATGTTTTGCAGCTGCTTCGCTGATAGCTTTATACGTGGTGCGATCAAACGCTCCCTCCACGTCTAAGAAAGCTGCCAGACATAGTTCTTTATTCTCTATAGCCTGCTCAGCCTTGGTTGTTACCAGGTGGAGTGCGGTTTCCGTTGACTTCCCTGGCTGGTATGCACATTGCAGTTCGTGCAGCGGATGTCTCCTTAATGGGCCATCCCTTATGTGTCTATCTACCAATTTCTCCAGTGTTTTGAGGAAAAACGACGATAGACTTATCGGCCTATACGATTTGGCTTCACTGTAATCCGCCTTACCTGGTTTGGGTAGATAGGTTACTTTTACCATCCTCCACACACGCGGTACGTGTGCGAAGGCCAAGCACGCCCTGTACAATCTGCTAAGGTGCGGGATTAGTACATTAGCGCCTTCTTGTAGTAGAATGGGGTAGATTCCATCTGGCCCCGGGGCTTTGAAAGGTTGAAATGTTGAAAGTGCCCACTTTATCTTTTTATGATCTACTACCTTTTTAGACGTGTCCCAATTGTGTCTCGTTGTACTTGTGGTTTGTTCCAACGCACTAATTGCACCGTCGTCTGTTACGCTGTCGTGTATTACTGAGCCTGGGAAGTGTGTGTTACACATTATCTTAAGGGTCTCCAGCCCCGTTTTCGTCATTCTACCGTCATTGTCCCTGATGGATGTGAGCGGTACCGACTTTGTGGTTGCTAATGCCTTTGTTAGTCTCATTCCTTCCGGTATTGACTCAATCTGATCGCAGTGATTCCTCCATGCTCTCCTTTTGGCTTTCCTCACAGCCTTGCTGAGTTCTGTGAGTTTTTGTGCATAGTACCCGAAGTCATTGGATGACTTTGCGTCATTAAATATTGCCCTGGTTTCCCTCCTGAGCTTGACTATCTCTGGGGTCCACCATGGTAACTTTTTAGCCAGGGTTTTCTTTTCCGGGCAGTTATTAGTGAAGGCCGTGTATACGGCTTGTACTATTTTGTCCGCTTCGAATTCTATGTCAATAATAGAGTTTAGCTTACCTTTTGGGTCTCCTAGGTCCACTTTGAGATCATTTCTAAAGGCCGACCAGTCCGTGTTCCTAGGATTCCGTTTACGTACCGTATTCGTTTTTATTTTAGTTTGGTACCTAAAGCAAATGTATCTGTGGTCCGAAAGGGATATGTCATCAGATACGTGCCATGAGTTGATTTTGTTGCTAGTGTTGTTAGTAGCCAACGTTAAATCAATAACCTCCCCCCGCCTAGAGTTGACGAAGGTAGGTTCATTGCCTTTATTCAGTATTTGTAGAGAAGAGCTTACCAGGAAATCCAGTACCTTCTCTCCTCTCCTGTTGACATCTGAGCTACCCCAGATGACATGGTGAGCGTTCGCGTCGCAGCCGATGATCAGGTTGGTGTTCGCCCGGCTGCCGTATGCAACGAGATCCCGCAGTTGTTGTGTGATGGGATCCGTTGCCTCGTAGGGGAGGTAGGCTGATGATAGTATAAGCTCCTTACCCTCCCCCTTGTTTAGGATCATCACCGTGGTGAGATCCCTGCAACAGAAATCATGTAAAGGCATAGCGTTGATGCCATTTTTGACATATATACATGTCCTCATATTATTGTTATTATCTGGACACAGGTGAACAATTGTTCCTCCCGTTCCGCCTAAACCTCTTATTTCACTTTTATATATATATGGTTCTTGAATAAGAGCAATATCGAATTTATCGCATTTTAGCTGCCTTGCCAGAAGGGCAGTGGCCGCCTTGTTGTGTTGTAAATTAATTTGTACACACCTTAGACCCGCCATTGGCGCTTTTATAATTTGGGCTTGCTGAGGTCGGCAGCCTCCTCCTGGACAGCCTCGTCACAGGACATGGGAGACATGGAGGCCCCCAGGTACAGCTCCGCCAATCCCCGCAGGTCCTCTGAGCCGATCACCGATAACGGTGATGACTCTCGGGCCCTGCGGGATTCAGCAAGTCCGTACCCGGAGCCCGCCCTGTTCCCGTCCTCCACCTCTGACTGCCCCTCCCCCTTGGCTACCTCAGCCCCCTCAGCCTCCCCGTTGGTGCCAGGTACATTGCCTACCGGAGGTGTGCCCTCCTCGGCCTCCCCAGATTGCGGAACCCCCGCGCCCTCCCCCGGCGTCGGACCCCCCGCGCCCGTCCCCGCACGAGTGCCTTCCCCAGCCCCCTCAAGCGCCCTCTCCTCCGCGTCCTCTAGGAGCTTGAAGGAGCTCAGGTCGACACCCGTGTGTAGGTGGTAGCCCGCGGCCTTGATAACGTCGGCCGACACCCGGTCCATCAATATGATGCGCCTGGTGTTCGCGTCCGATGTCAAGGTGTCTACCACCTTCCACTCCTCCGTGTGTAGCGCAGGATTGTACCTCTGCAACACACGGAGAAGCAACTTAACGTCATGGCCGCCAACTATCTTCGTTTTCCATGCCATTTTGACAGGTTTGGGAAGATCCTTGGCGTCCATGACCCTCAGGCGCAGGCCAGCAATCTCCTCGCTTCTGATTGCTGACCTGAGCCATGTGACGGACTCTCTCCCTTGGCAATTGACGTGGAGAGCGCCCGCCACTACGTTGCCGAGAGTGACTCGGGGTAGGGGATCCGGAGCGTCAACCAAAAGCTCCAGAATGAGCCCCTGGATGGCGCCCAGATGCCCCAACCCGATCTTCTCGGCCGGAAAGGCCTCCGGGACGATGGCCATCCTCTCGCTTGCAGCCACTTCAGCGAACGAAGCTGCAACTTTCACTCGCTTGGAGTCGCTGACAAGCAGAGAAGAGTCGCCACTGGCTCCCAGATGCCTCTTCTTTTGCGCCGTCCCTGGCCCCGAAGTGGGTGCATCCTGGGAGGTGCCCTCGCTCAGTGTCTGAGCCCTCGCCTTGGCGTTGTGTCGCCTCTTCTGCCTCCTGCTACTGACGGCTCCTCCACCGGACCACGCATCCGCGCTCTGGGGTGCGGACACGCTATCAACAGCGCCCGGATCGTCAGCAGGATTCGGAAGAGGACCGGCCGGCCTGTTGCAGATGACCACAGTTCCGCTGACCTCCCCTCCGGCACCTGCGCCAGCCGGTCTCCTTGCGGGGACCTGCTGGGTGTGTCCGCTTTTCGACCCGTGGGGAAAAGTTCGAACGGTGCCTCCGGTTTGGACCGCTCCACCATGGCCTCTGCCTGAAAATGCGCCTCGCGCCTTCTGCGTCCTTGCGGACCCCCTTGCTCGGCTGTTACCCGCTCTCGCTCCCCTGTCTGGGACAGAAGTGCGTGCCGCCGGTACAGCATTTGCGCTATGCTACCGTCGTCTCGGGTTTTATGGTATCCATGTGACCTTTGACCTTGCTTCATCAGTTTGGCTCCCCACCCACCACGGAGCCCACACCCTGGGGATGCGTTAGCGCATCAGGGCTACCAAACTGACATAGCGCCCCGAGAGTATGTTGTCTGTGAGTCCGCACGGTGCCGAGCTACTCGTCATCTCCTCAGACGACTCGTAACCCGTGCTCCGCCGACTACAGACCCCATATCCCAGGACACTCGCCCGTGGCCATCAGACTGGACACGACAGCCGATTGATCATGGCTGGCTAGGCCATGACCGCCCATGTGAGGTGAATCCTGAGCCAAAGAAGAGTGTTGTCTCCCAGCAGTAACTATCCCGACCGCTGGTCGACTCAGCTTCCAGGATCTCCCTCTCCACCCGTACGGGCCCCCGCGCACGGCACAAACACGCAATATTAGGATTAATAACGGTGTTAATAATTCAAATAAGCACTAACAGTACGCTGCTGCAAGTTCGTCGGACACCTAAACAAGACGATTGATCACGGAGGCCTCTGAACTGAACCAGATATCTCTAATTATCCCCCAGGTCTGAAAAAACCTGATGTAATTCGCTCTCTCGCTCGCTCGAGTTTTAGTGTAGCGAAAGATATTTTGTTACAAGATATCGACATCGATATTTACTTTTCATATATTCGTCATCTGCACCAGAGTAAATAAATTGTATCTCCATACATTTGTATCGAGATACAATTTAACACACGTATACAAAACATGTAGGTATACAAAATTACATTTACGGCATTTACCACAATAAAAACAAAAACCATAGGTACCTTAACTTAACTACCTACTTTAGTCCTGTTTCTGAGACACAACTACCTACGTGAGGTTTAGACAGCTACTTGATTCGGACATTAAATAAATATTACAATTTATTAGTATTTAACAACTATAATAATAATCTATATAGTTTCAGTTATCTACTGAAATAAACAATACAAAAGTTAATGTGGTAGGTATACGGAAGTAGCAAAATAAACCTCCAGCTCACTCACATCTGTATTTCCGTCTCTGTATCTCAAACTTACCAAACGCCTCGCCTACATAAAATTCACGCTGATAAAATGTCGATGAATATAAACTTTAAAATAATTTCAACACTAATTATAAGTGTCAACTAGACGTTGACGTCTCGGCGAAATTGTTTACTATTTTAACACTGTGGTGAACAGTAGATGTAGACGAGTCGTCAATAGACTCAAAATACCATACTATTCGTCTCATTCTAACTTACGTCAGCTGACCATAAGAAGTGACAGAGACCACTATATGAAACATCGACTTGCTTTATACTGCGCGTCTGTATTTAGTCTGTGTTCGCTTCTCTACAAAGGTGCTACAAAGGCATTTTGGACTCAACTCAGTCTTTCTTATATGAAGTAACAGCAGCGACAGTTGTGAGAGTAAGCATCTGCACGCTTACACTCACGACTTTCTAATAAACCAAATATCGCTTATAATTACACGGTTCACGGGATGAGTGTTTTCGCGGCGGTGTTGTTTGAATCACTGCCCGCGCCCGGACACCGCCGCGAAAACACTCATCCTGAAGAAGAACTCCCGATGAGTTCGAAACATGTCGCCCGCAGTGACATTTAATACGTGAGTTGAACCGTGTAATTATTAGCATTATTTCAACATGTCTCACGAAAGTTTAAATTCGAAACCAAATATCAATGCTGCATTCGACCTCTTTGTCAAAACATTTTAGACCACAATAGTGGGCGGTCCGTGATTCAAACATTCATTTTGCGAGTAGGGCTCTTTTACGCGGGATGCAGGCGCCGCGCGTTCCCCCGTTATATGGAAGTTCCAACCCAGAGGGAAAACTAGAACTTATTGGGATTTGATCAGGTAGCCTTACGATGTTTTCCTTCAACGGAAAGCGCCTGTTAAATATATAACGATATTTGGCACATGGGTTTTTTTGAAAAAACCCAGTGGCACGAGCCGAGGCTCGAACCCGCGACGTGCAGATTGAAATTCGCGCGCCTTTCCGCTCGGCTCCAGTGGCTCACTTATCCACTTTCAACGAAGTATCCACTCGAAATGTCCAGCAACTTTTATTTTATTTGCTGACGTTATCTGTCCATTGTTTCATTGACTATTACAGAAAACGCATGCAGAGTCAAACAATGTTACGCTCAGCGACATCAAATCAACGACCTTCTAGCACCAAGCCATTACAAACGCTACGAGCCAGGAAATAAGGGTGAGATTGCTGTGGTTTGTAAGAATTGTTTACCTGTATAGGGAAAATAGAGAAACACAGGTGGTGTTGTTTTGCTTCGTCCATCGAGCAAAATTAATTTGCATTGTTTTATGCAATCGGTTTTTCATTAGAATAGTTGACGGTATTGTGAATTATTGTTGAAATGTACTTTTGTTTTAAAGCACCTTTAAGGGCCGCTTCAGACCGGAATGGCAGCGGCCGGCAGCGGCGCGGCGAGCACTTTCAGTCTTAAATAATTTTAAACTTTATCTACATATTATCTACACATGATGTTTGTAAGACCTTTGTCAGAAGTTGAAGTCAAAAATGAAGTGTTATCACTAAATAATACGAAATCGGAAGGGTATGACTATTATGAAGGGATGCTTGAACGAAATTGTTGCAATACTGACGTATTTAATCAATCTTTCTTTTTTATCAGGAACTTTCCCCGAGGCACTCAAGATATCCACAATTAAGCCATTATTTAAAAAGGGGAAAAAAGATGATGTTTGTAACTACCGGCCGATAACGTTAATACCCATTCTGTCGAAAGTTTTTGAGAAGTGTATGCTTAAGAGACTAATTTACTAATGTACAAAATATGATAAAATCAAACAGGAGCAATTTGGGTTTCAAAAAAATAAGTCAACCATTCTAGCAGCTTTTTCTCTACTTAGACTGGTACTGTCTGATCTGAATAATAAATGTATAACGACAGGCCTTTTCTTTGACATGTCTAAGGCTTTTGATTTTGTTTTTCACGACTTACTATTGTACAAGCTTGAGAGAATTGGAATCAGAGGAACGGCACTTCAGTGGATACGCGCATACTTGGAAAATATACAACAGTGTGTCAAAATAAGTAAACTTAACAAAAATAGCGAGATGCTCAGTTTCTCGTCAGAATTCAGATACAACAAATTCGGTGTTCCACAAGGCAGTGTTTTGGGACCGATTTTGTTCTTATTATACGATGCTTACTTATATGCGAAGTCACTAACCATCGGAGTATTTTGTATGCGGATGATATTTCTATTATAGTGACATCTGACAAAGATTCTAAGAGAATTGTAGACCATGAACAGGAAATTACTAAAACAATTCACTTAATAAAGGATGTGATTCATTCTAATAATTTGACTATAAATCTTAAAAATCTAAAAGTGTACAGTTCAATAACTATGATTTTGACATCACAAGCATAGAACAGGTTCCTCAAATAAAATTCCTAGAATTAATCATATATGAAAAATTAGACTGGAAGCCACAGATAGATAATGTACATATTAAAAAGTTCAGAACCGCTTGAGAAAACCGAAAAGGTCGCGCCGCGCGGTGTCGCGCGGTGACGCGAGCAGCCTCGTGACCGCGCGCGTGTTGGCGTACTTAATGGACTTTTTTACTATATAGATAAAGTTTAAAAGTTATTTGACACTGAAAGTGCTCGCCGCGCCACTGTCGGCCGCTGCCATTCCGGTCTGAAGTGGCCCTAAGTAGGAATAATGTATTGAGGCCCTGTCAAAGAAACACTTGTAAATTACTTAGTTGGAGGTAATATATTTTTTCTACGCGTCTAGAATATAATTAAAAAGTTACAAGTAAGTAATGACAATTGCATTAAACCCTGAAGTTTTAAAGATAACAGATAAAGTACCAAATAGATTATTTTTCTCTGCCCATTTAATACAATTTGCGCAGTTGTATTTTTTCCAGATGTAGAATAAACGCTGCGGTCCTATTATCTTCACAACCGCGGGCGTTAATTTGAAAGAAATCTTTGTCTCTTAATTTTTTCTCAAGGATAGCTCTCTAATTACTTTTTTATTGTTTGTAAGACTAAATCTTAATTTTACTAAAACGACATCGCGGGGAATTAGATAAACATTGTTACCTATCTTACTTTTGTGTCACATTAAGGCTTTTAGCGATCTAAAAATAGAATTTTGAAGACGTCTCTCTCGTTAAGATTATAATAGAAGTTTAGTTTTGGGACGATATCTTAAAAATAACAAAACATTTCGTTTTCCATGATAAATCCCAATCGTAATTCAATATCACAGTTATACTACTGTAATGCAATTTACCAACACTATAATCCTCCAAACAGCCATCGCGCCCGGACCTAAATTGAAACGCAGGTCAGCACCTACACAAATTCACATAGCAATAGCAACGAGCCACGCTTGATTGCGAACGAAACAATTCCCAGGCGTGAAACTGCACACGTGTCGCCGGTCACACATGGTGGCAAATAAAAAACTTGTTTGAAAAAGCCCCGTCTAATTCGGGTTGGTACGTAGTACAGTCGAGTTCTCCAATATCTACACAGACAACCTTTCAAAAATATCTATACAGAGATATTATTGTAACGGTTATCTGTATAGATATTGGAGAACTCGACTGTACAAACAAAAGGAAAAAGTGTAATATATCAATATTTTTTTGAGTGTTACCTGTCGTTTGACGCCATCGATTAACATTGTTTACTAAACTAAACAATAGTAATCCTTGATCGCATATCTACAAGTCCAATTTGATTCGACGTATTGAGTGATTTTTAGAGTTCCGTACCCAAAGGGTAAAAACGGGACCCTATTACTAAGGCTCCGCTGTCCGTCCGTCTGTCACCAGGCTGTATCTCATGAACCGTGATAGTTAAACAGTTTAAATTTTCACAGATGATGTATTTCTGTTGCCGCTATAGCAACTAATACTAAAAAACAGAATAAAATAAATATTTAAGGGTGCTCCTATACAACAAACGTGTTTTTTTGCCGCTTTTATAGATAATGGTACGGAACCCTTCGTGCGCGAGTCCTACTCGCACTTGGCCGGTTTTTTAGAATACGATAGCAATGTGTTGCGCGCATTCGTTCAGACACGGTAGCTCGGCGTGCATGGCAGCTAGAAAGACATGGGATATGTCCGATTGATCTTCTGATATACCTATATTGCAATCGCATAGTACAGATCCTGAATTATCTACGAAGACTGGAGACTATCGGCCGTATTCATAAACGTTCTACAAGCCTATTTTAACTAAAATGGCGTTAAAATTAGTTTGTCTTTATCTGTCACTTTGACATTTGTGCTGTCAGTGACAGTGTCAGAAAGGGACAAAGCACATTTTATTTAGCAGAGGCATTTTAAGTTTTATGAATAAGGGGGTATGTCGTGGCTCAGAGCTGAGTCAGTCTCAGCGTTATTTACACCGGTAAGTAATTGATTATGACTTAAGGTACACGAGCGTGTGTTACGTAAGTCAAGTCAAAAGCAGATAGCTTGACCATAATTAGGGTTAGGATTCTGGTGGCAGTTTAGCATAATTAATGCAGTGGAGTCGCCATTGTATATTTTTTTATTTGAATAAATGAATAACTAACGGCGGATTTACTACATTTCTTGTGCTAAAGTGGCACGAGAATCCTGACCCTAATCATTATATCATTGTACAGTACAAGTGAAATTAAACAAGAATTAATATTGACGTAGTATTTCAAATGAATATTATATGCTACTACTGATACTGAAACGGAAGTATCAGTAGTATACTGAAACTTATTCCAATGTAAAAAAATTCAAGACCTTGAATAGTTATAACATTATACATTTCAACAATATATTGTGTTTTTTTATTGAATTTTTATGAATCAATTTACTTGTATGAAACCAATAAATTTAATTACTTAGGTATACATTATTGGTTTATCAATCATTTATTTATTCATTCATTTTTGTGTAAGATTGTCCCCTAATATTTATTTATTTATTTATCACTTTTTATTAAAGAATGTATTTGCTTCAGTGATAATTTTTGTCACCGACGTAGTTAAATTAAATTGTGATAATTAGGTATATAGTTTTATCTTCGGTTGACTATGCGTATAAATAAACACGTTTTATTAGACGATAATAATTAATGATATACCTATATTTAAAAGTAGGCATATGTTATCAATTACCTACGTTAAGTTCAAATAAGCTACGTATAGATAGGTAAGCAGGCCAACTAAAAGACAGGGGTGATTTATTTACTACTGAATTGTATTTTAGATCATAATTACATTTAAAAGGCGAAGCGCGGATTAAATAACCCAATGCTTAATAATAATTATCTTCATCCTTCAAAACAAATAATTCAATACCTTATAATATAAGCCTATAAGTTAAGAGATTCATCATATGATAAGTTTCGTTGTGATACATTTTGACAACGTTTAGCAAATGGAAAAGTTTTAACATAATGTGATACATAAAGTGTTTTTTTGGGATAACTCTGATCAATTCTTTATTACATAAGTTAATATCTAATCGAAGATTGATCAATACAGAAACAATAAACAAGCATTTATAAACAGTTCAAAATATTGTAGCCCGACTACGGAAAAGTAAGAAAAATGGTTTTTTTTTTCATACACAAGGTAGCCGATGTACAAACATAGACTGCCAAAAACATATCCCTTCCTGTCGGCTCTGCCGTAGTCAGGCAAAAAACGAATGAATATGAATGGTGACAGGAAACTTGGCTAATTAATGATGGTTCCTGGGCCCGGGAGACTTTCACATACACACACACACACATAACAACAACTGTCTAAAATAATAGTCGATATAACAGCCACATCGCGCATATCACTGCTGAAGCTCTGGAAATAATTTAGGTCCACGATCCATGTTAATTGGCCAAGGTGTGATAAGGACGTAAAACAGTAAATCTAAATTCTCTTATAGTAAATGCCGTGAGGACCTGCGTGTTCCAATTCCTCCTCGGGCTTCGGCTTCGGCACATAAGGATTTTTGCGAGGATCCGCGTTCAATCTGAAATAAAAGCAGATGTTTACCCAGATTAGGATAGCCTAGTGGTTCAGGCATGCGGCTGTTAAGCGGCGGTCGTGAGTTCGAATCCCGGCGTGTACCAATGAGTTTTTTGGAAATTATTTACGGACTATTCACCGTTAGCTTTTCGGTGAAGGAAAACATCGTGAGAAAACATCTCATCGCAATAAGATCTGGTTTTCCCTCTGGGTTGGAAGGTCAGATGGGCACAACCGCGAATAATGCTAGGAGTATGATGTGTATATCCCCTGACTTATTTCAACATTAAAGATTGGAAATAAGACTTTACAAAAATACTTATCGTATTGTTCGAAGAAAGAAAGCGAGGTTAGTTGAATCAAAAACAAGGGCAAAAGGTTTCAGGATATTTTCCCAACGCTAGTACTAACTCGAGTAGAAATGGATGCAAATTGAGCTACATTTCCATAATTTGATAAATACCCAGCCAATTTATAAACGTACTTGTAATGAGCTATAGCTTGGCCACAATCGACGTTGTACCACCAGTCGCAGGCAAACTTCTCTTGGTCGAAGAGCGTTCCGTTGGTGCAGAGAAATGAGGCGCCTTGGTGACCTTCCCGTCCGTCGTGGCACACGTGGTAGGCCTGGAGAAATACGATTACTTCAGTTATTCAATGATTTTATCAGCTTTCAAGTACAAATACAAAATAATGCGCCTTGTGTGCTCTCATAGCAGTCACATGTGGTGATCAAACGTTTTAAATTATTTCTGCCATTTACACTAAAAATAATAATTCGTTTCGTTTAGTCTGAAGGTGGGTTTTCGCTTGGACTAAATCAAAATAGGGCACAATTTCTCAACATTTCTTGCTCGTTAAGTTAGTCAACAAACACAATTACAAGAGCAACTTATTTAGGGGCAACAAGTCTGGGTTCACCCCGAATGTTCCATGTTGTTTTAAACCGTTAGCTGTGCCCTCAGGCTAGGCATTTGGTGGACCTTTTGTGTCTACGTTGTGTCCGAATGGATAATTAATCTGTACCCTGGGGCCAGTTGCATAGGCCCACTGCAATATGATCATTTGTTTGTATAAATTGGACTAGAAATGTTGGTAAAACTTCAGGGTTTATATGGAATATTCGTTAAACTGAGTTTTGAAATGTAAATTGGGTTTGCTTTAGTTTTAACTTTTTAAGCAAACAATTAGGTATACATTCGCAACGTGAGGTATACTTGTAGGTATGTATGTAGTCTCCTTGGTAAGCTATTAAAAGACGGCATGTTTTTTTTGCAGTCAGCTGCACAGATGTTTGCCTGCAGCTGACCGTACCTTACTAGAGAAGTGATATATTTTTATAAACAGAACTGGAAATGGGGTTTTTTCATTTCAGCACAGAACCTATGTTTGAAATAGAATAATAAACATTTGATCATAGTGATTAACGAGAATTTGTATTTCTAACCAAGGACATGTTCTATTATTTAATTAACCGATTAAACTTGTCTATGGAATCTATATTGTCGACAACTTTGAGAAACAAATATTTCAAATGATCACGACGAGAATATTGCTAATAAATCCTTACTTAAAATGTGTTTTGTCCCTTTCACAAAAAAACAAATGTCTAAGTGACAGAAATAGACAAACGAATTTGAACGGTATTTTGGTAAAACAGTTTGGTCAGTAGGTTTAATGAAAGCTATATATAGCTAGCCTATGAATAAGGCCGTAGGACCACATGCGGTGGCGATTAGTATACTTATGAGCACTAACTAACTTAAGTACTTAGTAAGAATTATGATATCTATAATCCGTACCTAATATTATAAATGCGAAAGTGTTTCTGTCTGCCTGTCTGGTACCTCTTCACGCTTAAACAGCTGAACCGATTGAGATGAAATTTGGTTATGAGATAATTTGACATAGAATATTTTTTATCCCGGAAGTCATCTCCTGAGGGGTTGAAGTGGGAGGTGAAAATTTGTATGGAGCTACGATATAAACGAGTTCCACGCAGACGGAGTCGCGGGCAGAAACTAGTTTATATTATAAAGAAGAAAAGTTTGTGATACTGTAGCTTTATAAAATGTAAGATTGTATGTAATGGGTAATCTCCGAAACCGCTTATCCGATTTCAAAAATTGTTTCACCTGCGTGTAAAATGAACTTTCTGGGTGGTTATAGACTATGTTCTATCCCGTGGGTTTGTTTTCCTTTTTTGCAATACGCGGGCGAAGCCTCGCGGGCAGGTGCCCGCGCGGCAACGAGGTCGTTGCGTAGAATTTTATTGGTGGCTATAATATTAGTAAGCTAGCTTTTGTTGATGTTGCTTGGAATGGATTAAATATATTACCTGACATCCAGTTTCCACATTGGCGTACATTCCAGGGTGTGCCGGCACATGGGCACAAGAGAAACCTGTCTCGGGGACTTCGTGGTAGATGGGGTAGTCTACGCCCGGGATCCCAGGTACGTTCCGCAGGTCCTGAGGCTTCTCGTGCTCACGAAGGGGCTTCCGAACCACCGCTTGCTCGTAGCGGATTGGGTAAGGCTCGTATCTCTGAAAGAATAACACACTCGGTAAATCCTTGTCTAAACCTGTATGGGCTGCAAGAGTCTGTAGGTAAGCATGACTATACTAGCGCTTCAGAAAATAGGTAAAACAGCTATGCTTAGTTTTACGATTAAATGGGGTTAATGTAATTTTAATTTATTGGGAAATTCTAAATAAGAAGCTGTCTTAAAAAAAAGATGCTTTTATCACCAAAATACGCACAGTAGATGAACATCTACGCCACCTAATGTCTCAATTTTTTTTTTGCACGTGTGTGTTATGTTCTGCCCCTGTAATATGTTTTTTTTTACTTTTATTAAGTATAGGTACGCATTGGACCAATATCTCAGCTGGTGATGAGGTCAAGGGTGTTACATGTATACCTAGATAGTGCTCTCGTCTTGAAAGGATCCAAGTTAAAAGTAGCTGGGAAAAGGGTTGCCGAAAGTGAGTTCCACTCTTTAGCTGTCCTCGCGAGCAAACTGGAAGCAAAGCGCTTCCTGCGAATCGGTGGTATATCAACAACATGAAGGTGGAGAACCTACGTCCGCGCCTAGTCCCAAGATGTAGATGGTGAAATGGAATAGTTCGTGTAATCGCACACTCCCCGAAATGTTTCCTGTAGAACACCGATAAGCAGGCAATTTTTCTCCAGTCCTTGCAGTCAGATCTAAGTCACCAATGAGCTATCTGGCATACCCATCAATCGAATCCAATGCTGCTTGCAGATATTTAGCGGATCCGTCCCAGAGGGGCAGCAGTACTCTGTTCATGACTTCTGTGCTTAATAAAGCTTGAGAAGCCAAAGCAGGCGTGTAGTACCGCCTCACTTAAGACAGGATGGCAAGTTTCTTTGCTGCAGTTTGCGCCAAGGATTTGATGTAGAGCCGATTCAATTTAGAGCCCAAAGTTCATGTTGGACTTGACATGGGCCAAGAAGCTGCAGATGGCCAGAAATTGAAACGCGTATACTCCGAAAAGTGGGAGTCAGGTTGAACGGACTTCGTTTAGTAGACGACAGACACGCCTGTTTCTTGGTTGCGTTGAACTTACCTAGATTAGCGTCACCCCAATGGGAAACTGATTGGATTTCTTCTTATTGGCCTTTACACTGGATAGATATCTGATTACTTAACCATCCATCTCCATTGTAATGTTACTTGTAATGGTGCCTATGAAAAGTGTATAAAGAAGTATGACATTTTAAGGTCACTCATTAACTTTGTAAAGTTTATATCTGCTAACATTACGTAATGAGCACATTAAACCTGACATGATATAAATCACAAGACGACATTGACTTACTTATATAATGGTTATATTACTTACCACATTTAACTTTCTAGTTCATACCGCTACATAACTAGTTTCAAGAGTTGTACTGTAGATATAGACGCTTTGTGCAACTATCACAAGACTAGATGCTGATGTAGTAAGTATGATTTTGGACTCATGGATTAATAAAAGAACCGTGTACTTAAATGAGAAAAATATAAATAACAAGTAGAATCATCAATCAATTGTCACGTACTCGTATTTAATGTTTGATGAAGGTTCTTTCTAGTTATTGGAAAAGTATTGTTTTAACATAAAATAACATAACTATTTGTAGAGCGCCTACATTTTTCCTGGATAGTTGTTGGGACATTCAGAAGACAGGCGTGGGATGGCGAGTATGAAGTTTTATACATACATGTAAAATGCACTGGGGGCCGATTTCTGACTTTCGAGCGCTCGAAAATTAAATAAAAGTAAATGCTATTGTAGTGTCATAATCACAGGCACTTACTTTCTACCGATAGAATTGAATACGAGTGGTCAATACCGCACGTTTTTAAATTTTCTATCGTAATTTCAACAAAATAGAATTTGTGTGAAAGAGTCGAGCGCTCGAAAGTCAAAAATCGGTCCCCTGTACTTACAATATAAAACTAATGCGTCAGTTATTATTGACCTAATTCTAACAGAACCACTCAGTTTGCAAATATATACGAGTGCAATGCATTGCGAAAGTGATCCCTCTAAATAACTAGTCCTAAATCCAGACAATTGCAAAACAGACCTTTCGAAAAGCCCTGCGTGCAGCTTGTCACGGCCGCCCGGCGTTGCGCAAACGCCGGGCCCGGTGCGTTTTGGAACACTTTTCGTGGTAATATTTATCGATTTTTTTTACTTTGTGGCAGAAATTTTACCTATCTCTCATAGTATATTAGTGGCTGGGAGTAGGAATAGTAGTAAGTACAAGCAGTTATTACCTAAGTACTATCCTTGACTTTGTTAGGCATTATTATTAATATTATAGGTGGTATTAAGAGTTCTACACATCGTCGTGGACTCTTTTTTAACCGACTTCAAAAAAGGAGGAGGTTTTCAATTCGATTGTTTTTTTTATAATTTTTTCAATGTTTGTTACTTCAGAACTCCGTCATTGATGAGCCGATTCGTAAATTTTGTTTTGCTTGTAAGTATATGCTTCCAGGTGGATCCCATTTTTTTCAAAAAATCAATTGGATGATGGGATCCATGAGGAATTTAAGGAACTCCTCAATTATATTAGGCACTCGTGTAGTGATTTTGGTATATTCTATTATAACTCGTGTATACCCGGAAATCATAAATATGGTGGAGTGGAATTGATGATGAAGACCACAGGTGACTTATGGAATTCCTCAATGATGTACTTGAAAGTACAAAAGTATATCACAGATTCTGATAAGATTCCGTTGAAATAGCAGCTAATGAAGTGCCAAAGATGATCCTTGTGGAATCTACGGAAGTCCTGAAATATTATCGGGTCACATACAGCGATTGGGTTTTTTTTTCTTATAATCAACGCATTTGCTCTCGGAAATCAGTTCATGTGGTAAATTGGAAAATAAATGTGGAAATGTTCTCGTGGCTTGGCGGAGTACTAAATTGAAGTCGGATAAAACTTTGTTTTTAAAGTAAATTATTGACATTGTAATATAACGATTACAACTGTCTCTTGGACAACTCGTTAACTAAAATGTACAGAGCTAAACCCATTTTTTTGTGAATTTCATGGAATTAAATAAGTATGTATTACTTAACCATTTTTTTAAGAAGAATCCCCAGTCATTAGTTTATCTTATGAATGGGATAGCATCGCGATAGAACACCAACAAAAAAGTTTATTTACCCAGTGCTTCACACGATTTGCCTATTAAATGCACATTAAACAAAACCGTCACATGAACCAAACTACGTCAAAATTGGTCCTGTAATTTTTGAGGTTACCGCTACAGCAGACGTCGCTTTATAATATTTATAGATGGACATAAGGGTAGACCGAACCTTCTCGAATTTAGAATGGACGTGGGCGGACGGGACGAAGGGAGCTATAAAAAAAAATACGTTGGCATAGTTCAAAAGGGCGTTACCTAGGAGACGACGGGACGTAATTAACACTAAGTACTTGCTCTTCCGGTACCTACGCGCCCACGTACCGGAAGGCCCAGCGTGGGTAGGCCCCCACAAAGTGGACTAATGACCAGGTAAAGGTCGCAGGAGTCCGCTGGATGCGGGTGGTGCAAGACCGGTCATTGTGGCACTTTTTATGGGAGGCCTATGTCCAGCAGTGGACGTTCTTCGGCTTAAATATGATGATGATGATGACTAATTATCTCGATACAAAAAGAGTTGGGTCCTTTTTTATACCTACATAGATGAATGTATGAGAAATTATAAAAAGGGTTAACTACACGCAGAAGGCTCTAAGAGTGCCGTACAACAATGGTTTCAGGATACTGTCGGGGCTTCTTCGTTTCTGTAGCGCGTCAGGGATATTCGCTGATACGCACGTTGAAGGTTTTGCCGTTATTATGCGCAAAAGGGTAGCGTCCCTGGTGAGTACGATTCGGGGCAGCCCATACACTCTTCTGAGCACCATTGTTGACAGATTTGAAGGCCGTACCCAGAAGCACTGGAACGATATTCATTGTTTGTTCTAATAATGTTTCAATGTTTATATTTTATGTACCTACTTATTACACTAGAATTAAGTTTTTCATACGACATAGACATGTCAACTATGGTCATGGTCTGAAATAAATTATTTGAATTTGAATTTTAAAATCGGATGGGCCTCCTCTCTCCACTCCTCGGTTAAGTAAATATTGCAAGAAAAAAAGACTTTTATATTTTTGTAATTTGGCTTGGTAGATGGATTAAATACAGGTCCTGTCCGTATACGTTGATGTCCGTAGCTCAAAGTAAGGAAACATCCAGTTACCATTTACTTTATTTGAGGTAGGGAGCAGCATAAATTAATATCCAACGTTTAATACAAAACTTGTTCAGCGCCAGAAGACAGAAAAAGTTCATGGTAAGTTAAGTATTTTATTACTCGCTTGGGAACTTTTAATTTTCTTACTTATTACTTGAAACTTAAGACGCTTGATTAAAATAATGATTTCCGGCCGTGTTTGTTGATGTTTCTTTATTGTGAACTTTGACTTAAGAGGCTCGAAAGTTGGGAAAGCCTTTTATGACTGCGTAAGAAAAATATTTCATTAAAGATTTTTCCTTAGTGAAATATTATATGAAGGTAGGTATAAAATAAAAATTTACCAGGAAGCGATCCACATTTTAATATTAAAAAATATCGATCCACATTTAATATTAAAAGATACACCGAGGCTTCCGTACAAAATTGTATGAGAATTGATGTAAAAAATAGTTTATATTTTAATATAGTCGTCTCTCTAAGATAGTATGAAACAAATTATTTTTTGTAATCGGATAATTTAACTGTTAAGACTTTTTAAAGTCTTTAAAAATGATATAATTACTAAGTGGTTTCTTGCCAAATTTTACGATTCTTAGGCCAACGGGAGGTAACATGTAACTATGTTTGATTCTTTTGAAGAGTCTAAATATATTATACCTACGCCATAAAACACTATCTTTTGGTTACGTTGACTCGAGATCTTCCTGATTTTTATTAATTAATATCAAGAAGAACTATAGATATTCATTTCTGCGCGTTACTGAGAAAAAATATATGACAAAAGGCGTTACAGATGTCTATCTGTAACGCCTTTTGTCATATATTTTTTTCGGCCAAATACAGTAGGTTAGTAAAGTGGGAAGGTACTGCGTGGAACGGAACGATGGACTTTCCCGCAAGAGGGGGATTATTGAGCGCTCAGACATTTTCCAGATAAAGTATTTTTTTGACGCGATTTTTTTTAAATTTTGTATGGAGCGTTGGCCGACTGGAGTGACGAGCTCCATACAAATGTAAAAAAAAAAACTCGTCAAAAAAAATAGTTTATCTGGAAAATGTGACGTACTAGCGCTCAATAATACCCCTCTTGCGGGAAAGTCCATCGTTCCGTTCCACGCAGTATATCTTAATAAAACAGCCTAATATATGTCTTAGGTCACTAATAACTGCAGTTTGGCAGAAGAAAATACTGTAAAACAAGGGTTGTTTAAGTGAATAAATTATTCTTATTCTTATTCGTATTCTTAATAATGGTAATGTGTCCATTCATTACCTAACAGCCTGTATATAGCGCTATTATTATAAAAGTCCCACTCAGGCTGGCATCTGACAATTAATGTGCACTGTACTTATAAGTACTTAATGTTTACTTCTTTTCTCAAAGCTTCTTTAAGATTCATGCACTCCATAAAAACATGACTCCCGTTAATGAAAACGCGAACTAAGATCAAACAAACACTCGCTGGTAACTCAATAAAGGCCTCCAAAAACCTCGTCCGAGGTGAGAATTTGTAAAATTACCCCTGAATACCAATTCTGTAGCGACTCCCGAGTTTGAAACAATTTCCACTTTGAACAGCTTGATCAAAGAAATGGAACTAAAAAATAGGCCTTCTGGTACGAAAATGAGAGTGAATTTAACCAACAGTAATTCGCCTTTGAGGGCTCTGGGAGGAGTGAAAATTGCAAAAGTTAGTTCCCTCATGAGTAGGGAGTTATTGCTACTAGATATTTAAAGGTTGCCGACGCATAGGGGACCATTAATAAGGTAAGGCGGGCTGTGAGCGTTACTTTTCTATAGGAGTAAAGTTTTATAGCGTTACTTCGCCTCTGGTGGAAATAAAAAAACCGGTCAAGTTCGAGTCGGACTCGCACACAAAGGGTTCCGTACCATTATCCGTTGAATGAAAGGTAAATTGCGGTTTACGATTTATGACGTATTAAAAAAAAACCACTTACTAGATCACCAATTCAAACCAATTTTCAGTGGAAGTTTGCATGGTAATGTACATCATATATTTATTTACTTTTATCATTCTCTTATTTTAGAAGTTACAGGGGGGGTTACACATTTTACCATTTTGGAAGTGTCTCTCGCGCAAACTATTTAGTTTAGAAAAAAAATGATACCTATTAGAAACCTCAATATCCTTTTTGAAGACCTATCCATAGGGTTACACCGTATAGGTTTGATGAAAAAAAAATTTTAGAGATGCAGTTCTAAAAATGCGAACGTTCTAAAAGTGAAAATCTTGATGCGGTTCACAGAATACATGTATACTTACCAAGTTTCAGCAGTATAGTTCTTATAGTTTCGAAAAAAGTGGCTGTGACATACGGACGGACAGACAGACAGATAGACATGACGAATCCATAAGGGTTCCGATTTTTTCCATTTGGCCACGGAACCCTAAAAAGAACGAATAATGACAACTTCGATTTTAGCAATCGCAACTTTAGTCGACCATGCGTAACACGTGAACTTTGTATTGGAAGTTTGATAAATTTATATCATTATCATCATCATCATATCAGCCGAAAGACGTCCACTGCTGGACATAGGCCTCCCCCAAAGAGTGCCAAAGTGACCGGTCCTGCGCTATCCGCATCCACCGGACTCCAGCAACCTTTACCAGGTCATCAGTCCACCTTGTGGGGGGCCTACCCACGCCGCGCCTTCCGGTACGTGGTCGCCACTCGAGAACCTTTCCGCCCCAACGGCCATCGGAAAATAAATAAATTTATATGGGATATTTAAAATGACACCTTAGTTAACATTTCTGGTTAGTTACTATCCGCGTGTCTGATTAGTTACTGATATGTTAGTCGTGTTGGCACAATTCGTGTAGGTTTATCTGTCGATCGAGTGAGTGATGAATTGATTAAATGGTACATGGTAGGTTGGAAGACCTCGTGATTATTTTCAATATAAATTCAATATCCTTAAAATAACTATGAATATGTCCCTAAAATTGTGTACCAAAAGACGCATTGAATTATGAATATCTCATACGGTTTGTCATTCGATGGAATAAAATTATAAGACATTAGCAATTCTGACAAAAATAAAAAACGATAACGATAGAAAAATTGGGTTATTTAAGTGTTTTATATTCGTACAAGCCACGATAATAATATGAATCTGAACAAATTTATTCATTGTTCAATATGATAGTTTCCCTATTAGGGTTCGCACTTTAAGGTTCAAGTCGAACTACTATTCGGAACAAGGCGGCAGATGGCGCTCGAACTTGTGATAATGTTCTCCATTGTTCTCAAAACGACATATTATTATTGAAAATTAATCATCAGCAACAATGTCTAGACATGTTCCTATATCAATTGGCGTTGGCTTCTCTTTTCATCTTGCGCCTTTCCTCCCTCGCCATCCCAAGGCGAGTTGCCGACGTTTCCATATTCTTCTAACTAAAATACAGTACTTCTTAGCATTCGCATTTCTGTGCAGTGCATTGTGATCTCTTCTTGCTTACGCATCAACCAACATTCCACACCGTGCAGTTACGGGCCGGACTGCGCGTTTGAAGATATTCCCTTTGACTCGTACTGGCTTTTTTGAGTCACAAAGCACCCCTGTTAGGGATCTCCACTTTGCCAGCAAGCTTTGATCCTGCTTTCAATATCCTTGTTAGTACTTACTTATATATTTAAAAAAAAAGATGATAAATGTAGTATATTATTATCAAGGCATGGAAATAGGCTATAGCAAACTGAGTATAGATTATAAACGGACGAACACGAACTTGCGACTCCGTTTAATGAATATGAAGACATTTATAGAAGGCAAACCTAACCTACACGTAGTACCAAACTATGCTAGACCTATACTATGAATAGGTGTACAGAAAGAATCCCAGACTTTGGATTAGGATGAATGAAAGTCATCACATAAATATTTAATAGTTACTCTTATGTTTAAATTTTATAGTTTCTTAGTACGAAACCGCCTCAGGTTCAGGATTGCTTGGATTTCACGGATTCAAATTGAGTGTAATCATCAACTTCATGAAGTTCTTAATACCCGGTGTACGGTGTACCCCAGCCTTAATCGCCATAACTCTGATTTAAACACCAATTACCAAAACTTTACTGTTTGCGAATTATGAATCGCTTTTGTGAAAGTTTTTAAAATATTAGGGTGCTTGTCCTTGCGCACAATAGTAGATTTAAATTTGAAATTACAATTTAATACCTACTTATGCTGCCATTCTATTATAGTATTCCGAATGCTTAGATGAGCTAAATTCAACTTATCGCTTTTAACTTCATATCTAAAATTGTTAAACTTACCATTATGTCAACAACATTTCAGTCAATCAGAAAGTAAATCTAATATTACGCATTTGAATTTCATTTCAATGTGTTGTACGCCCTAATTTACATGAGCGCGTTTTTCGCAGCAGATTTATCTAATTTTGCAATACTGACTATAAAGAAAGCTGAAATCTGTCTATCATTTTAATGACCCAATAAACGTATTGAAGATACCTACTGAAAGAGAAATATAACTATGTTATTGTATTGTTTTTCTTTTTAACTGCTTTGTTTGTGTGAGGTGTGCAATAAAGAGAAATTTGTATTGTATTGTATTGTATCGATTATCCGTAGTAGCTTAAACTAACCTTAGATTGAATATACGTTTATACTGGCAAAGGAACCATGCATTCCTTATTTATACACTTCTACTTCAGTACCTACACACAACACAAGGAGGCCAAACTCAATCTTCCTTCAATTCCCATGCCAATCCGAACCCACTTACAAGTTACATACGCGTCGCATATGTGGGCAGTCCATTGCAGTCTTAGACTAACAAACAAACATGTTATCGATGCCAATGCCGGTCGGTCTGTCCAATATTGGTTTTCCCTGAATTCATTGGACTGAGACTGGATTGTTGTTATTCCAACCTAACAACTAAGAGTTCAGCCGACCAAATATTAATACATGTTATTCCAAGCCAATTATTCAGAGCATTGAGTCGTATGTTGCAGTGTCCAAGAGGCAACCGGGGAGTTTTCACGGTATTTGAGCTTCCGAACTGTTGTGGAACCGCCCTGTGCAACCCGAACTGAGCCAACTTGGACTGGGGCGGAAATAGGACGAATGTATGAAAAAGTTTTTTTTTGTCGCGAGGCAGTCGATTAAAACAGCGGTTGCCTGAAAGTGTGCACGCTGTTTATATAATGAAATGCTGTTCCAATCGAATAGCTGGCGAGATTTTTTTACCTTAAGTAGGAAATGATCGATATCGGATGACCAGTTCTGGAGTTCCCTTTACCTCACAGACTTTTCAATATTATAAATGCGAAAGTTTGGATGTTTCGATGAGCCGTTTCAGAGTGAATGTTTGTAACTCAATCACGCTTAAACGGCTCAACCGATTTTGACGAAATTTTGCACAAGGATAGCCTGGATGCCTGCACAAGGAGGGTTTTTGATCCCGGCTCCACGCACACGAAGTCGCGGGCGGAAGCTAGTTTATAATATAAGTATAGTCTATCTGTAGGCCTATTACTCATGAAAACCAGGATCTTAGCTGAACTATTACGTCAGTTATAGCACATGCTGAGTGTCACTTTGGAACGTTCGTGTGACAAACAGCTTAGTATTTTGTAAATATTAAAAATCCAACTACGAAAACTGTATTGAAATGTTTCACCATAAATCGTCTAAAAATAATACGCGGGACTTATTTCGCGATTGCACGTATGCAATCGCGAACCCAGGAGAGAATATTGAATAGCCACTTTATTGCAAAACAAAAATATTCCAGTCACTCCTCAATCATTCTGGAATTTTCTTTTCAATTATTTTACTTTTAGTGACCTTATAATCGAATTTCCATAGTTTCACGACTACGTAGAAACCGAGTAGGTTACCAAAGAAGTATGAAGAATTATACATTACTAGCTTTTGCCCGCAACTTCGTCCGCGTGCAACTCATTTATATCCATAAAGACGTTCACATTTCATATCGTAGCTCCATAAAGACGTTCCCATTTCACCCCCTTCTAGGTTGATTTCCGGGATAAAAATTATCCTACGCCTTCCCCGAGATTCAAACTATCTCCATACCAAATTTCATTTCAATCCGTTCAGCGGTTTAGGCGTGAAGAGGTTACAAGACAGACACACTGTAATATTTTCACGAACGCGAATCTATTACCCGCCCGTAGCTGACCGGCCGTGGGCTTTCATGACTTGATATTTTAAAAAATTCCGTCGAACACACGACATCACATTTAGTAATATTGTATAGAGGTAAAGTTTGCTTATAGCTTTGTGAATTTGTAACTTTGTATGCAGGAGATAATCCTCGGGATTACTCATCCGATGCAAAAAAATTTTCACCAGACCTTCGGGATGGAGAAAGGCAATATTTTATGCTGTGTCTACGTCTAAGTTGTTTGTAATAAATTTCATAATAAGGCGCTAATACCTATATTTGTAGTGTGGTTTGTAGGATCCCCAAACTTTTCGCGCATTAATTGCGTTGTGAGTACCTAAACGATCTGCATTTATGTTTTTGTGAGGACACAGCTAATCCTCAAATTAATTAAACTTGAATAAGGGGCATGTCACTCTAAAGTTCCAAGGGTCCAACAGACTACAACTTCGCTCACTATCAGGCAGGCCATATTCTTGTATGTCTCAAACGTAGTATTAAAATAAGATTCGTAGTTACCTGTAAATACGCAGCGTCAGACACCAGCCCACAGAGCAGCGCCCCGGTCAGCGCCCGCAGAACCGCCTTGCCCATTTCGCCGCACATTCTGCCTATGAATTCGAGGTAATTCTAAGTCCAACTTAACACTTGTATGCACAGCGGCCGCAGAGAGACTGGCCGGCGCGCGCACGTATAGCGACAGGCGAAGTTGTGGTAGGAGTCAAATGGGGGTAAGGTAACTCATTTACTAAAGACCGCAATTGTCAGGTGCACCCCTGGGCGATAACGGCGTGGTTGAAGATTGCATGCTCTCATTACCGTCATTTTCAGCCTATAATTGGCCAGCGCTGATAACAGGCCTCTCTTCTAGAACGTCACTTGTCTCAGTCCGGAGCTAGACTTTATTTATCCAGGGAGGCAAAACTCACAAACTTCTTTGTCGTATCTTATAAGCAATAATTTGGGTTACATGTAGGCTAGACAGGTTTTTTGAATTGGGGCGCAGTATTTCTGTAAATAATCGTACAATAGTCACAGAGAATAGCTGTACAACAATCCTTGTCTGCCCATTCTTGTTCTAATAAGTAGTACAAAAAGCTCGAAGAAAGTGTAACATATGACTTCACTACAGACAATAATAATAGGTAATGGATGATACCTTAACGAGTCATCACTAACACCGCATGTCCCTGTAGCTTACCTACAAGTAGCTATATATAATTATACCTATAGTGACCCATTTACAACACAGAAAACCCCTACAATTTTAGCGTCGTAACACCGTAATGTCATCAACCTCGTGAGGTCAGTCGATGAGGCAGCAACGTGGCCGGAGCCTTCATCAAGTCTTGCGCAAGCGCTTGCCGGCGTTGGCAAACATCCCGACAGCGCCCGAGCGCCATCAGCGGAGATTCGCGGACTAAAGTTTTTCAATATTCTAAATTCAAAATATCATGTATCTATTTATTTACCCATACTGTTTCGCCCCGAACTGTGACCTCGCGACTTTCATCAAACCCTCTTGCTCCATAGCTTCGAAGCCATCGTACTCATTCTTGAACCTTATAATCGTATATAATACCTATTTATCAAGATTGTGCTCAATACGTATCATCATAACATAAATATAAATTTAACAAATTCTTCCGATTCTCCAAAATTTTATACCTCTTTCAAAGAAAATTGAGGGAAAATGTCACATGGATGTGTTATACATGTTATGTGTTGTTCGAGATCATCATCTCATAGAGCACGTATGTTTCAAACAAGAAGTTAAATAAATGAATATGTTCTACTTGGGTTACTTTCTGCACTATATGAAAATTTCATTTAATATACTCGTGATTGTCGTGTCGTCCTGTATTTGTTAATAAAGGATTTTCACGCACATCTTTTTACGTTATATTCGTTTATTTTGTCGTGACGTCACGTTTCGTCTTAAACCACTTGTTTCGTGAAAAATAAAGTGCACATGCTTTTATTCACGATTGTACGAACAGAATAATCGCTAAAGTGCGTAAATTACGTTTGTCTATTAGAAAATAAAATTCATAACTCGTATAATTGTTTCCTTCAAATGTAATCGTGAGTAACACGCAAACCAATTATATTGTTGCAACATAACCACAAGTACTATCGTTTTCAGTTTAGTGTTATTATAAGGTAAATGGCCCAATATTTGGCCCATCTTAACCCTTTTCGCAAAAAACAGCGAAGGTTTTTCTTTTAAGAATAGCCATGTACATGTAACTTTTTCAAAAACAACTATAAAAATATAAACAGAGAGAAAACAAACTTCACAATTCACACAACAAACAACACAGATATTATTTTAGCGCGCATTTGTTATAAAAATAAAACAAAGAAATCTGTAACAGGCTTTATTTAGAAAATTCCTAATCAAACCTTCTTAATAATACAATTTATATTCTTATTATTAGTTCGGTTATTTTGTTTAATGCGGGATAAGAAGTCTATCTTTACTTGTTTACTGTTCTGGGTAGCTCGCGCTATCCTTGACTTTTGTAAAAGCGAAAACCCGTGCTGGCAATCGGTTAAGACTTTCATATTTTTTGTCCCTTTTAAAATAACTATTCTAGTACAGCCACCATTTTCAGTTAGAAATGGCAACGCTCGGTGTTCATTCAAATAAAAATACATATTAAATAATAAAAAAAATCAAGTAGTTGGAGGCAATCTTACACAAATCGAACTAGCCCCCATAATATTAAATAAGACTTGTGTACATAGGTCACTTCCCCATCTTCATATGGTATTATGTAGTCTGCAGAAAGGTCATGAACTTGCGTACACGCTGCCCATTACGCAACTCATGGCGGCTAGTTGAATAGCACTCGCTTTCAGTTTTCACGGCTAGTTACCTGCGCTCGTTACGCTTATCTTTACATACATTGTTGCGTTAAACGTTTAGTGAATATACTGCTGCTAAGTTCGTCATTTATATTACAAGTAACATCCTTTACTTATTTCTTCAGAATTTGGTTGTTTTCGGTTTTATACAAATCAAAAGCATGAGTAGTATTGTGCTAAAGAAAAATTCGTTCCCAATTTTTATGATGGGACTTATTTCGATACATTTTAGATGACCGGTCTGATAGGAACAAACCTGAATAAATAATGTATGGAAAATTGTTGATACCTTTTGTCAGAATGAATAATATCCTGAACCCTGATAAAGGATTACATTTTTGAACAAGCTATCTAACAATACCCCACACTATGGGTTTAACGAGAAAAAAAATATGTCCCCACTTTAGGTACCCCAAAAAAAAACAAGATTTTATTTTTCTGTTTTGTCGGCGTAATTGATTTTATATACCCATGAGCCAAACCGAAGACGGACGGACAGACGGATGGACGGAGGGCCAGACGGACATGCTGCAACTATAAGGGTTCCTTGTTGACTACGGAACCCTAAAAAACCGGCCAAGTGCGCAGTGTAGGTGACTGTCTGTATTTAATCTTTGTTAACTCGACACGCGCGCTCCAACGTTGCGGTTGCGTCGCCCGAATTTGTACGAATGTTGGCCTTTTCACGTACATTTTTTATGTTGGTCGACTGGGAGTCGTTAACTGATTATGCCTACTTATCAGTAATATTTTTCGAACTAAATTCATTATATTTACTAGTGCCATGATTTTTTTAAATACTCAGTTGATACCATCAGCCGACAGAGGGCCGAACACATGACTCCCATAAAACTTTGGGCTATAAAGCCCAAAAATGGTTTCATCAGACCCATCTTATGTTTAAACAAGCTATCCAAATAACGACAGGTTTGCCGAGACAAAAAATACATCCCCACTTTGATATAATTATATTTGTTTCATTTTTTTTTCATATGTTTATTCTACCGTTTTGTCGGCATGATTGATTTATATACCTACTCTACTGAGCTAAGCCGCAGATGAACAGACAGACGGGCCGACGGACATGGCGAAACTATAAGGGTTCCTTGTTGACTACGGAACTCTTAAAATGCATGATCGCTTACTCGTTACCCTAGTTATGAATAAAACGTGTAAAAAAACGTATACTTACTTAGTTTAGTTACTAAAACATTCTACAACGGATAAAGATGGAAAGCTTTACAAAAAATAAACATATTATTCAAAGGACAATATGAGTAGGTAATGAGTGCGGCGGTACATACCTACTCGTATGTACCTGCGGTGGTATGGTTGACGGTCACAAAATTTTCTTTTGCAAGCAAATAAAGATTAATAAGAATGCCTGAGACTCGGCTCTACGAAATATCTCACAACTTTTTACGGTGGAAGAGTTTCGAGACTTGGCCTCTTTTTTACATGGAATGTTTTTTATGGGATCTCACTTCTTTTTGTACGTTATTGTGTTATCAATACATACGAATTATGGATGCAGTCCCATTCTTGCTTTTTCATGTTTTGACTCATTCACTGCAAATATAACGTTGTAATCCTATATGTTTATATCGGATTACAAAGTTATTTATGCAGTTGGTGTATCTAGAAAACTGGAGTTTAATTGCATTTTTTTTTGTCTTTATTTATTTATACACTAAACACTAATTGTATTCTAAATTTGAAGCTTCTATATCTGCTAGAAGTGCCTTAGACTTTTGATGATCGGTGAGTCAGTCAGTGAGTGACAAAATTAAGAAACTTTGACTAGTTCTAATTTTTAAACCACTGGGTCAAATTGGATGAAATTTGAAATATATCGTGGTTTTACAATGCGTACTTGGTTACTGAAAATTCAGGCTTCTAGTTTTATCCACAACGAAGTTATAGGGGGGTCGAAAATGGCCTGAACTGCTTCGAGAAAAGGATGGTACGGCCGTGCCGCTCGCTGTTTTGCTCGACTTAGCGGGGGCACTTCCGTGCCCCCAGAAAATGTTTCACCAATGGGTTAGCAAAAACAGAGAAAAAAACAAATATTACTTTTTTACATTGCACTCAATTAGTTTATTAACGATCAGATGTTAGACTAGTTAAGGTAAGCACATAAAGTATTCAGTTTGTTCGTTAAACATTGAGTGCAACCCTTAATTTTAATTTTTAAGTATTCATATTCCGACTATGAATGAGGTTTAAACGTTTAAAATTGTAAGTATAAGTTCCGTTCCTGTGAATAGCTTATAATAATATACTTCTATAGTATAGTACTGGATTACGTTATTTGCCATTTCCTTGCCATACATAGTTGGACCAAAGGCCACTTTCGTAACACACCGGTTCCCTCTCACCCAGTCGATCTAGACCCTGTCTATATGACATCTCCTCGCACGTATGAAGCCAGAAAGAGAGGATGAAGGTAAGTGTTATTTAGTATGTTCATGGTTAGTCCTTCGATTAGGTCTTTGACATAGCTTAGTGAAGGAGTGATAAGGTACCTAAATGTCCTACTCCTCGACGATGCACTAGTGTTTGACTAGCACTTTATGTCAAAGTAACATGGCTTACATTCGCATGAAGAAAATCCTCCTTATTCAAATTAAACCAATATTGCTTTGAGCTTAGAGTGCACATGTCATAGACTAGTGGAACGTTGAGGACAATACGACGTTTGACTGCAGTTTTTTAGGGTTCAATAGTCGACAAGGAACCCTTATAGTTTCGCCATGTCCGTCTGTCCGTCTGCGGCTTACCTCAATGACCCTTACTACTAGACAACTCTGATTCGGCATGGGTATATTAATCAATCACGCCGACAAAATAATAGTATTTTTTTTTCAAATTACCTACCTCCCCTACACGTAAAGTGGGGATGTATTTTTCGCGTTAAGCCCATGGTATAGGGTATCGTTGAATATCTTGTTCAAACAAATTATGAGATTTTAAAAACAATTTTTCAACTTAGTGGTCCATGTGTGTGATGTTGGACCTCCTGCCGGCTAAACGGCTGCTACTGGGAATGTGAAAGAAATCATGGCAGTACTACATACATATAATGAATCTAAAAGGAAACTAGCACCGCTAAACAGTTCAAGATTTTTTAAAAAAAATCCCTGCTTTATGTGTAGGCGAGGTACCCTAAAAAAAAAAAACTTTTTTTAGGGTACCTCGCCTACACATAAAGCGGGGATTTTTTTTTTCTCGTTAAACCCATGGTGTGTGGTGTCGTTAGATAGCTCGTTCAAAGATATTATGGGTTTCCTAAAACTTTTCAATTCAGTGATTGTTTTGCGAGATATTGGGCTTTAAAGCCCTAATTTTTGTTCGAGTCATGTGTCCCCCCACCCACCCCTGCCTGCTAAATGGCTACTACTGGGGATGTGAAAAAAACTATCATGGACAAGTAGGCATAAGTAGTTACCTTTAGTAATAGTCGACCAACATTAAGTCCGCCATTTGTACATTATTTTGGTTTTGTGCAATAAAGTTTAAATAAATAAATAAATAAAGTCGAAGGCCGGAATCAATGACATGAGCGCGTGACGCTATGGCTCTGCACGTCTAGCACACGACGGCCGCGACATACTCTCGATTTTTATCGCACTATACCTCTTCTTCTAAGTGTTCTAATAAGAGAGAGACGGATAGTGCGAGAAAAATCGAGAGAGCTCGCGCGTTGTCGTGTGCTAGCCGTGCTGGTCGATTGCAAGTCGATAGGGTTACTCGTAGTACTCGGTCGCTCCCAACGGCGTCCACCAACCACAACAACAACACTGGCCAACAAACAACAGGGCAAGTATAGCTTGCATGTTAACATAGACATGAATACAATGGAATAGGCAACGTTCCCCGGACGGATGTATCAATGATAACATCTTAAAGGAGTACCTATTCCACTTTAAGACATGAAAATCGTGATAGTGAAACGTAAAGTTTTCATTATTAAAATCATGTAATGATTTTTCAAAGCCAGGGATTCACTAGGGAACAAATGTCCCGCGACACATCTCGACATCGACGTCGCGAGCGAAGTAGCGCAACTAGACATTTCGCGCACAAGATCTCATGCTTCTATATAAAAATATCATTCCGTATAAAATATATACCTATATATATATATATATATATTACTTCGGTGGCAACCACGTTTAAGGTCGCGGATCGTATAAGATTCGCACTGCACGTCTCTGAAGCAAGTCAAAAGGCCCTGCCGGCCGTGCTGGTTTCCATATCTTTACTGGGTTCGCAAACGCGTTTCAGATTATTCATTCAAATATTGAAATAGCTACTCGTAGTTAACGAATTGAATTGGCTAAATTCACCGTCGCAACAGAATACTAACTTTGTTTAGGAATTAACTATAGTAGGTACATTTACACAACATGATGATACCTACATCTAATCAGCATGATGGAATCGTCTTGTAGGCATATACCTATCTACGTACCGCGTCATAAGGATGAGAAAATATTGGTTATATCGACGAATGTAAATACTTATCGGGAATTTACGAGACATTTTTGACCGGTACCGCACCCGTAGACAGTTTAGTAGTAGTAGTTTCTGCAAAACGAGTCAGACTTGTATGTACAGTGTGATTGTCATATTGCATAGGATAAATGCAATGTATACTTGACTCTATCTAACTATCGGATCTTGATATCAAATCGCCACTGCACCATACGAAACCAATCAATATTTAGAATTCAACGTGTTCACATATGGGGCCAGAAATGTGATGAGATAATTTTAACACAACGCAAAGATAAATATTATAACTAGCCGAAATGATTGGAGAGGGCCGGTAAATCAAAGGTACGGTAAACACCACGTACTCGTATTTTGATTCACGCCTGCCAGCATATCAACCGTATAAAAAGTTATTTTATTCAGAAAGTAAAATCATAAAATCTTATTTCTTTTCATGATAAACCAATGGTTTTATTAGCACACCACACTGATCAAAGAGCACGATCCCTTTTCCCGAGCTAAACCGAAACTGTTTATTTACGTCTTTCTATTTTTAATACCACATCCATGGCGAACAAGTAAAAGGAAAACTTTTTTAAGGTATACTTGCATAGAGGTAAACGCTCTCGGTAAACGCTGCAAGATTGAGGGTGCGAAAATATTAAATATAATTTTTCCTCAAATAATTTCGATTTCCATGAGGCGGTCATTGTTACCGGTCCAATACCAATTTTTTTTATTGTTCCATAAAATCCTTCCATACACTATGTATCTTTGTACAGTGTATGAAACACCGGGCAGAGTGAGTTAGTTTGGGAGTTTAATAGTTGTTAACCGTATCGAGCCGGATATTCGTGAACCACGCCGGATAAAGTAAGCTGTTAGTTATCTAAACTATTAACCGTGATTTTTCTAACTTAACTACGTTCCTGTGTGTCAATGTCTTTTAATTATTGACTGCAAATGTTGGTTAATATTTAAAGAAGCTTGTAAGTTTCAAATATTGGAAACTACGAACACCTACTTCAATTAGAATTTGATTTTGGACACTGAGGATTCTAAAAACTAAGGTGGCAATAGTAAGGTACCCGTATTAGTGATATTAGTGCTATATAATATCGTCGTAACACGCAGTGATCAACAAGTACAGTCACTGGCAGCCAGCAGCAGCGCAGTTTATTAATTCAATCCATTTCTGGGCAAAACGAATCGGGGAAAGCCAACTAAAACAAGTATTTTTGACTGATCCATAGTTATTAATACCACGACTGACGAACAAGCATATACGGCGTGCTTGGCCTACTGAAGGTTACGATTTCAGACGAGTAACAAGCACGTTGCCTACCCTTTATTGATTTGATGATTAGTTGTGTTGACAGCCAAAGACAAAAGATTCCTTCTCACTCAGTGCATTCTTGGGAGGTCAAGCGACCTTATTCGCCATCAGGAACACAATACCACAGCCAACAGACCAAGTATTGGTATTATTTGATCAGTGTCTGTTGAAGTCGGTAACATCTCACTTGTCATTGTTGTAATACCTATTACACGGTCTTAGTATATACATACATAGTACGTATAATTAATTCATAATCACTTTCGTGTAATCACAGCTATCGTCAGTTGTTTAATTAACGACACTGGTTCTAATAACCGTGGCATTCATGTATGTAGAGCCATTAGGGAAATACTTTCACGGCACGAACGCACCGTTTGCCGGGAAATTGATATGAATTATTAAATCATGACGAGCGGTTGAAGTATTTCATTTATTTTAAATCATTTATTTATTTAATTCTAGTCTTTTTTAGATTATATATTAATATATTATGTTATTTAGTTAGTAAACAACCATACGATTGAATAAAAAAAATGTAGTCATGTACATGCATAATTATAAAGGTGTTACAGTTTTAAAAAGTCGGTCAATGACGCCCTGTAAGGGCACACAACAATATCCTAAAACTAAAAATGAAAAATAAATATTCTCAAAAATTCATAATACACAAGTCATTGATTTAAATTTGTCTGAATACATTATAAATAAACCTATAATTTTACGCAAAATAACTTATTATTATTTTTTTACGCATAATAACTCATTATTAATTCTTAGTAACTACATGTAATTAAAACAGCCGAGTCAACACATTTTCGAAATGAAATATTTTTTTATACATTATATATAATTTCAATACAATAAAAATTATAAATTACTGTAATTTATGAAATCCTTAACCGAATAATAACATTTATGTATTAATATTTTTTCTTACTTTTTATTAGTTATTGTGATACATTTATAATATTTTTATTAATAATTACATAATTAATGGCTATTTTCATACATTTCTAAATTAGATTTTGGAAGTTGCAGTTTATTCTTATATTGTGTTCTAGTTGTTTTCTGCTCCTAATTAAAATAGATGTGAGTTTTCCCGAACAAAGAGAGCCGCTTGCAATATATATTATAAATGCAGGGCGGGCAGTGTATATAGCTTGTAACGAACAAAGTGTGGTTGTGGGCGACAGCTATTCGGGATATCTAGGTACATTAGCTAGAACACGAATACACTTTTTCTGCATTATAAAGAGCTGCTCTCGAAACTGTCTCCCCAACAGACTACACCGTACCGAAGCCATGCGTACGCATATTCGTAGTATGCGAATAACGCACACTCAAAATCCGTGTTCCGTTTTAGTACGTTGAGAGCATATAAGAATTTGGACATTTTTGTTTTAATGTTTGGGATGTGGGCTTTCCAATTTACACCGGAGTCTAAGTATTGTTATAGCTAACAGGTTGAATTCCTTGACTTCTTCTATATTACAAGTGGTACGGTACAGTCTCAATTTAGGTCTACGGGTTTTTTTTGGACGGGTTTAAACCATAAACAGCATGCTTTTGGTCTTTTTCAGATTTATTTGTCTGAAGAAGCAGACGGACCTGGGTTTAAATCCCGATAAGATATTTCTTCTTCTGCTTATTTTAGAGCTAAGGTCTTGTCGGTGTAGCTTAAAGTAGGCCCTCCATTTACTCTGATCCCAGGCGACCTCTTTGACATCTCGATACGACCAACATCAACTCTTTTTTTGAGCTGCTCTATGTAGTTTATTCTAGGTCTTCCTCTTCCTCGCTTCCCCTCTATCTTTCCTTCAATTATATTGAGTATGAAGTTGTCATGTCGTATGAGGTGCCCCATCATCTTCCCTCTCCTATTTTCTAAGTTTCTCATTAACTGCCTGGTTTTTCTCACTCTATCAGCACTTCTTCATTGGTTACCCTCTCTCTCCAGCTAATTTTCTCCATTCGCCTCAAACACCATATCTCGAACGCTTCTAATATCTCTGTATGTATATTATTAGTAGTAGGTATTCCTACCATACCAGTCAATAATAATATTAAATGCTTATAAACATACATACTATACTAATATGGTTTGCAAAACTAAAGATAATGGATGATAGAATATTAACAAAGGTATTGTATGACGGAAGATTCGATAACACATTTAATGGGCTTAATGAAAAAATATTTGATTGCATTACTAATTACGGTATTGAATTTCGCTATCTCGATTACACAAAATAATTATAGATAGCCAGCAACTATAGACAGCCAGTATAATTTCTTGATCTCTAAATACTCTATCCGTCAGAGAAACAGGCGGGATCATAATGTGTGTGTGTGTACTCCAATTAAAAATGTCCTCAACATGTTACTTAGCAGAATGCCAGAGCTCTAGAAAATCTTGTACTTATTATTTATAAGGTTATAGGCAAGGTACTTCAGACACATTCTTAACTATGGAAACCATATAAGATACAACATGGTAGGTATCTATTTAAAAATAACTCATGACTTATAAGTAGCAAAGCAGTAAATTGAAACTACACGTTAGCCACTGACCTGGGTCGCACTGGGATCACACGTAATTATGATTTCGGTGGCATCAATTAATTTGCATAATTTTGACAGCGCTCAGTGAAGTTATTTGCGTTTGTCTGTTTAAATTTACGTGGTACAGGGTTAACACAGTGTATAATAAAAATTGGAAGTATAAGTAAGTTCGCGATGGTTACTGTGCGTCGTAATGTACGCTAAGTTTAAGTTTGGCTATAGATTTCTTTGTTAGTTTATTTCTATAAGTGAGAACCTGTAATTGGCTATATGGATTTATTATTTTGTCTATAAATATGTTGCGCTGTTGGTTTTCCATGAATCAATAAAATAAAATAAAAATAAGAACTCGAAGTCCACTATTTTAGGATGTGAGTCCATAGCAATCAAGAACATAGTCGACCGATAGACCGAGTACGCACTTCAGGTCTTTAAGCCCAGTATTTTTGTTCTGCAGCTCACAGAGTCACTAGTATTTTATGTCTATCCTTGTATTCGCCGATGTGAATGACAATGTAATGTACACTCAATTTCAATGAGATTAAGGTGCGACCACACCGCTGCTCAAAATACGCTAACGCACCGTAAAACGCAGCAAAATCTATGAAGAATACGTGACGCATACGACACGTCAACGCGTATACGCAGCGTTAAGCACCGGTGTGGTCACTCCCTTAAACGTTTCAAAACAAATAAAGTAGCATTTCTTTAAATTTCGTTGATTATTCGAAAAAAATTAATTGAATCCTATTTTCTATGCAAACAGATTCAATGAAATTACAATACCAAACTTTTTTTTTATGTTGGGCTTGACTAGACTATATTTTATTCCTTACAATAATATGATTGGATTGAAATGTGACAAAAAATTACAACATGCTGTTAGTGTTGTAACGAAATATTTAGCATGTTAAAAATGGGTAGGTACGTAAATATTTTATTGTATGTACACCAGAGTACACGTACAGTACAGACAAAACAGGTACATATGTGAACTTAAACTTAAAAGTAAAGCGTATCCCTTTGTAGAATGCATTGGCTGTTCGTGTAAATAGACTGTGCAGCGTCAAGTAGGTATGTATGTGTGTAGTATGTACAGCGGTGTACTTTAATATAACACGTCTCGCGGCGGCATATTGAACCGTTCTGGGAATAGGTAATGTATCGTGTATAATTGCACGCACTGGCTGTGTATTTAAGCTACGGTTTATATTGGTTTGTAAAATATGGCATCAAATATAATGACCACCAAAAATGCTTTGAAAAGTTTGAAAAAAATATAAAAAAATATACCGAACACCAAATATAATAAATCTACCATTACAATAGCACTAGCTGTTTTAGTACTTTATTTAATAAGTATTCGGAGACCAAATTTTGTAAATGATCACCAAATCTTAGCGAGCAAATGAATACAATATTTCTACCTAAGTAACCCACTATGATTGCCATAAAGTGTATGCATGTTACTAAATAAAGTATAATGATACAAAATTTACAAGTGCTTACAGTAGTACCGCAAATATAAGTTACAACGATGTACCTGCGCATTTGCCCGTTTGCATCACATGATTGAATAAACGCTTCTGTTTTTTTGGTAGAAGTTAATTATAGACAGACAGATATGTCAAGACACGAGCTGCATATAACTTTTCCTCACCTATTTTTTATGTCTCATTTGCATTGCCATGTATATATTGCTGTTTAGTTTGTTTTAGTCCATTGTTTCATATGCGTTGTATTGTATTATTTAAGTTTAGTTGGCCACCAGTCTTTGCGATCCGTCAGCGCACCGCAGCCATGCTTTGTCTAGTTGACATTTGTGACACATGAAGGCGTACGGGTGGCAATAGACTGGATGCGTTCACGGATAGCACAAAATAAAGGCTCCCAAAAACGGTGTAGTTTATTATTATTGTAACTTGTAATGTGATTTCGTTGTTTGCTTGTTTTTTGTTTAGCTTTTAATTATTATTTTCTTTTCGTTGTTTTATGTTTTATATTTTAATTTGTCATCGGTTTTTATTTTATTTTATCTTACTGTGTTACGTACCGTGTCCTCACTGGATGGACCCTACGGAAGACCAGCGCTGGCTGCAAAGCCAGCATCATGCTGAGTTGGGCCCATTTCGTGACACTGCACAGATTTATTTCTTCTTTTGTCTTTGTCCTGTAATACTCTGTTTTGTTGTGTTGTGTCATGAATAAATATATTTGATTTGATTTGATTTGATAGAGAAATTTAATTTCAGGTTAGTAAACATTTTCTAGTAACTTAAATGATTCCTTGTTTATAGCGATCGAAAGGTAAAAATAGCGACTAAAACCCAAATCAGCGCACCCCACTTCCACGTGGTCTCGTCTGTTAGGACACTCCGCGGGCTTTTATATACACTCTAGCGGTAGGCCGCTAGAGTGTATATAAAAGCCCGCGGAGACAGAAGCTCGCGAAGGAGGTCCTGAGTTGAACGGGCGCACGAGGCCGGTGCGAAGCGAGTGGGGGGAGGTGGCGAGAGAGTTTACTATTTTTGAGTTAGCAATGATTTATTAGGATAGCATTTTCATTTATGGGATAGTAAGATGTTATAATTTGGGTTATTATTTCACATTAATAGGAGATAACATTTTGGTGATCATTTAACTATTTTTGGATTAACAATGATTTATTAGGATAGCATTTTCTTTAATAGGATAGTAAGATGTTATAATTTGGGTTACTATTTCACATTAAAATGGAGATAAAATTTTGGTGATCATTTACTATTTTTGGCAGTAAAAAGTATTTTTTTGGCGTTACAAAGGGTGTTTGCTCCATCGTTTGCCAAATTAAAACGGCAGGTAAGTTGGGTCATTAGCTATCTTTTCCGGCCTCCACAAAAATTTTGTGTCAACTGGTTTTTTTTTTGTATTCTTTTAAAATAATTTTGAAATAGCCTAGTACGTCCCTTACTCAAAATTGGCAAATTAATAAAGTTAATTGAAGGTTTTTTGGCATTATTGTACATCATTAGAAATAGGAAAAACTAAGAAACTTTTTAAAGAATTTTGAGAACATTATGAATTTTAGTTTTTTTTAAATTGCAAATCAAAGTTACCCAAGACTATATTTTTGCATCTTAATTTTTTTTGAGGGTTAATAAAAAAATAAGTAGACGTTACTTGCAAATAATTGTGACTTTGATAGAGCTGTACAACATTACACATTACAATTAAATAAAAAGATAGGCTCTACCACTTCCTTCTTTTTTTATTCAAGTTGAAACGCGTAAGCATATAGAAAATTTCAAAATTATTTTAAAAGAATACAAATAAAATACCAGTGGACACAAACATTTTTTGGAGGCCGGAAAAGATAGCTAATGACCCAATCTACCTGCCGTTTTAATTTGGCAAACGATGGAGCAAACACCCTGTATTTTACTATTATCTGGTGGTCCGTTAAACATATGCCGTAAAATATTATACACATTGTTACTTATTTATATCTGTAGTTTTTCTTTACTTTAATGTGTATTTCATTTAATCAAATGAGAGAGCGAAGCGATCGAAATTCTATGCTTCAGCTTGAGCCGAAAATCGGTCTGTCTGGTGCCTGGTGTCTGTGTGGTGTTCCCTACAGGTCGCATTTCTCAACCGTTTCGCTTGGAATTTTGTGAGCAGGTTTGGTAATTACACGGTTTTTTTTTCATGATCAAATTTCGCCAGACGGAGGTGCGTTGCAGCGTGTCGTAATTACGGTACACGGAATTTATATACGAACTGAGGTACTTGCAACAACGAGCTCCGCGTCTCACAATGAGACGCGGCGGAAGTGTGACAACCACCTTAGAAATAAAAAAAAATGTTTCCGAGAAAATACAGGCTCGCCAGTTAGTTCTACAGCTCGCAGAGCCACTAGTGATAACTTTGCGTATCATTGCCTCTTTCGCAAATATACAGGGTTAGCCAGAACGCGTAGGTATAAAAGCCGAAACACACAACAACACAAGTCATGGTAAAATGCAACAACTTTTGTTCTACGACTTTTTAAAATGAATTTTTTTTTTAATAAATTAACGTAATTAATTACTTTTCCACCTAAGCAGCAGAACGCACAGTATACCTACGCCGCGCCCACCCGAAGGCGACCTGAGCGTCCACCCGTACATACTCGGAGAACAAACGCCAAAAATAAATGGCTTTCTTTATTGTTTTAACGTAACCATGACATCCGCACACATTTACCAATCATCAGAGTGGCGATAGTCGCTATAGCGACGCTCTAACAAAATGTGTGCAATTGTCAGTGAATTTTGCTGTCATATGGTCATATGTCCTGTTGCAGTAACATCCCTTTAATTTAATGCCATTGCCAAACCGCGTAGCTTGGAGAATGAAGGTGAAGAAGAAAAATCATCATAATGCGTTGTTCTACAAGAACACATGTCCGAATAAGCTATATGAATGATTAAGCTATTTTGGGCTCTGGTTTGGGCCATGCATTTCTGTCTGTAAGTCTCATCTCTGTAATAAGCCTTTGACATCAAGGTTTTTTTCAAGTAATTTTTAAGAGCTGGAAAGGGCCAACATTTCATTACGTAATTTATTATAAAAATAATAAATTTGCAGATTAACGACCGATATATAAACGGTTTTAAAAGCGAAACCTATAAACCTAGATATTATTATGCTGTAGCGATCGACATCAAAATCAAGGTGATTTGTTATGAGTTGAAAAGGAAATTTCATATAAAAAGTACCTATTGACAATCGCGAGCTGCTACCTATACTTCCTAGTCTTAGCGATAGCGGTACACCCCGAAATTCAGTAAAAAGCTGCAAATGCGTTTAATGGCTCCTCTACATGATGGCCCATCCTGCTGCCCCACTAGGATGGGCCAGCGTTTAGAGAGGGTAGTGGTGTGGGATGGCTTATGGCGCGGCGGGATGGCGATGGGATGGCCGCAGTGTCGGTTTTTCGGGCGCACATGAAAGGGAGTGGGCCAGTGATGGCGGTACACATCTACACGTGGCCCATTCCGCAGTGCGCGGTCGACCGCGGTTGAGTTTGGACGTTCGTGCTGTGTATTTTTTTTAATCGAAAATGACGTGTGGCCTCAACACGAAACAATAAAGTTTTTGGAATTATGTCGGGGAGAAAGCGTAATATGTAAATAGGTAAATTGCCGCAGCGACTAATGCTTCGACGTCCATCTCGCAAGACAATTCGATCACAACTGAATGTCACCATCGTGTAGTGGCGTTCAACCATCGTATGGCCATAGCGCTGGGCCATAGGATGGGCCATCATGAAGAGGAGCCACAACATTTTTGTTTTTTTTATCGTGTTACGGGTCAAATTGATTCGTATGGCCTAAAGATCAATCGTTCCGATTTTCATGCTTTTAACACCATTTTGGCGTACCGCTAGGACTATCCCTCTTAATCAATCAGCCAATCAGCCACTTGATGGCTTCGTCGCTAAGGACGATCAGGTCTTATGGGGGGCCACCGGCGTAGCGCGTTTGGCATCTACGACGACCTTTAGATATTATTTATTTAAGAATTTGTATGTATGTAGTCCGCGTAATGTAATTTTGTGTGTATAAATGTTTTTATTTGATCAATACGAATCGCGGGAACCGAAGACATTATAGCGGGACTCATCTCAACATTGGCTTAAAGATAGGTAAACAGGATGTAGTAAACACTTCGCAATTTACTAGATCGCAGTTAGCTTCAGTCTGTTCATGGCGCCCTTAATTATTCACGTCACAGCGCAGGCACCGACGTGTTCAACGATCGCTAATAGTTTAACTTCACAATAGCGTTCAATTACGCTGCAGCTAATCGCACAACAAGGATTCGTTGCATGGATTCCAACTGATCTGCGGCTGTAGTAGACCTACGATGCATGGGGTTAAAGCTGTTTCGTTACCATGGGAACTACACATCAGCAAGGTTTTTTCCCAGTCTGCTTTCGCCTCTGTGGCTCATTGTTCTGGCCTTAGCCCTATAAAGCCGACGAACCTGAGTTCGATCCAAGCGGCCGTTAAGCACTTTTTGTACGCATTAGTGATCCTTTTTCATAACAAAGAGTCGCTGAGCAGCACGGATGTTCTAGAGTAGAGCGAGTGGACAATTCCATACTGAGAAAAAAAATCGCGGTAATAGGGTTATATAATAACGTACCTAGTGTTGCAATAGGGGTCCTGTCTTTTGACCAAACAACTTTTAGCCAAATGTATCATTTGACAAATGTTTCATTTGACCTAATGCATTTTTCGTCAAAACAGTGGTATTTTCGGGTATTCTTTGAATAGAAGTCATTAGGTTAGGTTAGATTTATTTTATAATAATCTGTCCTTTGTTCAATTTGTCTTTATCTATTTATGTACTTTAATTGTAGTTGCTCCCATACAAACATTTGTTCCTCTCTAAAAATTGGTTCGAGTGGCATCGAAAAAACCGTAGGAATCATGCCTATTCTATTGTATGTTTGAAATATTCGAAAATCGTCGACGAAGCACAAATATCGGCAATAGCCCTTGTTACTCAAAACAAATGAGTAATCAAAATTAACTCTTAGAGTTTTCCCGTATTTTAAACATCCAGGTGGTCCTGCTGAAGGTTTCACCCGGACTTTCCTCCGGTTACTCTCCCACCACGCATTCTGACCCCGTAGCATGGACGGCCTTATCACACGATAAGTGACAAGATAGAGCGTCCGTCACTGGCTGACACCCTTCAATAGAACGAGACGGACGCTCTACCTTGTCACTTATCGCGTGATAAGGCCGACCATGATGCGGGGTCTAATCCTTTTTAATAGGTTCGTCCTATGAAAGCAAGAGTGATGAAATGAGAATCAATATCAAAATTATCGTGTAAGTAAAACTTTCTGAAATGGATATGGATGACCAATTACGTTAATTACGTACGGTGGAGTGTTAAAGTGATGTCCATCTAATAATTGAACGACCGAACGAAGCGAACGAAGTTCACCATTTCATCAGCTTGGGCCAAAATGTTTCGTATGATTTTCAGATGTCCCGCTGTCCCGCTGTTCTCCTCTACAGGTCGCATTTTCCAACCGATTCTCGTCAAATTTTGTGACCAGATTCAATAATTGTATAGATTTTTCTAGTAGTCAATAAATCAAAATTTTAAAGAAGGTACTTAAGCTTGCGAGATTTACAGCTCACAGAGCCACTAATGTAGGATATGGACAACATTTCTTTGATATTTCTTATTAGATAGACAAACACTGTAAGAGCATCATATAACATTAAATACTTGTAGTCATACTTTGTCGTGTTACCACAATTTCCCGATATCGAGTCAGAAAATGAAGTGCAAATTATGGCGCGGCGCATTATCGGCGAATGGGGCGCATTAGGCGCGCAACAGGACGGCCGTGCTGTGGACCGGGCGCAGCAACACAGAGTATATCCATACTAATATCCATACTAATAAAAATGTGAAAGTGTCTGTCTGTCTGTCTGCTACCTCTTCACGGTTAAACCGCTGAACCGAAATTTGGTATGAAGATAGTTTGGATCCCGGAGTAGGACATAGGATAGTTTTTATCCCGGAAATCATCCCCCAAGGGAATGATGTGGGGGGTGAAATGTATGGAGCTACGATGTAAACGAGTTCCACGCGGACGGAGTTGCGGGCAGAAGCTAGTACCTAATAAGTATAGGTACGATCGCGTTGTTTAATTTATGACCCTTTTTGCTAAAATATTCTTTGTATTCCTATACAATTTGACAGGATTATGAACCTTAAGTGGGTCAATTCAAGTTCGTGACTATACCATGGCCAATTTATGAGCCTGACACCCTGTTTATAAGTTAGGAATTAGGATTATTATTAAAATAATATTTCGACTGGTTAAATAAACAGTTAATGCATAATAATAAAATAAGTAAATATAAGTATTATATTCCTGTGTATTCGGATTCAACATGAACATATTTCTATTAATATTAAAAACGACGGTTTTAGATGATAAGTGATACACTAATATTCTTTGGTCAATGTATAGTGGCCTGAGACAGTTTTAGATATTCAACAGTGAAATTACTCATGTCATGACTTACATGGTAGAATACAAAGGGTTGAAGTGAATGGACAGCGATCACTGGGGTCATTGGTCTCGATGGGTGTACCGCAGGGATCAATATTGGGACCTTTCCTGTTCCTTATCTTCATAAATGATTTGCCATACCTTATATAGACCCACTTGCAGATGACGCCTCACTTATTTTCAAACTCCTAAGACAGCAACAAGCTTGCGATGATGTAAACAATGCTATTTCTAAAGTATCTAGTAAATTGGTTTAATATTAATAATTTATTGTTAAATAAGAAAAAGTCTAAATATATTAAATTTGTCACAAATTAAAATTATATTATAATATTAAGCCTGGTATCAAGCACGAGAAAGGAAGTGTCGTTGTGAAAGATGAGGAATTGGAACTAGTTGATAGAACAGTTTTTCTTGGTAAAACTTTAGATTCCAAGCTTCAATGTGGTCCTAATATTCGAATAGACTAAGTGCTGCAGCGTACGCAGTGAGCAAGATTTGTCAATAAACACATGTAAAAACAGCTCATTGCATAATGTTGTATGGTATTTTATTGTGGGGCAGTGCTTCGGAGATTCATACGATTTTTGTAGGGTTCCGTAGTCAATAAGGTCATGCGCCATGTCCGTCTGTCCGCCCTCGGCTTAGCTCAGAAACCATTACTATTAGAAAACTGTAATTCGACATCCATACTAATATTATGAATGCGAAAGTGTGTCTGTCTGTCTGTCTGTCGGTCTGTTACCTCTTCACGCTTAAACCGCTGAACCGATTGAGATGAAATTTGGTATGTTGATAGTTTGAATCCCGGGGAAGGTCATAGGATAGTTTTTATTCCGGAAATCGTCCCCTGAGGGGGTGAAATGGGGGATGAAAGTTTGTAAAGAGCTACGATATAAACGAGTTCCACGCGGACGGAGTCGCGGGCAGAAGCACTAGCTTCTCGCTTCTAGGCTCTCGGCGTGATTGATTTCTATACTCACTAGAGTATAGAAATCAATCACGCCGACAGTACAATACAATAAAACAGTACAATAAAATCTTGAAAAAAATATTTTTTTAGGGCACCTCCCCTACACCTAAAGCGAGTGTCATTTTTTTTCTCGTTAAACCCATGGTGTGGGGTATCATTGGATAGCTCGTTCAAAAAATGTATGGGTTTTCTATTACCATTTTTCAGATTAGTGATTAGTTTGCGAGATATTGGGCTTTAAAGCCCTAATCTTTGGTCATGTCCCCCCCCCCTGCCGGCTAAACGGCTACTACTTGGAAATAATCGTGGTAGTAGTACATATAATGAATATAAAAGGAAAACTATCACGGACAAGTAGGCATACGGAGTTACTGAGTAATAGTCGACCACGGTTAACTCCCCTACACCTAAAGCGGGTTTTTTTTTTTTTTTCTCGTTAAACCCATGGTGTGGGGTATCGTTGGATAGCTCGTTCACAAATATAATTGGGTTTCCTAAAACCATTTTTCGAATCAGTGATTAGTTTGCGAGATAGTGGGCTTTAAAGCCCTAACTTTTGTTCGATTCATGACTGTGTGTGTTTGTCCCCTGCCGGCTAAATGGCCTGCTGGCTACTGAGGATGTGAAAAAAATCGTGGTAGTAGTAAATATACTGAATTTAAAAGGAAAACTATCACGGACAAGTAGGCATAAGTATTTACCGAGTCATAGTCGACCAACTTAATGTGTACTTGGAAGGCCAATTTTCGTACATTCTTCGGCCGAAGCAACCGCACCGCACGTCGATATAACTACGACGGACAGGCAACTACGGAACCCTACACTGCGCGTGGCCCGACACGCTCTTGGCCGATTTTTGTTCTATAGAAACGGGCGATATATAAATTGAACCATAGAGACTCACTTAGGGATAAGTTTAAAGACATTAATATAATCACATTAAATTGTCAATACATCTATGACAATATTGTGTATGTACATAAACGGTTGTTCCTTGTTTTACCGACTATTGTTCCGTCGAATGCGTGTTTTGCAGAATTGTCATTTCATCGAAAACCTATTTTTTCAGAATTAGTAAACTTTTTAGGAATGTTATAAAACAAACCTAACCTAACCTAATAGATTCTACAGAATTACCTTTAGCAGTAGGTACCTAAAAAGTTAACTTTTTCTGTATAACAGACATTCCATGAAATGAAAATTCTGCGAAATCATGCATTCGGTGAAACGTTTGTCGGTGAAATAAGGGGACACCACATAAAATCATTGTAATTTATAGGCACAACTCTTACATACATAATATTAATCCTTACTAATATTATAAATGCGAAAGTGTGTGTGTTTGTTTGTCCTTATTTCACGTCGCAACGGAGCGTCGTATTGATGTGATTTTTGTATGGAGATAGTTTAGAAGCTGGAGAATGACATAGGCTACTTTTTCCAGCGGGAAAACATCTAATTCCCACGGGAAAATTCAATATGTTACATTTTCCTATAACCACGCGGGCGAAGCCGCGGGCATCAGCTAGTAATATAATATATGTGAAAGTTTAGATGTTTGTTACTCAATCACGCTTAAACGGCTCAACCGATTTAGATGAAATTTGGCACCAAGATAGTTTATAGCCTGAATTAAAATATAGGGTAGTTTTAATCCCACTCGGGATAAAAGACATAGATATACCTCATGTTTTTGTATATGCAAAGTTTCGTCACAATCCAACACGTAGTTTTAAAATGAGGGCGTAACTACGTTTGTATGGGAAGGTGAAATTCGGCCGAGCTTACTGCGGACTCTTAAGTAGCGATGTGAGTCTGCCTTGCTGGAACTAATTGGACGGCTCCGCGATATATGTATAGCTTGAATTATCGTGCTAGACCAGACCATTAAGTCTAAGTTTGCGGCTCGTGACAGTATCCGCGAATAGAAATCATTAACAATTTGTTACACGGAATATTAATATTTTCAAGTTCGCCCTTAGGTATTGATGAAAGTAGATATTACATTATAATAGCTAGCTCCCGTGCTACAATAATAAGGTGGCACCTAATGCGAACATAACAGTTACGTCGCGATAGTGCCGCAGTGTGTCTTAATGGGCTATTATATTTAATGCCGTATTCACACTGCAGGCTCCTAGATACTCGAGCTTAATACGCATCTTCGTCTGCAGGTGTACCTGCTACCTGAACTTGTGAGTGGGTATCTCTAATAAAGTGCCCAGGTTCCAGGTAAGTATGTTCAGTATAACAAGGGTACGGTTATTTATTTATCGTTTGGCAAATCAGAGTATTTAGAACCGTGATATCTTCGAAAAGACAGTAAGGTTGCCAGGTTGTTGGGCTACGGTAATACTAACAATGGCATTCAAAGCAATGCTAGACAATTTTCAAAATCAACAGTAGATACAAAAGAAGCTAGAAATCAGTACTTGTGTATCTCTTTCCCAGCATGCGTTTCTCACTATACAAATAACTTGGATATTTGAGAGGCGGAAACAATGTGGCCAATTTACTTAAATATCGATTATGAGCAGTGGTCGGATTAGGTAGTGCCATTTCGCGGGACTTCGAAGATTAGTATACTTATGATATGGATATAGCTTTTAACCCGAGATTTCATATGAAAAGTTTAAAGTTCATATTACATTTGGTTTGCCGGACTACACTTATACTTGCTACTGTATTTTTTGTTACAATGTATTGATAGTAAGCAAGTTAATCTAATAAATTGTAAAATATCTTCGCAAAGAATATTTAAGAGAGTAACAAAGCTATCATGTAGCGACGAACCTTTTTAAGACTTAATCATACTGGCCAGTTTTTTGCTTGACGATTGATTGAATATAATTGACGTCATTGTCAAAGTATCTCATATCGAGTTATAATAATTAGGTACGTGTCTTATTTTCTTCGGTTTGTTAAATTTGCACGTAATATTAAGCGACTAGTTTAATCAACGACTTTGGCTGATTTACCTGACTTTGTGATCATCTTATTGCGACTATTTTGGCTGACCCTAACTGGACTTCGATTTGTTAGCGATTTGACCATTTGAAGAGTTTTTGTTTTAAATAAAAACGGCGTGATTGGTTTATATACCCACGCCGAATTGCAGTTTTCTAGTTGTAAGGGTTACTGAGCTAAGCCGAAGACGGACAGACAGACGAACAGACAGATGGACGGACATGGCGAAACTATAATAGAAATTGTTGACTACGGAACCCTAATATTTAAAAAAAGATATTTCGTACAGAAATTCTGAATTAATAACAATGTACTAATAGTGTAATCGGGGAAGAAACATTCAAAACATATTTATATATTAGAAGTACTGATGCAATATGAGGTTCACATACTCATACTCGTCTTCAACACGGCGCGAATGCCCTCACCCTCAATCGCTCCGTCCCCGGTGGGTGGATTAACTCAATTTTAATTACTCCCGATGGCTACGCTTTTATTGCATTTCAGTTAAATTGTAATTGAAAAGAACTCAGCTGCCGTTAATTCAATAAAATGCTTTTTATTACTTGGCTGTGAGACTAGCTGCGGTGAGCAGAAGGCAGTTCAAGCGTGGGAGGAGATAAGAAGCTCTATGGCCTCTTGTTTAACCGTTACACACACTTCTCTGAAAGCTAACTGAATAATAGAGATAATCTTTAATTACAACTAAATAAACGATGCGATAGGTACGTTCTAGGAAACATAGTATGGGGAATATCGCGCGCCTAGTGCGCGAAACGTGACGAATAATAAATAGATACGAATCATCATATCGAATTCATCCCACATTATCCCAAATTGACACTGTTTCAGACATGCTGATATCATGTAATCATAACCAGAATATGAATATTGAATCCTGTTCAAATTCTTCAACATACTTACTACAATCACGCACAGCCTCCCTTTATACTTCGCCCTAACCGGCCAAAATTACAGTTAATCCCCAGAATCCCACACTTAAAAACGAACTGACAGGGAAATATCGATTTCGATTTTGCACGTACCCCTCTTTGATTATGCACAGCACTAAACACCCCTATCGCGATCTGCGAGAACCTTGTACGTGTAATTTCTCCCCATTTTCTATGTTTTACATTCTTACCCCGTCTCCCGGGACCGCTCCGACAGAAAGCATGTTATTTCTACACTCTGTACTAAATTCACAGTTAGGAAATTGAATTTTTCGAATTCCTCTCCTAGCGTCTTTCGCCAGAATACTAAGAGCCCCAGTGCCTAGTAGGCATTAGCACATAAAAGGGGTTAACATATGTGGTATCGAAGCTCTAACTGAATTGGTGATGTTTCGTTTTGTTTGAGTCAGCGAGGTAAGTAAGAATAACCAAACGCGAAGGTATATTGAAAATCATTGCGGCCATGGCATTTTGAGCCGTAATTTAAAACCCTAAGCTTCAAGTTGGTTGTGTCGGAACATTCGGTGGAAAATTACGTGTATTTTCGTGCTTGTTTAATGTCCTACTCTAGATGTTTGCGGTGCGGGAAAGCGATCTGACATACAGTCCAACTCTTACTACAGAGTCACTACTTACTACAAGCCACAAATAGCTAAGTAGTTGTATCTTCTTACAGAAGTAGGTACCTACATATATTATATAAAATGACAGACTTATATGCGGCGGCGGTGGCAACAGACAGTGGTGTTTTGGACCTATTTTGGACACAGAACCTGTTGCCTAAATAAATAGTACCACAACGTCGATTTTCCTGCTTCGTGATACCTGTCCTATTAAACTAAAATATAACATAAAATGTTAATTGCACTAACCTATTATTTATTTTTTACTTTGGATCCATCGAACACACATTAACCAGATAATTAGTTAAGAATTACCGTTATTGAAAACTTATATTCTACCCAATTAAAAACCGTTACTCGTAACAATTGACATGACATACTGTTGAACAATAAGCTACCTATGTCTCAAATGAAACATTCATTTCACCACAATATTTTAAACAAATACTAGCACGATGTTTATTCACAGCGCAAATAGTGGTAATTGAAAACTTTAATTTACGCTGCAATAGCTATATCATTGTGAAAATGGTAAGTCTCTGCAATTAAGGTATTGCATTTTACTTTGAACTTTGTTGCTGGCATGGTTGAGTTGGCAATTGTTTGTCGCTATTCATATAATGTTTAACAAAAAGCTATGCCTTCACAAAATACTCTACTAATGACAGTTTCAATATTAAAATTGAAACGTGGCTCGCAAGTGAACATTTCGTCCCGAATTTCGCTGGGTATTTAATTAGGGGAACTCGCAATACCTATAGAACTAGAATGGTCAGATTATCACTATGCAAAACGATGGCTTACGATTCAAATGACTATTAGTAAGATTCCCATTTTCACGGAGGCTTAAGAAGTAACCACGATCATGCCTGCAAGCGTACAGGAAGATTAGGACATACCTAGTACCTAGTAGCAGTTTTGTTTCATTTCATGTAACTATCTTTTATTCTGAAAGATAATAAAAATATATATATAATGTAAATGCGGTAATTCCAGGGACTCGTAACATTTTTTTAATTCGTATACCAGCCTTCGCTAGTTTAGTATGGTGATACGACTGTTTGGCTAGGCGCGGTAGGTGTTATTGTCACACCTCTTACAAAGCCAATAACCCGTCGCGCGCTGGCTTTCTGCCGCGTCGTGTTATATATTAACAACAAGCGTAAAACGGCTTCGTAACTTTATTTGACTGAAACTGAATGTAGCACTTTCGAAACAATGTGTTAAATTGTTAGCGAGTTGTTACTTTGGTATAGTGATTTTTAGACGCACTAGGGTCTTAACTCTATTCTAGTACCCTACCACTAGGATTTTTTTATACGTAGGTTATTCATCATCATCATTTTCAGCCTGTAATAGCCCACTGCTGAACACGAGCCTCTCTTCGAGTACGCCACTTATCCCGGTCCCGTGCTAGTCCCATCCAGAATTGACCCGCGGTCTTTTTTACGTCGTCAACCCATCGTGCTTTCCTGTAAGTGGCCACCAATCCGTTAACGTTTTGGTCCGCCTACCGTCACGCTGTCTGGCAATATTTATGTCCTGCCCAACTGTACTTATCGATATTACTATAATGTCGGATTTATTAAAATCTGGAGGAGTTTAAAACATTCGTTATTATAAAAATCGGTATTTTTCGTGAAATAGAAATTCGTGATTCCGACTTTCGTAAAGCATAAAAATTACAGTTAAATGGTCCTAAGGCGCGTTCAAAACGTTACGTGATTACTAGGGTGGTCCTTAAAAACCGAAAGTTTGACGTTTCAATGAGGCAACCTCTTATATTGTTCTAATACGTGAAAAAATAACATACGTTTTTTATTTTATTTTTGGATAAGATTTAGGGGTCGCGACTGATTTTTTTTACTTTTTAAGGTTTGCATTTCTCCATACTGAGTAAGTTTTTTTTATCTTTTCGCAACTTTTTTTATCTACATTTGATGATAAGAAATGAATAATCTTGAATACATAAAAAGAAATCACTAATTTTCAGTTAAATAAAAAAAAAGTGCTAATATGCTGAAAATGGACTCTGGCGCTGACTTGGCGACTTTAAATTTGATTTAAAATAAGTGTCGAACATATAGTGAACGAATTTCTTATTTTCTGGATTTTTTATTCCTTGTTATCAAATGTAGCTCAAAAAGTAGAAAAATGTTAAAAATAACAAGAAATACTTAGTATAAAGAAATGCTAGCCTTAACAAGTTTATAAATTCGGTCGCGACCCCTTAATCTTATCCAAAAATAAAAATAACGTACGTTATTTTTTCACGTATCAGAACAGAACAATATAAGAGGGTGCCTTAATGAAATTTCAATTTTTCGATTTTTAAGTTACCCCTCTGGACCTCAAATAATGGTCAGGCTCGCAAGTTTTTTTTTATTATTATATATATATTATATATAATGTTAAAACGTTATTATTACGTGTTTTATTCGATTCCTACAAAATTGCCATCCGGAAGTAAATTTATAAATAAATAAAGCATTTTTTGGAATGATTTATCTTTAATATAAAACAGCAAATATAAATTAACCAAAGTAAATATTGACATATTATTAACTTTTAGGTGCTTATCCTACTAACCCTACCTTATAAATACGACAGTTTGGATGTTTGTTACTAAATCACGCAAAAACGGCTGAACGGATTAAGATGAATTTTAGTGTACAAATATAGTACAGCCTGGATTAACATAGAATACTTTTGTCATTGCTAGTGTTGTGTGTCGGTCGGGTGACAACCCTAGGGTATCTACAAGTCGTTAATAAAGACCAAGTGCGGGTAGTTCGGAAAACCTGCGCATCAAGAAGATGTTGATATCCGCTGATGCCTTCCGCGCACGAGGAAAAGAGATGTAACACTATTCGGGAATGGCTTTCTTGGACAAATTTCGATAAATACCTAAATTAGAGACGTTTTATTTAAATTTCATAAAGTGAGATTTTAGATGAGATAAAATACTATAGTATTAACTTGATTGTGTCGTAAAATAATGTATCGTTTGAGTAGGCTGAGTAAAAAAAGGAAAATACAGACCCATTTTTTTTCTATCGAGGAAATTTTAAGCAATCATGTATCGATAAAATCAGATAAAAAATCATATACCTAGTCAAGAATGATATATCTGAAAATCAGACCTCATTGTTTCTTAATCTAGTCAGAACGGCGTTTCAAAGCACGCGATAATTTCCAATGCACAGCCTTAAGCCAGTTCGTCCCGCGACCAAGGATGTTGTGACACATCGGGAAGCCTCAAAGAGGTTAATAAATAAGTTAATTATACGCGATTAAGTCCCGTTTAGTAAAAATAATGTGTGAGAATCGTGAAGGTTTAAATCAGTATATTTCCAAATTTGTATTTTATATTTTGTTGTTATTCCATAGGTACTAATAAAAATAAAATGACTTGACTAAAACGTACGTACAATGCTTAACGCAATCACCCAGCAGCTCTAATTCGGCCAATGTTTAGGTAGTAGTATTTTTAAATACCCACTTACGAATTAAAATTAAATTAAATCACTGTATGTAGAAAGCGACATCAGCACCATACTCTGTAACGCGCCCCAGTCGCAAGTTTTGGACCAGATGTTTTGAAATCGTCGCCCAAGATTTAATTAAAGGAACTTTCCGAGCCTACGAGTAAAGTTGCCGCTTAAATATTTTGTTTGTTGTACGCAGCAGCTTCTTGCCAACATCGCTGGATTTATGAGGACGAATTAAAAATAACTTGACGCTGTGACGCTGCCGCTGCATTGACAGAGGACTAATTGTATTTCTGAGTTAAACCTGCAGGTCGATCACGTAACGCATTCTACGCGCGTCAGGTAGATCTAAATGTCACTTATTAAATGAAAAAATTACAGTAAAATGGTCCTCACGCGCGTTCAAAACGTTACGGAGTACCCCTCAGGTCGATCACGTAACGCATTGAGCGTACTTCAGGTAGATCTAAATGTCATTTATGTCACTTTTTGACATTTAAATCGCAGGTAGATCTATCATTGATCGTTGTGGATAAGACAACCGTTTCACTCGCATACTTGTCAGAACGTGACGGATGTCATAAGATAAGGATAACCACAGCGATAAGCAGGGCACGTAATTTTCATGCCGATGACATCAATTTGACGTCACGCTCCATATAGGATGATCCCAATTAGTTTTGTTGTAAACTATTAATCATTAGTCGTCAATCATTTTAATCATGTACAAATGATTTGTTTTTATACATACATTTTAATAAATAGTATTGTTAACACATTTCCATAATTACGTAGAAAACAGAATTCTTCTATAACGTAAAGCACGCCATCCTTCTTGGATTAATTCCCTTGCAAAGAAAATCTAAGTCATCTTCGCGTTCATACGTATATAGGAGTTTAAGGCTTGTATACCCGCTAAAGTCCTTGAGCGTATGGGCGGAGCCTCGACCCTCTCCCCGCGCAAGTCGCACAACCCGCTGTCGTTTATTAAGCGTTACATAGATTAAGTTACAGACGCGTCATCGCGCATCATTACCAATGCAAGGGTGGAAGTGGGTGGGTGACATTCGTCATGCTTAATTGAAACGTGATATTTGACATACATAAATTACATAATTGATTAAGTTCAAAAATTATGTCTCTACTATTATAATACTATTTACTTACGATTAGTGTAGTTCCGTCAGCACGGCTAGCACGAGACGGCCGCGACATACACTCGATTTTTCTCGCACTATCGGTCTCTCTCTTATTAGAACATTAGGAAAGAGAGGTATAGTGTGAGAAAAATCGAGAGTATGTCGCGGCCGTCTCGTGCTAGCCGTGCTAGTGAAAATGAAATTCGTTCGAGTAACTCTCATTGTCGCTCGAACTAGCAAGCGTGACAGAGAGGGAGATACACGAACGAAGTTCGGTTTCGTTTCGCGGTAGGCCCTCAGCACGCCTAGCACTAGACGGCCGCGACATACTTTCGATTTTTCTCGCACTATACCTCTGTTACTAAATATTCTAATAAGAGAGAGACGGATAGTGCGAAAAAATATAAAGGTAATAATAATAATCCATACCTACTGTTGCCCTTAGGCCATTTTTTAATGTCGCTATTAATAGGGGCCCATCTAGCAGTTAGCGAGTTACCGTCTGCCAGAGATAAAATGTGAAACAGTTTTAATGGGCAGGCGTCCGATGTTTCATCCAATAACCCAGCTACTAGTCCATCATTTTCACCCAATAACCCGTTTTATTTAGATTCCATCAACTAGCAATTGACTCTTACACCCCAGCGGGTGCTGTTTCTGTGTGCGTCCCATGACACGGGCAGAGACAGCATCCGCTTGGTGTACTCCTTGCATTTCATTAAATTGTCAAAAGGGCCTCTACGTGTTGGCTCAGAGCTCCACGCACGCCTCCTAAAGGTCCGGGACATCATTGTCCCGTGAGCGGGAAAGACATTGTGTAAGTGTAAGGTTGTTAAGTTTTAAACTAATTTGCGGTATATTTATTACGTTCTACTTCCTTGATTTGATGATGATGGCGTGTACAGTCAGCATCAGATAGTTAGTAGCATCCAAAGTAGCCAAATATATCGTAACACATTCCTTACTCCTACTTATAGTAACAAAGACTATTTCGATGAATGTACGTTCCGATATATTTGGCTAACTTGGCTGCTACTAACTATATTATGCTGACTGTACAGAAATCGGCCTCGGGTAAATATATACTTATAGATTAGTTGTACGTTAACCATACTTTGTTTCATATCAAATAATAACTCTGTATCGAACTTGGAGTTGGCATGCAACCCATAGGTAGGTACTTACAATATTTGCCAAGCCCACTATTTTTATTAGAACTTATTCTATTAACACTTGACAGTCATTAATACGAGCAGATAAAACAATATTGTTAGTAGGCAATATATATTGTAAATATATTTACTAATAAAATGTCTGGTTTTAGCGATTTCCCAATTTTGATACTGTTTAGATATTTGATACTTTGATAGAATAGGTATTTACTTGTGTATTCTTTTTCCTCTTCTCTAGTAAAATTTCTTGATATTACGTATTTTCGTCCTGCGCTTATTTAACCCCAAAGACCCAAAATAATTATTGAAAAATTTGTGAAGACCTAAGCTAAGACCTACTAACTCTAGTATCGTCAGTTTGTATGTTACTAACAATCTATGGGCAAACTGGCCTGAAATAAAGAATTTATTATTATTATTATATTAATAATATTATATTATTATTATTATTACCCGTGTGGTGTCGAGTTAGAATAGCACCACCCCCTTTCTTCCCGTGGGGGTTGGAAGAGTCGACTAAGGGAACGGGGTTGAAGTGTGTTGTGGGCGATGGGCTAGCAACCTATCACTGCTATATCACATTTTGTCGATCTTTTATACCCATATATATGCTAACAGTGGCACTGGACACAGGTTTCATGTGCTCTGCCTACCGGGTGCGCCAAAGTTCACATAAATTAATGTAATTGCGACTTCGATTATTGGAAGTCCGAAAATGTTTGTTATATAATTTTATATCATAATGATCATTACTTATAACTTGTCTTTGCGCATAACTATCGTAACACTGAATCATTCATGTTAATAATGTCAATCATAATAAATATCTGTAATACTAATGTTAATTTTCATTTATTTTTAAAATATAACGATTTTAAATAATACAGTTTTTAATCATATTTATATTTTAACAACGACAAATTAGTAATAAAAAATTATATAATATTTATTTTAAACTTTACCTGGTTTTATTTATAAACTGTCAGGTATCTTCCACACCACATTCAACTTGCTATCAAAATAGAAATACAGTCCCAGAGTCGGGATAGGTACGACGACGAGCGAAGCGAGAAGGAGTGTTAGGTGTCTTGTGTTCCTCAGAGCGGAAATAGGAGCCCCGCGAGGCGGGGCTTCGTCGACTCCTTGGCGGGCCGAAATCGCTTAATAAGCTAGGTACATGAAAAATAAAAAAGTTGCGGGGATAATCGACATAATAGATGATTTATTGACAATCAAATTTACATGTTGTAAGTCAGCGCATACATTGACAGTCGATATAATTTCTTGCACATATGTCAACGTACAATTTATATTAACGTAATATTTGCGGCGATTGGTTTCCAAAAATCAATTTTATCTGTATATTGTTCTTTATTATTACTTTATTATTACCGCGCAGATTTCGCCACAAAATATGTTAGTGCGTATGTCCCACAATGTACTACGACAAATCGCTGTGTACGTTCCAATACACTCATACTTTATATGTTATGCTGTCAAATACTTATACAATATAAGTTCATAATTATTAAGTTTATTATAAAAATCATTATGAGTCGTGATGAATAGTTGGAAATGACATTATGTTGTTAAAAAATCTGCCTAAAGATAATTATGAGCAATGATGTTGGTAATATAAATGTATATATATACAACAAATTTGTAGGCAAAAAAAATATGATAAATGATTACTATGATCAAAAAGCGTTATTATGAAAAATAATATGACAAGTAATGTTATGTGAGCCAATATGGACCCCTGCCTACCCCTTTTAGGGATAAAGGCGTGTATGTATGTATGTATGTATGTATTATTATTATTATTATTTCCCATCTTGAACTAAAAACAAAATCTAAACTATACCTACGTAAATGTTAATTAGGTACAAATGCCAACACAGTTAACTCACCATCCTGTATTTATACAAGAACCTTATTACAATGCACATAAAGTGCACGGATGGTCAGTCAGCTGTCTTGTCTATAGTACCTACTACTTTACAAATCATGAAATAGATTGTCCACTCTATGCAACAAAATTATCTGTCACTAAAACTAAACTATACGCAAATATTTATTAGTTACCTACTATACGAATCACAAAACGGATTGTCCACTCTATGCAACAAATATAGTCCACAATTTCCACAAATATTTCAAAATTTCGACGCAGTGCAAATTGACACAGGTCCGTCTTGCAACGTGTCTCGTCCCGCACTGACCGTATGGACGAAAACGGGGAGGCGTAGGAACTTTGGCGGAATATTTCAGAAAACGAGATAATTTTTTAAGAAAATTAAGAAAGTAAGAAAATGATGCCCTTGTTCATTATTGTTTGAAGAAAGTTATAAAATTTCATATTATTCTGATAAAAAATGGAGCAGTAAAATGGTTACAAGTGAAAAAATAGGGGTGACTTTAGATTTCTTGTTCTCTAATTTTTATTGTTAAAATGGATTTCTACGAAAACTATAACCCGTCGCATATCTTGCAGATTATGATATATTTTTTCCGACGGCAAAAATGTTACGTTATAATGTATAAAACGGTTACAAAACAACTCATTTTCACGAAAGTTTCGAATGTGGAGCCTTAAAGGGCGCGCGCGGGTGCCAGCATGGGCAAGGCCCCCGCTATTCCGCCTCCTCGTCCTATTGGGTCGGTTGCGTATTCAATGATTTTCCTCGGATCTCAGGTGAAAATAAATGCCAGTTAGAGTTGGGATAGGTGTATTAAAACATACTCAAATCTGAATATAAATAATATGTTCAGAACTACACAAGCGTTCGTAGACAAAAACTCTGTGTCACACTTGACAGAAAGAAATCAAGACATCTCTGTTTAATATTTCCAACCAGCCTAGCCTGTTGTGCAACAAGGTTGCCACACCACCCCCCTACGGAGAAACATAACCTCACATAAAACGAAAAGGGGTTATAAAAAATCAGAGAAAAAAATAAAAATTAAATAAAATAAAAAACTAGTCAAGTATTTTAAATTTTACTTGTCGACCAGATCTGGTAATGTACGAAGGTTTTTGAGAGGAGCCTGGTGCGGGAGCTGGCGCAGGCAGCGCAGGAGAGACTGCAGTTCCAGGAACCGGGAGAGCTGAGGGAGCACCCGTAACCTGCTGGTCACGTTCCAATGCAGGACGCGAATAAACAGTGTCGTCAGTCATAATATGAGCTGGCTTCACGTGGTCGATGCTAACTTCCGCTTCTCGACCCCTAATCAGCAAGGTAATCGTCTTCTCCGTCTTGCGCAAGATTGGATAAGGTCCCGTGTAAGGAGCTTGCAAGGAACGACGCACAGTATCATCGCGAAGAAAGGGCGACAGGAGTGACAAGCAGTTCGCCTGGAAGTCGCAGTGGTTTGCCGTACAGCAACTCGGCCGCGCAAGAGCCAATGTCCTCTTTTAAAGCGGTACGAATACCAAGGAGTACCATTGGAAGTGCTCTGATCCACGAGCTGCCGTGGCACATCAGAGCAGCCTTCAATTGGCGGTGGAGACGTTCCACCATTCCATTAGCCTGTGGATGATAGCTGGTCGTCCTGTTCCTGGTGGCACCATGCACTTGCAACAGCTTCTGGAAAAGCGATGACTCAAATTGGCGGCCCTGGTCGGTGGTGACGACAGTCGGAACACCGAATCGGGCAATCCAGCCATTTGTAAAAGTCTCAGCTACTTCCTCCGCTGTCATGGTAACCATCGGCCATACCTCCGGCCAACGCGTGCTGCGATCAATGGCCGTGAGGCAGTAGTTGAAACCGTTGCATTGAGGTAGCGGGCCAATAATGTCCAGGTGGACATGGCGCAGTCTGGCTGATGGCGTGGTGAATTCGCCTAGGGGCGTACAGGCGTGCCTTGTCACCTTGCTCCGTTGACATGGCACACAGTTCTTTGCAGTCATCTCTGGCAGTCCTTTCTAATGCCAGGCCATACATACCGGTCGCTGACCAGTTTTGCAGTCGCACGTGCACCTGGGTGACTTAGGCCGTGCAGTTTTTCGAAAATGCCACGACGGAATGCAAAAGTCACATACGGGCGGGGTTTACCCGTGGAAGTATCACACACGAGAGTAATGTGTGTCCCCGGAATGCAGACATCTTCGAGCTTGAGAGAGGAGCTGTTGGCCTGACGTAGGCTGACAAGCTCGTCGTCCGTAGCCTGAGAGGAAGCAAGAGCAGCGTAATCCGCCTCTAATGAGATCGCTTCAACTCTCGACAGTGCGTCGGCAACGACATTATCCTCTCCTCGAATGTATTGAATGTCGGTGGTAAACTGGCTAATGAAAGACAGCTGATTAAGTTGCGGTGGCGGTAGTTTTTCTCGGCGTTGTACGAAAGCGTACAACAAAGGCTTGTGGGCGGTAAAAATAGTGGCATGCTGTACCTCGAGTATATAGCGAAAATGTTGTACGCTTTCGTACACCGCTAAAAGCTGTCGGTAATAAGCAGGCCATTCCGACTGGCGTGGAGTCAATTTCTTGCTGAAAAACGCCAGTGGGCACCACTGATTATTTACCTCTTGTTGCAAGCAGGCGCCAACGTGCACGCTAGATGCATCCGTGAAGAGGCCTAAACGGGCGTCGTTCACAGGATGATGAAGGAGCGTAGCATCTGTAAGGCTTTGCTTGCATTTCTCAAATGCCTCATGCAGCTCGGGAGTCCATGGGAACGGTTTGTCACCCTTGCTGTTGGTAGCCACCACCGCATTAATCAAAGGGGCTTGAAATTTAGCAGCCTGAGGTATGAAGCGGCGATAGTAATTTAAAACTCCTAGAAATCGTCTCATACCTTTAACTGTTTCAGGAGGTTTGTACTCCAGCAACGCGGCTACACGTTCGCATGGAGGTTGCACTCCCTCACCACTGATATTTTGTCCAAGAAATTTTACCTGTTCTGCACCCAGGACACACTTAGATGGGTTTATCACTACTCCGTACTCTTGCAAACGACCAAACAAACCTCGAAGATGCTCCTTATGGGAGGCTTCGTCAGGCGAAAATACGAGTATGTCATCGATGTAAGGGAAGCAGTAATCGAGACCCCGTGTGACCTCATCGATAAAGCGCTGGAAGGTTTGACCAGCATTTCGTAAACCGAAGGTCATAAAAGGAAATTCGAAGAGGCCAAACGGAGTGACGATGGCTGTCTTCGGAATATCGTCCTCAAACATGGGAATCTGATGATAAGCTTTTACTAGATCGAGAGTACTAAAAACTCGTGAGCCGTGAAGGTTGTTGGTGAAATCGTTGGTGTGCCGGAGAGGGTATTTGTCAGGAACAGTCCTGGCATTCAGGGCGATAATCGCCTCATGGACGCCAGGTGGAATCCTTCTTTAAAGTCATGTGTAACGGCGAGGCCCAAGCACTTTTGGAAGGCCTTGCAGTACCACAACGAACCATGTCCTCAAATTCTTTTTGAGCCACCACAAGTTTTTGTGGGGCCAATCTGCGAGGTCGACAGGAGACAGGTGGACCATCAGTGGTTGTGATATAATGCACAGTATTGTGCTTTACTACTCTAGACAAACCTGGTGGTCGAGTAATCTCCGGAAACTCAGCTAGTACGTCCGCGTAAGCAGAACTACCAAATTGTACGGCTTTGACGCTTGGCTGTGAAGTTCCTGAGAAAGATACAGGTACGTGTAATTTAGTATTACCATCCACCAGGCGCTGATAGCGACAATCAGGTAACAAGTTGTAATAACATAGGAAATCGGAACCGATAATGGGTGTCGCAACGTCAGCGATCACGAAGTTCCAATGGAAATCCCGGCGTAAACCTAAGTCCAAGTGCAAGGAAACGGTGCCGTATGTCTCAATTGAGCTGCCATTGGCAGCGCTCAGATTGTAATCGCTGCGTTGGTAGCGACCTCTAAGGAGACGGCGAGGGAAACAACAGAGATCTGAACCAGTGTCAACTAAGTACTGGTGTTTAGACTTCTGATCTGTGACAAAAATTCGACGGCCGGGACTAGTACAATCAGCTGCCGCCTCTACTGATTGCTCGTCGCGTTTCCCTGGTCCCTAGGTTTCCAGCTACACGGGGTTATACACCTATTTGCCTTTTCATTGTATTTCTTATGGTACCAACATACCTTGGAACCATCCCTCGATGAAGAAACACGAGAGCGCGAGCGCGAGCGATGCGAAGACGCAGAACGCTGATGCGTGCGAGAGGGCCGGATGTTGACCGCTAAGGCAGCAATTTGTTGCTCTAAACGTTCCATGCGCTGTGAAAGAGTGACTTGGTTAGAAGACGAACCAGCGATGGCAGGGAGAATATACAAGAGAATACTTGCTTGGACCCTGAGATTTCCATGACCTTGTCACTTAGTTCAGACAGCTTGTCTAGGCTAAGTTCAGCCTGTGATGCAAGTATAGCTTGCACTTGTTGTGGAAGTCGGCGTAGTCACAGTTGGCGCAGTATATTCTCGTCAGAAAATGCGTTGCCAGCAAGTGAGCGCAGGTGACGGAGAAATTGGGATGGACGTCTATCTCCGAGTTCCTCTACACTAATCAGTTGACGTACCCGCTGCTGTTCAGACATAGACAGTCGTCTAATGAGCTCTTCTTTCAGCTTGGTGTACTGCTGACCGTCGACTGGAGGTCGTGTGATAAGGTCTTCCACTTCGCCAGCTAATGTTTGATCTAGCTGGGCAACGACGTAGTTGAATTTGGTGCGGTCAGCGGTGATACCTGCTATCTGGAACTGAGCCTCAACCTGCCCAAACCACACCGCAGGTTTATCAGGCCAAAAGGCTGGTAATTTGACAGCAACTCTACACACTTCAGGCACCGGCTTTAGCTGTTGCTGAAGCGCAGCATTTTCAGCTTCCAAGCGTTCAACCAAAGCTCGTAATTCTTTAGCCATAGTTATTAACACACACGTAAACAAATATGCAAAAGACTTGCAAACAATACGATCTGGTTAGACTAGCTAAGTAAATACGAGTATTGTTGTGAAGGGTTAGTGGTATAGCAACGCTGATGCAACAAATACAAGTTAATATTAATGTAGCACACAAATGCTAATGTTAAGTATGAACAATAATGATGACTTAAAATTAACTAAAACGTGCAAATCATACCATTGAAATCGAAAAGAAATGTTTCGAATGACAAATTGTCAAAATAAAAACAACACATGCAGTTTAACACAATTTGTAAAAAGTACAGTTAAATCTTACCCAGGCAGGCTGGCCATAAGATACTGAACTATAACTAACACTTACGTATATCACAAACAACTCAATTAATAGTAATTATTTCATTAAAACTAAAAACGAAAACTAAAAGTTTGTTTACAAAACACCATTTGACGTAACTTTTGAAGTCTTGACGTTGACAAAATAGTGACGGGCACCGGAGAATCAAAATCGATTTGAAAAAGTACGAACGAAAAGTCAAACGTAACGGTCACGGCAGGATAGGATAGTCTATGGAAAACACTTCCGCTGTTTTCGTAGCACACTATCGAATGTTCCGTTGTTCGGCGGCACTAATTGTGACATGTCAACGATGACACAAGCGAGAAATACGAAAAAATAATTATAGTTATAAATGATCCGCCATTTCACTGCACAATTATGACACACAATTTTCGGGTCTTCTCTGCAGCGAATTTCTCCAACTTGGCAGAAACTATGATCCGAACGTCGGGGTCACCAATATAGAAGTTTAAAGGGCGCGCGCGGGTGCCAGCATGGGCAAGGCCCCCGCTATTCCGCCTCCTCGTCCTATTGGGTCGGTTGCGTATTCAATGATCTTCCTCGGATCTCAGGTGAAAATAAATGCCAGTTAGAGTTGGGATAGGTGTATTAAAACATACTCAAATCTGAATATAAATAATATGTTCAGGACTACACAAGCGTTCGTAGACAAAAACTCTGTGTCACACTTGACAGAAAGAAATCAAGACATCTCTATGTTTAATATTTCCAACCAGCTTAGCCTGTTGTGCAACAAGGTTACCACACGTAATACTTAAGTAAGTATTATTTATTCCACGTGTAAATAGACTAATTTTCTAATTCATTTGTACATGATTAAAATGATTGACGACCAATGATTAATAATTTACAATAAAACTATTTGGGATCATCCTATATGGAGCGTGACGTCAAATTGATGTCATTGGCATGAAAATTACGGGACCTGGCGATAAGTGATTAAATGACAACCATGCTACGACCGCTGACCTACGTACAAAACGTTACGTGATCGACCTACTAGTATTTCCAAAGAATGTTGACAAAAACATACCTAAACTCATGGACACATCATCTGGTGCGCGAATGCCGCGATTTTTGTTGGTCTTAATGACAGTAAGGGACGTATTTAGTCCGTAAGCCCACACCCAATGCACCTACGTCACATGAGTGAATATTTGTTTATTTTAGGAAAATGCCGTATTGCGTTATTGAAAGCTGCTTTAATAATAGCACATAAAAAACTTGTCTCATGGAGGTATTTCTTATCATCGTTAAGTAATATTTTAGAATACGTATAAAAAAAAAACAATTTCTTAGACACAATTTGCGCCTGTAGTCAAGGAAATATCAATTCTATTTCTCTAACAATAAAGTTACATATATACAATACTACAATAACATAATCCTGTGTATTATTTCGCTACTCAGATCGTGAATGCACAGCAAATTTCCCGAAGGTTCGCTACTCAAATGCTGTGGCTAAGGTCGATACTTGTTATCGATAATCCAAAATGAAAAAGATTATATTTTTATGAGTAATATGCAGAGCCCGGAATTCTCGTACCACTTTTTAGCTGTCATAGGGACTTCTCGTTTATTATTGTATAATAATATAAGGAATGTATTATTGTATAATCGGAAGTATTATGGTATTATAAATAGAAATTAAAATAATTATATTTTATTGCTTATTCCTTTTTTTGCTTTTTAATTTTTATAATTTATGGATTGCTTACCCACGCCTTTTAATCCGGACAAAGAACATCATTATTATTTATAAGAAAGAATAAAATATTATTATTTTAATTTTTATTTATAATTTCCTAAAAGTTGGTATCCAAAGGTTATCCCGAAGAGATCGCTCATTCGCGATAAGATTGCGTGGTGTTACGTCTACTCGTAACCATATTTTAGATATTGTATTCTGTATTTATTGATATACATATTGTATAATCGGAAGTCGATAAACGAGAAGTCCCTATGACAGCTCGAAAGAATTCCGGGCTCTGGTAATATGTATCTGAATATTTTGTCATACACAATAAAATAACTATTATAATCTTATAGTTATCCTAAAGACACAAATACAAAGGAAAAATGGATTGATGCCACGGGGAAGAAGGATTGGTTTCCGCAACGATTCAACATTTTGATGCAACATTCGAAACATTTTGATGCAACTGATATTTGAGTTTCGCCAAAAGGAAATCGCTTCATTCATGAAGATTCAATTCCCACGCAGAGTATTGTATGTAGCGTAATTACGAACAATTGATTCAATTCGCAATACGCACGGCGAACTACTGACATTTAGTTTCCTGTTATCCCGCACAAATTCTCACTAGACCGCACTCGCAACGTCGGCAGTGTAGATTGCTGGTAAAATAATTCTATATAGTACACGCACATTTCAAAAAATGTGCTTGTATTAAATTACACAAATGGTATTCTTAGTTTATTAGAAATCTGTGTTTAATTGCTACTACATTTATAACAAAAGTAATTTAGTATAAATGTTACCTACTACTAATTATATAATAAATAAGATTTTATCAGAAACAATTTGTAAATAAGTCTTAGCTTAATATTTACCGTATGAATATCATAAAAATATCGATAGTCAAATTCATACCATACCCACATCCCTATTCCGTTACAGCCAAATAGTTGTATCATCATACACATTTTGCAATACATGCGACTTTTTGGTTTCAAGCGGTCGCATCTCCATAGTTTTGAAAACACCGCCATCTTGCGTCGAGTAGCCGAACGATCACGCCTCTTGCAAGTCATATTTACTTGACACTCTAAATTAGACCGTAAATTGTGCTAGTTAAAGTAGATTTTGCATATAAAATTAGCTACCGTGAACAACATATTGTCACAGCACGTTTTAACAAATCGAAAGCGTATTGTGCAATTTTGTGTTCGTGTATTATTGAAGTGTGGTTGTGGGCGTGCGGCGACAGTGGTTCTCTATGGAAATCGGTTGAATGCCACTTCCAATGTATTTTTTATTCCGTGGTTGTGCTGCACAGACCGTGCCAAAGTTGACCACCATGCCATAGCACCGTCTGCCAAGTACTTCCGGCCATTTCAGGACTGACAGACTTAGGTTTACTCTCTCTACGATGAAAGGGTTAAATTATGTCACATGTCTCGTACCGTTATCACATGACTTAAATACGTATATACTCGTACACACGTATCCGTACAAATTTTGACCGGACGTGAAGGATTTTCCAACTTTCCGCCAATTTAAGGTGCGATCATCTTCTGATTCATGCTTAGCACAACTTTCTCAATTAGCACAATTTTATCGTGTTTTCATGAGACGTATGTATATTGGGAGTGGGTTTACGGACTTTTAATAGGACATTGCTTTTCCTATATCTATGTACAGTCGACGTCAAAGATATGTGTACATTTTCGTAGTTTTACAATGGAGTAAGTAAAAAAATAATTTGGGCTTCATTCATCTATAACATGATTTTTTTTTTAATAAATATGCACAAGTGATGTACAATTACATTTTCACTAATTTTACTTTAGTCTGATTAATTTTGGTTCTATTACCCTGCTTAAATATGCATGACTCCGAGACAAAATAGTAATAGATGATCGATGAACCTCAGATTTGCTGCGAAAGTTGTGGGTGCGAAACTGTTGTTCTGTCTCTGTCAATAAACGAGTGAATATGAATATAGTGCTTGTCTGCTATCGATGAATTGCAATCAATCCATCCTACTTAAATATCGTAGCACGAAACACCCCAAGTAGAACAATCGTATGGAAATGCATTAGTCAGCATGTCATGGCTGAAACATGCCCTCTTGATATCCCTGTTGCAGAATCATGAGTGTCGAGTGCCTCGGGAATATTAATCCTAAGATGTCGAGGATCGTGGAGCAAATCTCGCTAATCCTGCAATATATCCCCCATGTATCCCCGAAAAGAACTGTTCACGCGTGCGATTTGCCGAATTTGGGAATTGTGATATTGGTTGCTAGGCTAGAGCTAGGAGACGTATCCAATATTGCCAACTAGGCCCTTGTGCCGGAATCTTTTTAAGTGTCAATTCGAAAAAACATCAATAGTGTTAATTCAGGGATATGACATTTAACCTCAGACTGTATCCTAATTAGTACAAGACAAGATGTAGACGACGTTCTTCGAATGCATAACTATTGGAATCTAACTTAGTTAAATTATTCCTTCAATGGACATATGATATAAGCATGCTAATCTTAATAAAAATCGTAATGAAATTAGTCTCTAGTTACCCTTAACGTTCCCTTCGTACCAAATCTCTAATTGCAACAGTTGTATCGTATGCTGGTGGTCTGTTTGTCGCGTGTAGTAACAGTGTTTACATTTTGTATGACAATGAAGCCATCTTACAGACACGCGCGGCCTGCCTCAATAATAGTCAATAACGGACAACTTTATTACCTACTGACCGCCACCGCAGGCCGCGCCAGTCTGTGAGAGGCTTCAACCAGTGTTACAAACGCGTATTTGGGTGCTTCCAAGAACACATATTTGCATTAACAGGGGCATATATATGAAAAATCGCAATTGTACGCAGGGACGTACCTACTACCGCTAATTAGACCAAAATTCGTAATATTATACATGATTCCATATGCCGCACACTCACACATATCCCCTAAAAAGCGCTTTGATCCTTCAATAATGAAAAAAAATACAATAGGCACCAAGTAGGTTACCAAGGGATCAGCCCTTGTAAATATATCAAAGCACGCGTTTTGATTGTGTCTCACCAATTATGGTAAAAAAGGTTTCGGGTTTAATCAGCCCACGGGTGGCCTTATTGACATTTGCTTGTAATTAAAAATTTGCATCCTCGGACAAAGGTGGACAAATTCGTCTCACAAGGATATTACGATTTAAGCTTTACACCGGTCACAATGTCTGGGCACCACGGAATGCTACGCCTCTCTCGCCCCTTTACCTTCCAGCGCTTGCCATGAGCGCTACATAATAGTACATTACGTACAAATATGCGATCTGGGGCTTTACGAATTACCGCCCGTGGTAAGTACACAATTTTGATTTTGACGTAAAGGTATTTATTTTGACAGGGCAGTAAGAAGTCTTATTTTATTTAATATCGACGCGCATCATATTTGGAGCAACCAAACTCGTCACACATTAGGAACACGTTAATTTAAAAGAAAACCGCCGCCATAATAATACCGCTACCTAGTCTGTAGGTATGTGGTGTCGTGTTCCTATATTGAGTAATTTCACCAGAACTCCCGAGGATTGCTATGTTAAGAGTTTGTATTTTTATCGTGTCACGTTTCGTCGCCATAAAGGGCAATACTCCAAATGTACACTTTAATTAACAACTTTATGCCCCTACATGACAAACAAGATTTGAAGAGATCTCTTCTGGTTTCTGATTAAAAAATTTCTCGTCGTGGCTACTCGAGTGACGATGTCTGGTGCAGCTAGAGAACATTCTCAAATCAATGAAGGTAGGCAACGTTCTTGTGACTCTTCTGATGTCGCAGGTATCCATAGGCTTCGGTGTCTACTTACCATCAGGCAAGATTGATGTATTGTTCGCCACCATCGTCGTGATATTAAAAAAAATAACTTCTCATATATTTTCATATTGTCATTTTCTTATTTTGCTTTGTTTTATAGCCAGCCGTTTTATCATTCCTAAATATTGCTCTGAAGAACTTGCCAGGAGATATTATATTATTATTTATGATAATAATGATAGTATAGGTGGTTAAAGTTAGAGCTTGCTTTTAGACCAGAGTTATACACTCGTCTTTTCCCTTCGATAGAGAGATAATAATCCACCCACAAAGAATAATACATTTCACGCTGAATATGTTTTTTTTCACCTCAGCAGCTCGAACAAGCACATTTTGCTGCGTGAAAACAGTGTGCAAAATGCGATTTTGCTCACTCCGTGAGACAAAGTAGCTTTTTAATTTTGATGCGGAGCACTGACATTTCGTTGTATGGGGTCTATTACAAGTTCAGAATATTAGAACTTTATTATCACTGTCTCTTTCATTCCATTACGAAATAAGAAAATGGCAGACGTAGGTCGATCCATAGTTCGACCATCAAATTTCAAAGTAGGGGTCTAAAGAGTACACGTTCGAAAACTATCAAATTAACAAGTTTAAATTACCAAAATAATTATACAAAAGAATTTTCAATTGAAGAATATTTAAATAAAAGATCTCAGAATAAACTCCATTTTTCATAGTAAATAGGTAAACATGACTTTTTTACGCTAACTAATTAATAATTATATTTCAAACAATCTTAAATTTTATGAATGTGATGCAGTTTCCGAACGCAAGCGCGGCGCCCCGCCCCTTTTAAAAAATTATAGTAATTACAGATTTTATTACGTATAAGTATATTATTCATCATTCTTGCGTTATTGATATTAGTTTTAAATAAAAAAAACTACTAGGATAAATCAATTCTCTATCTAACTAGGAAATATAGTGAAGTCAATGACGTGACGAGGGCAGTATTTTAACAACAGTACCTACGGCTAGTTTTTGATGTGCACGCGAGATACACGTAATATGCTAATGTGTGCCCTTGTGATAATGATAATATATTTCATAAATATCTCGAAGATATTAGTAAAATCAGTGAATTTTAACAAAAATACGGTTAGTTTTTAGTGATGTGTTACAAGTGTAACGCGACACTCGTATAGATACTGAAATATCCTTTGGTGTCTCATGCCTTGTCTCGCCTTTCTAGTACCTATTGAATAACGGAGCGGCTGGCTCTGAGGAGTTAAAACTAGCAGTAATGAACGTCTAATTAAGTTTTCTTCCTGAATAATCTTGAGACGAATAGGTACGTGATACTATGATATATTTTTAATGTGAATATGTTCTCACTGCTGAGGTGAAAAGTTGTATGTGTTACTCGAGAGCAAAGTATTTACATCTCGTGCTTTTGAGTCCTTCGCTGCTCTCAAGATTCAAATTCGCTACGCTCGTGATTCAATTTTAGAATCTTTCGCTTCCTCAGGACTCAAAATCAGCACTCGCAGCAAAAACAAACTTTGCTCTCTTGTTGCACAAATAACTATTGTAAACTGTTTCGACACAGATACAAAATATAGGCGCGTCGGGGCATAAGCAATAAGATACAGAACAGAATGTTTCCTGTACCGCTCTATCTTAAAGCTTATGCGTCCGTTTGCAGTACGCTACGCTCGGGCGTTTAGACAGATCTATTTTTTCATTATTGTGAAATAGGGACTACAAACACCAAATGGTTTAAAAAATTCTGTGTCCACTTTGGTCGTTTTTTACATAGCTCTATTCTGGTTGGTTGATAACTTGATATCAAATAGGTACAAGGTTTTTTGAAGGGTTCAACTAGTTAAACAGTTTACGCACCAAGTAAGAACCCAACGTTCCGATTGACTGTCGATGTGTATTGTAACTGGTGGACTTAATATATCCAGTGAAGTATATTGATTGATCGAATTAAAAAAAATTGTAAATCATAAATGTGTAGGTAATAATATTTCCCCCAGGGGCTAAATGTGCTATTTACTTTACCGCACTTGACAAGCCTATTTTTATGACACACTATTCGGGCATGGGTTTTTTTTTATAGCGTACATACATATATACATACACACAAACATTCAAAACTAAAAGGTAACTTAATGGAGCAATGCAATCCACAACTGAAATATTCATATCGAACTCATACTAATATTATAGAGATGAAAAGTCTGTGAGGTGATTTTTACTTGTGTAGGTATAGAATAGACTTTCTGGATGGTCATCATCACTATCATATCAGCCGAAAGACGTCCACTGCTGGACATAGTCCTCCCCCAAAGAGTGACACAATGACTGGTCCTGCGCCACCCGCATCCAGTGGACTCCCGCTGGACACACTTAGTCTATATTTTATCCCGCGGGTTGACATCCATTTTTGCAATATTATGTGCGGGCATAACCGCACGGGCAAACTACTTAGTAATAAATAAAATAATTAAACATGTTCCATCGTTCCTCACCAATATCGAAAACGCAGAACATTTCCTTGAAGCCCGCTTTTGCTAACAATCGTCAAAACAGCTAACCTCTGGTAAAATGTTTACCTTTTTATTTTACGGCAGTTGAATTCCTGAGACATGGACCACAAGGCACACACAAAGGTCGTCTATTTGGCACTAATTAAAGCTTATTGTGCCGTCAGCTCAGGAGTGTTTGATTGCGAGCGGACGCGGTTACCAGTGCCCCACTATTTAGATGCCTCCACAGTATACAGTATGCATCAGTGTACATTATTGACAGATTAAGCAAAATGCCACGAGCACCGTGGTCATGTTTATAATCCTACTAGCTTCCGCCCGCGACTTGGTCCGCGTGGACCCGGGATAAAAACTATCCCATATTTTAATCCAGGCTATAAACTATCTTCGTGCAAAATTTCATTCAAATCGGTTCAGCGTGATTGAGTAACAAACATCCAAACATCCAAACATCTAGGTAAACTTTCGCATTTATAATATTAGTAGGATCTATACATATACTTAGTTCAAGAATACCGCAAGAAGCGAGACAGGTACCTACAGATAATTAAGGGGCATCATCGAACGAGCGAGCGAGGCGAACGAAATTCTATACTTCAGCTTGATGGGCCGAAAACCGTTGGTCTGTCCGGCTGGCGTCGGGTGTCCGGTGTCCGGTTTCTGTCCCGCTGTTCTCATCACATTCTCAACTGATTCTCGGGAAATGTTGTGACCCGGTTTTTCAAATTTGAACCAAGAAGAAGAATAATAGAAAGAATTAAGAATTATAACTAGTCAAAGTTTCTTAATTTTGTCACTCACTCACTCACTGACTAACTGACTGACTGACCGATCATCATAACTCCAAGGCACTTTTAGCAAACATAGAAGCTTCAAATTTAGAATAAAATTAATGTTTAGTGTATATAAATCAAGGAAAAACTATAATATTTTATAATTTCGGTCCAGTTTTCTAGATACACCAACTGCATAAATATATAGGATAAAAAAGTTACATTTGCAGTGAATGGGACACAAAATGAAAAAGCAAGAATGGGACTGCATTTATAATTTGTATGAATTGATAACACAATAAACAATTACAAAAAGAAGTGAGATCCCATAAAAACATTCCATGTTAAAAAAGGTCAAGTCTCGAAGTCAGTAAAAAGTTGTGAGATATTTCGTAGAGCCAAGTCTCAGGCCTTCTTATTATTCTTTATTTGCTTGCTAAATACAATTCTGCAACTTGGCAATCACACAATACTCTACTACTACAATAATCTGGTTTTCGTAATTACAATAAAAGACTTTTACAATCTTCCGAATAAGACTAATCATGATTTTTGCTATTCGTAAAAACATAATAAAGCAGAATTATATAATCCAGCAAACTAATTTCGAAATTTCGTAGTTTACTCAAGGTCTGGTACGATACGAGTGTCATTAGTGAACAAAACAATGATTCTTTTACGTCGCAGCGGCAGCGGCCAGGCCAGCAGTATAATATGCGGGACGCGCCATTGTAATATCGTAAATAAATAATCCGGACTCTGCGCACGGACGTGTGCACTTGTCTTCTGTTCACATGTAATATTCTGTTGTAAACGATGGTGGATCTGAATTGTAAGTCATGTTGTACTTGTTTGTAGATCTTGAGATTATTTTAAAGAGAGGTAGGGCACATACGAATGTCATCTCGCTTATATTTGCTGGAGCAGCCCGACTAGGGAATTATCCCCACCTGTCAGAAGACCGCAGCCATCAGGTTCGCATACTTATCACGAAGTCACTCGACCGGCTCCGACTCGACTCCATCCATCGCCAATTCGCCACTCGCTGTCGATCCAGAGTCAAGACAAGCCATGCACCGGCTTAGCAGCGCTTAGGTCGCCAAGCGGCGACGGCGGCGGGGCGACGTCATGCGTGCTGCGAAGCGTTCTCTAGCTCATTCGCTCACCTCGGCAGCATGTGTTGACGGCCATTTAGGTAGCCTACCCATATCAAAAGTTTATTAAGTCACAATGATAAACTGCTGCCTCAACTCATATTAAACATGGATAGCAGAGTTAATGTGAAAAGAGCACATGAAACGTATATTCCAGCGCCACTTTACTTACTTTAACTTTAACTTTTTTTAGAAATTAACACATTTATAACATTACGTCAGAATGATCTCTCTTTCTCACTCTCTAACTTTTAATACTGATCTTGGAAATTACCTCATAACTCCACTTAACCTACTGAACTAGCGTGGAACTCATTCAATTACACTTCAAAACTTCCAAATTAATAATTTAGGTATCTGAAAGTTGAGTTAGGGTAATTATTAATGAACCTTAAGCCCGACATACAAGGTTGTCTTTCTAATGTCAAGGTCAGTCGAGATACACGTTTCCAGTACGGCTATCACACGAAGGCGTGCGAGCTCTCTCGATTTTTCTCGCGCACTATCCGTCTCTCTTTTATTACAACACTTAGAACAAGAGGTATACTGCGAGAAAAATCGAGAATATGTCGCGGCCGTCCCATGATAGACGTGCAGACGTTCGATGTACAGTCGGTCTAAACTAAAGTATGTCACAGTATATATTTTTTTAATTTGGTCAATGCCACAGCTATTCTGGAATTTTGCTTATTGAACGAGCGAGCGAAGCGAACGAAATTCTTTGCTTTAGCTTCGGCTAAAATTATGTTCGGCGTCTATCCGGATGTTCTCCTCTACAGATCGCATTTCTTAACCCATTTTCGTGAAATTTTGTGAGCAGGTTCAATAATTTTACTAATAGCATTTTGAATTGATATTATCTTCGTGCCTATGACCTGTAACTACCTATCTTATAAATAAAATGTTTCATATAATTTATTTTCACTTCGATAAAGAATTCTCGCTAAAAAATCAACAGTTCCAGGGTCGCGCAAGTTAGTACAAAATGCAGCGACATATAGCGCTTTGGCGCTGCAATATCCCCCTGTATAGTACTCAGGTCGGTTGTTTAATAAGTAACTACATAACTCAAGAAGCAGAGTAATTAACATAAGTTTTGAATGTTGATTAATTTCTCTAACCTATACGAAAAGTTGATTCCATTTTGTTGATTCATATTTTTACCTGGATTCGAGATAGCAAGAAAGCCAAGCTTAGTTTTGACGCATGTCTACATTGTATAATTTATTTTCTCGAATTTTAAACACTCCAATATAGATTATATTGATTTATTCAACCTGTCGAGTAGGTATTATAGATGTTTTTTAACAAAAAAGTCTGGATTTTACCAGGACATTATCTTGATACGATAATTTAACTCTAGGCACAGAACCTACCTTTTAGATATAATGGCTTATTTACTTGCAAATAAATCCGCGTCACGTTTATTTCTTAGCTTTTACTCCTTGCTGACTATCCTCCTGGATCCTGGAGATATCGATTGTGCCAAAACTGATAAGTACATCTCTTGATGTCGGAAAATTAGTTAAAAAATCATGGAGTTTTGCCCTTGCAAAACTGATCGCTGATTGGCCATTTGCGACTGGGTGTTTATTTATCAGGTTGACAGTATAGTTTGGAAACGTTCTGACGACTGCAGATTTTTTTAAATGTTATGTCCTCAAGTGAGGATCGGGGGATCCAGGAGGTTAAAGCACGGTGAATTTGTCAATGTGTTGACATATTACACGTGAGAAGAATATTTGATCTAATAAAAAGTATACAAACGCTATGCATTATTTTATAAGGAACAAAAATATTTCGTTCTTTTACTTCACCAATCACCACGCCGCATGCAGATGTTCACATTTACTTTCCACTTCAACACATGAACTATTTGTCAATAGCAAATGCGGTGGTTACTACAGAATACAGCCAAGTCGCTATATGTCGCCGATAATATTTGAGAAGGGAGGAGTCGATTCTTCAAGGATCCCATATTAGTGCCTCTTCAAAAATGTATTGGATGAGCATTGTTGCTACGTTAACGAAATCCCATTGGAATCTGGAAAGTATCTACATCGAGGAGTTCCATTAGCCATCAGTGGTCATCATCATCCACGTCACCTGGTTTCCGAGAGCAAACGCTTGATTTTCCACAACCCTCATCTCATGGTTCCCTTTGTCTTCATGTTCTTTATCAAATTTATATTGGATCTCCCTGCAAGTACCTGCTTTCGAACAGCAAAAAATATCAAAATCGGACAACGCGGTAAAAAATAAGATTATGGCGAATTGAGACCTTATTTCCTTGTATTGAGGTCGATCAAAAATAGCGGGAAAACCTATGATGACAGAGGACGAGGCATTGTAACATAACAGATATAAAGTCACATTTGAGACTGCTTGTCGAGTTCCACAGTTGTGTCGCTTTAGTTTTATCATTTTTGATTGGGTTGTGTTCGGAACCCACAGCAAAATATCCAAAAATTCAATACTGACTGTACGATTTTGCACACCTCTGAGAGTTAATTATAAATTTATAGGCCGTAATTGGGGTGAGCGTTTGTTTTGGGAAATAAAACGAGGGTAATTATAATTGCGAGACCTGTAATTGGATTGCCGCGTAATTTGAGATTGTCGAGGGTCGGATTACCATTGTGTTGTTTTCGATACCTACATGGAGACTGAGTCCACCATTTGTTCTGTTCGAAATCCACATCTACTTCAGACTTACGAAATAACATGATAGTGTTTATTTCCGACATGACTCATTCGTCTCTCTTGCACACTTTCTAGTGAGAGAAACTCTTTATGTCGGACATAAACATCATGCTAGCCAGTCTAGATCTACAGGCAGTCTTACTTCTGTGAAGAATTGAATGGTTATTCATTATTAACAACTGATTAAGTTCCAAATCAATTGGCAAGACGCAGATTCTAAACCTTTATCTGGAAATTGCCAGAATGCCACTCGACTACTAACTTGACTGTTTTTGAGAGCACTAGTCTCGAGGCGATGATACAAATTTCATATTTACGGCCACTAGTTTAACAAATTATTGTATAAAGTACACGTACACTTTGAATCAATGCATCACCGCGTCTCTCCTCGCCGGTAGAGAACTTCCATGCATCTCAGAATTGGGGTTACCTATGTTTTACCAAAAAAAAATTTACAAATTATCATTTCCCAAAAAAAAATCGTAGAATTTAATTTGCCATATAATCGTTTGGCAAATTAACACTTGACAAATAATTTTTACGCAAACCTAATGTTTTTTTTTCTAATCTTTATTTAATAAAAAGAAGGCCTTCGTCGCTGAGCGATGATGCCGGCCTTATAGGTACATTCTTATAGCTACTTACTATCTACACTTAACTAATTTAATAATTAGGTTGTACAGTTTAATTGCTAGCTTAGATGTGGGGTTAGATAACAAGATATTGCATGAGCCTACGTCTATAAGCCTAAGATTGGACTGCTCTTCAAATGCCCTGCGTTCGGCTCCGATCCGAGCACACTCCACCAATGCGTGGTAGGTATCTTCCCTCACATGACAAATGCAACAGTCTGGAGAGTCCACCACCCTCATCAAATGCCCGAACTCATTGAGTGGCATGTGCCCGGAGCGCAGTCGCATGCTTGTCACTACAAGTGGTCTATTTAGCTGAGCGTCACAAAACCAAGGTATCTTTGGCGGTTCGTTGACAATTGTTTTGTACCATATGCCTTTCACTTTCGACCTCTCATTAAAATACTCTTTCCAAATTTTAAAGCAGTTTCCCTTAACTTCTCTGAGTAGGTCTGTAAAGAAAGGCATATGCTTTACACTTATCCTTTCGTCCACCCCCATTTTGGCCAGCTTATCTACTTCTTCGTTGCCAGTGAGGTTAATGTGAGATGGGACCCATTGAAATTTGATATTTTTGGCGCTACTTTGTAGCTGTAAATATAAATTCAAAATAACATAAGCTACGGGATGACCTCTGTTACCAGAGGTGCATCGAGCTAAATGCTGTAGTGCGCTCTTGGAGTCACTCAGCACTACAAAGTTGGTCCCCACGCATGACTTTACATACGACAAGCATTCGGCAATAGCGTACAATTCTGCTGCTATAACAGACGTCTTGTCATTTAGTTTAAAGGCTGCCTTGACATCAGAATAAGGGTCGTAAAACGCTGCTCCAACAGCTTCTCCAACCTTAGACCCGTCAGTGTACACATGACAGAACCCGCTGTACTTTTTGTTCAAGGTTTTTATACATTCCTGCAGCAAACTTCCTACTATGTTTAAATTTATTTGTCTTTTAATGTCTATATTGGTCATCCATGTTGACAGTGAGAACATTTCCAGACTACGAGATTGATGGATCGATATACTAAATAATTCAAGGTGTACTAAAACTAGCAATGGTTCCTTTTTGTTTCTGCAATATGCACTATTGTTACACAGAGAAGTAAGCTCAGCAATTTCGGAGATGACCTCACTGCCAGCAATCGACCTAGCCTTCAACCAAAACTTGGTAGCCAGATATTTCCTTCTTACAAATAACGGTGGGAGGCTTAACTCTGATTCCATTACTTGTATTGGGCTAGTCTTTATAAAACCGCCGACCACTCTCATAGCTTGGTTTTGGAGCTTATCTAGCTTTTCTATATTAGTTTTAGCACTGTTATCAAACAAAAACATGCAAAATCTAATCTGCTTCGAATAATCGAAATATATAACCTTCTTAAATGTATAGGATGAATTCCCCAAGAACAACCTGCTAATACATGAAATATATTTAAAAACTTTCTCGATTTCTGACAAATTTCATTAATTTGCTTGTTCCACCTCAACCCTTGATCCAAGCATACTCCCAAGTATTTAACCGTAGGAACATTTTCAAGCGCAGCATTCCCCAAGCTGACTTTGACATTTTGCAGTACCCTTCCTCGTGAAAAAATACAGATTTTGCTTTTGTTCGGTGAAAGCTCCAAGCCTAAATCTCTTAATAATATTGACATGTGATCTAAGGCGCTTTGAAGCGTTACCGATATAAATCTTAGGTTTCGGCCTGACACATACATAACGAAATCGTCTGCATATTGCGATATGTAAACATTTTGTATCCTCTTACAAATATCGGTGGTTACTATATTAAACAATATCGGGGACATCGGATCTCCCTGCGCTAGTCCGACAGCTGTCAGTCGCATGATCTGACTTTTTTGACTTGATTCTATAACAGATATATACCTTCGTTTCAGAAATTCCCATATATATTTACATATTGAGGACCCCACACCTTCTTTATCTAATTTTCTCACAACTGCTAAAATATTAACATTATTATAGGCATTGTCTATATCAACGAAGCAACCTAATGTTTTTTGTTTATTAGTAAAGCCAATCTGAATTTGAGTAACAAGCCTAACCAGATTATCGAGACATGACTGTGTTCTACGAAATCCTACAGTATTTTTAGAAAACAAACCTTTAGCTTCAAAATACCATTCTAACCGCCTAGTTAAAATCGTATGAAGAGTTTTACATATGCAAGATATCAGAGATATGGGTCTTAGTGATGATATGTCTTTCGGATCCCGGCCTGGTTTCGGTATTGCGACTATTTTTATATTTCTCCATTGCTCTGGTACACGCCCCTGAGCTAAGATCGTATTAAACATATCCACTAATATTTGTTTATCGGGGAAATTATAAATCATCGAATATGAAATGTCGTCAATTCCAGGTGCTGTATCTTTTTCCTTAATAATGTTCTCAAGCTCTTGTCTAGAAATCGGAGCTTCAAGATGTGTATTTTTAGAGTAAAAAATCGGGTCCTGGGTAAGACATAGTCCGGGGTTAACCTAGTAAGAAATTCCTCCGTTCTTTCGTAATCTAGACAGTTTCTGACAGTCCTATAACCCTTTAGCCATCTCATTTTGCTCCATAGATCACTGCTAGAGACTGTGTTATCAATACTGTCACAAAACTGCCTAAACGACGCCGTTGATGCTTTTCTAATTAAGCACTGTGCTTCCGCAGTTTTTCGTTTAAATATGCTCAAATTAACCGGAGTGGGATTTCTTCTAAGCTGAGCTAGTGCTTGCCAACGCAACGCAACAACTCTCGACAAATCAGGAGACCAATATGGTTTTGGGCTAAACTTTCTAATCGGGTCAGTACACGGTCTAATCACCGGGATAGATTCCTTAGCGGCCATTTCCATCCAACCTATTATCATGTCATACATTAGCTGGGGATCCGTACAAAGGTTTTTGCTTTTAATTAATTCTGTCAAAGTTTCCCTATACTTAGCCCAGTCCGCCTTTTTAAAGTTTCTTTTTTGCATTATAGAACGAGTACTTTCTATTTCTGTCGATATCAATATCATTATTTAATGATATTGATGTCGACAGAAATAGAATTTAATTTGGGTAGTGACCATTTGGTCACTACCCAAATTTTCATTGAGAACAGCCCAAGAAAACCGAAGCGCGACATCTGATGACATAAATGAAATGTCAGGTGAACTTTTTTGCCAGTTATCTAAAACCATTTTACATCTGGTCGCTTCGCCGTTATTAAGTGATACGTAGTTATATTCGGAAGCGGCGTTATATATTTTTAAGCCCCTACCATTACTTTTACACGACCAATTTGGGTAGTGACCATTGAAATCACCGCATATCAATGTTTTAGTGGACCAGTTTGAGAACAACGCTCTCCAGTCATCATCTGTTGTGGGAATCCTAGGTGGACAATATACTGCTATAACGTTTTGCAGATAAGAACAATTAAATATTTTAATGCCTAAAACCTGTATGCGCTTGTTACGTAAACTAAAATTCGCAATTTGAGCTTTAATTGATGGATGCGATATAATAGCAATACCCCCATAAGAATCATCGCGGTCGAGTCTGTAAATATTGTATGATGCGATTTTTAGGTACTTATCCAGTTCGAGCCAAGTCTCAGATATAATGCAAATATGGATTTTTTCTCGTAACAATAGATTTTCTAAGGCAACAACTTTCGGTCGTAAGCTTTGTGAATTCCACTGCAATATATTTAACTTAATATTTTACTTGAACTTCTAGTCCCCATGTTTAATTAACATTTCCAGAACACTCTTTAAAATAGGCCACTCAGACATAAAATCTACCACTACGAGAACCAACCATTCAATACAACATTTAAGTGAACTTAAGGTTGAGTTGAAGAGTTGTTTGTCCGATCGCTGTCGCCGTTATCAGCTGGTGGCTCTGGAATGCGGTCCGGCTGGCGCTCGTACTGCTCTCGCTGATTATTGCTGACACTGCTACTTGCTTTTCTATGCGACGCTCGTGTCCGAGGTGGTGATTTGGGGCGTTCAGGCGAATTAAGTATTTGTGCAAACGTAGGTATCATTGGTACATATTTGTGGTTGTTTGTTTCATCCAAATCTAAATAGGTAAAACTATTTTGTGGATTTAATTGAGGAGTGTTTAACAAAATGTTTTTTTCTGCTAGGTGTTGGATTATGTTGCTCTGGTTCAACATACATATTGCAAGCGATTCGATAGGTACAATTAAACTCTGCCATTAGTTCTCTCAACTTTTTTCCCTCAAATATACTGGGCACGTTCTGTTTAAGGCCATATGATTGTCCTTGCAATTAACACACTTGAAAACCTGTACCTCGCAATTCTCATGGAAACCTCCACATTTTGGGCATATCACATTGCGAGACGAGCACCTGGCCTTTGTATGTCCGAATTTCCAGCACTTCGAACACTGGGTTGCTGGAAAGATAAACGGTTCGACCTTGACACGTAAGTTATCTATGCTAACATATGCCGGCAGTTGGGAGCCGGCAAGTATAATGCGCGCTACCTCACTGGGTACCCATTTATTGTCGTCGTCTCGCTTTTGTAGCCGTTTTGCCGATAAAATTTGGCTGCAGATGTCTCTAAGTATCTCCTCATCGGTTAAATCTGGGTCTACGTCTCTTATGATACCATAAGAGGTAGCCACTTCGTTAGGTCGTTGTACCTTCCATTTATTCTTTTTAAATTCTTCGCAGTCAATTACTTTTTCGACGTATTCTTCACTAGGTACTTCTAGTTTTAATTTGTAGTTGTTTATATATTTAATTTTTGTGATCCGGTGTAAACCTGCGGCTGAAAATATCTTCGCAATGGCAAATTGTTTGGGTAGTTTCTCGGCGCTCAAAATTAACAATTCTATTGTTGCAACCTTATGCTTTTTAGGTTTTTCAACCTTGTTCCAGGGATTTTTGTCTTCATCGTCCTCTCTTTCCCGTTTAGGCGGCCTATCAGTCGTAATTTCGTCCTTCTTCTCCTCATTCTTTCTTTCTTCTTTACGTTCTTCATCATGTTCCATAGGTGACACCGACCTCTGAGTTCCTTTCTCCAACTCCATGTCTGAGCCAATATCCGGTAATCCCGTAGACATATTGTTTACGGAATTACCTGCATAATAGTAGGCACCGCACGTAAAAACAATATGTTGCGATAACAATTATAGATCGCCGCGTGCATTCGACACGAGTGTCGTGACGAGACTGAACCTAATGTTTGGCATATTCATGTTTAAGCAATATCGCGTTTACCAACTGGTACTTTGACCAAATTTCATTCAGTCAAATATGTTAGTTGGCATAATATGTTTTAACCAAAACAAAATAAGGCAAATGATTTATATCGTCAATATTTAATTTACCATTTCTATTCCGTCTGTTAATCAGCAGAGAAACTTCAATGACAAATCATTTGCATCTTTATTTCAATGGTGTATAAGATACACAATAAAATAACAACTTTTTTGTTATGTGGGTAGGCAGTATAAATGAATTTGTGTAGAGGTCGCAATTCTAACCTAACCGCCAGCGTATCGGTGCTTATTCCCGCTCTACGGACACAAGCTAACCCTAACCTAACCTACCAAATGATACAATTGTTACGATTATTTGCTTTTTTATTGTGGGCGGCTTCTCCCACCCGTTCCCCCTTTTTTGGCAGCCCTAACCTAATTTAACGCCCTTGCCTACCGACCTATATAACCGTGCATTTTTTATTTAAGGGACCGTGCCGTTTTATTAATAGTATTTTGGTAAAATTTCATAACCCAATTAAATGTGAATTTTGTCTATTTATAGTTTGCTATAACATTTACTTGACCAAATGTTTATTGTCTATTTTTTTCCTTATTAAAGCATTTGCTAAAAGACCAAATGCCATAATGTCATTTTTCGTAATAATATTTAGCTGAATGACGACGTAATGAAAATATTCGTATTAAAATTGTACCAAAGTTTGCATTGGCAAACAAAATAGTTGTTAAACTTTGTTGGGGAAATAAAAGACCAAAATAAATTTGGTAAATCGGCAGGCTCCCTCAGAATTGGCTTATGGACTATGAGGTTAATAGTCTAATCTCGGCATAAACTACATTCTTGTTTGGTCAAATTCATTATAAATCAAGTACCTAAACATAAATATAAAACTTCTTGACATACCCTGGCAGCCTGTTTAAATATCTAAATGGAACTAATGTAAACATGACCCACTGCGCTATGTTTGGCATGTATTAGGACGGGTAAACGATGGGGTGGGTGGCGTAAGTTACAAACTTTTTGGTGAAACTATGTGTAATAATAACAATACAATTTACAATACAATACATGAGATTAGGATAAATAACACATGACTCATTCGTGTCCACAAATATTGTATTTATTTTAAATCTAAGTTAAACAATGAGTAGGTAAGTACCTACTCATTGTCAAGTGACCACTCTAGAAAGAACTTAATTAAGAAGATTTTTTTTGTATAAAAGTTGTGGCGCATAGATAGTGGCGTATAATACTATAGTAGCATAGTAGATCATAGATCAATTTTACAGAATTTTGCACCGAAAAATGGTAAAATGAGCTCTTTTAGCTTAACATATTGTACCTATTTATTTTTAGTTCCTACTGGGCTATAAGTAGTTTGGAAGTAGGATTGGAAGACATTGCAATTTAACTGTGTATTTAGGTACTCTCCGAGTTTGTTCCTTAAGTACCTACAGAAATTGATCCAGTATCATGAGATTCGTGACTCTGAATAATTATTTTTCTATTTAATAAGCTCAGAAATGTGACGATATTTTTACACAATTATAATAGTAATAAGATTACATTTTGTTAATTTGTAAATAAATATTTTAATGTAAGAAAAAAGTGGTCTCCACTTTTGTACGTGTACACTATCTCCAGCAAATGCCATTCCATAGAAAATTCCCAAAGTTTGTTGGTTTTTAAGTGCAATGACATGTAGTCTCCGGTAGGTACTTATTCGCCGTGTCTACAAGATTTTTGCGTAAACTATGTCCCCCGCCGCGCCGTGGGACTACTAAGCAAATGTTTACTTAAACACCTTGTTTGTGTTGGATGTTTATTAATATTTAAGGCGCCCCAGGTAATGTATCCTTGCTGTGTTTAACTTGCGTTTAGATGGGAGGGGGTTCAGATAGAGAGTAGTAGTGATTAAAATAGTTTTTGTAAAATGAGGAACGACATATGCATGAATTAAATAGCGTAAGTACTTCCTTTTTGCACATGTCCTAATCTGATCCTGTCTCAAGGTTGTTATTTAAAAGCATTAATTTTAAATTTATTTTGAGTATTTAGTAATACTTAAAACTCAGCTATTGGGTTAGTTTTAAGTGAAAGTCAAAGTCAAAAATGTTTATTGTGACTATACACGTACATGAAAAGGTGTTACCTATCTTACAGTTACCGAGACCTTAACCTACCTGGCATATTTACGGAAAAGTGAAACATAATGTCATGTGAACTGTATTATAGTTAATTTATCGTACTACCTATGTATCTTCTCAGACAATAGTCTGTTCGATCCAATGAAAATCACACTGAGTAGGTACACTCCCTTTTTGAGAAAATTTCTTAACACTCCCTTTTTTAGATTTGAGGACTATGTATTGTTGTTGTTGTTCTAAAAATAAATGCATTATATTTAAATTATCATCACAAGAATCTCATAGTCAAGTGACATTCTGCTTTTCGGTTTTAAAGCAGCACCGATAATATTTTAGTGAATATTAGAGCAGACCGCACGGCGTTCACACGCCGGAATAACTTATACGGTGATCGATCAGCGCTGACACCGCAATTGCTGCTAATAATTAACCGCTTCGCTATCATACTGAACCAAAAGGGCGTATTTCGTTAGTAAACTGGCATGGAGATCCGTCGGTTTACCATGCACAGCAGCATAGCCTGGCATAAGTTACCAAACTTATATTTTCTGTTCAAAATTTTCAGGCGTTTAGCTCGGGCACAGAAATTCGTATTCCGCCAAGTAGGTATATATTTTGAGCCGATGCACAAGTAGTTGTTAAAACTACTTTTAACTTGCATCCATACTAATATTATAAATGCGAAAGTGTATCAGTCTGTCTGTCTATCTGTCTGTCTGTCTGTCTGTCTGTTATATCTCTTCACTCCTAAACCGCTGAACCGATTTAAATTAATGCATGACATGGGATAGTTTTAATCCTGGAAATCATTCCCTAAGGGGGTGAAACTTTGTATGGAGCTGCGACATAAACGAGTTCCACGCGGACGGAGTCGCAGGCAGAAGCTATTTTATTTACCCTTCTCCCAAATCCACAACCCATCAAATCTGTGCATGTTAAATATATAGGGCATTATTTAACACCCGTTAAAAATTCATGCAAAGCCAGGAGGTTTGAGTTCATTTTTAGGGTTCCGCAGTCAAGGGTTTCGCCATGTGCACGCCGTCTGTCCGTCTGCAGCTTAGCTCAGTAACCCTTACTACTAGAAAACTGTAATTCGACATGGGTGTATAAATCAATCACACCGACAAAATAGTAGAATAAAATTCAGAAAAAAAAAATTAAGCTGCCTACTACACGTAAAGGTAAGATGTATTTTTTGGGTCTCTATTGTTTCCCATATTTAAGATCCGATTTTTTCAGCCCATAACGTTTTCCACCATATTTTTTTCTAGTCATATTGTCGAAAGTCATAATATTTAACAATATAAATCGGCGTTCCGATTTTTGCAGATCGTCATTATTGTTAGTCATAAAATTAAATGTCCCGGTGGTATGCAATTGCATAATGTTAAAGGCAATAATCTAGTAAGTATATAATAATTGTTGTAAGGACTTTTTTCGCAAGTCATAATGTTTGGTAGTCTTCTGATATCATTCAATGTCATGGTGGTGTCACACTTCATAATGTTAAAGCCTATAAACACACTCCCAGAAGAAAAAAAAAACATAAAATTCACTCGCTCGGTTTGCGCGCTTAGGGTCGCGGTACGACTAACACTCCTCCTCGCTTCGCTCGTCGTCGTATCTACACCAACCTGCCTTAGAGGTCCAATATCTTGGCCATTTTTAATTTGAGAGAAAATTCTGTGCGATAAAAATATAAAAAGTACAATGCCATAATGACACCGCACAGTAGTACCTAGTACCCCTTTCAAATGTATATCTGGAAATGTTTCTGAGTTATTATCTATATGACTATGGATGTTATAGATTTGGTCTCTTATACGTAATTCACTTTGGGCATTAAAACGATATGAATAACAAACATTATCACGTTGAAATATATGCCTTAGAATATTTATGAATAATTATCGATAGACATTTGATCGTTATGGACATCAATTTTCTGACTTTTGTGATTATAAAATTATAATACTTAATATTATAGGTCATTAATGTCAGAACTAGAACTATAAAGCATTATACTTAACAAGAATTATAACTATTGATGTTTATGTCTATATAAGTTTATGGGAAACAAAGGGACCCCGTATTTTTTTTCTCGTTATACCCGACCTCTGCCGCCGGAACGCCGGAGGTCTCGGGTTCGAATCCCGGTAAAGCATTTATTTTTGTGATAAGCACGATATGTTCCGGAGTCGTGGATGTCTTCTATGTATTTAAATATTTATTTATCTATGTAAGTATGGTGTATCGTCGTCTAATACGCATAAGTACAAGCTTTGCTTTGTTTGGGACTAGGTCGATTTGTGTAAGATTGTCCCCAAATATTTGTCTGGGATAACGTTGCGTTGCATAGTGGATTTTTAAAACCATGTTTCAACTCAGTGATTCGTTTGCGAGATAAGTATTGGGCTTTAAAACCCTTATTTCTGTTCAAGTCAAGTGTTGTCATTTAGTTGGCGCGTGTGTGTCAATATAATAAAGACAGAGAGGCAATTATGGAACCCTACACTGTGGCCGGTATTTTTTCTGTTTTGTTTTTAAACCAAAAAAAGGACATAGTACATCACGTAGGATCATGAACATATTTGTCCACGGCACGTCTGTCAGATGTCATGTTAGCTGGTTTCCTCGTGTGAAAAATGTGAACAAACAATAGCATATAAATTAAAAGGATGATAAGCAATATTTACCCGTAAATGCAGAAGTTGGTGCTATCGTCCGCCCGCAGACGTTCATGATAATTTGTTTGGAACGCGTATTAGCGCGAACCGCTGCACCGGATCTGATTTACCTCCCTCGGATCCGCCAAGTGTGCAAACCGCAGTAAACGTACATCAGCACGACAATACTCATACTTATCATTAATGAATATCTATCAACCATATCTTTAATATTGCCTTATTGGGAGAGCACAAAATAATTGAACGAACGAACGAAGCTTGATACGCGACGATATCCGACTGCCCTCCTCTCTTCTACAGGTCACATTTCTCAACTGATCGTGGAATTTTGTGAGCAGTTTCATTAAGTAATTATATTTAAACATAAATATTATATATATATATATATATATATATATATATATATATATAGATAGGCTCGCGAGTTGTACAACATCCTCACAGATCCACTAGTATAATTTCTTATACACATGTTCTCATGTCCTTCCCACTTCATCATTTGAACTACTTTCTGAGAGCTAATGCGTTAGTTACTATTTCGCTCGCTAATCACAAATGGTTGTGTGTGGGCCGCTACCTCACTTGAAGAGTTCCATCGATGCCCCAAGGATACTAATCAAAATAATTACCTTACCTTCATAACTTCTAAATTTGTATTTAACAGTATTTGTTACCCTTTTTGATGAACAGCACCACCACCCCTCGGTTCCATGCCTTTGGCGTTCTCCTATCCAGTAAGACGGAATCGAACAACTTCTGAAGGGGCGTAAGGACCGGTTTTACATGTATTAGATAGCAATTGGCCAACGTTAAGTCGTCAAACGGGCACGCACGTAGCGTAATTTTGAATAACATAAACAATTATTAAACAAATAAACGAAAACTATGTTTTCTTCAACACGAAATTCTTTTAAAAGATTATTCCATTATCTTGAAAGGTTACAATTTTGGAAAACAACATTCCTACAATACGAAATACATACATATCTTGTAGAAATTTCAGTAAAATATGCAATAAATTAAATTTGTATTAAGCAGTTTCGCTCTTAACAAACTGTGTTACGGATTGAAAATAAGCAGCCCACAGGCGCGAGAGGTCCAATTCGAATCCGGGTAGTAGCACACAATGAATTAAGAAAAAACCCTTTGATTTGGCATGTATGATTTCGTTAGCAGGCTAAATTTAGTATTAATGTAATTTGAGACGTTGGTGTTGTTTACGAAGCCGGAGTCTTCAAAGTAGATATCGCTTCAGGCACCCCAAAGATCAGTACGATAAGAAGGAACTGGTTGAATGATGCTTTGAATCCAGCTGACAGCTTCAATAGCTCAGTTGCTTAAGCACGGCAAGCTCGCATTTTCGAAAAATACTCATTTGTTTTTGTTTTCCCTTTCCATACCAAACGTTATTTGACATTCACAGGCTAACGGCGTGATTTTTTAAGAAACTTATGAAACTAACTTTCATAAATTGGCTTTCCATTTGCGCGAAATTCCCCCTTTCCTTGAATAAACTTCTATAAACTAGAATAATTTGAGAAAAATGGTTTTCCCAAAGTATGACGTCACAAACTAATATCTCAAATTATTCTAGTTTATACAAGTTTATTCAAGGTTATTTTTTGATCGTTGCTTACTTCGGCTGTTTTGTTCATTAGTAATATGAAGTCGTGCACGGTCGATCACGTAACGCATTGTACGCGCGTCAGGTATATCTAAATGTCACTTTTTGTATGGAAAAATGACAGTTGGATCTACCTCACGCGCGTTCAAAGCGTTCCGTGATTACCCCCCAACCAGCAAAACTAAGTCGTATGAAAGTCGAGAGCACGTTCCTGTTTTCACCTAAAGCTGAGAAAAGGGTCTTTAAACTGTCGAGTAATAGATCTGCGACTACTCGACGCGATTTGGGCACAAATTACTCAGGTTAAAGTGCTATAATTGTCATATAATAGTCGAGTTAAGAGCCAAATTATGGTATAAAAGTCGAGACAAAGCGACATACAGCACCTTCAATGCTATAATAGCAATCATTTCACCATTAGTCGACTAATATGTCGGTTGAAAGCAACGAAATTGCTTTTACTCGACTTAATAGTGCTGTGATAGCTACTTTTTTGCATTTACTCAGCTATTTAGTCGATTGATCGCAACGAGGCGAGCTTAAATAGCACTAAATGTTTGAAGTATTTATTTGCAGCTTTAATAAATGTGTGTTATTTGTGTCAGAAAATAAGAAAACAATTGAAGTAAGTACAAAACTATAGAATGGTAGCCATGTTCTTATAAAAAATAGTTTTCGGTGTTAGATATTATTCGTGTAACATACTAAATTTCAATGCGAAATTTTATTTTTCGATTAACTTCCTTATAATTCTAGTTATTATTTTAATGGGCTTCCTTATTTTCGAGGTATTAAGAAATTATTTATAAAATTATAATATTAAAAGGAATTGTTCCGCCATTATATAAGTATGTTTGCCATCTTACGACCTTTACTCGACTTTCAGTTGCAAAATAGAAACTATATTACATTTACATTACTATGTAGACGCCATTGCATAATTGGTGTTCCTTATTGCATATGATAAATCCTCTCTCTTTTTAACAAAGTACTGACTATACAAACACGGTGAGTTTTTTACACTAATTATAATCAATTTTCTAGAATATGTGAGCCTCTAACGTGAATTACGTAAACTCATAAAATTGGAGTTTGGTGCTGTAAAAGATTTCAAAGATCATTTATGCTACTTTTTGCTGCATGATGGCTTTAAAAGTGCATTTGAATTGCTGTAGGTGCTATAACAATCACCTTTAGAACTTTCTCTCGGCAGGTGCTGTAATAGTGAATCGATATATTTTATATAACACCTAGTGTTTAAATAGTAACTGAGATGCTATTTGGTCATATAAGCAGCTTTTTTGCCATTATAATGCTTCCACGGGAACAATGTCGAATGACGGTGCTATAAAGAAGTCTTTATAGCACCGTCATTCGACATTGTTCCCGTCCCGTTCCCACTTTTAAAGCCATCATGCAGCAAAAAGTAGCATAAATGATCTTTGAAGAAGTCTTCAGCAGCTAATTAGAAAATTAGAAGCTTTTATACAGCTATTTCTCGATCATTAGCTGTAAAAAGCTTTGCTTATACGACTGTTTTGCTCCCCCTCTGACGCTCAAAGAATGTTTTTAGAAAATTCATTAAATACATATTAGTGAGTTTGATTATCGATTTTTTGTCGTTTTAGCAACGACGATTTGCCTTACTGATTTACCTTTTTACTGTGACAAAGATCGTATATAAAAGTAAGTAATAAATTGCACGGAACCCTGTCGTACGCAGACAACTCCACACCCACCTTTGCACACCATAATAATATACTCGTACCATACTGCTGACTCACTTCTGCACCTCTCGGCAGACAGAGATGCACTAGGCAATGATAAGCGGAAACGGACGGAAAGTTCCTAACAGATTATCTGGATGAAGTTATGTGTATCTCAGCCTTTTTAATGGCTATATGTATTTCATCTGGGTCCATATTGGCTCATACTCGTATACAATTTTTTCTCGTAATACCATTTTGCGAGCATAATTTTTTGTTTCACCGTTTTATTTTTCAATTGGGTATTTGTATTACTACCGACGTTGTTTATAATAATCAGTATTCCGAAGATTTTTACTTATAATATTTTTCACAAAAATTATATTTGTACGCATAATTAAGTTGCCAAGAAAATTTTAATTCATAAACTAAGTCACTTTATTTTGATACTGGACACTGGTACTTAGGTACTCATAAACTACCGATTCTTTTGCAGTCACCGATCTATCATCTAACCTGACCGTATTAACTTTTCCGGTATGCTTAGTTTGGTTCAGCAAGGTTTGCAGGCACGACTTTTTAAGTCGTATTTAATGCAAAAAGTTATAATGTACGAGTAAAATATAAAACTTTAAAAGCAGTCATGTACCTTAACCCGATTTAAATACACCCGCCGCCGCCGGACCGTCGTTGGCATGCGGGCACTTAATTTTCATGTCAATACTTCCGTCCCGTGCCCTTCAGGCGTAACCCACTTCGAAACATTAACTTTCAAAACGCAAACTTGCTTCCTATGAATAGAAATCGACATAAAAATCCGACATATTGCCTCGACTGTTGAATACGGCAGACGTGCAACATTTCTATAAGACCCCTTTGATCCCCGAGAAGACATTTCGGCTAAATATTGAATACGTGACGCTAATACTCTAGTATAAAATATAAAAACCGTTCAGATGCAAGTCGGATTTGGCGTGATGAGGGTTTTATTTTGTTTCGTTTGATATTCCATAGTTGCCTTTGTGCGTGAAAAAGTACCTACAAATCGGTCAATCTACGAGGACGCGCCCCACTTTCTCAAAGCGAAGTAGTTTTGTATTTTGTCTCAAGAGTAGATAAGAGAGTTTGAGCGCTTCTTCGTGAATTAAACCATGCATATTATTTCTGAATGTATTTAGTTTCTTACTGATTTTTTTTTTTTTTTTTTTGCATTTGCGACAAGTTTTTACGTTCAAAAAAGTTAAAGTTCAAAATTCTTTATTGTACATAGAAAACCAACACATACAATGGGAGAGCAAACAGACAAGATTATACATTGAGATTTGGTGACATTCATGTACCTTAAAAGATTACAGTTGCGGTTTCACTGGCCCCTACACTAGGCACAGCCTGTCTCGTAGGTGACCAAAAACATAGATTAGATCATATGAGTATATACATAATAGATGCGAAAAGCTCGTGAGGCACTATTCCCATGAATAAGAGAATTTTAGTTAAAAGAAAATCAGGGATACTAAAATCTAACAAAGACTTAATTAACATTACAGAGTAGTAGACTAAAATACATGCGTGCTGTGTGTGTGTGTGTGTGTGCGCGCGCGCGCGTGCGCTTGTGTGCGCGTGTGAGTGTGAGTGTGTGTGTGTGCGTGCGTGTGTGTGTGTGTGTGTGTGTGTTTATTAACCACTTTCATTAGGTCCTCTATGTCCTCATACGTAAGGGAGCTAAGCCACAATGATATTTTTTTCTGAAAAAAATATATATATAATATATATATATAAAAAATATATCCAGTACATGACTTGAGTTTTCTTAACAGATTTTTGGAAGAATCCGAAGAATTGATCTCAATAAAAATGCAATGTCGACTCCGGTTGAAAAATCTAACCTTTTTAATAAGGGTGTGTAAAGTAATACCATCCATATTTTTTATAGTTAGACTCATTTATACTTACAGACTAGGGTTAGGGTAATTAAAACTAAAAACACGTAGAAATTAAAAATACACAAAGATTATATAGCGCGAACATAGCGGACGCACTGCAATATCGAGGCAGCTTCAACAGCATCCTGAAAACGTTGTTGTATTGTATGCTCAGGGCTTTGTACGACCGGTGAGTGAAGCCGGTCCACAGGCTGCAGGTGTAAAATGTTTGACAAAAAGCCTTAAAAAAAATGTCTTTACGTCATTATTACACCTCTCAAACCTGCGGGCCAGCATGTATCCCCTCACAACCAACGCCCTGCGCTTCCTCTCAATGTCGAGATCGTCTGATAGCCCCTCGGTGACTCAATGACCAAGGTACTTAAACTTATTCGTGACTTGACATTTCACTTCTTAAAGTCACGGGAGGCACTGTCTTGTAGGTCTTTTTACCCGCCTTAATGACAAGGACGACAAGGACTCACTTCCAAGGCGACCAGCAAGCCGAAGCTGCGGAGCAGAGCACGGGCGACCGTGCTTTGTCACGCGAGGGCGAAAGGGCTGCTCTCCCCGCAGCGCCGGAGCTAAGGCGGAGTCCTGTTCCTATCCAAAAAAGTTCTTTACCGAATGAAATATTATACAGAGTGACCATTATAGCTTTTGTTTATTATATAAATGGAATTTATTAACATTGATGATTATAATCGATGAAATTATGCAAATAGTTTTTATTCATTTTGATTTTATGCAATTTAACCACTTATACAACCTGAAATTATGCAATTCGTTGTTATGCAAAATGAAAATATGCAATTTGTTTTTATATGAAACACTAGCTGTTGCCCGCGACTTCGTCCGCGTAGAACTTGTTACCGTCTTAGAAAAAATATTGCTATTAAGTGATTGTAGCCGGAACCTTAATTATCGCTGCCCTTGACAAAGTTCTACCATCTTAATCAAATCATCCCGATTTCCGAGATAAAAACTATCCTATATCCTCAAATTAGGGTCTCAAATTATCTGTACGGAAAATTTCATCCAAATCCGTTCAGAGATTAAGCGTAAAAGGTAACAGTGCGATGAGTTCATTAGTTTAAATTGAAAACTCTGTTTTTACACATATAAATATCTTAAAAATCATCAACAGACGTTTTAGCTTAAATTGTACATTTTGAAAATAGTTTTGAAAGCAAACGTAATCTAATGCTAAAAGACGTAGAACTTTCCATTTCCATCCACCGTTTCCAAAAGTTTCCCTCATACAACTTTTGCACCCCTATTTTAACCCCCTTAGGGGTGGAATTTTCTAAAACGATAATATATTTTTTTTGTATTCATATAAGTAATCTTTCTACAAAGTGTCAAGTATCTAGTTCTAAAAATAAAGTTTTCCCTATACAAACATTGCACCCCTATTTAACCCCCTTAGGTGTGGAATTTTCTAAAACGCTGAAAGTACTTTTTGTTTTTTTTTTAAGTAATTTTTCTACAAAGTTTCAAGTCCCTAGCTCAAAAAGAAATCCCTCCATACAAACCTTGCACCCCTTTTTAACCCCCTTAGGGGTGAAAATTGCTGAAACGCAGAAATTACTGTTTTTGTATACTAATAAATAATTTTTCTAGTTTCAAGTCTAATTCTAAAAATAATATTTTCCCTATACAAACATTGCACCCCTTTTTAACCCCCTTAGGGGTGAAATTTTCTAAAACGCAGAAATTACTTTTGTGTTTTTTAATAAGTAATCTTTCTACAAAGTTTCAAGTCTCTAGCTCAAAAAAAAGTTTCCCCCATACAAACTTTGCACCCCTATTTAACCCCCTTAGGGGTGTAATTTTTTGAAACGCTGAAAGTACTTTTCGTGTTTATTAATAAGTAATCTTTCTACAAAGTTTCAAGTCTCTAGTTCTAAAAATAATGTTTTCCCCATACTAATATTGCACCCCTATTTAACCCCCTTAGGGGTAGAATTTTCTGAAACGCTGAAAGTACTTTTTGTGTTTTTGAATAAGTAATCTTTCTACAAAGTTTCCCCCATACAAACTTTGCACCCCCATTTAACCCCCTTAGGGATAGAATTTCCAAAAATCCCGTCTTATCCCTTGCCGACGTCATAAAAGGAAGTTCTGGTGTAAATTTCAAGTTTCTAGTTCCAGTATTGTCGGCTGTGCGTTGATGGTAGATCAGGACTTCTTCTTTTATATATTTAGATTAAACACCCCTTCTGAAGTCCACTGATGGACGGACTCAACAAAACCATGGCATCCGCTTAATTGATGTTATTCACCGATCTACCACCTATAGAGCATCCGATATAGGCTTTGTTGAATTTCGTCCATCAAGCGGTTAACATTAGGTTGAACAGCCTGGGAGAGGTCAACCCGCCCTGCCTGACACCACACTCCAGGATGTACTCATCTGAGTGCACGCCTGCCCACTTTACTGAATTAATTTGGTTCCCATGCCAAAACGTAAAAATCTCAATCAATCCAGCCGGTACACTTGTTTCGCCTGACAACTTGCTCCACAAAATGTCGTACGACACCAGATCGAAGGCCTTCGATAGGTCTAAGAAGCAGGCGTACACTGGCGTGCTCCTCGTGGTATACTCAGGAATTGACATTTGTAAATACGTTTTCCGATTATTTTAAAACAAGTTTTCTGGCGAAAGCCGCTCCTTCTATCCCTCGAGCATCGAGGAGTTACTTCAACTTTGATGACTGTGCCGATTCTATTAGTCATATTCACAATGTTTCGGTCGGTCCCGCTGTAATTACTAAATTATTACTTAGTCTTGATCCTAGTAAGTCAGCAGGTCCGAACCAGGTGCCAGCTATGTTTATAATTAATTGTGCTAAAGCCTTAACAAAACCTATATTATTATTATTTCGGAGATCTTTTATTGAATGTTCTGTCCAGTCGGTTTGGAAATCGGCTTTTATTACTCCTGTTATAAAGAAAGGCCCTAAAACGGACGTATCAAATTATAGGCCGATTTCCAAATTGTGTGTTTTGGCTAAGGTTTTGGAAAGAATAGTCCATTTGCAGGTTTCATCAGTATTAAAAAATACTATAGATAGCACTCAACATGGTTTTGTACAAAGGAGGTTTACAGTGTCTAATCTTGCTTTACTGAACGATTTTGTGTCTGAGACAATGGATTCTGGCTACCAGGTGGATGTAATCTATACAGACTATAGTAAAGCTTTTGATAGGATTGACCACAATATATTAATATATAAACTTTACTTAATGGGCATTAGAGGGGATCTTCTGAGGTGGTTTATGTCTTACATAGAAAATCGCTGCCAGTCGGTAGTGATCAAAAACTACATGTCAAGCTGGGAATCTGTACCAAGTGGCGTTCCCCAGGGATCTTTGTTGGGACCACTGGGACCTGTTTTAGGTTTTCTAAGTTACTCAGTTTTGCTGATGATATGAAGATTTTTGCCAAGATTGCTTCACCTGAAGATTCTATTGCACTGCAGTCTGATCTAAACCGACTGGATAGATATTGTATTAAGAATAAATTATATTTAAATCCCTCAAAATGTTTCACCGTAACTTTTTCGCGAAAATTAAATAAAATACCTACTTCTTATTCATTGAAAGGTAACTGTATTCAGCAACTAACCAGCATAAGAGACCTAGGGGTTTTTCATGATTCGAAGCTTATTTTTAATGAACACGTCGATAATATTATAAGTAAAGCTTCTAAGTCAATTGGATTTATAATGCGTAGTTCGGTTTGTTTTACACGTATTAAGACGCTGAAAATCTTGTATTGTGCTTATGTGAGAAGCAAGTTGGAATATGCATCTCAGATTTGGAATGCCCAATATAAAATTTACATCGATAGAATTGAGCGATTACAATCCAAATTCAAGAAATTTATTTGCTATAAAATGCATATACATTATAGTTTTATTACTAATTATTTAACCTTATGTAAAAGCATCACCTGATACCCCTTGTCAAGCGTCGTGAAATTGCTGATGTATTATACTTGTTAAATATAATAAGAAGCAATGTTGACTGTCCTAATTTACTTGGAAAAAATATTTCAATACTCCCATAAGAAGATTCCGCCATTTTCGTCCTATTAGCATGTTCCACGTTTCCACTAAATATAGAAAGAATAGTTTTTTGTGCAGAGCAGGCAGGCAAATGAAAATGAAATGAAATGAATGAGTTTAAATAAAGTTGTAGTTAAATTAGATATAGACATATTTTGTGATAGCATACAAGCAATAAAATCCAAATTGAAAAGATTCTTCATGTGGGATACTTCAGGTGTAGGCTCGGGTTACTAGAGTTTATGTATCATAATTTATTAACTATTTGTATATTCCCATTGCCATGCTTGCTATTGGTGCGCGATGGTAACTGTGCGTCGTGATGTACGCTAAGTTTAAGTTTGGCTATAGATTTCTTTGTGTTAGTTTATTTCTATAAGTGAAAACCTGTAATTGGCTATACGGTTTTATTAATTTGTCTATAAATATATTGCGCTGTTGGTTTTCCATGTATCAATAAATAAATAAATAAATAAATAAATAATACTGGACAGTGCTCTTCAAACAGAAAATCGCAGACTCAGTACACAGTCCAGGTTGAAACCCAAACTGTGCGTCATTTAGATGTATGTGTTTAGATAGATGTTTGTCGAGCAGACTGTCTAGCACTTTAGCCACTATAGTCGCCAACGAGATAGGTCTGCAATTGCTCACATCTGATGCGTCACCTAAATTTTTAGTAATAGTCACTACTATATATGGTTCTCATCAAATCCGATGGTAAATATGAGTGACTCACAAAAAGGTTAAATAGAAGTGCCAATTCCCGCGGCAGGTGTACGTCAGCGTTTTGCAGATGCTCGATGCTGAGACCGTCATGGCCCGGTGGCCGACGACTTTATATAATAAACGTTTGGTATAAAGTAAAGAAAGTATAGCAAACATTAGGGGAAGGTGGCCCAAAGCGGGCACTGTGCCCAAAGCGGGCACTGGACTTAATATTGCCGTTTCAAATAAGAGCGGGGCCGTTAAGCGCGACAGTACCCCCCGCCGCCCGCGCACCTCGCGTCATTCGTCCGGCTCACCTGCGAGCACGCCGTTAGACGCTCCGTCGAAAAAATGTTTTAAGCTGTTTTTTGAAAAATATTTGAAGGTATGTATCGTGTGTTCTCTCATTTTTGATGTTTGCAGTGATATTAGCAATTCCTGTTAGTTATTAATTACGTATCTGGCTTCAATACCGTTACATTAAACTCTCTGTTTCTCAATAATTTGAGGTTAGATTTTGCTTGCATATTTTATGTGGCGAAAAAGGCAAAGCGGGCAGGGTAATGCGGGCACTGCCCGCTTTGCCCGGTGTGTTTTATATACATTTAGTTGGTTTCAATTGCTACAGTTTTTGGATTTTCTCTTTTAGATGGTAAATAGTTATAAACGGAAGACTTCGCAAGCGTCATGGGCTCCCTCAACCATGCAACAAGCAATACGAGAAGTGCAAGAGCTAGGGAGACCTGTCAAAAACGTCGCAACTAAATTTGGCATCCCAAGAACGACGCTGCAAAGACATCTTAAATCAGGTTCGTGTGAAGCAAAACTTGGAAGATATATTACAGTATTTTCTGCCGATCAGGAAACTGAGCTTGTTGAATACATCTTTCATATGGACAATTTGTTTTACGGGTTGTCAAAGCAAGAGTTCTTGGAACTTGTTTACAACTATGCTGAAATGAATAAGATTCCACACCCTTTTAAAAATGGTGCCGCTGGTGTAGACTGGTACAGAGGTTTTGTTAAACGTCATCCGGACGTAACCTTACGAAAACCAGAGCCAACATCCATTGCCCGAGCCCGAGGGTTTAACAAGCCCCAAGTCTATCGATTTTTCGATTTATTGGAGGAGCAAATTGATAAGAATAAAATTGATGCTACTCGTTTGTACAATATGGATGAGACAGGCGTTCAAACATCTTCGAATAAACCGCCGAGGGTGTTGACAAAATCTGGAAAGCGACAAGTTGGTCTCATAGCTAGTACTGAAAGAGGAAGAACTACCACAGTTGTATGCTGCTGTAATGCAGCTGGGTCATTCATTCCCCCGTTCATGATATTCGCGAGGAAAAGAATGGTCCCGCGTCTTCTTGATGGTGCTCCACCCGGTACCCAAGGCACTTGTTCCGATAATGGCTGGATCAATGGGCCAGTGTTTTTGGAATGGCTAAGGCTCTTTGTAGAGACCGTCCGACCAACTTCGGAAAAAAAAGTCATGCTTGTGCTCGACAATCACGAGTCTCACAAATATTTGCCAGCATTGGATTACGCATCACAAAATCATGTGGTTTTTGTATCCTTGGCACCACATACAACACACCGTATGCAGCCCTTAGATTACTGCGTATATGGGCCACTTAAAATTTACTTCGAGCAGGCTTTGGCCGTTTTTCAAAAGGCGCATGCTGGACGAATAATTAATCAGAATGACGTAGCCAAACTGTTTGCAGATGCTTATGTGAAAGCAGCAACAACAAACAATGCTATAAACGGTTTTAAGACGACTGGCCTGCTCCCAACAAACCGATTTATATTTGATGAAACTGATTTTCTGCCAGCTACTGTTACAGAAAATCCACTGAATCTGACTGAAACTGAACAACAAGTTGAAGAATCTTTGCTACTTGAACAACAAGCTGACGCACCTTTGCCACTTGAAGCTAATAATACTACCATAACATCTTCCCCTTCGGCACTCGAAGATGTAGCAAACACCCATAATGTGTTTCCATCTGAAACTTTAGTGGAAGGACATGTGACTCCTCCACCGGCTTTAAATGTTGTATCCCAAAATTGTGTTCCGACGCCACCACAAATTGATTCAGGAAGACAGGTAAATAATCCAGTAAATAGACATGAGCTTGGTACGGCCCATCAGCCAACAACAGACATTCAGCATTCCAATGAGGATGGTCCTACATCACCCTCCAAGAAAAAAACGAATCCATCCACAGATGCCCTTGCTATACCTAGCTGCAGTACACACGTAAGTCCTATGGTAATAAGACCACTTCCCAAGGTTGCTCCAAATAAAACCAACCGACGCAGAAGAACACAAAAAGCTGAGGTATTAACAAGCACACCCATAAAAGAAGAGCAAAAACTTAAAATGGACAAAAAGAAAAAACACAACCAGAAAGAAAATGTACAAAAAAAGGCTGTTAAGAGAAATATAAAAGAAGAGCTGACAGTTAAAAACCCAAAGAATAAGGCAAATATACCAAAACCAAAAAAAATGAGAACCAAAACTAAGCCTGCCGAGCAATATCGTTGTTTTGAATGCCACGAGCTCTATGAAGATCCACCCATCGAAGACTGGATAAAATGCAATGACTGCGACTCGTGGGCTCATGAATCTTGCACTGCATATTCTGGAATAGGGTCATTTTATTGTGAAATCTGTCAGGAAATTTAAATTAAGTTCTTGATATTAGAACATAGGTAACAGATAGAGGCTGATTGTGACTGATTATATATAAGATTTTAGTAGCTATTATCTATATGCTGTTGAGGAAAACAGATCTTTATAGTTGGTTTTTATTTTTTTAGAAGAACTTATTTTTGTTTTGTTTGTTTTTTTGTGATTTTGTTCTGTGATTGCTGCTAAGAGATTAATATAAAAAATTGAATAAAGATGTTTTGTTTTATATGGCTATCCCATTACGGTACATAATGTGCGTGACCGCTTTACCCCAGCCCATGCCCGTTTTGCCCTAAGCGAGTGCCCACTTTAGGCCCCCACCTAGGGCAAAGCGGTCAATCGTAGGGGTTTTGTAAATTGCGTAGAATTATTTTGTTTTTAATTTTTCGATAAATTAAGCCATTATCCATCGAAAAGTGTTTAATTATGGACCTTGTGGCAAATAAATGAATAATGTTACTGGGTTACAAACATTTTTTTTTCTACTTTCCGTTAAGGTGCCCTCTTTGAGCCACCTTCCCCTACGCTTTGCAAATAGTTCTTATATAGTATCAGAATAAGGTAGTAAAAAAGTGTTCGGTTCTGGCGCTTCACCACTAGTCAACATTTTTGAAACTACCCAAACACGGATAAACAATGTTTACAAATATTTGTGAAATGACCTATTATAATATACTGGTGCGCAACGGTTTTTTTTCGTGAAGCTTGCGCAGTGCGCGCGCATTTGTTAAGCCAGACTTAGATGAAATCTCTAAACAGCCAATGGTACAAAAAAAACGTTTTTAAATGTTATCTTTATTAATGAATGTAAAATGTTATCAAAAGTTAATAGTTTTAATAAATTAAACGTTTCTATATCATATCAATATAATTCGTTGGTCGGTCTCTGTACACGCTAGTACAATAAACTACCTGATCAAATTTAGACTATGTCAGAAAATAAATTTAAGGCAATTGTAAAGCAAACGCTGGAAAAAAGAGTATATTATAAAATCAGCGAATACTTAGACGATAAGGACATATGGGAAAAAGGCCATCGCTATACCGAAGCAGACTGTAAATATATAATATTGTTTAACCTCTGACCTTCAAAAAGTGTTCTCTAAGAATTTATTTTGAATAAATGATATTGACTTTGACTTTGACTTTATCCAAAAATAAATAGTCAATGAATTAACGAAAAGGATTTAATTTATTTTGTCGAGAATTAAAAAAAACCCGGTTCAATTAGGAATGCACCGTGTTCATGCATATACCTTGCTGCAAGGTGCTAACGTGACTTAATCGGGATATAACCATAAAACGAGTGCCGTGATGTTATAAAACACGCGTGCTTAATACCCAGGGCTATGAGCCTAAATGCGACGTAATAAGAGGTACGTTCCGAGCAAATGTGTTGAAAAGTATGTTCATTACCTACATCAAATGATCATTATATAAAATGATAATTATATCATAATAACAATAATAATACAATCAGCCTACGTCCCAGCTGGTCATGGATGAGAGGGAACGGGCAGTAGTCCCCACTCCCCATACCATATGTAAATATATTAAGTGTTGTTCATGACATCATGACTCAATAATTATATCAAATGACGAAATTGCGATTAATATTATATTTAAAAAATTATAAGCATCGTTACGCACCCTTTTAATAAAGGTGATAACTATAATAAAGAGTGCTTACTAAGTTTTTTTGCGCCTTACCCTTTTTTTTAAAGAACTTGTGTGATTTCTCAGTTTTCTGACATCTTCATAATCTATATTAAAAAAAAAAAAGCGTATATCGAAATTACAAAATGCACTTAAATCTAGGGAGAGACGCTAACTTACGTATCGCATTTTAGAGGAACGTATATTTTATTAACTTTGACGTAGCTATTGAACGTGTCGCAACGTCCGTGGTCTCGAAGGACTTAAATAAAAACGTATCATGGCATTGTAACAGTGTTTGTATAAATATTAAAATGCGAATGTACGTAAGTGTTGTTACAAAAACTTATTTATGAGCGAGAGTAATGTTTAAAGCACATTGATAATTAAAACGCTACTTAGAAGCGGCTTTAGAAATGGCGCGCTAAATTACAACAGACAAATGCCTTTGCTATTTCGAAAGCTGTCTTTGTCATTGAATCTCCTTGTAGTTACGTCATCTTAGTCTAGAAGGGATGCAATGTTCCTGCAGTTTCAAGTTGCATAGACATTTCACCAGAACTATTCGCAAATTAACTAAAACGTTGCACAGATTAGAGCGGGTTGCACTTGGATTTCCGCCACACCGACAACAGTGTTATAGGTACTTCGTCGATCTTATGTCTCTACATTCTGAGAAACATTAGATTAGACTATGGTATAGTCATATAGGTTAGAAGTCGTAGCGTGGTAACATCGAAATTCCTAGTATAAAAAATATCTCAATATATCTATTGTAAAAATTCCAGAAAGCGTACCGAGCACGAATTGTTTCACGTAAAGTTGTATTTCCTTCAATAAAAAATCCTACATGTAAAATTATTGAAATAGGTCAAGCAAATCCACTGGTAAAATATATAGGTACATTTGAAGAGCACGTGAAATATGGCTAGGAATATAGTATAGTTATTTGTTATACAAGGGTGTAAAGTTGTATTATACCCGCGAGTGTTTCAACACACGAGAAGTAAAATACAATTTGCACCCGTGTGAAACAGAAAACTTTTCACCTCACTGTAGCGAGGAAAGTGCAACATGCAAAACAACTTTTTTTAATTTAAATAATAATATTTTTTAATAGTTTTAACAGTAATAATAACGTTAAGTAATATCAAGTAAAATTTTGGTCAATTGCGAGTCGGATTTTAGTTCCCATACATCTTGATACCCAGCGCCTGATGAAGGCAACAAGCAATTTTTAAAAGTTCTTCAATATTTATTTTATTCTGTTTTTTAGTATTTGTTGTTATAGCGGCAACAGAAATACATCATCTGTGATTTTTTTGTATTATGAGCGTTGTACGTTTTGTTATCTGTCAATAGCTACTTAAACACGCTCCAAGGTCAAATTACATTCCCCGTTAGTGGATAAAATGCGTTTTTGCCCACTGGTTTTAAAGGATAAAAGACGGCTTTCCGAGGCAGTGAGGGGAAGAGTATTTTCCTACATTACATGACTATTATAACTTAAGTACGCATGATAGACTATTTACTAATTTATAGGTTACCAACCGTTGGGGTAAACAGCTGATCGCCGGGGGTAAAACCGAGTTGTTATTTGAAAATGAATGAAGCACCAATTGCGAGTAAAATGTGTTTCCCTAACAGGTCACGGGGTATCAATACTGAAAGTTAGGAACCAGTGGCTTAATTGAAAAAAACTTTTTTAGAAATACTCGCTCTTGCAAGCGGTTCTCGTGCTTTGCGTGAACACGAGCGCACGCAAGAAATACAATTCCGATTCCGATCCAATACGCCAAATCGAAGAAATAGAGCCCTGGTCTATTGAATGGATACAATTAAGAAACGATAAAAAGGCTTGTATTGCGTAGCCACGGAAACCCATTTTACCTAACCAAGTTTCCCAAATTGGAAACCCATACAAAATAACGTAAGAATCGCTTGAATACAAAATTGATATAGGTACAATTAAAGCACTTCTGAGATCGTAGTCCAGAAGATTCGGTACCTCTTTTAGTATCGAATCTACGAGTAGATCGAAATTTCAATCGGCATCACTGTTACATGGTTATACGATTTATATTAAGTCTGCCGATAAAACAACCTCAATGTTTAGTCCGCTACCCAAAAATAATAAAAAGGTTAGAAGTATGACGATGACGGACGAACCACAAAGGTGAAAAATTCTTTTCACTTAATTTATATTACAGATGAGAAGTAAAAAAAAACCAAAAAGGCGAAGAAAAATATTGAAAAGTGGTTTTTAATTATCTCACCGCAGTACTTAGCTGTATTTTTTTTATAAACTAAGTGCACTTCACAACTTCACTGGGTACTTGAAAGATCTCTCATTGTTAATTAAGAAATAACCAGTGCAGTCAAACTTGGACAAACAAGCTTTGTTACGGGCAAAGCTCTAATGCGCGCTCAAATACTAATTACTTTACCTAATGTTCGTAGAAAAGTTCGAAAAGTCACAAAGGATGTCAGGATAGCCGGTTCAAATTAAAACGGTGTGAATACTTTTGAATTCATTTGTGTGAGTTCATTTGAGTTCGTCTACTCGTGGTAGTATTCGTCTTATTACAATGGAATTATGTTGCAAAAGTGTAAACAGATCTTTGATATCGAGCGTATACACGAGAAAAGAGCATTATGCAGTGCTTTATCTGTTTGAATATTCTGTTAACAAACATCTATTAGGTGCACAAGTACATGAAGCGCGGTAAGGTAAGATATGAATAAAATGTTCAAGAGAGCTAAAGAGGCAGGTGAGGAAAGGAAAAATCTCCTCGAGTGGTGACTAAATTCATGATTTCTTTTGTTAGCTTGTCATTAGGTTAAACGGGTTGTAGTAATTCATTTAGGTTTACAATTACTAGAACAAAAACAAGTTTATTTAGTACAGTCAATCGAAACAGCTAACCGTAACGGTTGAAAACAACATCACATATATATAAAGGTACAATACACTATTATCATAAAATCCTTAGCTCATGCTACAACTTAAAACCCTGAAATACGTAAAGGTAATCATACGCATATCACAAGAGATCCCTTAGCGTTCATATTCTTTGATTTACGGACTCGGATAATGGGCTTAAAAAGACCGCTGGTGGTCTTAACAGTGTACGACCACTGGCCTTAATGTAATACATGTTTTGGCGGCTTTTATACCCTTATCCTTTTCAGGGGTCGTCCACTAATGCTGCTTTTCATTCTGGCTAACGAACGTATGATTCAAAGAATATGTGACTTAATAAAAAGGCGGAAGAGATAAAATTGCGAGGTTGTTTTGTTTCAGTGCATTAACGGCACAGGCCTTTTTCTGGCTAAAGAATGGTAAGAATAATGCAATTTAGTCTCGTTATTCTATTCGGATGGCAGCGAGTGCTTTTTAAAATGAATTCTCTTTCTTCTGCATAATGGTCTCCTTCGTTCAATGATACAATGTTCACCGTGTAGGGCAACTTTAACTAAGGTCCATTAATAAAGCATCTCTAACTCTACTTTTATATAATAGTGCATTACTGCAGAGGCCGAGAAAATAGAGATTGCCGGCAAAAGCAGATTAGATATAGCCGGATAAGGATACGAGTCTGACAATCCCTTTTCATGCCGACGTATGTACAGTGATTTTCTCAAACATGCAAAAAATAAAATAAAAAACTCCTACCTTTTTTTAATGGCTGAACGCCATAACGTCGTGTCACGAATTAATATTTGAACAAAAGAAGGTTTTGCAGGCGTGAGAAGAATGCTTTGCAGGCCTGGACCTTAAGTTTTAAGCAGGTGGTCGGGATTTCAGCTCGTCCCATTTGAGATCTAGTTCCATACATCGACGGGATTCAAAGGTGGATGTTTTTATTTTTACTAAGGATCTCCATTGTGCACTTACTTTGAGCTAGTTTTTTTGTTTATATATTGGCATACGTAGAGACGATTTAAAAATAAAGTAAAAGCAAAGCCTGATAGATATAAATTGTTACTTGTCATAAAATTATGTTTTGTGTTTAGTTGAAGTGCCTAGTCGTAAGATGCAACGCTGTATTACTAGGTCAAAAAACGCTACTAGCCTTCCTTTGCGATATTCGCTAAAACTCGTATCGCAACCCGCACTACTGACATTTTGATGGATGATTTTGGATGGTCCTGGGCATGAATATTTGTCATAATAGTCGGTTTTGTAAAATTAGTCCACGCCATATATTTATTAAGATTAGCGGACTCCGGGCGCCTTAAGAGCACCCTAGGACAAATAGGAGCATGAATATTGGTTGCCGAGTCTTGGATGTTTTCTATGTAATAAATATAAATACCGAAGAATATGCCTACTTTGCCACCACGGGTAACTTTGCCCAAAAAGCAAATTTTAAACAAATCTGGTAACTAATGAACGAAAACACAACATATTTATGACAGCTTTACTGTTTTCTGTAGAAACCAGATTATATTTATGACTTTACTTTGAGTCATACATGTATTTAACTTCAGCCAGGAGCTTGCAGCAAATTGTGGAATGTGAGGTGTATGGACTTGTATGGCCTAGATTGAAAATACCGAGGTAACATCTGTACTGTGTAAAACTTTTCGTAGTTAAGACCAAGATGTTCAAATGGAACAGCATGTTTGCCCAAAATGTTGGACTGAGTCTTGGCTCAACATGATAAGAGCTATAGTTGCGTCAATAATTCGACATGGGCAATGTTGGCAAAAGTCCAGATAACTTTACCCGCGATCAAAATCGATAGAAATTTGGAATAGATGTTGATTGAAACATATTTTTCCTCATGAACACATGCGTATTATATACTACGAAAGATTCATTAAGCAAAAAAAATATCACGTTACCATATAAAAATTATGAGATACTAGCTTCCGCCCGCGACTTCGTCCGCGTGGAACCGGGATAAAAACTATCCTATATTTTAATCCAGGCTATAAACTATCTTCGTGCAAAATTTCATTCAAATCGGTTCAGCCGTTTAAGCGTGATTGAGTAACAAACATCCAAACATCTAAACTTTCGCATTTATAATATTATGAGATGAGATGAGATGAGATATTGGTGTTTTCCGAAAAAAGCGGGCAAAGTAGGCATGTTTGACGGTACTTATAATAAATATTTGGCCGCCTAATACCCATAACACAACCCTTAATGAGTATATTAGGGCGCTTGTTCGATTTCTATAAGATTGTCCCCTAATATTTATTAGCGATAAATATCTATTTCTCTTATGGAAAAGCAGCAGTTTTTTCATGGATTGGCGAGCTTTTAGTTTTGGTTGTAGGTATATTGCAACGCCGCTAAGCTAAAAAGCTTTTTAGGATAATAATATTAATATAAATATTTACCTCATTAAGATAGCAAACTTAGTTCGACATCACTATCATTTGTCATCAGGTTCCACGAGTTTAAAACCTAAGATATTAACTTAAAAGTGAAGTATATTTGTCACTAAGTAATACACCTGCAAGTTTTGGTAGGAATTCGCGGATAGTTGGTTTTTTTATTGGCGCCCAAATAACTAACCCCCCAGGGTCGAATTCTGAACGAATTTGAACTCATGTTCACCACATAGTTTGCCATACTTGTTTTCATCTAAATCAATCTCAGTATGTATTTTTGACGATACACGTGCCGATAATACACGTGCGGAATGGCAATTCCCAAAAGGTGGCGGCGATCACGAACACTAGTGTAAGCAAATATTGTAAAAGTCTTTTATAAAAGTGTCACCAAACAATGAGAAATAAAGCCACAACTCACAGCCAACCGCCACAGAATCATTTCTTGGCGGCAATATATTTACCTATAGTTATAAACCTATCCTACCTGAAGTGCTCTTCCGCAAACACATTTATTGCAGCAAAATGGACAGTTTATGCACAAAGTTAAACACCAAAATATGATAAACTATAGATATTCATGGCGTCTTACAACAGCTTTTATGTTATGACGAAAGTTTTAAAATCTCAGCGGAGTTTCAAAGGACGGCAGACAATTTTGCAGACGATTAGTTTTATACTCGAAAGTTTCCAACTATTCCCACTAAGTCGTTCAACATTGATTTTGTAAGAGCCGTAAAGTGATTCGGATCATTGTGGGTTCCGTGTCGTGTTTGTTGAATTATATTATATTTATATTGTACCTATTAGATTGAAAAACAAAAAATACATTTTAAAGAAGTTGGTTCGCGTTCTTAGGGCGGGTTGCACCAAACCGTATGTAATCGTAAGCGTTGTTCGTTAAAATCTGAATGTATGGAAAGTTTGACAATTTTCTATAGGAAAACAGTTGCCGGCGCCATATTTAACGTTGATCAGTCTGTAATCGTAACCTGGTGCACAACCAGCCCTTAATCTGATTGCTCGCTCAGAATTTAAACAAAACAGCCGCTACCATAGACCAAGAAAAAAGGTAGAAGCACACGCTAACGCACAGATATATTATACTAAACTCTTTGTCACAACCGCAGTCACGATCACACATTTTGAGTTTTATTTTCTTTTCCTGAGAAAGCTACACAGTAAATTGGACCCCGTTATCTGCTGCGTCCTGCTACACCATCGACGCGCTGTAAGTACGTGTCCCGGCTGCATTACGTAACACTACGAAGGCAGAGGAACTAGTGGAGTATGTGCGCGTGAAGACAGGATTCATCCTGAGGGTCGCCATAACGTGAATTTTAATTTCTTCGTGGTGAGAGTTCCAACAGACCATTTATCGACCTTCACTAAGGAAGAACTTTGGCCGAAGGGAGTCAAGTTCCGGCGATTTTACGGTCGGTTACCTGCGGTGCTACCACGTACATACTTCGGATATCTCTATCTCTGTCGTTCGAGTACCATAAAACATAATGCGTTAGAAACGGAGATATCCGAACTTCGTAATTCGATTTTCGTGGTAGCGCCGCTGACACCTCGAAATTACGCAACACATAGCAGACATTAGCAGATATGAGCCATAGTCTTCACAAGTCATCACTAATGTTTTTCGTTTAGCATCCATTTGGACCGCTGACACATTGTAAACAAGCTGTAAATCAAACAATGAAGTCAAAAATTTACTTTAAAAACAAAGTTTTAACGGACTTCAATTCAGTTCTCCACCGAGCCACGTGAAGATTTCCACATATATTTTCCAATTTACCACGTGAACTGATTGCCGAGAGCAAATGCTTTGATTATTAGGGATAAAAACCAAATCGCTGTATGTGGGCCAATAATATTTGAGAACTTCCTTCGATTCCTCATCAAGGGTCTCAGAATTCGCACTTCACAAAAAAAAAACTTTATTGAGTAAATTACATGCTACACGCTATGCATTACGCTGCTTACATGTTCTACTTATATTAAAGTGTCTTTAGGAGTCACACTTTTAAAATGTTTTACTCAGTAGGTATGCATATACAAACAACAAAACACCTAACCGACCAACAGTAGACCCCATGTCCTCACCATAAGGCCTCAGCATCGGCGCATCAGCGCATCAAATTTTCGAATTTGAGTAAGCGTCTTCTGCTCCCCGTACTAGTATTATTCTGTATCACGGTGGAAACAGGATTCACCACCCTAATTATTACATCATTACTGATCTTAAGAGATACTTAATAAGAATGTGGTTAAAATTAAAGTAAAAGTGTCACTAATCGAGTGGGTCGGCTGAGAAAAGATAACATTCCATTGTTAGCTGCAGTTAAATTAGTTGCTATTTCAACGGAATCATATCAGAATCTGTGGTGTACTTTTATAGTTTTAAGTACATAATTGAGGAGTACCATAAGTCATCTGTGGTCTTCATCATCAATTCCGCTTCACCAAACTTATAATAGAAAATACCGAAATTACTACGGGCGTGCCTAATATATTTGAGGAAAGCCCTCAATTCCTCATGGTTTCCATCATCCAACTGGAGTGTTGATAACAATGGTACCAACCTGGAAGCATATACTTTGAATTAAAGAAAGAATTGTTCGAATCGCTTCATAAATTATTCCATGGATACAACTCAAGATATAAATGACGGTCTGAGGTAACGAACATAAAAAAAATACAACCTAATTGAGAACCTCCTCCTTTTTTTGAAGTCGATTAAAAAGAGACGGGTAGGTAGTATTGAATTGGTCGTGTCTAAAAAATTGCGTAACCTTCAGAGACTGTTCGTTCACCATCTCACGTAGCTTTAAAAAGTTGACGGAGGAACCCTAATGACAGGATTATACTTTGATTGCTGAAGAGTTAGCTTCATTAAGCCCGAGTCATTGATTTGGATTGAAGTTTTGAACAATGGCGGCGAAGACAAAGAAAAGGTAATTAAAAGGTGGAACCATTATGCGGACCGTCTTCAACAAGAGAAAATTTTAAAATTGAAAGCTCCATAGGATTTATTAATTAAAACTTTGTTATATATATATATATGGGGATTGAAAATGATCTGTATCATCTTATATGTATTTTTTGATGAGATGAAAGCTATCCATCCAACTACGCGTCAATGTACAGATTATCACGTCTGTGATGGATGCGCAGCCTTTATGCGGTATGTTTGTTTTGTGGTGGCACTGCTAACAAAGCTAGAAGAAAAGGCACGCCCGCCATCCAACAAGCTATCTCTCCGCCATCTCTGTAATATAATACATTTAACGTGAAACACAAAGTGATGCGACAACAAATAAGACACGTGCAGAATGTAGCATAATTACGTAACTTTTCTAACGCGTGTTGGATATATCAACTCTCACAGTTGATATTTTCTAAAGCTTCGCGTTTGTTCTAAATGTTACGCTGTCACCCGACTGGGTTATCTATCAAACATAAGCAATCCTTCAACCCACTAGTTTCTAACTGAACGAATACTTGATTGCCAGAGATGTAAGTAAATATTTCATGAATACTTTTTATAACGTACCTACAAATCCTACAATACAGCTTCAATAAGTAAAACACTACTTATGCTATTTTTATGCCACCGTCATCACATTTATTCCGATTCGCTGATGCTACATGTTCCCTTTTAACGGCTTTAATTTAACATATTGTCAGCAGTCACATCTGAGCGGATATAACATATTCGATTTTTAACGAGTCAACCGTTAAAATAATGGCACCCGTTCGGATATTACAACGTCAACGTCCATTCCAATTCGTAACAAGAGCGCTATCGTGGAATTGCAAGTCATTTTGTTGAAGGTGGGAAGGCACATAAAAAAGCTTGCAATAATTTACCAAATGTAGCAAAACCCTACGCTGTTCCTAGTAGAAATAGCGTAAAGTCTTATTTTAGAAGTTGTTTTTAAATCCCCGTCCATATAAGGTAACCTTATTGATAGGGTATTCCCGTTGATCGAGTCAACTTGGTTTGCCACTAACCAATTTGAAAACCCTATGAATATGACAATAACAATAGGCTAACTTATGGTTACTACTTCCGATATGTTTACCATAAAAATATGGTATGCATATGGGGCTATAATAAGGCTATAAGGTAACCAAATTATAAGGGTTACCAAATCGATAGGATTAAGCCTAAAAAGGAGTTTTGTGGCCCTCGGCTATCACTGAGATAGGGAAAACCAAACTACGTTTAATTCTCATATTTTTAGGCTTACCACCGGAAGTCAAAAGCAACAATTGGATCAGTATAATTTGGCAACATGATTCATGACTAAAGGTTTGAGACATCCAGGGTCCAATTGTCAATAAGTAATATATATATCCTAAAGTTCATCTCTACCATAATACAAAAGAGCTAGTCTCTTGTCGGTGGAATGATTTCCAACTTATTCTACATTCGGCCTTCTCCTTTATTTATCTATAAGTATGTATTATTTATTACCTTAGTATGTTTCTATCTTACGTTCGTAAATCAATATTTTTTAGGGTTCCGTAGTCAACAAGGAACCCTTATAGTTTCGCCATGTCCGTCCGTCTGTCTGTCCGTCTTCGGCTTAGCTCAGTAATCATTCCTTCTAGAAAACTATGATTCGCCATGGATATAAATCAATCACGCCGACAAAACAGTACAATAAAATTTTGAAAAATATTTTTTTTAGGGTTTTTCCCCTACACCTAAAGCGGGGATGTCAGTTTTTTTCTCATCAAACCCATAAGCATGGGTTTGATGTGAAAAATGTAGAAAAATGGTGAATTTGTAATATTTTTTAAAACCATTTTTCAAATTAGTAATTCGTCTGCGAGATATGGTGCTTTAAAGCCTTAATTTTAGTTCGAGTCATGTGTGTCTCCCCCCCCCCCCCCCCCCCCCTCCTGCCGGCTAAATGGCTACTACTAGGGATTAGAAAAAAATCGTGGTAGTAGTACATATAATTAATTTAAAAGGAAAATGTCTACGACAACGCGACAGATGACAGCGGTCGGTGTGCGGTCGCGCGGAGCGCGGGATTCCTTCCACCGGCACTAGCTCTGACGGCGGCGACAACAACGCTCGCGTCTAATATTTGTATACTTATTTTTGCCTACATGAACGTAAAAGCTTTACATAGTTTTCTTTAGCCCTTAATAGCCCGCTAACAAAAACTATCACGAACAAGTAGGCATAAGTAGTTACCGAGTAATAGTCGACCAACTTAAGACTGCGCCGAGCTTTTGACGCGGGCACCGATTTGGCATTTGCACCTGTGTGTGCGTCATCACGCACACTACCGCCGGCTCGCTCGATCGGTACGGTCGGTCACAAGCTAAATGTTAGTAGCTCATCATTCTCTAATAATAAATCTCAACTCCGCGTATAAAACCGTGGATGGTATAAGGAATAAAATACAAAACGCAATTATTATTTTTATTGAAATTTGTCCGTTAACTAAGGAAAAGAAAAAAATAAGCAAAGTAATAATAACGCAGTGTTACCGGTGGACTAGTGTTGGAATTGAATTAGCAATCAGCAGTGGCGTGCACAGTTTTTAGACAGGGTAGACAAAAAAATAGCCAATCTAGCCAAGTCCACGAAAAGCTAGCTCTTGTTTCTCCAAAAAAAACAAAAATATCAATGAGTGAAAATATTGTTGATTTCGGCCATTGAGTCCGTTTCAAAAGATTCCTGTAATAAGATTAAAAAGTATGTACATATAAATTTAAGTAGAGCATTTAAAATAGTAAGTTTCCATTTTTGCCATTTTGGCCATGGATTCGTCATGTCCGTCTGTCTGTCTATCCGTCCGTATGTCACAGAATTGTTTTTGTAAGTTGCGAATCCAACTCGACTACAGATTGAAAAATCAACTTACTGTAAAGTCTTTAGTTGACACGGAATGTTCGTTCTGGACCTTTTCCTCACGACGATTCCTAAAAACAGTGTGTTCAACTCTCGTGTTGAATATAGATTTTCGTATGGTAACTTTAAATATAACTTCCGTTTATGTAGGGCAACACTATAGGATAACTACTTCCTGTGGCCATTACTACTACAATTTTCTGCTTTTGAAGTCGCACGCGCTGCGCCTAATTTATCGTAATTTCATATAAAGATCGCGCTTTCCATATTATAAGTTAAAAGTTCTATTCTTAAAGAGTGCACGTCACATCAAGAGAGTGTGGGCTGTGTCTTTGAGGTATCTTTAGGCGAAGACCGGTGGTAAGTCAGATCTGCACGCCCGTTTTAGTAGCTGAGAGTGCCTTCAGAGAACGGGAAGCCCTTAGGAGGCTCCAGACCTGGACACTTCAGGTATGTGATTGTGCACTTTATACTCTATCGCGTTTTGTCAAAATTAAAAGTTATTAACGTGTTTCTCGTATTCTCGGATTTCCATGATTTCAGTCTTTTTACAGTACAACTTAATTTATCGCGTTTAAAAACATTGGTCCTTCGGCCGTATTGTGAAAAGTGACCTATTTTAGGCTGAATTCATTAAAATCATAATTTTCGCGTTGTAAAATTTTGATAAAAAAGTTGAGGGTAAACTTTTAATTGTGTGTATAATGGCGGACAGGAAGTGTTAATCTTTAGTGTGTAGTAGTTATTTTAGTTGGTAGCATTGTGATAGGTCGTTTCATAGACGAATCTCCTTAATTCCGTTCATTCATTCAGTGCTTTTCTGGCGTATGGCAACGTGTAGGTGTCAAGAGTCGAGCTGTCAGTGTCAAGTGGAAGTTTCGTTGTTTCACATCGACATTGTAAACAAGACCACTAGTTTGTCGGTTTTCGTTAGTTTTTCGCTTATACTTTAGTTGAATTGTGATCAAGATGCCGGACAGCGAAGCAAACAGTGATGCTAAGCCAAATATGAGCAGGGTTGAGCGAGATTACGCTATGATGAGAATAGAATTGATTCACGGAACGGATTTAGTAGGTTATGTCGAATCCGATGTAAATTTAATCGCCGCGGATTTCCACCGAGCTCAAAGGGAAGTGATAGCAAATAGTGAAGACTGCAGTGCAGAATTTCCTGTCACTACAGATTTTGAAATGAAACATAAGTCAATTTTGTCGCGGTTACGAGAGCGCGCGCCGGTAGTTAAAACAATAAGTGATAGTTGTGAAAGTGTTGCCGCGAAGTTGCCAAAGATTCAAATCAAGCCGTTCGATAGCAAATTAGAGAACTGGTTGTCGTTTAGCCAGTTGTTTGAATCTTTAATTCACAAACGTAACATTTCAAACATTGAAAAACTACACTACTTGCTAACCAGCGTTCAAGGTAAGGCTCTAGATTTGATCAAGAATTATCCTATATCAGACGAGAGTTACTTTGATGCCTATAATGCCTTAAGTGAGTATTATAATAGAAAACGACAGATTGCATTTAGTTATTATGAAAAAATGCTGTTGTGTGAGCAAGTTAAATCAAAATCTGGAGTTGAAATGGAGAAAGTGAATCGAACCTTTAGGGAAACTTTACAAGTGTTAGAAAAGCTTGGCCTGCCAGATAAAAACTTTATGCTGGTTCATTTATTGTGGTCTAAGCTCGACAAATCTACCCGTGAAGCATTCTTATTGGAATTTAACTCCAATGATATTCCAAAGTTTGAGATATTGCAAGAATTTGTGGAGAAACAAATTCGAGCATTGGATGCATCAGATTTAAAGTGCTCAAACAATAATTTACAAAATAAAGTGCATACTAATGCAACTTATAATCAGAGGAAATCAAAGGTAACTCTTGTCACCACTTCTAGTATGTGTGAATTCTGTACTGACCAGCATAGTTTGGAATGCTGTGAAAAATTTATAAAATTAGGTACTGATGCGCGATTTAAATTTGTGAAATCTAGGGGCTTGTGTGTTTGTTGTTTTTCGAGTAACCATAAGGTGAAGCAGTGCCAAAAGGCATCGCGTTGTGGTGTGTGTGGGTATTCGCACCATACGCTGCTACATTTTAACAAGATTGATTCATCGGCTCCGGATGCTGATGTGTCATCAAAACTTGTTGCTAGTGGTTCATCCACCAACAATGTCACTTTGACATCCGCATCCAATAATAATGTGGTGTTGTTTGCTACTGCTCGGGTAGCGGTGCGGGATAGTTCTGGCCAATACCAGCAAGCTCGTGCATTGTTGGACTGTGCAAGTGCAAGCAATTTTATATCACAAGCTTGTGCGAAGCGGCTTGGACTAGATATACATCAGACAGGTGAATCAGTTTCTGGGATTGGAAATTCAGTAGCTAAACCACATGGGTCATTGTCGTGTTCCATTAAACCAAACGGAACAAATTTAATTAATTTTGATTGTGAAGCACTAGTGCTTCCCTCTATCTGCGCTGATCAACCCTGTTTTTCGGTTAGAACTTCAGAGTGGTCTCATATTAAGAATCTTACTCTTGCTGATCCTGAGTTTGGTGATCCTGGACCAATCGACTTACTGCTTAATGCAGACATCTTCGCTTCATCGTTGCTGAGTGGTCGGAGTCAGGGATGTCCGGGTCAGCCAAAAGCTATTGAGACTCTATTTGGATGGGTCATCATGGGTGGATGCGATGAGAGCCATTCACAATCTTTCAAAACTTGTCGTCGGAAAGATTGTTTTTTCGTGTCGAATTCTTCGCAATCAAATTTGTCGTTGGATAGTTCTCTAAAAAGGTTCTGGGAGTTAGAAAATGTTAGTAGCCCTAGTAAACCAGTCTTGTCGAAAGAGGACCAACTTTGTGAAGATACCTTCGTTAATAAATTCTGTCGTACGAGTGAAGGCCGTTTCGAGGTGCCCCTTCCTTTCGTTGATCCTACGAATAAGCCTATATTCTCGGACACTCGTGAAATCGCTATGCGCAGACTCTTTTCCTTAGAACGCAAGCTTGCTAGACATGCAGATTTTCGTAAAGCTTACGTTTCATTCATGGATGAATACGAGTCTAGCGGTCATATGGAGGAGGTAGAGCCTCCCCCAAGTAGTGTTGGGAAATTTTACTATATCCCTCATTTTGCAATCCTTCGACCAGCGTCTGTCAGTACGCCTCTACGTTGTGTCTTCGACGCTAGCTGTCGCGATAGCAACGGTATATCGCTAAACGATACGCTTCTGGCGGGTCCTAAGCTGCAAACAAATATCTTTGATATTCTTACCAGATTTCGGTGGCATAAAGTGGTTTTCACAGGTGACATTAAAGCCATGTACCGTCAGATTGTCGTGCCGGGAGAGGATGCTGAATACCAGAGGATTTTATGGCGTCAATCCACTGACAGCCCGGTTAAGGATTATATGCTGCGCACGGTCTCATACGGAGTAAAGTCCGCTCCCTACCAGGCTCTTCGAAGTATCGCGCAGTTAGCTAAGGATTCCGCAGCCGACTATCCTGACTGTTCGCCAGTTTTGGACAGAGACATTTATGTTGATGATGTTGTCACAGGCGCTGACTCTATCGAGAAGGCTCTACAAATAAGATCAGACCTTTCTGAGATATTGTCGTCGGGTGGGTTCCATCTAAGAAAATGGACCTCCAATCATAAAGGCTTTATCGCTGATCTTCCTGCCACTGAGTTGTACTCGAGTGATTTTAAATGTTTTGACGAACTTTCAGAATTGTCGCTTAAAATATTAGGTTTATCGTGGCGTCCACAAACAGATTCGTTCCAGTTTGAGGTTACTACTCCCAATGACCAGAGGTGTACTAAGCGTATGATCCTTTCGCACATCGCACGCATTTATGATCCTTTAGGATTCTTGTGTCCAGCGTCGTTTCATGCGAAATATTTGATGCAGGTTTTGTGGTCATCGGGGGTCCAATGGGATGATGACGTGCCAGAAGCAATAGCTTCGGAATGGATGCGTTTCAAATCGCAACTGGCGTTGTTAAAATCTGTCGTTATTCCCCGACGCATTGTTTATTCTTTTGTTTCGTTGCAGCTCCACGGATATTGTGACGCGTCTGAGCGTGGATATGCGGCCGTCATTTACTGCCGGGCGGTCAGTGCAGAAGGCTCTACATTTGTAGAGTTCTGTTGCGCGAAATCTAGAGTCGCGCCTCTGCATAAGCAGTCCATACCACGCCTGGAGCTTCAATCTGCCGTGCTTCTGTCAGATCTAATGCTGTCGGTGAAGGAGGCTTTAAGACCTCTACATAATGTCTCGGAAATATTCGCCTGGTCCGATTCAAGCGTAGCTTTGGCTTGGATCCAGTCGTGCCCGTCGCGCTGGAAAACGTTCTTGGCCAATAGAGTAAGCCATATACAGGATATTATCGCTCCTGATCGCTGGCGCCACGTGAGCACTCTACATAACCCCGCCGACGTTGGGTCCAGAGGTTTGTTGCCCGAAGATCTTGTCGAATGTGATCTTTGGTGGCGAGGTCCCTCCTGGCTCCTAAAAGAGGAAAAGGACTGGCCTCGGTCTACTTTGACTGGGCCACCAAATAGCTCTGTCGCAGACGAGCAACGACTTTGTAGTCTGGTTGTTGGAAGCGATCCTCACTTAATTGACGAACTCCTCAACAGGTTCTCCTCGCTTTTCACTTTAAAGCGTGTGTTAGCCCACTGTTTCCGTTTCCTACGGTCGTTGAAGGATGGAAAGATTGTCGGATCTCTACAGTCGTCTGAAACGACTGCGGCTCTCATGTTTTTAGTAAAACATGTGCAGCTTACTACGTTCGGTGTAGAGATCAATCACTTGAGAGAGGGTCGTTTGAATTCATTGCCAAAGTGTTTGCGCAAGCTCTCGTTGTTTATTGACACCGCGGGTATTGTCAGGGTGGGCGGTCGCTTAGTCAATTCTCCAATCAAATATTCGATAAAGCACCCCATACTGTTGCCTCGCTCCCATAGATTAACGGTTTTAATCATTGACGAATATCATAAAAGATTTCTACACCCCGGTGCTCAAACTTTACAGAATTTACTTTCGCAATCATTTTGGATTCTGTCGCCCAAGCGAGCCATTCAGGCCGTGATCAGTGGTTGTGTTAAATGCTTTCGTGTCAACCCTTCGCCGGCTTCAGCGCCTCTAATGGGAAATCTTCCTCTTTGTCGTATTTCTCAAATAAAACCCTTTTCGAGTGTCGCCATTGACTATGGAGGCCCATTTGATATAGCTTTCGGACGTGGACGAGGCGCTAGAACATACAAAGGCTACATTTGCGTATTCGTTTGCACCAGCACTAAGGCTATCCATATAGAACTTGCTTCGGAATTATCGACGGAAGCCTTCCTTTGTGCGTTAAAGCGATTTGTCGCACGTCGTGGACGGTGTAGCAATATTGTCTCTGATCAGGGTCGCAACTTCGTTGGGGCAAGTAATTATCTTGGTTCCATTATGAAGAGCGCCGCTGATGCACAAGAGATTAAATTTTCATTTAATCCACCGGGTAGCCCGCACTTCAACGGCCTAGCAGAGGCTGGGATCCGCTCGGTCAAGACGCATCTCGCTCGAGTCGTCGGGAATCAAAGGTTAACCTTCGAGGAATTTTACACCGTCCTCACACAAATCGAAGCAATGCTTAACTCGCGTCCATTGACGCCTCTAAGTTCAGATACAAACGACCTGTCGGCGCTTAGCCCTGGACATTTTCTTACCTTAGAGCCTTTGTCGATTATTCCTGAAGAGAACTTTGTTGAACAAAAGATTAGTGTTTGTCATCGATGGAAGCTGATCCAAAAAATGCATCAAGACTTTTGGCGCAGATGGCATGCGGAGTACGTACACACACTTCAACAAAGGACTAAATGGAATAAGGTTAACACAAACATTGTCGTTGGTACTTTGGTCTTGTTAGTCAATGAACAGACAAGCCCGTTAAAATGGCCTTTAGGTCGCATCTCAGCTCTACACCCGGGAGCGGATGGTGTATGTAGAGTCGTCACGGTCAAGACGGCCACTGGTCAGTACAGAAGGCCAGTCGTGAAACTGTGCCCACTGCCACTGGCTAACTAATGTTTATCGATTTTAACTTAAGAGTCATAGTTTTAAGTAATCTGTCTAGTTTTTAACGTTTATTCGTATCGTAAATACTGCTTATTTAGGTGAGCGGAATGTTCAACTCTCGTGTTGAATATAGATTTTCGTATGGTAACTTTAAATATAACTTCCGTTTATGTAGGGCAACACTATAGGATAACTACTTCCTGTGGCCATTACTACTACAATTTTCTGCTTTTGAAGTCGCACGCGCTGCGCCTAATTTATCGTAATTTCATATAAAGATCGCGCTTTCCATATTATAAGTTAAAAGTTCTATTCTTAAAGAGTGCACGTCACATCAAGAGAGTGTGGGCTGTGTCTTTGAGGTATCTTTAGGCGAAGACCGGTGGTAAGTCAGATCTGCACGCCCGTTTTAGTAGCTGAGTGTGCCTTCAGAGAACGGGAAGCCCTTAGGAGGCTCCAGACCTGGACACTTCAGGTATGTGATTGTGCACTTTATACTCTATCGCGTTTTGTCAAAATTAAAAGTTATTAACGTGTTTCTCGTATTCTCGGATTTCCATGATTTCAGTCTTTTTACAGTACAACTTAATTTATCGCGTTTAAAAACACAGTGCAAAACATAGTAATGTTGATAATGTTGATATTAGCTAGTTTTTTTAGTGTTAAATATATTGTAACCTCTTTATTATTTGAAAACAAAACCTTACCACAGATTCATTGAGTGCCGTAACATTGGACGCTGCACTTTTTCCATTCTCATTTTTTGTTCCCAATACTCCAATCGGATTATTCGATGATTTCTAAAAACATAATTAGTAATAAGTACATTGAAAATAAGAAATTTCTTATTATCTACCAAATATCTGCTTATCTGCTTAATACAGGGTGTACCAAAAATGATAAGAAAAAACAGAAAAAAAAATCTGACGCGTTTTTTTTTTACCTTAGTATGGAGCGTTGGTCGACTGGGGCGACAAGCTTCATAGAAATGTAAAAAAGCGTCAATTTTTTTTTTCTGTTTTTTCTTATCAGAACACGATACCTGTTAAGCCCTTGATCGGTTCATACCCCATTTTTGTTACACTTTGTATAATGCCAAAAGTATTAAAAAAAAATACTTACATTGGAATTTCCTAATTCATTTTGTCTCTTTGTTCGTGCAATAGAAGCAAGAAGCCGTTTGTTGAAATACTTAGGGGCATTTTTACGTGTATTATATCTTTCCTTGCGTCTTCCCATTTTAAGGGCTCCCATACGCCAATGACGTTCGATCTGAATCCCTTACTTTTCTAATGTCTTTTGTAGCTTATTATATTAAGACCAACGGCTTTAAGTAATATATTATCCCATATTTACTTCAAAGTTCATTGTTTTCGAGATGTTTGGCATCAAAGTTGAACAATTATAGGCCAAAAAACTGGTTTTTTGGCCATAACTTTTGTGTTAATTAGTTTAAATTGAAAACCCTAGACACGTTTTCAGAGACGTCATAGATGAACCCATTTGTAGATGTCGTATTATATTAGATCTTTCTCTTCAATAGTGTAGTGTAGTAGTAATCTTTCACGAAATAAGTGTTTTTAGACAATGTTTAAAACCGATAGCCGTTTGACTTATAATTCTATCTGTAGTCCAAAAGTAGGAGATACGATTATAACTCGGCAAAAATCGATGAAAACCTCGGGTACTTAACCCCTTAAGTAAAACAATAAATAGTTGATGCACCATCAATAGGTTAAATGTTTCCTGAGAAAAAACATATTATTGTAATTATCCCGTCGGTTACATTATCACTAAATGTTGGACACGTATGTTTTCTTTTGTCAAGGAAAAAAAATGACAGAAAAAGCACGTCAAAGTTCAGAGGTGCGGACTCGTGACGTCAGTTGTGGTAAAAAATATGGCACGGCGTGACGTCACGCGGAACTTTAACTTCTTCATTACTTTTTTTTTAATTGAAAACATGTCTAATATTTTTTTGATTTAATAACTGACTATACAGGAATAAGCTAACGAGCTTGAATTTGAAATCGACTATCTTAGCCCCTTCCATCATATAGTTCCACCAGCCATCTTCCGGCTTCGTCATGAGACCCTCGCCATCATGTTTAATGGTAAGTAGTGACGATAACAAAGCAAACGAGCCCAAACTCTTCTATCTTAGCCCCTTCCATCATAGAGTTCCACCAGCCATCTTCCGGTTTCGTCATGAGAGGTGAGGGCACCATCATGTTTAATGGTAAGTACTGAAGATAACAAAGCAAACGAGCCCAAAGTCGACTATCTTAGCCCCTTCCATCATAGAGTTCCACCAGCCATTTTCCGGCTTCGTCATGAGACCCTCGCCATCATGTTTAATGGTAAGTACTGACGATAACAAAGCAAACGAGCCCAAACTCGACTGTCTTAGCCCCTTCCATCATAGAGTTCCACCAGCCATCTTCCGGCTCCGTTATGAGATCCTCGCCATCAGTTCTCGTTGCTCCTGAGGGGCAATCACGTAACGTTTCGAACGCGCGTCAGGTAGATCCTACTCTCATTTTTCCATATAAAAATTGGCATTTAGATCTAAACTGAGACGCGTACAATGCGTTACGTGATCGACCTTCTTAGAAGCTTATAATATCAAAAATAATACTTACCCTGTTTTGCTGCGTATTACTGCTGTATTCATACACAATTGACATCGAAGTATTTTTAAGTGTCACAGCGCCGCATTGAGACGTGCCCTCTCTCTGAGCTCTCGGGGGTGACTGAATATGTCATGCGTTGCTCGCGTATTATATTTCATCATTTTGTTCCATAGTAATTTTATATGGTGGATTTGAAGGGCGTTTTAAAAAAATCATAAGTAAATAACCAAAGCACTTTGAAATGTTAGGATTGCATTCTATTGTAGTTAATACATTGGAGATTCGTTTGAGTAGGATTATGAAACTAAAGTATTATTTTTTTTATTCAATTTTACCTAAACGCCGACACACGTTCTTCTCATTTTTTGTGCAACTTTATGGAATTGTATTTATTAAACTGTAGATAATTTGAGAATATTTATAGTATATTATTGTAGACTCACGCTTTGTGATTATAATTACATATAATTTATATTTGATTGTAAAGAATTGTGAACTCCACCGTCGGAACGGTGACTGCCGTTTTTGCCGATTATGCTCGGCGCAGTCTTAATGTGTAATTGAAAAGGCCAATTTCCGTACAAATTCGGACGACGCAACGCACCGCACATCGATGTAACTAAGACAGACCGGCAACTACGGAACCCTACACTGTGCGAGGCCCGACACGCACTTGGCCGGTTTTTTTGTTTTACCCATCACACTCAATTTAAACGCATTTGAAATTTTAATCTGAACTAAAGGAACGTCATACTTTTCAACACAAATTCCTAAAAGAATTTCCGTCACAGAAGGAGCCACGGTGTCTGTAAATGCGAGCGAACGTTCTATTAAACCAAGGAAATCCTGCAATATTTTACATAAGTCTGTTATTTGTATGCACTCGTCCTCTTTGTTAGAACTTTATTATGCATTGAATTGTAACGGATAGGAAATCTAGGAAGCGGCTTTAAAATCAAACGCACGTAGCATAAGTTTTGCGATCTCGAGATTGTATCAGTCGTACTGTTCGATGCACTGAAAGGGGCTATTCAACGTGATACGATCGATTATATTACTTATACGTAATAAATACTTTATTGTATACAAGACACTGGTAAAAATACAGACCAAATAGGTTTAGTAGGTACAAAGTCGAACGTGTCCCTGTAAGAGATATCTTCCAGTTAACATTTAAGTAATTGAGACAAGATCAAGAAATAAAAGATAGACGTGTACAGACTTATTTACCTCTATACAGTAAATTAGTCTTAATACATATACTTAAAGCTAGTACAAATATATTAAAATATTATACACATACTATAAATAAATAAATATACCTACAAAATATACAAACAGTATCCAATTAAATCACGAGTCATTGGAGAGCCAACACCATTTCAGTTTTTCCTTTGGTGATGCCACGGACTGGGACTGTCTTAATCATTCCACAACTTCACAGCGCGCACTGTGAGTGACTGAGAAAATGTGCGCGTCTTATTAGACGCTATTGTAAATTTGCAAGGGTGAGGTTAGCGCTCGCCCTCAAACGGTGAAAGCCGCCGACATCCATATAAGTACAATTTTCAGATAAATACGGAAGGAAGCAAAGAGAATTGAAGAGTAGATACGTTAAAAAGTAAGAATGTGCCCATCTCTTCGCCGACGGGTCGGTAACGGATACAAAAATGGAGAGAACCTATTTGATGTTGCTATTCATATACCCGTATAATATGCATAAAATGTTACTTTTTCTCGACGAAATTAGAGAATGATAATTATTTCCTATGATAAATAGTGAATATGGGGACAAAAAAATAATAGTTTGCCTGAATTAAACTGAAGTGTGTGTTCAGGGTAGATAGTAACACGCGACTTGGGTAAGAACTGTTTTATTAGAGCAAATAAATGGCTTTTATAGTAATCCTTTGCTCTAAACTAATAACAGATGGGATGGAAACAGATGGAAAATGCGAAGGTACAAAGTACAAGGTTGTGGGCTCACATATGTTACAGGAGTGTGTGTTTTAAATTGTTATGATTTATTATGTAATTACGAATAGAAAATAGGTATTCATTGTCTATCAGCTGTGACCCTCACTACAAAACCATTAAAAGTGAGAGAAATAATAGTAAACTTATGTGTAAATGCTTCATTAGCAGTCTCTTCCTACTACCTTCCTAATACAATTTTACGTATACTGGAACTAATAATTAATGTGTTACCAAGTAACTGCCGTTCCCATAATCAAACTGTAACATGTAGATATCATTAGTATTAGTAGCATTAGTAGATATCGCCCATACAATCCGATAAAATTCCGTTTAAATTAAATTTATTTTTTGCCTAAAATTCATCTTTAGGCAATCCTCTAGTTGTATACTCTAAACTCTTTCATAGCTTTTTTTTGTTCCGCGTGGCGCATCGACATTTTTTACGCGCCCCTGGTAGATCAACTTTGCGCACGACTATCGCATCAAATGTATGTAGGAATGCTGAGTGATAGACGATGGAATGGAAGAGTGAGGCTGGATCAGAGTAGAATGAACGAAGGAACGAATGATGAATTAGATTGACACAGGACGATTAACGAGAAACTGATTTTTGAGAATATCGCTTACTAGTTAGTTAGTTAGTTAGTTAGTTTTACTGGGCTTTTTCCGCAAGTCGACATCCATTGTGCCTATTTTGCGTAAAATGGTGGGGTAGCGCTACTCTAACCACCCCAGCTCCTCTACAAAGTTGGTGGAGTGCCTTTGTGTTCCTGACTGCGTTCCGTAGTGTGTCTGGAGACCCTAGGTGCTTTTTCCTGTATACTTCTACCTGCTTGCAGTCCAGTAGAATATGTTTGGTCGTTTCCTCCGCCTCCATGCAGGCTCTGCACATGGGGCTGTCTGTGATACCCATGTTGTACAGTTGTCTGTTCAGAGTGTTATGTCCTGTTATTATTCCTACTATCTTGCTTAGTTGGTTTCTATGTGTCCTCAGTAGTGCGGTTGTGAGTTTGTTGTCGCGTTTTGACAGAATCTCTTTGGTCTGTCTGCATGTGTCTATATCCTCCCAGTATCTTTGGTTTAGGTCTTTGGTGTATAGGTCAAGTTGATTGAATATATAGCTTTGTGGCAGGGGTAAGATTGGTTCCGGTCCGTATGCCGCCGTTTCTGAGCCTTTCCTGGCCAGTTCGTCCGCTGCATCGTTTCCTCTTGAGCCACTATGCCCCTTGATCCATTGTATGGTAACGTTGTTTTTGTCTGCGCACACCTCTGTTAAGTTTTGGTGGCATTCGTATATCAAGCTAGATGTGATGTTATCACTGTTCAATGCTTGTAGTACCGATTTACTGTCTGAGAGTATCCGTATGTTTGTGTTCTCAACTTTTCGTCTCTTTATGGCATTGCAGGCTTCAATTATCCCTACGCATTCAGCCTGGAATACCGTGTTTTGTTCACCTAGTGGTTTGGATATGTGTATGTTTAAGTCCTCTGAGAACAAATACGGGAACGGGATGTGGAGTGCCACATCCCGTTCCCGTATTTGTTTTCGAACCATCTGTGAAGATTCTGAGGTCTGTTTGGTTTAGCCCCTCCCTCGAGTCTTCTGTTAGTAATATGCCGTAGCCTTTCTTGAAGACTGCAGTTCTCAGTATTTTATCGATTGGAGCCTCCATAATAGGGAGGCTTTTGATCAGTCTGTTGTGAATCTTCGTGTGTGGTGTGTTTAGTTTTGTCCGTAGGTTGAGGTTTTTTAGGCGTATTGCCGTCGCAGCCGCTTCCTTTTGTATGTGCATGTGTAAAGGTAGGAGTCCTAGCATTATTTCTAGTGCTGCTGTTGGGGTTGTTCTCATGCATCCCGTAGCCGCCACACATGCTAGTCTTTGTGCTTTCTGGATTTTGGTAATTGCACTCGTGGTTTGGGTACGGGGCCACCATACTATGGCACCATAGCTTATCATTGGTACTATCACCATTTTGTACAGCCACAGTATGATGTGGGGAGCCAGGCCCCATTTCTTCCCCACCATCCTTCTGCATTGCCAGAAGGCTACTGTTGCTTTGTTTAGTCTCTTGTCTAGGTGTTTGCTCCAATGAAGTTTGTCGTCTAGTGTGTGAAATATCTAGATATTTCACCTCCTTCGAGAGTGTTAGTTTTGTGCCAAATAGTGTTGGCATTTCGTAGGTACCCAATTTACGTTTATTTGTGAAGAGAATTGTGTCGGTTTTCTTTGGGTTTACCGATAGGTCATTCTCCTTGCACCATTTCTCTATTATTTTCAGTGCTGTTTGTGTTAGTGTGCTTGTGATCAGGCCGTCGTCCGCATATCCTATCGTTAGGAAGCGGTTATTGTTTAGTTTCGTTATTAGGTCGTTTACTACCAGGTTCCACAGCAGTGGCGAGAGGACGCCTCCTTGAGGGCATCCTCTTATGTCTAGTGCCTGGTGGCTTTGGTTTTCGGATAGTTTTATAATTCTTTTCTTTAGCATGTTCATAATCCATTCTATGAGCAGCTGTTCGGTTTTATGTCTTTCTAGTGCTTGTTTTATACTGCTAAAGTTGTTCCTGTCGAACGCACCCTCTATATCAATGAAGGTGCCTAGACAGGAGTTCTTTCTAGCGAGCGCGGCTTCTATGTTGGTTACTACAGCATGAAGGGCTCGATTTACCTTGGCTGTAGGCATGTTGGTTTGGGTGTATCTTTATGTTCTTAAGGGCCGTGTCTTTTAAGTCCCTGTCGCAGAGTCTCTCCAGGGTCTTTAACATGAAAGAGGTTAGGCTTATGGGTCTAAAGGATTTTGGGTCTGAGTAGTCACTCTTCCCCGGTTTCGGTAAGAATATTACTTTTACCTCTCTCCATTTTGTTGGTATGTATCTGTATGCAATGCAACTGCATAGTAGGTTCGATAGATGTTCGATTAGCTTATGTCCTCCCCACTTTAGTAAGGCAGGGTAGATACCGTCTAGACCTGGTGATTTGTAGTTGTCAAAACTATTTATCGCCCAGGTCGTTTTGTTTTCCTCTGTTATTCGTTCTGCTATCTTCCACTCGTTATCTTTTGGATGAAAGTTCTCCTCCTGGTCTGCCCAGGTTTGTACGTCAACTACCTTGCACCCCGGGAAGTGGGTTTCCACCAATAGACTTTCATTCTCAGATGGATTGCTGGTGGTGGTATTGTCTGGTCTTCTCAGTGTGCCCAGTAGTTGACTGGGTTGGCTGGCTAGTATCTTCCTTGTTCTGTTGGCTTGTGTGCTACTGGATATGTTGTCACAGAAGTTCCGCCATGATGCAGATCTTCTGTATCTTATTCTCTTTTCGTAATTGGCTTTGACCGTTTTATATTTGTCCCAGTCATCTTCAGCTTTTGTATTTATTGCTCTGTTCAGTAGTCTTCTCATTTTGGTTCTCATCCGCTCCATTTCCGAGCCCCACCAGTCAGAGTTTGCGTTATTGCCACTGGCTGGTGGTGTCGATAATGGGCATGTGTTCTCATAACTCTCTGTTATATGTTGCGTGAGTCTGTTTATCTGTTCCTCCAGTTTTGTGGTGTTGTGAGGCCTGTGTGTGTTTATGTTATTGTCTAGTTTACCTACCAGAATCTCCTTGTATGCCTCAACGTCTGTGCGTCTCGGATTTCTTCTGGGTGTTGGTTTGGTTGTGTCGGCTGTGAGGTCATAACGGATCCACCTGTGGTCGAAGCACGATAGCTCGTCCGACACATGCCAGTTGGATACGTGTTGAGCTGCTAGCCCTGTGCTTAAAGTAATGTCAATTATAGTGTTACATCTGCGAGTGACAAATGTAGGTTTTGCTCCTGTGTTTAGGATGTCCAGGGTAGTAGTCATTAGGTATTCAACAATATAGTTACCTCTTTTGTTGTTTGTTTCCATTCCCCATAGGTTGTGGTGACCGTTGCTGTCCGCCGAGACGACCAGCTCCAGCCCTTTGTGTTCGCAGTAGCGGATAAGGTTGTTCATTTCCATAGGAGGGGGTTTGTCCTCAGCCGCCATATAGACGGATGCGAGAACTATCTCCGGTATGCTTGAGTTTTGTGTTCTGAGGAGTTTTATAGCACACACGTCTCTGGAACAGAATTCAGTTAGTGGTTGTGCTATTATGTTACGAGATATGTATACATGTCCTAGGTTTATTTTGTGTATTGTATATTCATTTACCTCCGGTGTTGCAGAGGCCGTTTATACGTGTGTTCCTGACCCACGGCTCTTGGATCAGGATGATTGGTGTATTGTTAACCTCCAGCCACCGTCGAAGTTGCTATGCTATCGCTTACTAATTAAATAGTTAATATTGTAAATCTTGGTTGCGGGTTGGAAATAAAAGTACCTAAAACTATATAAAGAAAGTGGTTTTATTGAAGATAATACTACATGTATGTGTGCGTGCGCTATGCAGGTTCAATTTTTTTGGCATGTGTCACGGTAGTCGCAAACCGCTGGTCCAAGCTGGACTGGTCCGCAGTCCAAGTTGGCTCAGTTCGGGTTGCACAGGGCGGTTCCACAACGCTTCGGGACTTTCGGGAGCTCAAATACCGCGAGCCATTCGGTTGCCTCTCGGTCTCTGAAACTACGCGTAGTATTGCTTTAACTAATAGGGACTTATTTGGCCTGACACATTTTTTTAGGGTTCCGTAGTCGACTAGGAACCCTTATAGTTTCGCTTTGTCTGTCCGTCCGTCCGCGGATAATCTCAGTAACCGCTAGCACTAGAAAGCTGAAATTTGGTACTAATATGTATATCAATCACGCCGACAGTGGTAAAATAGAAAGTGTATTTTTTTTATTAGGATTCCACCCCTATACGTAATGTGGGGAGTGTTTTTAGTTTAGTTTCATTTCAACCCTAACGTGTGATATATTGTTGGATAGGTATTTAAAAATGAATAGGGGGTTTGCTAAAATTATTTTTTGATAATGTTAATATTTTCGGAGATAATCGCTCCAGAAGTATAAAAATGTGCCCCCCCCCCCCCCCTCTAACTTTTGAACCATAAGTTTTAATAAGTTTAGGCCCATTTCTTTACTTTCAATAATCGTAAAAATCTTTGAAAAATGTTTAGCTGACCGTATAGAAGGGAACATGAATAATAACTCCTTTATATCATTGAAACAATTTGGATTTCTCAAAGGCAAAGATACAATCTCGGCAATGACTAGGCTTATCTCTGAGGTAAAGAATTATCTCAATCAGAATATAAAGTGTGCAGGAATATTCTGTGATTTAAGTAAAGCGTTTGACTGCGTCGATCACAATATACTTCTTTACAAATTAGAATACTATGGTTTTCGTGGCCCTGTTCTCAATTTGCTATCCTCTTATCTATCCGGACGTAGACAATTTGTTGAAATTAAATGCTCAGACAACAGGGGACGTCAACACACCTATAAATCGGATGAAGGCATTCTAACACGTGGCGTTCCACAGGGTTCTGTTCTGGGTCCTCTGCTGTTTACAATATTTATTAATGACTTGCCTGACAATATCTATAATGGATCCCCGTACCTATATGCTGACGATACCAGCCTTATTATTGGTGCAAAAAATTACTCGGATCTAAAAGAAGTAACCAAATGTGTCTGGGAAGATTTAACTGCATGGTTTTCCGCAAAGGGCTTATCGCTGAACCAAGATAAATGTTATTACATGATTTTTAACTCTGAAGATTGTACTCTGAATCTACCATTTAGTAAATCTGACTCCATCCGTTTCCTGGGTATAGAACTGGGCCCGGCCCTGAAGTGGCATGATCATATAAACTACGTAGTAAAAAGACTAAGGAGCGCATGCTACTCACTAAAATCAATGGCAAAAATGGGTCATACTCAAATTTAGGTTCGCGTCTTTTCCTGTGGACACTATAAAAGTTAAGAGCTACGAAGCCTAATTTTGGTTTGGACTCTTAATCCGCATAAACAGCGTCTCCTCTTATGTCTGACTATTCGATAAAAACCTTATTTATATGCACGTGAGCTCTTAATTATTGACCACAGGAGAGACGAATTTTGCTTATACAGTGTGTTCGGGTGAACCCAGTGTATAAACGAAATTCGTCTCTCCTGTAGTCAATAATTAAGAGCTCATGTGCATATAAATAAGGTTTTTATCGAATAGTAATATAGAAGAGGAGACGCTGTGTATGCGGATTAAGAGTCCAAACCAAAATTAGGCTTCGAAGCCCTTAACTTTTATAATGTCCACAGGAAAGACGCGAACCTAAATTTGAGTATGACCCAAATAAGTGAAAAGCAAACTTTAAAAACTATTTACTTTTCCTATGTTGAGAGTATTATTCGCTATGGTATTGAAGTGTGGGGCAATAGTTCCATCGCTAACAAAATATTATTAATGCAGAAAAAATTTATAAGATTTATTGAAGGTTATTTCCCTGAAACTCATCGGCATCTATTCATAGAAAATAATATATTTACTATCACCGCACTGTATATCTATCATATATGTATGTATGTCTATAAACATTTAAGTTCCTATAAAACTAAAACGGTATGTGAACCCGTTACGGCGCAACTTAGATCTTGCAGTGCCTGAATCTCATTTTGCTAACTACAGAAAGTGCTTTAATTATATTGGTATAAAAATCTACAGTAATCTGGAACCGGACATTAAAAACTACTAATATAAAAGAATTTAGTGGTAAACTGAAATTGTTCTTAAAATGTAGGCCATTCTATAATGTAGATGAATTTTTTGGTAAGATATTTGATTAGGTAAATGCGATTGTAATGACATGACTTACCCTATATATTGACATTGTTATCTTAATGATTCCTGTTTATTTTTTTATTTGTTATTTTAATGATTTTTGTTTAATTTATTTAGATACTGTTTAATTATTGTACATTATTATGTTTTGATTACTTTATACATTTCAATGCTATACTCCTATTACATTTAACAATGTTGTTTATTCTGTTAAGTGATGACATATTATGATTCTTCTTATTCTTACTACTATTAGTTTGACATCTCTAGTCTTATTTAACATTATTCTTGAATACTCTTTTTTATGATTGTTTTTATGCTGTTATATGTATTACTGCATGGATTCATTCCTTATTGGCAATAGTAAAGAAACTGAATTACTGAATTACTGAATTAAAAATATGAAAAAAACCTCAAAGTAGAATTTATAAAAAAATTCTAGGAAAGTTATTTAGAACTTGATAGGTTGAATAGTTTTTGAAAAAAATTACAAAATAATTTCTGAACTAAGTTTGTAATTTAACCGTATAAGCAGGTGTTTGTTGTACCTGTAATTTCTACAAAATCACAATGAAATGACGTGCTTTCAAATAAAGTAAAAAAAACGGTGAAAATCGGTTCACGCAATAAAGAATTATCCCACAAAAATCATCTTTCATACTTTAAGCTTGCGCGCAATAGTTTACTTAATTTGCCGATAGATGTCGCTGTACGCGGAACGCTCACATTGTACATGGCACTGTTAAGATTTTTCCTGATTTAATGGGGTCGGAGCAGGTGCGCCCATACATTAGGTCGAAAATTTGTCGTGCTCGAATTGTCTTAGTTGTGGTCGTTCGTTGTCTAATAATAAAATTGTTCGCCAAGTATTTGCTTGTATTGTTTCAGTCTATAATACATGGTCGATTTGATTTGGGAATTTGAACTCTCTTGCTCATACATTCGGTTCACGGAACGGGCTACGGAACCCTACACTGAGCGTGGCCCGACACGCTCTTGGCCGGTTTTTAATTGTTCAAAAATATAATTCATTTTATTTACACTGATCATAAAACATTCCAATAAATAAATAAATAAATATTATAATAGGGGACAATCTTACACAAATCGAACTAGTCCGCTCAATAATATATAATATAGTAAGCTCAATAATGCTTGTGTTATGGGTACTAGATCACGATATATGTAATAGATATAAATACTTAAATACCTAGAAAATATCCAAGACTTCACACAAATATTTTCCCTTACCGGGGTTCGAACCCAGGACCTTCGGCTTCGTAGGCAGCGTCACTACCCTAACTTGGCTAACAGGGTGTCCATTACTTGCTGAAATTAAGGAGTCCAACATTCAAACGTTTTCCTCATTAAAATGTATTATATATAAATATGCAAAGTATATAGAAGTAAAGCTAGTTTACAACAATTATAGGTTCCAAGTCTCATCATCGTCATCATATCAGCAGAAAGACGTCCACTGCCGACTCCAAAGAGTGCCAAAGTGTCTGGTCCTGCGCCACAAACTATAGTACCCGTTAATTATACCTCAGTAAATCACTGAATGTCTACCATCATTCAGTGACTGTAAACACTGGAATACAAATACAGTAACAACTGTTTTTCTGAGAGTATAATAATAAAGAGTATTAAAGTCCTATAAACGAGCTACGGGTTGACAGCAAGCGGCACCAGCGAAGCGAGTCGACAACACAACACACAACAGTGCCATAACTCAGCGCGCGCGCCCTCTATATGTCACGAGGACAACTATTGACAGCTTGAGGGTTTATTTTAGAAAGACGTAAAAAAGGGGAATCTGTTTAGTATTTGTCGGTCGTATTTGTTTTGACACGTTAAGTTTGGCGCGAGAGGAAGCGAGCAGATGCGTTTAGTATAAAACTCAAAAGACCCGTAATTTCAGTCTCCATGGGCAATCGTCACGTTCCCACCCGTCTAGTTATAATAATCCATAATTCACAACAATTATAATTCAATAACATGCGAAATAGAATGTATACAATCAAAAAAATCCTACTAATATTATAAATGCGAAAGTTTAGATGTTTGGATGTTTGTTACTCAATCACGCTTAAACGGCTGAACCGATTTGAATGAAATTTTGCACGAAGATAGTTTATAGCCTGGATTAAAATATAGGATAGTTTTGATCCCGGGTCCACGCGGACGAAGTCGCGGGCGGAAGCTAGTATATATATAATTTATAAAACATTTCAGTACCATTTTAAAATTAATTTGTTACTCATTATATTGACTACTAGCTTCCGCCCGCGACTTCGTCCGCGTGGACCCGGGATAAAAACTATCCTATATTTTAACCCAGGCTGTAAACTATCTTCGTGCAAAATTTCATTCAAATCGGTTCAGCCGTTTAAGCGTGATTGAGTAACAAACATCCAAACATCCAAATATCCAAACATCTAAACTTTCGCATTTATAATATTAGTAGAATATCAGCTATGTCCTATTCATAAGAGTATTAATATTATTTAAGTATATTCTTTTAAGCCTGTATTCAAAATTTTGTAATAATTATTAAAATTTGCATGCATTAACATATTTTATTTTTATATATATATTTATATTATTGTATGAACCCCCTAAGGGTAAAAGCCTCCTCCAAAGAATTCCATTTTTCTCTATTTTTAGCAGTGTTTGTCCAATTTACATCTGCAATTGACGCTAACTCATTTACTACTTGCGCATACGTATATTAACAAAAAGACCAAGTTGGTAAATGCGTGGTCGATAGAATGAGCTAAAATGTAATCCATCCACAGTCAGGCAATCTCGAAGATCAATCGTGAGCGTCACGATAATAACGTAACTTAAGCATTCTTTTTCGCTAAAAGCTTGTTTCAACTTACTGCAAGGTGCTTATTGCCGAGGTAAATGTTCTACTCGCCTGCGGACATTGTGAATAAAGTATCCGAGAATTTCATTAAACTAGTCAAAACATTAAGACTTCCGCATACCGGAAACAAGATAAAGATAATCTACGTGTCACAGACAGGAACACGCTGGGAGATAATGTGAACACAAAGTGCACAAACGAGGCGCCGTTTTAAACTTGTTCGCAATCTTCTTTAGAGAAATATGTTGTGGTCGAGTTGTTCCCGGGCGCAGTAACGGTGTCTCGAGGTTTGTTTAAAGTTTATAACGAATGTTTACAAAAAAGGCTAGCCCGAGCATCGTGCGTTTCATTGGGTTATACAATTTCCGAGCATTTGTTTTCTCTCTATGACCGTCCTCTGTTATTAAAGTTTTGTCGAGTCTATTGGTCATATTCATAAACCTCTCTCTGTCCATTTATTGTTTTAGTCACGAATAGAATAGAATAGAATAGAATAGAATAGAATAGAATTTTATTGTTTAACCGTGTTACATAGATGGTATAAAATATTACAAGGCCCCAACGGTTACCCATTTCGGGTGTACAATATTTGCTTAAAACTAAGGAAAATATAACTAATATTATTATACATTATTTTTCTTTTAAGACGAAGATTCAAAAAATTCTATCAAAGAATAGAAACCTTTCTTGCTTAACCATGTTAATAAATGGTAATTCTGTACTTATCCCATAAGTGTAACTTATTTAAAACTTTGTTGTAAGAAGAACTATTCTAAAGCAAAAATCGTCTATAAATTGGTATAGGGCTAAATGGATTTCTGTGTGTTTATTTATACACCGTGGGCCCGAGTGACCCAACCAAGTTTAACCATCGATTCCTGACGGTATCACGAGGAAATAATGTTCATGTAATCAACATAGGTCCATAAGATCATATTGATTCAATTATTTTAGTGTTTCTATGTAAAAAAACCTCTTCGATGAGTGACCCATGACAGTTAGGTTCGTTTACATACCCCCACAAGCCTACTCACAACCCCAAATCACAAACAGTTGCGTTCACAATGAAGAGCCATCAACAGAAACATTCGCTTCGCCCAATATCCCTCGAATTGCATCAGTGCATACTGTTTCAAACTTGGAATGTGTTTGTCGAGCTCAGTATAGAATGCAGTCACGCAAAATTTAGTGGATGATGACAGATCACATTTGCATAGCGGTATCGACTACTTGTATGTCATGCAAATGTGATCTGCAAATAGAAAACTGTTAATTGGAAATATAGTTTAAATAAATGCAGTTACCATGATCATCAAACAGTCCACATGGACTAAATTCGTTCAAAACGTACCTATATTATCGCGTTATACACAATTTAGTAACGTTAGTATAAGGCGAACATAGACGTCGTAATTTGGTCTCGCTCGCTCGATAATGTAAGCTCGATATGCTGTGCTTGTCGCCGGCGCGAGGAAACAAATATGCTGACGCGATCGACATCAAAATCAAAGTGATTTGTTAAGATTTCGTTATTGGAAAAGGTTTTCTCCCGAAATGGAAATTTCATATAAAAAGTACCTATTGTCTGTCGCGAGCTGCTAGCTATACTTACCTCTTAAGCTATGAGTCTTGCAATACAGCGGACTTGATACCACTTAATGATTAAATTATAGAAACGTGGTTATAGGGTGTGGGTTGGGTTTTATCCTGTGTGGTGTCGGGTTAGACTAGCAACATCCCTTTATTCCCGTGGGATTTTGCTAGTCGACAATTGCCATATGGATGAAGTGTGATCATTGCAGTAAATTCTATTCATTGTCATATAGGTAAGTAAAGAAAATTACAATATGCTCATTTATAAAGAGAATGTCCTAGCCGAGGGGTAAGGCAGCTACCTGCAATCTGCTCGGGTTCGAACGCCGGCTCATGCCACTGGGTTCTTCAAAAAAGCTTATGTACTAAATATCATTTGATATTTAAGACACTGCCAACACCAAAATGCCCTTGAGGATTAGGGATACGGCGCACACTGTCTATTTGTATCGGTGTAAACGAGAGCGAGTGTAGGGCGGCCAAGTCCTAAAAGATAATAAGAAATAAGAAAAATTGTGGATTATTTGTGAAATATAACTCATTAGCGGTTTAGGTATGAATATGTTGACAACATGTTTTTCATTGCAGACCCATACGTCAAAAAAATAAAGACATAGAACCGTCTAATGATGATTTTAAGACCAATCTTTGCAATTATTTTCTATCGAGCCGATTTCGTCCAATTATGTATCGACTCCATTCACGGTCTTTGAAATATGATGAATATTAACATTTTTTTTTTGTGCTAGATCAAATAGTTTTTCTTAAAAAAACTGTTAAATAACATAAATTTCAACAAAATTAGATCTTGTCAGCCTCTTAACAGTGGCTTTTCGATGAAGGAAAGGAATACATTGTGGGGAAACCGGTCCAATCCCACCTAGGTCTAGTTTTCACTCTGGGCTGGAAGGGAGTTGCTTTGCAGACGGCAGTTGCTTTCGTAAAACAAGTGGCTACACCAAATGTTTGGATTAGGGGCCAAAGCGGACTCCGAACTCCTTTAGGGTACCTACAACCAGTAAAACTGTAGAAGATGAAGATGAACAAAGTGAACTTCCTTCGTTTGGTTCGATAGCGATACAAACAGCCAATATCACACGGAAAATGTTTTTTCAGCAAGAACTTTTGCATACAAAAACATTTATATTAGCAAACAGTGTCGTCACTTACAAATTGAAAACGTGCTTTCTCGCGGAGCGCTGGTTTGTTTATTAAACTCGTATAAAGGGCCATTGTGTTTGCTCTATTTACAGTGCACCCTAAAAATTAACTGGGATTTTTAATAGGAAAAACAATGAGGTTTCAGATTAAGAAAATTGCCTTCTCAGTTTTAGGCTGAGAGAAAAGTCATCTCTAAGCCTATTAAAAATAAATTGAAGATCAGTATAATCCGCCACATTTTCAAACTAAGAATATTTTTTGTAAATATTTAGTACGTGGTAATTTTTGAGTATTATCGATTATTGCGAGTTACTCTTTATATTTGCCTACTTGTTCAGTTACCACAAAAAAAACTGCCGTAGTTTCTATTTACCTATATTTATAATTAGCAAACAGTTTGAAAATATTACATTCACACATGACTTTCCTAAGCTACGGTAGCCTAGCGGTTACGGCATGCGGCTGTTAAACGGCGGTCGTGGGTTCGAATCCCGGCTCGTACCAATGAGTTTTTCGGAACTTATGTACGGAATATCATTTGATATTTACCGTTAGCTTTTCGGTGAAGGAAAAACATTGTGAGGAAACCTGCATACATCCACGAAGAAATTCAAAGGTGTATTTGAAGTCCCCAACCCGCAGTGGGCAAGCGTGGGGACTACTGCTCGTTCCCTCTCATCCATGAGAGGAGGCCTGTGCCCAGGAGTGGGACATATATAGGCTGATTCATGTCATGTCTTTCCTATTTAGTGCATGTATAGGATGCGCTCATTTAACTATGCGTCATCTGTACTCTTATATGCAGGGATGCATTGCCTCCATAGCGTTTGAGAGGCTTCAAAGCTAACCTCATATAAGTTTAACCTCACTTACTAATATTGCGCAGCATTTAAAATGTAACCATCTGTTTAGTTTTCGTCTCAGAGTGGAATCGCAATGTGGCTTGTAAATTCAATTCGAGCCCGCCAACTTATCGGGATTCTCCTCTTTGCAAATTCGATCGTATCCTGTACTAAGTAAGGAGGTCAATGACAGCAAAGTCAAATTTGTAATATTGTAAGTAAACAAGGGTCCGATTGTTGCGGTTTGCTGTTGTCCGCATGTTAGTTTGTTTGTCAAACTACGCTGGCGACGCTGATTTGTGTGTCCAGCGATAGATGCTTGATTTTAGGGAACATGCTAAACCTAAAACCAGCTGTAAATTGTTGAAATAGGGAGGATTTTACGTTACATTTAAGATGGCAGACAATTAACATGTGTCAGTTAACTTAGTTGCAGCAATAAGCTGTTATTTACTAGAGAGCCGTGGACTACTTTGCTGCATGCTGTAAAATATAGTACTTATAGGTATGACGCGCGGTCAGTCAGACTGCATGGAACTTGTAGGGAGACTTCTAAACCTAAACAGGTACGTCCCTACTTTTCTCGGTGTATTGGTGTAACACTGTAATGGCCGCTCCACACAATGGGCCATCCTGACCCCATCATACAGGACGCAACTATATATATAGTAGTAGGGACTATATTTATGTCTCGTTCTACCGCATAGCCGCGTCCTGTATGATGGGTCAGGATAGCCCATTGTGTCGAGTGGCCATAATGCCGTGTAAACATATTCGTAAATATGTAAATAAATGACGAACATTACATCATCATCATCATCATATCAGCCGAAAGACGTCCACTGCTGGACATAGGCCTCCCCCAAAGAGCGCCACAATGACCGGTCCTGCGCCACCCGCATCCAGCGGACTCCCGCGACCTTTACCAGGTCATCAGTCCACCTTGTGGGGGGCCTACCCACGCTGCGCCTTCCGGTACGTGGTCGCCACTCGAGAACCTTTCCGCCCCAAAGGCCATCGGTTCTACGTGCAATGTGCCCCGCCCACTGCCACTTAAGTTTAGCGATTCAGAGGGCTATATCGGTTACCTTGGTTCTGCTGCGGATAGCCTCATTTCTGATGCGATCGCGCAGAGAAACTCCCAACATAGCCCTCTCCATTGCCCTTTGGCATTACATACCAGAACCATTTGTTTACCGTCTCGGATCAGCCAAAAAATAACGCGCTAATTTATTTTACTAGGCAACGGGAATTGTCGATTTAACATCATATCACAAAGACATTTTTTTTGGGACTAAAATCAGGTCCTCACTCGCTACTGAACTAGCATATTTTATTATGTACTTATGTAACTCTACAGAGAAAATTTAATATGTTATAGATAATATAGTTATGTTCTCCTTAAATTCGAGAAAACGCACAAGTGACGTCAATTCAACCAACTCGATACAAAATTAATAACTAGTGGCTCAGTGGGCTGTAAAACTCGCAAGCAAGTCTTTTTTCGATAAAGTGAATCTACAAAACAAATCTATATAATTAACGAACATGCTCAAAAAAAAACACGACAATCGGTTGAGAAATGCGACCTGCACGGCTATCACGCGATGGCGCGCGAGCTCTCTCGATTTTTATCGCACTATCCATCACCTTCTTTTTAGAACACTTAGAACAAGAGTAAGAGAACGAGAAAAATCGAGAGTATGCCGCGGCCGTCCCATGATAGACGTGCCGTAGAGGAGAACAGCCGGTCAGCGGGACATGGGAGACCGGACATACGAACGTTTTAGGCCCAAGCCGAAGCATAGAACTTCATTCCCTTCACGCCCGCTCGTGATTCTGTCTCTGTTATGAGTGTATGATATTATATCGTTGTGGGGAATATTTATTATGTTAAGTAAATATAACATTTCTTAAAAAGATATACTTAGTATAGTTAACTTGAAAATGTACAAAAATATGCATTTTTTTATTGTAAATTTAAAGCTACCTACTAAGAGAATCATTATCCTTTTATTGAAACAAATTTGTATCAGAACTATGTGCCTAAACACAGTATTTCGCGACCGAAACAGTAATTTACTTGATTTTCCATACAACGATTACTACAAATTGCAAAGTGTGACGTCAAACTTTTAGGGCCTCCACACACCGAACGCGGGTCGTGCGCGGCGCGGGTCGGGCGGTATCTCTATCTCTTCGCACAGCAAAGCGGCGTCTCTATCGCACAGTAGCGCGGGCCCGCCGCGGTGTCAACGCGGACCCGCGCCACTGTGTGATAGAGATCAGCCTTTGGAAACTCTCATAGAATGAAAAAATGTACGGGATAGTTAACGCATCTAAGCCAACCAAACAAAACACAGAACTTTTGCACCTTAAAACAAGGCAATAAAGTGCACTCATTTTTCTTTACGTTGGTAGTAGACCATAAGAGACTCCTAAAACAATGTATGAAGTTCCGCCTCTTAAAACGTAGTGGTTATATTCTCTTTGATAGAGATAGTGAGAGAGATATTAAATGCGTTATAGATTGCATTGTGGGGCTTGTTAGGTTTAAGCAAATATAATATAGACCTTATACTTTGGAAATAAGGATGCAGGTGGGCTTCACTGTGACTGCCGCTTCAACGGGTTACCATTTTAGTATACTCATAGATAGCTCAGCGGTATGCGAGTGCCAAAGGCCTCCACCTCCAAGGCGCCCTCTTATTTTTAAGCTAGGTTTAACTAATAACTATTAGTCAATAATAAATACAATAAAGCGTGATCGAAGTGCCCGTTATTTTAACATCCAAGACAACGCATAACAATATAATAGTTGTACAATCAGATATTTAAACTCTTTTTAAAGTCTACTCTATATTTACGCGGACAGTCTCGAACAAAAGTTAGTAATAAATAAAAGTCAGTTGTCATGCACGAAAACATTTGAGATTCCATTGAGCAAACGAATTTCAATTCAAATCTCACTCGTTTTTTCCATTATCTACCAAACTATTCACCTAGCAGTAGGTCTAAAGAACTCGTAGACAATAGTATCCCACAAGCCATTGTACAGAAGAGAAGTTCTTTCGCGGCCGATTTGGCCCGTCCTAGGTCACATTCAGGCTGAGGACGCGAACGTGACTCAGTTTTCATTCAAATGTTACTTTATTGACGTCGGTGATATGTTGAAGGCTTTGCTTTTATAGCTACTCCTACTAATCCTACTAATATTATAAATGCGAAAGTTTGGATGTTTGGATGTTTAGATGTTTGGATGTTTGTTACTCAATCACGCTTAAACGGCTCAACCGATTTAGATGAAATTTTGCACGAATATAGTTTATAACCTGGATTCAAATATAGGATAGTTTTTATCCCGGGTCCATGCAGACGAAGTCGCGGGCGGAAGCTAGTATTATAAATGCGAAAGTTTGGATGTTTAGATGTTTGTATGTTTAGATGTTAGGATGCTTGTTACTCAATCACGCTTAAACGGCTCAACCGATTTGAATGAAATTGTGCACGAAGACAGTTTAAAACCTGGATTAAAATATAGGATAGTTTTTATCCCGGGTTCATGCAGATGAAGTCGCGGGCGGAAGCTAATAATAAATAACGGAGTTACAATTTAGTATGTACCTATTTAAATTTTATAAAAGCCTTTATTTTATTTAATAGCTAATTTTAATACCAGGCGGGTTCCGAATTTTATTTTAATTACTTTACTTAATAGGGTTTTTGGATTCTTTGTCTCTTATTAAACAAACATAGTTACTATAAGTATTTAATTCCTCTGACGTTATAAACCAAAAACGAAAATATCACCACATTTTTGGCAAAAACTAGCGAACGGGTTAGACACTATCCCGTATATCGGACCAGACGGTTTGGGCTAGAATAATAATTAAGTTAGTATAATCATATTTTGCTAGCGAAGCTAAAATACGATCGCAATTAATTAAAACGTGTCGTAGCATTTTCAAATACAGAACAAAAGCAGCACTACTGAAAAATGAACACCATTTCATTTAAAATTTAACGAACTTAATTTAAAATTTTAAATTCTGGCGCTAGTGTTTCGGAGCTTAATCCCTTCCAGGACTATTAGTGCGTATGATAATGTCATACCCCGTTGACCCCTATTGGAGCAAATTTCCCGTACAATTTAGGGGTTATTGGTTTTGCGGTGGTTAAATGTGGACTGGACATTATCGTTGCGGTGACCGTTCGCCATGTTCGTTTTAACGTGTTTGCGGCTTGTCGCTAGAAATATTGACATGAAAATCCGAACACATATTTTAAGTTACATATTTTAAATATCAGTAATATATAGAAAACTTACCTAATATCTTTATTAGTTGCAAATACGAATAACTATAATTTATAAAAAGATGCTGTTTTATTTTAGGACATTTTTAGGTCTTAAAATAGGATTTGTAAAGTTGTGTAACTTTTTTTGGTAAGTGCCCTTGTACCTAAAAAAGTTACAAAATATTTAAGGATGTCCTACCCAGCTAGCATACTAGGATTAATAGGTTTTATGTTCATATTTTACGTGATGTTTTGTTACATTTGGGACGTAACACTTGACCATAAAACCTATCGTGCTAGCCGCCCTCATAAACATGACGACGTTGACAATTAAACTTCAAGAACATGATTTATTGTTTGCTACTTTTTCCGTTACAACCATTATAATTAAAGTGTTTATTTTGAAAACAACTGAGTTACTCACACCATGATAAAATAACACATTCGCTGCCGACCTTTTCGTAGCACTCGGCGCGTAGCCGATCGCCTGAATCATGCAGGTTTGCCTCGTAGCGAAAACAGCAGAGCTACGGGCAAGGAATTCCCAGTGCAGTTACTTGGCAAAATGTAACTTTTGCAGGATTAATTTTTCCCCATTAAGGTCATAAAGACATAGACACACATGCCCTACATATAGCACTGCAAAAGAGTTATAGGCATAGTTCTTGGGTAGCAGACAAACTCAATACGGATGGCCCCTCCCATTGGTCGGCGCGGCGATACCTACGCGGCGCAATTAACTTCCCTTCCGCCGCCTAAGGCTACCGACAAATCACTTTTCACTCGCCCCCAACCTTCGACGGAATGGAGAAACACAGCAGGTTAACTGCGCTCATTTCGTTTATTCATATTTCGTGCCAACGTTGATTAAAACAGAACACTTATATAATACACACAATCTGACACATCCCTTTTGGGGTTTCTTGGTCATTTTTGCCATGTCCGTCTGTCCGTCTGCAGCTTATCTCTGTAACCCTTACTACTAGAAAACTGTAATTCGGCATGGAAGAAAGAAAGAAAGAAGAAAGAAAGAAAGAAAAAGAAAGATTAATATAAACAAAAAACAGATAAAACATGAAACAAGTGTGTCTCTGCGGCAGTGAACCGGACACTGGCAAATATTCTTTGTAGGGTACCTCACATAAAGTGGGGATGTAATTTTTTTTCTCGTTGAAGCAATAATATGGGGTATCGTTGGATAGCTTGTTCAAGTAATAGTCGACCAACGAAATATACTTAGAAAGGCTAACTTTCGTACAAATTCGGCCGACGCAACCGCACTATTTAGTTGGTACACGCGAGTGGATGTACCTAACTAAAACAGACAGGCAACTACGGAACCCTACACTGCGCGTGGCCCAACACGCACTTGGTCGATTTTTCTATAGTACCTAGTCAGTAAGTTTTCGGAGAAAAATCGTCCCTTCTGTGACTAAATGCATTGAAGTAAACCATTTGGCTTTAAACATCACAGTCTAAAAAACCTCTACGTTAAAAACTCTTTCGAAGTGCAGCTTCTAATATTCTGCATTAAAAACGAAACGTCTACCTCAAAAAGATAGGGGTGACCAAATTGATGAGGCAGACGCCCTAGAGGGTAACATCCATAAAATTACGTACTAGAGGGATTGGAGGCCAGTTATCAAGTTACTTTGGAATGCATAGGATATTTTCTGCTCGTATGAAAGCGAGTGCGTCCAATCAATTTGTCAATTCTTGAGGGATAAATGCAATCAATTGAATGAATTTTGGTAAGTTGGTTTTGTTTATTTTGCGTCATTTTAAAGAACAACTTTTAGTGATGATTTATGTAGGACGGACGGAGTTGTTGTTGTTGTTGCGTTGTTGTGTAGTGACAATTCTAACTTTTATTATGGTCATTACAGAGGGTAATAAATAGTATCACATCTGCGTATCTATTGGTTGCGTTCGACAGCACAACTTTATATTTTTGGATAGGTATAGAGTCCGCATGTCGGATGACTCGTTTATTTCGTAGCTCCATACAAACTTTCACCCCCCACTTCACTCCCTTAGGATATGATTTCCGAGATAAAGACTATCCTATGTCCTTCCCCGGGAGTCGAAATAAAAATATTAACACTATACTTTCAGTAGTATGTATGTATGTATAGTAAGATGGTTTTAAAATGACCGAATAGCATAAAACAGCTTATCTTTAGAAATATTTTTTGTGCCCATTGTTAACTTTGGCTACTACTTACCATCTTTTAGGGCCTGTATTCACTTTGATTAGTGATTAGTGCGAGTTCCAGTGTGACCATCTCAAAAGAGGCGAATGTGTCACAGACTTGAGTAAAAAATCTGCCAAAACCTGTCACACGTTAAGCCTCCCACAGACTGGCGTGGCATGGCCGCGGCGGTCAATAGCAAACTTGTCATTAGCTGTCAAATTTACTATTGACCGCCACCGCAGGCCGCGCCAGTGTGATGCAGGCCATATTGTCAAAAATAATGTAGTCATTTGTCAGCCCCAATTTATCAGAAGCTGACTAATTGCTATCGTCTGGAGGCATGTTACGCTGCTGATCCAATATACTGCAATAATACTGTAATTTTTCTACTTTACTGGAGTCTGCCAAAATCTGCCGCTTTTGTAAATCGTCAGCATGATCTGCCAGAGACAATAAATATGAGCAAAATCTGCCAAAATGGCAGATTTCTGCCAAAAATTTATTACTGATTAGCGTGAGTCCATACCTCACACTCACACTGACTGTGTGTGACTCACACTAATCACTAATCAAAGTGAATAAAGGCCCTTAACGTCAGTATCTCAAAGCAGGATTGAAGAGTACGTGAAATAGTAAGGACAGGATGTGCACATCTCTGTGCCGACGCGACGGCTCGGTAACCAACCAAACGAGGACTTGACGCTAGGAGGATGGTCGTATTTGCAAATACGCAGGCCAAATATATACATAATACAGACATTTTGTAATCGCTCAAGCTTCAATAGAATATAAAAATGTGGATAATTTACATGAACGAAATTAAATAAAAACTAAGACAAAACTAAAAAAGGCCCTCGAGTCATTGTACGGCAGATGCTGCTGCGTTTCCTCGCTAAATTGCGGATGCAGGTGCAGATAGGTTTAGAGAAAGTTTGTTCAAGAAAAAAGGTCTAGGCCTAACCAGCTGGACGGAACTTGTTATCGATACTGGCGACGCCTTACATATCAAAACGAAACAATACCCCTTCCCTTGTCACCCGAGAAACAAGCAGATTTAAGTAACGAACTCGATCGTTAGCATGACTACCAAATTTTCGGATGAATCGAAAGCGCTTTTATCGTAAGTGCTTTTAGCCGCGCACGGGGTTCATTTATGTCGACCTGGTACCTAAATAGAAGTAAATATTTTCTAGCCTTAAAGGGATTTGCCCTAACTGCAGTGGCATGATGCCTAGCGTCCATGAATCCCGATAATAATACCTACGATTATTTGAAATGGTCACTTAAAATGAACACCGAAGGTGTGTTTTCGTTCATCGTTTCAGCGTGCTTGCTTCTTCGCGCGCTGAGACAATGTGTCAAAAACAGGGCTAAACACATTGAAGATACCTAGAGTAGCATAGATATATTGTTTTTTAGAAACAAATTCTAAAAAACAATGCATGCCGACAAATCTACCACGCTCTGTTAAATAGGGCAATCCACTGTTTTTTGTTGTTATTCTGTCCCGTTAGCCAGAAGACAGAATTACAGAGTTTCTTAGAAAAATTGTTACAATAGGTACGGACTTCTAACGATACCTCGAAAATGCTCCACACAAAAGGGGTCGAACATGACAAGAAAACCCCACATTTAGTGATTTAAAACCCACAAATCGCAGTTTTAAAAATTGACTCAGTAGACGTAACCATGGCAATTAGTGGCAGAAAATGGTTGATCCCCCAAATGCATTTTTTGATCTAAGGTTAAGTTACATTATTTCTTTGTCTAAAATGACATACGCATTCGATACAAATAACTTTGTTACATTGTTACGTTATTTTTTTTTGCGACAACACATGCACTTTATATTATCTCCTACAAACCACCTACCTGTACCATGCTTGGTCGGACGGTATGAATTAGGAATTGGATAAAATAAGTACCAAGTTTCTCGTATTATTATAAAAAGTTTAAGCAACAGGTGTTTCGTAGCAGGTATTTACATTATAAATAATAAATAAATAAATATTTGCGGACATTCTACACAAATCGACCTAGTCCCAAACTAAGCAAAGCTTGTACTATGGGTACTAGATGACGATAAACATACTTATATAAAGATATAAATACTTAAATACATAGAAAACATCCATGACTCAGGAACAAATATTCGTGCTCATCACACAAATAAATGCCCTTACTGGGATTCGAACCCAAGACCTCTTGCTTCGTAGGCAGGGTCACTACCAACTGTTAGGCTAAAGCGGTCGTCGCATTTTCACAAGTGTTTGTCTTAAATGTGGCAAATCCTTTTGTCCGCTGAAATCCTCCCGCGGTTAGATTGGAATTGTGATCGGTATTACGGCCCTCAATACAGCAGACCGGCATATATGTAAGTGCCGCCATGACACTAACTATATCGCTTCGTACGACACGGACACGTATTGAACCAAGTTAATATTTACAAAAACAAAACATGACGCGGTCTGTCAAGATAGGACTTAAATAATATTGCAGAAACACTGCTGCTAAGATGCATACAAATCTATTGCGCGAATGGACATTCAAGTTTACTTCAATTCAATTGTTTTTAGTTACCCGGCGGTAACTAAACTACGGCTAGTTGCACAATGTAATACACAGGGCAATTGCTTACCCGTACAAAAAATACATTCAGACCATTACATACCTGCGAAACGTTAAGCAGTAGGTGGCATTGCGTCAACGTGTATGTGGCATTACGTTTACGTCTACGTCTACGTTTAAAAAAAACGCATACGTTTATCTGTACCTCGCGCACGGAATTGGCGTGACTGAGTCAGTAACACTGGTTAGTACCTACTGAAACTACATAGACCTGATGATTGTTGACTAGTGACTAAGGTAGTGTACATGAGCCCGCTCGATAACCCTACGCGCGCCATCTAAAGGTGGTCCGTGGCGTTCCCTCTAGTATAAAGCGGAGCCGACATCATAGGGAACTTTGGTAGTTCAAAAAGTCATTTTTATAAGCTGCAGTTAATCCGTCATAGCCGCCCAGGAGGTCATTACAGATTAAAGAATGTATCATCCCCAGCACACCACAGTGATATCCCCAGACCGCCCATGGTTGGTTAACATTTGTGGTGGATGATCCTGATGAGAACTAGGTTGGATTATATTTTTAGTTCTAGCAATCTCCATTTTTGAGGCTCTTCTTTGATAACCATACGACACGACGATATTCTATTATTGTTTTAGTGTGGGTTGCACGAAACCATGAGTAATCGTAAGATGTGTTCGTTAAAACCTGAATGAATGGAAAGTCTATCAAGTTTGGCAGGGTCGCATAGGTTTGACAAGTTTCTATAGAATGACAGCTGCCGACGCCATATTTAACGTTGATCGGTCTGTAGTCGTATGTTGGTGCAACCCGCCCTTACTTTCTTCTGCTAGTCTTTGTTTTTTTTTTAGTTTATTTGGGTAAACAAACAGCCACTACAATGATTACTTAAAATAAGTTTTAAAGAAAATGTTTACAATATGTGTGGCCCACACCGTTTACCACTGGTTAATATTACAATATCTATCATTCAGAGTGGGCACCGTCAGTTTTAAGAACGGACGGTAACCATTAACAACAACAAAGAAAGCGAAGTTATACTTATACGATACAATGCACACGTATGTTATCAGCGCAGTAAAAAAGTAAATCCATTACAATAAGATGTTACTGATAATACTTATAATAGTTATTAATAAGACATGCTAATTTATATCTACTTATTACCAGTTACTTACCAGCTTTCGTTAGCACATCCATAGGAACAATTTAGCGGAAATAACATAATAGTCTTTTCCCTTCCACATTGTTTAAAGTATTGAACGTGTTCTAAAATTTGTGTACCGACTAACAAAGTGTCACCCGACAGCGATAGTGGCATCGAGCGAGATTGGATGGAGCGCTATTAGAAATATTGAAGTAATAACGGGTTAGTCGTATAGCCGCGTTGTTAAGCGATAGAGGAATGCTACCGATCGATGCTGGGTATTTTAGCAGAAAATATTGGAGACACGAATAAATGGTTTTGAGGCGATTCGATTTTATACTCATCTAAACTGCGTATACAAGTAAATATTATAACTATAACCATTACTAATGGTTATATAAGAATAAGAGTATATTTACGATTGTTTAGCTTCTCTAAAAAATAAATACTTACCTTAGATAGATCAACTTTGACTTGGAAAAATTTATTACACATAGGTATTGCTATATGTTCCTAGATCTATAGTATTATGTTAATGTGAAGATCTATTTCTCACATGTTCTGAAATGTATGTCTTTACAAATGAAATTTAAATTAAATTTAGAAAGTGAAAATAAGCAGGTTTTGTTTAAGCTACAAAATATGAATTTACATTGCATGAGTGGCTGTAATAAATTAAACATATGAATTTACACTGTGAACAATACCATCATGCGAAATCTTCGGACCTACTGAACTAAAACCACCACATCTTGACCCGGTAAGGCATAGGATCTCTTCAATCCGCTACGAGGAGCAAAGTATTTCGCAACCTTGCAAACAACGTTTCCCTTAGAGATACATACGGCTCGTCGATGTGAGTAGAAACGTTTCTAATCCCCTCGGATGAGGCCATCACTGTTTCGTGTCACGCGCGCAATATGTGTCATCTCGACGGCGAACGCTCCAAAGTGGTATTGTATTTCATGAAACGGACGAAACTGCATGCTTTCTGAAGAACGGTTAGCAGGGAAAAGTTGATGTTTTAAACAATATTGCTGTAATCTCGCAAATAAATCAACATTATCAGTTATAGGTAGGTACGTTGCGCCCTCTTAATCAAAATTTTCTCTTCCTAACAAGTATTGGGAAAACCCCCCGGAATACTCCTTTACGTATGATCGGTTATTAGATACACGAAGTATACACGAGCCTATCGTTACAGGACTAAAAGTCCCTTAATCTCGTTGAAACTGAGCAACGGCCTTTGGGTCACACTCATCGCAAAGCAGTAAGGAAATAACGAGGCTCGTGCGACGAAGTGGTTAGCACTAAGCTGCTGAACCAGACAGTCGCATCTGTATATGAGTTTCATAGTGCTATATGGCTATTTGGCTTGATTCAATATTGTAAAAATTATTTTAAGCATTTTTGTAAGCATTAGCTTGCGTCCGGGAATTATAGGATTGCACTGTAGGAGTTTCGTTAGATTTTAGCTTTGTATGTTTAAACTTACTGTTATACCTGGAAGATATCAGGCATATTTCTTAAAGTATGCATTTCATTATATAAGTTTGTTTACGCGTGATTATTATTCATAAGATAAGATATATTTGCAACCAAGTACTTAAAACTAATATACATGGACCCTGGAAGGGTGTAGCAACAATCAGGTAACTTATACTATGTACATATATGTAGTTAATTTTTAACTGACTAATATCGAGTGGTAGGTACCTATTGATGTTTATAAAAAATTGAGGAAAACACATTATAAACATGTATCTTCCATAAATTCAGCTATGGAATAATAACATTTATCTATTAGTTTAGATTTTAGTCTGTGTACGAAGGATATGTCAGTTGGTACATCTTTTATCTACGCTGGGTTCTAATCTTCTATGAAAACCTGGACAATATCATTTGGACTCAAGTTGAAAAAAAAACATTATCAATATCAAAATTGACAACAGAATGTTCCTTATCACATTCATGAGGTTCGGAGGTCTTGGGTTGAGACAAATAATGAGCGTAGCACTTCCGGCGTTCCTGTACACAGTACGCTGCCTCTCACAGGCAAGATTTTAACACCCCTCACTAGGTGATTGTGAGATAGCGTGCTTGTCCCAGGCCAGGGTTGCCTGGAAGGTTGCTTGTCCTAACTAAGACTTTCCCTCGAACCCAAACCTCCAGAAACTTTGGGGCGAACTTATTTGCCGGAGAGTGCATGAGCAACCTACTGGAGACGTGTTCATCACCTCTGGAAAGGGCCTGCCTGCTAGCCATATCCGAGAGTCAGTCTGGCCAATGGCTACATGCATACTCCTCAGCCAATTTCGGGAACATCCTTGACCCACATAGTTTCCGGCTTTCAGTAGGTCTGCGACTCGGAGCCAATCTCGTCGAGCCCCACCTTTGCCTCTGTGGTGTAACCGTAGACCGCCTAGGTCATCACGGCCTCGCCTGGTCAAGAAGCGCCGGTCGCCTGTCCCGCCATGCCTGCCTCAACGACATTATCCGTCGAGCTCTGGCCCAGCGTCAGCGTATTCGTCGGCGGTAGTATTTGCCTTTGAATCCAAGAGGACATTACGCATCTTGGAACTCTATCGACGTCTTCATGTAGATGTTGCACTCTTTGGTAATGGTATGGATGAAGTCCTTCTTTCCTTAAAATACGCCACACGGATATCCCATGATACAAAGCCAAGCGTCGAATAGTGGTCCTTGGATTAGCAAATAAACTGCTAAGTACGGCTTCTCCAACTGATGTGTCCATAACTACTGCTGCCTGTTCGCGACGTTCTCAAACCAATCCAAGTCCAGTGTTTGACAATCTTCTGTAGACTTCTTGAAAATTACGGGCAGACGGCACTGGTCTCCTGTTTGGGAACGCAGATGCAGCCAAGTATGATGTACGAGCAGCTCTTGCGTTCCCGGCAGAAAACTCACTTAAAACGTGGCATCTTGTAATAGGTGGTAGTAGTGGCGAATTATTCGTAATTACTGATTGATTAAAACTTGTCGTTACTATTCATCCTCAAATGAATTTTCCCCACCCCTGGACCGATTTTAAAAATTATCTGTACATAAACCTCATTAATGTTTTCTACCTGAGCGACGACCTAATTAAGCGTAAACGCAATGTTTTTGTTTGACCGCTAATTATGAATGTTGTAATTGCGTTAACCATATCGTTTTTTTTATGAGACGTGATTAAATATACATTTTATTCTGATAATAATACCTTGAGGCCATATGGGCTTTAACAAATCGAGGAATTGATACAAAAAAATACAAAAAAAGGCATGTTTTTTTTGTTCAAATACCGTTTTTTTGTGATTTCGAGTGTTTTTCGCACTTTTTTATTCTAATAACATTATTTAGCCTTTGTGTTTATAATTCAGTTAGTTTAAATTCGATACGACCCTTAGGAGGCGAGATATCATGCGTTATTTCGATGGGGTCAACCGTATTCAATGTTTTTTATTAAAGCTTAAAAAAATGACACAATATTTATAACTATTTTTTTCAGCGATTAAAGTGCATCTTGTTTCACATCGTTTATGCACTTTATCCAGAGACACACTGTATATAGTCCTCTCGCCGTGTCCGGCGACAGCGACTTCATCAGTTACTCATATTAAGTAGTAAATATTATGGAACGCTCTAATCTGACTAATAATATATAACGAGAATGTAGCAGAAGAAATAATTATTTTACGAGACTTCTTAGTAATTTCTAGCTCCAACTCGTTTTTGCTATTTTAATGATCTTTAAATACACAAACATCAAAAAGGGCTTTGGACCATTGAAAACAGTGACGTCACTATTATGTATTTCCCTACAAACTCTATGATATGCCTAAAGTGACCAGTGAAGAACCTATACTAGTCTGCTGCTACTCGCTCTAGTACATATCTGATTCAAATATGTTATAGTTACTCGTAAGAATATTGCCGACATCTATTATTTAAGAAACTGGTAATACCTACTCTAATCTTCTGCCCACTTATCAACCCTGCGCCGCAAGACAATGCTCGTAAAGTCTATTTGTAGGTAAATGATTCCGCTCACGTACCTAATATTGTTTAGGGGCTAATACTTTTACCTGCCGAGGAAATTATATTGTGTCTTCTATTAAATTAACGATTGTCTTGCTCACTCCTACCTACTCGTATGTGTGGGTGTCTTGAGGTCGTAGGGGATGGGGGTCCATTTCGGTAGACGTCAGTATTTTCAGTTTCTAAAATAAAATGCTGTAACAAACTTTGAGCCTCATATACACTTAAGACGTTTCTTATAAAAGGGATCTTAGGGATTATTTACGAGTTTCATTTGTAATTTTTTGGAAAGGTTTATGTTCTCTAATGGAACTGGACCATAAAAAGGATAATGAAAGACGTTTTTGCTGGCTGATTTAGTTATGTCGGTCGTTGTGTCGTGGACATGTTTTCAAATGTACTCTATGATATTGTTTTATGTTCGTATGATCATAATATGTTCATATATGTGGTCATATATGTTTTAGGTACCTATGTACCTATAGGGAAATACTTTATATTTTCTGATGAAAACCTCAACCAATCCAATCAATAATTCGTTGACGTGACTATTGATAATAAAAACGAAGATGCCTTTTTGTGCAAACATAGTTATTATCTATACCCACCCTATTTATTCAGGCAGTACTTAAATAAACAAAAAAAAACAGTTATGGATTAGGTTTTTTTCATACCCGGAAGTTTAACAGGTAATTATGTAGAATACTGCGGAACAATATATCAAAACATACTTATTTCTCCTTCTGTTTCTACTACAAGTAGATAGGTAAGTCCTATTATTGCTCTAGAGCATTTACGGGCCAGTTTCGCGTCCATAATGGCGTTTCCCTGTCGCATCGCAGCGCATTAACAGCCAGCGTAGACGGCTCATTAAGGTGATTGGCCAATGAAGGTGCTTTTGGAGAATGCACTCCATGATTGTATGACATAGTATACTGTCTGCCGCGCTCGGACGTCTGGACGCGCTATTGAACGATTAAGTATCACAGATATTATTGAAATTTTTTGGGTTTCCTTTCCTCGCAATGACAATTCTTGGATTCATCACTATCTATTTTCTATCTACTTATCCACTTTTCTGTCTTTATCATATATGTGTGTTTGTATTAGCTAATTTCCTGTCTCGAATAAATGCTTGAATTTTGTTTTTTTTTTTACTTGCTCATTCCCGGCCTTACAGACGTCAGAGCGCGGCGGACTGCATGTATGATGAATTATCGAGAACATGGAATTGCATTTGTAGTGGTTGTACCGTTTGCAACAAAAGGAGAATAATTTTCTCTTAATTTAATAAAATTACATACCCTTAAGAAATGGAATAAGTATTAGTCCTCTGTTTTTGCTTTTAGTCGCTATCATGTTCTTCATCTGAGCTGTCACAAGTTGATAATAAGATTGTTTGAAATTCGATCCATTTCCCCTTCCTGACATCGATATTTATCTCCCGTTTTTTGGTTTGCCTTAAACATTAACAAAGCGTTGGGAATAAAACCATCTCCTCCTGCGTGCACTATTATTAACCGCTATTATTCTTAGCTTTTTCAACTAACTGGGCAGCCGTGTTAGGGGAATTTAAATTGTTCTTCAGTTCAAGTTCAAAATTTTTATAACATTAAAAATAATTTGCTTACTTTGACGCTCAATCGGACCAAAATTACTCACTACCATATTTTTTGAAAATTATGTACACTTAGTCGTTCGGGCTGACACAAAATTATTCTGATAATTGTGAGAATACAATAAAATCAGACGTAAAAATATATGCACAACGTAAATAATATTCACAATTTGACACTGACGTCGTACCTACACGGAGTTATCTTTTTTAAAGTGGTGTGACTAAATGGTGGGACGGAGTCTGTCGCTATTTTTTTTATTCTGTACTTAAACGTGTAGGTACTAATTGCATATAAGGTCACGATAGGAGCATGAGGACATATTGGTCCTCATGCTCTTACCAGTAGGAGAACCGAGTAGGAGCAAATGGAAACGCTTCCTGAAACATCATGTGAGAGATTTGATCAAACTTAATTGTAGAGTAACACTAAACCACTTCAGAGATTTGATCAAATCACCTACACCATGTTACAGTAGAGACTTTATCATTTTACTAAACGAGTCTAGTGAAATGATAAAACGAGTTGACTCTGCGAGTTTGTTTCGTCAACTCACTGACGCGTTTCAGGGATTTCATAAAATTACTAAACAAATCTAGTGAAATGAAAAAACGAGTTGCCTTTTTTGGCCGATTTCGTTATTTCACGAAACAGATTTAGAGATTTGATCAAATGACTGATTTTTTTCTAGGCAAATGATAAAATGGATTCGCCATTTTAACATGCTGCGTGATTTGATCATATCCCTTTGAGATTTGTTCAAATCTCTGTTTTGGCCATTTCCCTGCGACGTATACAAACCTCTTTTTATGCTGATAGTACGAGACAATAGAAAATTCAAATATAGAATGCCTGTAAACATACAATACTACTACATATGCAATTCCATGCTTCCGTTAATTTATCTATACGTATGGAATATGGACATTCGCTATAAGATAGAGCATATATATAACTAGACGTGCCCGCGGCTCCACCCGCGTGAATGAATTATATGAATGTATTTGTCACAATTGCATCATGTTCATGAGCCCTGCTTAGACGTTGCTAAGCATCATGACGATATGGAAATAAAAAATAGTACCTATATATTTTCATATAAGTACATTTATTAAAATGTCAACATGAAACTCAGTAATACGGGCGTAGACAAAATAAAGAAGGCAAAAAATATGGCTAGTGACGAAAATCTCATTCAGATATCTCAAAGAATTACGAAGCTACAACCGTTTCAATATTGCTTGTTAGAGAGAGAAAACGCAAACAGTTTGTCACATCACAAACTGCGAGGATGCCGCAGAGCGCGTCGCGTGCGCGGCTGGCCGCGTCGATGCCGGCGCCGAACACGATGGGGCACAGCAGTACAGCACGTTGCAGTCTTCTAGTGACGTCACAAACTGCGAGCGTTATATGAAGTTGCGTTTTGCGAAAAAGGGACAGAACATACCCCTTCTTAAAATATTGGACACTTTTAACTGCGTGATTATTTAGCCTCTTGCGTTGATTTTTTCTTCATTTGACTACATGTTTAATTATTTTTAGAGCAAATATGACATTATTGATTATTTTATTAAGTGTCTACACCCCTATTAAAAAAACCTCTTGTACTGTGCGGCCACCAAAGAGTATACTCGTCAACGTCAACAGCCTAAGCGCGAGCTATAGCCGTATACACTGGCGCAGCCTGGCCGCAGCGGACCATAGTAAACTTGTCAATAGCTGTCAAATTTACTATTATCCGCCACCACAGGCCGCGGCAGGGTGTTGTAGGCCTTACATACATGCATACATATTTATTTCCTTTTTTATCTGCATAGCACAATGTTTTGAACACTTACTAAACACAAAATACCAATTCATAAATAATAAAAACAAAATTTAAATTACAACATCTTGTATTCGAGGTATCACAGACAATTAATTTATTTATTTATTTAAGCTTTATTTTTTCCATATTGTATTCACTAATCTAAAAAGTTGTTTTGTGTTAATGTTTTTATACAAATATATATGTTTTCTTATATGGACCCCATTTGGGTAAAAGCCTTCTCCATCTCATGCCATTTTTCCTGATCTTTGGCCAAATCCATCCAGCTAGGTCCGGCAACCTCGGTTCGTTTTCGTTTCTCCTGTGGTCAATAATTAAGAGCTCACATGCACATAAATAATGTTTTTATCACATAGTAATATAGAAGAGGAGACACCGTTTAATCGGATTAAGAGTCCAACCAAAAATTAGGCTTCGTAGCCCTTAACTTTGATAATGTCCACAGGAAAGACGCATACCTAAATCTGTGTATGACCATCATCATAATTTTCAGCCCGTAATCGCCCACTTCTGAGCATAGGCCTCTCTTCAAGCACGCCACCCGTCCCTATCCTGAGCTAATAATCTTATCCAGAAGTGACCCGCAATCTTCCTAATATCGTCCACCCATCGAGCTGGTGGACGGCCGACGCTCCTTTTACTTAGAAGTGGCCACCAATCTGACACCTTTTTGGTCCACCTACCATCATTCTGCCTGGCAAGGTGTCCTGCCCAACGAATGGTATCTCCAACATCGAGCACCTTAGTGCGACGTCGGATCTCAACATTCCTCACTGGGTCTTGAAGTTTACTACCGAGCATGTCGTAAATAACCGAATCAAGGTCCAGATGAGAAAACAATAGGTCCAGCCGATCAGAGCACTTTAATCAATCCATTTTTGGGGCTATATGGCTCCATCAAAGTCTTGATGATTCCGCCAATGTCAAGTTTGGATAAGACACGGCCAGTATTTAATCTTGACGGTGGACTACAGGTAGTGTTCGGTAGTATATCCGACCGATCGAACATCAGAGCACTTGTTGCACATGATAACAAAAGATAAATAATAATTAAAAGCAAATTTTCAAAGTAACAAACAGTGACAGTGACGGAAGGTTGAGTTCCCAATCGCGTACGTTCCATTTCATGTAAAAATCTCGAACCGCAATTTCAAAGTTCAGTTTTAATCATTATTATTTATAAACAGTATGTTTTTTTAGCCGAATCAATTGTATAACGATTATACTAACATGGAAATGTAGTCTCAGATATAATCAAATTACGTAAAATGAAATTTGCCTGAATGTGATTCGTACGTTAGCCGAACATTTCCGAAGATTTCCGAACAATGGCCTACGTTTCAAATTGTCAATGTTATCGAGATTTCATTACGTGATTGTAGTAAAAATACGCAACAGAACCGGGAGCCTTTATGCTCTTATTCTAAGGTAATATCCAGAAAATTGATTCTATCATTTATTTCTCGTGTTATACTTGCGTTATTTTTGAGAAACGTGTCGCCGGAGATCATGTTTTTTGTAAGGCGCTATCTCGCTCGTTCCTTCGTGTTTTATCCCATTCTGGTTTTTCGATTTTATATAATAGATGTTTCTAGCTCTGTCTTACAGCTTTTGCCTCGTCCCGTATACAGTCCACCGAACTCGGACGAATATAAATGTTTTATGGACTGTTAAAAATCATCAATTACCGATGGGTGTCGATTATTAGAAAAACGCATTTTACCAGAACTACTGATCGACACTTCAACAACAACAACAACTTCAACGAAAATAACCCAAACTCAAGTTATTCAATTCCAAGATTTATTTGAAAGATATTTATAGCAATCCATAAAATAAAGTCTAAATGTATTTTATGGTAATTAAAATCGGTAAAAGTTTACACTCCTTGTCTTAACGATTTGCTTATGAAGCCATGATTTGTGGACGAAGCACTGATACCTCATTATATTTACTAAACGGGACTTAATCGCATGTAATTAACGGATTTATTTATTCTTGGTCGCGGGACGAACTCCACTCGAAGGCGGGCTTAGGCGGGGTTCGTTCCGCGACGAAGGATGTTGTGACACATCCGAAATGTCGGGAAGCCTCGAAGAGTTAAATAAATACGTTAATTATACGCGATTAAGTCCCGATTAGTAGATATAATGTGTGAGAGTCGTGAAAGTTTAAATCAATACACTGATACCTCTTAACTTTTTCAACATCTTTTACAAAGCGACCGGTCTCAATAATATTGCGCTGGATGAAAGTGAGATCTATCTATGGCAACACCGAAACATATACCGTTTAAGTTGCCATATTAAAAAAATGTTGCCAGTCGTTATTTTCAACGATTAAAGAAAAAAAAAGTTTATTATTGGTTCCGGTCGATTATTGGTGCCATCACGTTACTCTCAAAATGGATTTTAAGAAAATATTACCTATTTATGAAGTCATTGTTTGCGTCTGATGTTACACTCTAGACGTGTATACCTAGAAAGAAACAAAATGCTTTATTAAAGTACAGTCGGCACGCGCATTCTTGCCCAAGTATTTGCCGAAAAAGCAAAGTGTAAGTACCACTTTATTGTCGTTTTATTAACCCGGTGAATTGGTTAGATACACGATTGCTCGAGACGTAGATCCACCACAAAACGAAGACATGACACTTGGAAATTTTAATATCAAATTATGAATTTACCTAACACTTTTTTTTCTTAAAGTGACAGAGCGTTTGATGTTCAAAAATTGCGAATGTGTGTAGACCTGGCACTATCAAATAACAAAACGTGTTATTTTCCGTCAATAATGTTATTTTTGGTACAAATTTCTTTTGCCGAGTCTATTTTTATGCACAATTTGGTTCTCTTCTTTTTTGCTTTTAGGAAAAAGTTAGGTACTGAACGATACCTCATGATTTTTATAAAATATGGTTACGACCCCGGTTTGTTAATTAAAGTTTTTTAATATTATTAACCGATAAAAAAATTTAAACAACGGGTTATAGAATGATGTCCAGGTTTTCCTAACTTGATTGGTCTACAATCATCCACTACTAATTAGGAAAGTTGTTATGGGCCAAACATGACTGGTTTATCTTGTGTAATTAAATGTTGTGTAAAAAACCTTCCGCGAGGCCTATGGTCATCATCAGACCAGCTTTATCATACCATCACATTCAATTGTCTTCGAAACTAAGCATGTGTGCAAATTTCAGCTTAATCGGATGAAGATGCTTTAAAATTCAGTTGCAAGATTTGTCCCAAACAAACATACATAAATACTTACATTGGTAGTAAAATAAATGCATGTAATAAACTAATAAAAATGGGTGTCTATCTAGTCGCATAATGACTATTGTCATAATTTCGATTGTCATACAACTTTACGCATAAAGTTGTTGCTCATAAAAGTCTTTTGTCATTAATGATTCTGTGCATAATGCTTTCATTCTCATAACCTGTCGTATGTCATATTTTTGTAAACCATAATGTTGAATGTCATACATACAAGTTTTAGTCGTTATTTTGAAGATCATAATTATTTTTAGTCATAAGAATTGCTATGCATAATTTTTATCAATAGACTGTTATCAAGATTGATTCGCAAAAAAAACAAGCTATCCAATTAGGTAGTTGACCAGCGTTTAATTAAGTTAGGGCAGCTAGAAAAGGGGGGCCGGGAGGGTAAAGCTCCCCGCAGTAAAAAAATAAACAATCGTAACAATTGTATCTTTGGTAGGTTAGGTTAAGGTTATCTCGTGTCCCTTAGAGCGGAAATAGGCACCCCGCGAAGCGGGGTGACGTCGACACGCTGGCGGCTAGGTTAGGTTAAGGTTAGATTAAAATAATTGCCGTGCGTTTGTTTAAAAAAATAGTTGTGTTAGGTTTAGGTTACAAAGAAATAATTTACTTTTACCTTTACTTTTACCAATTTTCTTATAAGTTACCTATGACTTGAAAACCTTATGCGCAAACCTATTATGGCGATTGATATTTATGCTTAAAGCTTTTATGCGCAACAAATTTATGATAATTGTTATTTGTGCTCTTAAATATTATGTTTAAAAAATATATGTGAACTATTTATGACTTTTGTGAGTTATGCGTAATGATGATTAATGCAAGTGGTTATGCCTATCAAAAATATGACTTTAAACTTTATGCAACTGAGCGAGTAAAATCGCTTTTTGCTCCCGCTTTTCTACATGTAAATTTGTAATAATATATCATAGAGGAAATATAATATAATATTGCATTGGTTGACCACTTAATTATTAATGAACCCATTAGTTTATCACGCCAGCGATTTCAGCACAAAATTATATTCAACTGCGAGGATTATGGCCAACATTATTACAAAGTTAAAAGCAAGCTTTTGGATAATGCTGCCCGTAATCCGCCTAGGGAATGCAATCTCGCGAGATCTCGAGCGAATTTTCTAGTTTCAATCTCGGTGGCAGGAAATCTCGTGTGTTACAATCTCGGTGGCAGGAAATCTCGTGTGTTGAAATCTCGGTGGCAGGAAATCTCGTGTGTTAAAATCTCGGTCGAGATCTCGACTGAAGTAATCGAACGAGGTTTCAGTACGCAAAGCATGTTAATAATTCGTGTCGGACAGTCCTTCGCAAGTAAAATGTTTCCAAAAGAAATTATTTAAAAAAAATGGTGCGTGTGTGCATATTTTTTACGTGTGTGTTGTACAAGTCAACAAAACATGTTAGTTCAGTATTCCATAGATGTATTTTATGCTGTGTCTTACTTTTAAGTTTTTGGTGTAGGTAACTAGATGTAATTATGATTGTAGTATAAGTTTTTTGTACTTAAGTATATTATTAATGTATCTCTATTTTGTATATAATGTCTGCTTAATGTTTGGTATCCTAGTAGTTATTTGCATCATCTACGGGTTATATTTGTTTATTTTCTCACCGCTACCCAAATGTTGTCTTGAAGTTCTTTGGACCGCTTGTTCTTTGGCTTTGGTTTAATTCGATGTGCTTTGTGCTGTTTTGTAATACGTTTGGGGTGTGCACTGTGCAGTGTGGTATATTTACGTTAGGTCCAAATAATGTGAACTTAAGATATAGAGCTATTCGAATTGTCAGGTTGGAGGCTATTATGGTAATCGATAACTACCAACTCCCGGAGAAGACGGTCATAACGAGATCACACCTGCCCTAGTGCGTTTAACCTAAGATCGCAGACTCCTCCGAATAGCAAATCCTAAATAACACATAACTCACTTGCCCCGAGAGCTGTGTCCCTGCCTTGCAGGTTTCCTCCACTGGAAAAGAAGATAACTTAACTTTCAACAACATAACAAAGCACCTTACCAACGTGTGATTTTTTGTACCGTTTGACAACCGACAGTCCAGTGATTTATTATAATGGAGCTCAGCTACATCAATAACGTCAATGCCGAATCTACATCGCTTTCCATCGATCAGCGCAACAAACCAACAGAAGGACATAAAGCGGCACGCAACGATTAATACGTCGTTCATATTTCATGAGGCAGTGTCAGCATAAATAAGCGTCGTAAAATCTTAACGCCAGCGCTGGCTCGCGATGGCGCGGGCCACGGATACATCTGCCAATAAACTGTTTACTGCTAAGTTTTCTCCTAAAATCTACTACTCATTAGTCGAGTACTATACTAACTACTGACTAATAAAACTTGATCGTGTATGATTTACTAGCTGTTGCCCGCGACTTCGTCCGCGTAGAACTTGTTACTGTCTTAGAAAAATGATTGCTATGAAATTATTGTGGGTGGAACCTTAATTATCGCCGACCGAAACAAAGTTTCACCATCTTAAGGGATGATTTCCGACACAAAAACTAACCTACACCCTTCCAAGGGTCTCAAATTATCTGTATGGAAAAATTCATCTAAATCCGTTCAGGGATTAAGCGTAAAAGGTAACAGTGCGATGACTTCCTTAGTTTAAATTGCTAAATTGAAAACTTCGTTATTACAAATATAAATATCTTAAGAATCATCAACAGACGTTTTTGCTTAAACTATATATTTTTTCATAATGTATTAAAGAAAGCTACAATACTGGAATTGTTTGTCTAAATCTGTCCAGTAGTTTTACTCACGCTATTCCAGGCTACCTGCATAGTTTTGAAAGCAAACTTATTTGCTAAAAAACGTAGAACTTTCCATCTCTATCCGCCGTCCCCATTGAACGGTTTTAATAAATTATTTTGATTATCCAAAATAAACTTCTTAAATTAACTAAATAATCAGCAGGTTAAATGAAACATTACCTTCTTTTCGGTTCTGCGAGCATCGCAGTTCTAATCTAACCTAACCTAACCTAGATTTCTGGTAGCGGTTCTGTATGGGTTGTGGTTCTAACTTAACCTAACCTTCTTTTCTGCTAGCAGTCGGATTATGTATTTTGACTAATAAATGGCTTACAATATAGTATACGTATGACTTAAGAACATACTTCCAACCCTTATTTAACCTCCTTAGAGGATGTATTTTAAGAAACACTGTAATCAGTTTCCTAGTCTTAAACTGAAGTTACAGATCCTTTACTTTAAAATTGCCTTGTTCCCCATAGAATCATCCAATTCCTTTTAGCCCATTCAGGAGCTGAATGTTTTTAACCCCCTTATGGAATCAATTTCAAACAGTCTAAAACAGAAGTTAAAAATCTCTTACTATAACATTTTCTTAGCTTCTATATAAACCTTGAATCACGTTTTAACCCCTTAGGGGTAGAATTTATCCAAAATGCGGAGAGAACTTTTTTTATTCTGGTAAGAAATCTTTATACAACGTTTTAGGTCTCCAGCTCAAAAAAGATTGTTTCTCATCCAAACCTTGCACCCCTTTTAACCCCCTTAGGAATGGAATTTTCTAAAAAAATGCAAGTACTTTTCTTGTATTTTAATAAGTAATCTTTTTACAAAGTTTCAAGTCTCTAGCTAAAAAAAAACTTTCCCCCATACAAACCTTGCACACCCTTTTGACCCCCTGAGGGGTAGAATTTTCCAAAACGCTGAACGTACTTTTTTGTATTCTAATAAGTAATCGTTATACAAAATTTTAAGTCTAGCTAAAAAAACAAAGTTCCCTCCATACAAACTTTGCACCCCTTATTAACCCCCTTAGGGGTTGATTCTTCCAAAACGATTAAAGTCCTTTTTTGTATTTAAATAAGAAATCTGTCTACAAAGCTTAAAGTTTCTAGCTAAAAGGAAAAGTTTCCTCATACAAACTTTGCACCCCTATTTAACCCTCTTAGGAGTGGAATTTACTCAACACTGACAGTTCTTTTTTGTTATCTAATAAATAATCTTTCTACAAAGTTTCAAGTTTCTAGCTCAAAAAATAAAGTTCCCTCCACACAAACTTTGCACCCCTGTTTAACCCCCTTAGGGGTGGAATTTTCTAAAACGCAGAAAGTATTTTTTGTATTCTAATAAGTAATCTTTCACAAAGTTTCAAGTCTCTAGTTCAAAAAATAATGTTTCCCCCATACAAACATTGCACCCCTATTTAACCCCCTTAGGGGTGGAATTTTCTAAAACGCTGAAAGAACTTTTTTTGTATCTTAATAAGTAATCTTCCTACAAAGTTTCAAGTCTCTAGCTCGAAAAAAAAAGTTTCCCCCATATAAAATTTGCACCCCTATTTAACCCCTTTAGGGATAGAATTTCTAAAAATCCCGTCTTATCCCTTGCCTACGTCATAAAAGGAAGTTCTGGTGTAAATTTCAAGTTTCTAGTCCCAGTAGTTTCGGCTGTGCGGTGATGAATCAGTCAGGAAGTCTTCTTTTATATATATAGATGAATATGAGTGTAGTTTACTAGTTGTGATGAAGTAGGTATTATGTACGAGTATCTCTATAATAATACTAATCTATACATTTTAAAATCAGGAAAAGTCTGTCAGATTGTAGCTTTATCAATTTGTATTTAACGGGTAATCGCTGAGACCACTTATCTAATTTCAAAATATAACCCTCTTTCTGGGGCATTCGGGTGAAAATAGCAATCAACTTCATATCAAACTATTCGTAAATGACCGGTAACAAAAACGAAATAATGAAAGCTAACTTAACTAATAACGTGGTAACGACGTATTTATTTACTTAAACTTTTCGAGAAATGATCAGGTGCGAGTGTAAGTGCGCTACCCTGGTTTACATTTGTACCCGTAAATAAATACATATTTCGGACGTTTCGGCCACATACGCGTACGCCAATTCAGATACCAATTTGTGTACCTGTTTTTTTATATTTTCTTTTAATAAGTAAATAAAAAATATTCGCATTAAAGAAAAAAGGTCTTTCAGAATATTCAGCGCCTCTCTCTCCGGCCGTTTTATATGATATACCATTTCGTAACTAGATTGTTGCTCGCCCTCATGTTGGTATTTTTTATAGAAAAAAAATCCATGTGAAATTATCATTTTCTTACGCCGAGTTAGTTCCTGAGATATTGAGCTATGTAGCAGACGGACAGAGTCACACCGTAATGATTACTTGTTTACCTTTTTGGTTACCCTAAAAATTTGGTGTAAACGAAAACGCACCACCTGCAATCACAGTATCTAATTCGTATAGTAAATTGCTTGTCACTTTAGTCAGGAATTACTTCACTGAATCCCTGATATAATGAATGTTCTTTTTCAGCCCTCCATTCGATACTATCTCCTTACATAATCAAAAGCGCCCGTAGCTAAAAAAGACAGACCCGCAATAGGTAATAAGGTCACGAGCTAACAGTAAAGTTTGTTTTTATGCCGACACTGTCAATCGGGCCTTTCCGCCCTCAGACAACGTCAGCACACCCCTACTGAAAAAGACGTGCTATCCCTTTTTGAGGAGAGGAATTAGAGTAGGATGGTATGAGAACCTGAGGATTACTTTAATTGTGTAAACGACTTGGACGCTATAAAAAGACAGCGTAAAAAGAGAACGCATTAGTCGAATTGGGATTCTTAATCGACAGTTTTGTGTGATTGGATATTATGTGTAATTGTTTATTCTTAGTTATCAGATTTTGGGGTCTGAAGTTTCTGGCACATTGTTACGTTCATGAATGAACAGCATTCAAGATATTTAATAAGCGTGAAGATACATGCATATCACCGATTAGTTTGGTGCTATTAAATATTCTAAACGCTGCAGGACATTTGCGTAAAGTTTGAAATGGACGTTCGTAGGTTTGGATGCCGTTTGAACCATACGTCTGATGTTGAACATAAAACTGGTTTGTCAGCCGTCCTCAAGCATGACATATATACACAAAAATCATTTTCTGTTCTCTATTGAGAATCATAATTATTAATTTTGTATTAAGCAGTAACGCTGCTAACGAAATTAAGTATAAAAAAGTAAAGAAATAATGTGGTCGCCGCTTCGAATCCGGCTCGGAGCATTACATTTTTCAATTTTTCCTTTAATTTAAATTCATAATCATAATTATGTTCAAAAAGGTGCTGTCCGGGGGGCTACAGACGAAGATGGTTTAATTTTCCATTTTATTCTTTCTCTCTGTATCATATCGTTTAATATATGTTTCGTGTTATTTTTAACGAGGAAGTTAAAAATAACACGAAACAAAAATATTTCATAAAATAATTTGTTTCGTTAAGAAGTATATAGTTTAGTTACCTATCCAGGAAAATAATTATTGCTACAATATTTTTTTATGTCGCATATGCGCTGTTGATATTCTTGCATAACCTTTGTGTACAAAGGACTTTCATAAACGGCCATATCAAAAAAAACCCAAATTTATTTGAGTCGCAATGTCGCAATAATCCGAGATTGGCCGGGCTAGTGTGTTACCATTTTCTAATAATTTTCCCCGTCCGAGATTGGCAATAATTTGATAAAAAAGATTGACTTTTCGACTCACTAAACTATATCGCATTTCGGTAGCCATAATAATCGGATGACAATAACATTTAGGGGGGCGATGGGAAGCCGTCTCGCTCGGCTATATCGAATACGAAAGTGATGTGTCACAACACAAGGACACTTTTACTAGTCTATATGTCGCAGGGAAATGGCCAAAACAGAGATTTGAACAAAACTCTAAGGGATATGATCAAATCACGCAGGATGTTAAAATGGCGAATCAATTTTATCATTTGCCTAGAAAAAATCAGTCATATGATCAAATCTCTGAATCTGTTTAGTGAAATGACGAAATCAGCCAAAAAAGGCATAGGTACTCGTTTTTTTCATTTCACCAGAATTGTTCAGTGAGTTGATAAAATCCCTGAAACATCATGTGAGAGATTTGATCAAACTTAATTGTAGAGTAACACTAAACCAGTTCAGAGATTTGATCAAATCACCTACACCATGTTACAGTAGAGACATTATCATTTCACTAAACGTGTCTAGTGAAATGATAAAACGAGTTGACTCTGCGAGTTTGTTTCGTCAACTCACTAAGGCGTTTCAGGGGTTTTATCAAATCACTAAACAAATCTAGTAAAATGCAAAAACGAGTTGCCTTTTTGGCCGATTTCGTCATTTCTCTAAACAGATTCAGGGATTTGATCAAATGACTGATTTTTTCTACGCAAATGATAAAATGGATTCGCCATTTTAACATCCTGCGTGATTTGATCATATCCCTTAGATTTTTGTTCAAATCTCTGTTTTGGCCATTTCCCTGCGACATATATACTTTTACCTATCTATTGATTCTAAATTATATATAATTCATAAGAAAATAAACTCTTACTGTCAATGTTTTACATGGTAAAAAATAAGAGAAAAAATACCAATTCATAATTCTTAGAGTTGAAAGTCAAAATTTAAATAATATTTTTTATGCTATTTCCGCTGAACACTGTAATAAAGTGACTTGTCGTCCTTGCAAACATGAACTGACCGGATTCCACAAACAGCACCCGTTCACGAGTATAATGCGCGTCTCAGCCATCGCCTCCCTTGACCATATGTTAGTGAAGGTTGTGATGCGATCCGATCAACGACACCATCGTCATCATTTTACTAGTTCTTTTATAGATTCTTCGTTGTAATCCTAAAATATACCCCCGGAAACGGCACATCGCTAGCCCATTCCAATCAATCTTTCCTCCCGCTTCCTCTATTTACGAAACTTATTATAACATCAAATAAAGCTTGGGTCAAAAAATCCGGTACGATTTCGTATCAGCCGGCTTAGGAGGGTTAACTCAGATAAGATAATTCGACGCGGATTACTGCCCGTACACTAAATACAGATTAGCGTGATACATAGTCGCACTTTGAAGGGTTAGGGTTTGAAATGGGGCTCAAATCTAGTTAGACTGAACTCAGTCTTAGCAGCTATACCGACATTTATTGATTATTTTGTTAAATATATTAACGAATTGCTATGGTTAACGCGCAAATTAGCTAACACGTCCACTGATCGAGTTCGTCTAAACTTGCTTGATACGTATACGATGATAAAACAATCTCTTCTTCTCTCTTCTTCTTCAGCGTGTAGCGCCCACCGTTGGGTATGGTATACGCCTCTCCAATTTTCTTCCATTCAGCCCGATTTGCCGTAGCTCGCCCCCAGACTGGCCCTGCGAACTTTTTTATGTCTTCCGACCATCTTGCCGGGGGTGTACCTGTCTCTTCGAGCAAGGCCTCCATTCTAGCACGTGTTTGCAACATCTCCCGTGGTTTCGGCGACCCAATTGTCCGGCCCAGGCCCATGTCAAAGTAGCGACACGTCGTCCTGTGTCTACTCTTTGCTCCGCCACCGGATCTCCTCGTTACGGACTCTGTCGCGGAGAGAAATACCGAGCATGCTTTGTGCGACTTCAAGATAAAACAATACCTAGATATAAATAAATACAGAAATAAATTCTACAAAGCAAAACTTGAGCAATCGCGTAAAATATGAAAAATGGCGTCTACTAATATATAATTAGGTGTGTAGGTGGGTAAAACTAAAGAACAGCCGGCATTAAATTAAAACTAAAAGCCAAATGCGATGCTAAACTGTGTAAAAAGGCGTACGGCTACAGACACGTTACTGGAGATACGACCTTTAATTAAAATGTTTAATATTGTTAGCTGCGGACCATTTATTAATTTGTGCCTCTGTAATGTGATAGTCAAGTTAATTTTGGATGCAGTTAGCTATCTATCTCAATGCATGGAAGTTTGGGACAGTGCGCTATTTCAGTACCTTATTTTGGCGGTAACTTTAATTTGTGGAATGAATTAGCACAACTTTTGTTAAACTGGCGAAAAAATTCACGCTCAAAATAGGCTGTAGGTATTTCAGCAAGTCGAACGCACGTAACGCATTGTACGTACGTTAGGTAGATCTACATGTCAATTTTTATATGAAAAATGACAGTTGGATCTACCTAACGCGCGTGCAAATCATTACGTGATTCCCCCTCAGGTGTAATTACTCGAGTACGGCTGCTCGTAGCAAGCTAAAAATAACAGGGCACAAACCACAAAACCAAACCAAAAACATGTTATGAAATTACCAAAACACCTAAAGAAAACAGATACCAAGTAGCGCCAAGCCTCCTTATATCTACCACACGACCTAACTCTACCAGCCCCACTCTACAACATCTTGGCTATACATATACATAGACGCTCCCGTATGTGTGGTAATAATAAACTAACTACAGGTCTATACTTTTAGCCAAGAGACAATTCTCATCAGGGGGACAGAGCAAAGCGGAGAAGGAAAATAAGGAAAGCTGATACCAATAACATGTCGGATATATAGCTAGGAAGACAAAGAGAGAGCGAGGGTGGTAGAGCTAGGCCGCGGGGAGTAGCTTCTTATGATCTGTTTTTTTTTTCTGTTATGTTTGTTATTTATATTGAATGAGAATACTATAGAAGGAGTTCTACAAATTGATTTTCAGCCCACAGTGCAATATATATGATGCCATGCAATATTTTGAGAAGAGTATGTGATGCCAAATGATACATTTGATTAAATGATACCTGTTGAAATGAAACATGACCAAGTAAATAACTGTTAAACGATAATTTGCCAAAAAAAATGGTAACTGTAAAATTGCAATAACTTGTTTTGACAAATGATAATTTGAGAAAAATTGTTTACATACATTAGTAATACCCTAAAATGTATTAATGATCACCAGTGATCAACTGGGCATTGAGTGTGTGTCGATCTGTATGTATCTAATCTGAAGTATATATATATATAAAGCTTAGCAAACAAAACTTTGTAAACTTATCTTTGTATTAGCCAGACATTCAAATTTCCACAAAGGGCTTCCAGGAAAGGGCGGTAGTGTCCTAAGCTTTGACTTATCGGAGAGGGTTACTGCCGTGCCTCCAGATTTGATTACAACTAGCACGACATGCGTGGAAGCAAGTTCGTGAAATAGGTTTGATCGAATTGTGATGAAATTGACACTTGAGGCTCTAGTATAAGTTTTACCGAAACAAAACGTTACGACCGTGTTTGCGTTTAGCTCATACTAATTGAGGGTAAAACGCAAACGCGATCGTAACGTTTTGTTTCGGTAAAACAAAAGAGAGCCTCTGTTGCACCCTGAGCGGCTTTCACAAAATGCCTTCTGCACTTCTCAAGGTGGTTTTCCACCGGCGAGGCGAGGCGGGGCGTGGATGGCGCGCGCTTAGTGCAAATAGGTAGTAAGTCCCATACGAATTTCAATTCTCGCCCATCCACGCCCCGCCTCGCCTCGCCGGTGGAAAACCACATTTAGGTATATCCTTCTCTGCCGCTGGAATATGCGAGTGCTCCGAAGCGATTAAGACTGACCATGCGTAACTTATTATTATTAAGCTTTTCACTGCCACTCATAATATCTAATAGAGATACTGTCACGCCTACGTAATGGTTACAATAGGCCAAAATATATACTTACTTACCTACGTATGTACTTGTAAGAACGAAGATTACGTTGAATACGTAAACCATAGCACTTTTTAAATTCGTTCTTGGCGCTGCAAGATGCGGGTACGACAAGACAGGACGACTTTAGGTATTCTTAGCGTTCAAAGGATTAAGCACCATTAAGGCTTTTTAATAATCCCGATCGGATAGTAGTAAATCTTGGGTAGTCATGACAAACAAGAGAATATCATTCAAATTCAATCCCATGATGTCAGATGATTTCCCAAAATTAGAAACTGCATGCGAACCGAGACGCTCCACGGGTTAAATGCCGGACGCGCTGTTGTAAGATACAAAATATACCATTTTAAAATTGTTAGCAACCCAACGACCGCAGCAACGTGAGTGGTCCGCTTTATTTGTTTACTTACAGTGCACAATTCGTGCCACAAACGAGAGGCTAGGGACCAATACACAGAAGTTCCCCTAATAAAGATCGCTCTTTACGTCGCAACCGAGTCGCAGAGTTTGTTCCTTCACACAAGAGATACATTTTAAAATGATTTGTGTAGTAAGAACGATAGTTATATAATAAAGTTTCAGAATACGGAAAGTTGGGAGTCGAATTTGAATATCGATGCTTTAGAGAGTTTAGTTTCAAAGAGGATTTAAAACTGTATTAAAATAAAATACTTAGCTAAGCGAGTTGTTTTGACTAGGGAATATTAAGTTATAATACTCGTATCTGCGATAACTTAGGTCAAAATGGATAAGCGAGGCGATCGAGGGCACAAAACCAGCATCGGAACACGCGTAAATAACAAACATGGCGTTGGCTAGGAATGTTTATGTTCAGGCGTGAGAGTTTTCATAATCATAATCATAATCCATTTATTGGTAATACAAATTACATGTCAGAGGTACACTTACATTGTTATAGAATATTTATTACACTACAAGGATTGTTTATAAGTATCAGTATAGGTACACGCCTTATATCCCGCTTGTCTATTAACACCACTGTAGTTTGACGTAGGTAAAGTTAAACAGCGAATAACTTAACTATTCTACGAGATTGAGGTACTTGAAGTTTTAGATCTGGCCACATAAAGATCACATACTAAAAAACAATAATTGAACATTAAAAATAGAACTCTTCGTTTATGATTTGCAATATATTTCATTCAGTTGTCATTTGTTTTGTTTTGATTGGCGGCAATTTAAAATAGTTTTTACGATAGTATCGTACGTATGGTGTGAATCATGTTATGATTTTGTACGACTTTCGCTGTGGCCTAAGTCAGCAACCACAATAGACTGCTTTCGGCTTTTAATGACGATGCCCCGTCTCGCGGCACCGAAGCGTCTGGAACGTGACGAAGCAGTGACAGCGTACGAAATACCATAGAAGAGGCGCCTAAGGAACAATGGCCGTGTGCCTGTACCAAGAAGATTGGTGCAATCAAGATAAATGTATAGTGTGAATGTTATACGGCTAACTTGCTTTATTATTGATATTCTAAAAACTTTTTAAGCGTGACCCTCGCTTTATTCTAAGATCAACGAGAAATTCGCATTTAGTATATCGTAAGGTGGAAGCTAGAAAAGCGGTCTGGATGCCACGGCAGTGGGCAGTAGCGAGGTTGCGAGTGGCAGTTCATACTCGTGATAACATCATATCTTACTACCTATACTGCGACTTATGTTTACTATTAACATATATTACGTGACACGTTAGTGTTCATCATTAGGTACACATTTGATTTCATCAGCTTATCTCCACATTGAAACCCTGGCGCAAGTCCCTCGGCGCTCTATGGTCTACTAACTCCGTGCCTATGAGTACATCTTCACATCCTTTAATATAGGTTTACTTTTATCGATACATAGCTGCCGTCGCAAAGCCGATTACAGACGGACATATTGACGTGTTATCACAATTCGTAAGGAGATTTGTACCGAAACTGTCCTTTGTTCCGTACCAAACAGGTAAAAAATGAACCCTTATGGTGCGACTCTGTCCGTCTGTCACGACATTAAATATCTCAGAAACTACTTATGATATCAATTTGATTTTCTAAATATGTTTTTATTTTAATTCTACATTTATTAAATTCTGTTTTTTTAATATATGATTAAGAGTAACATAAATAATACACGAAAAATAAAACGATAAACTTATCTAGCGTATTTTTTTTATTTATCAAAAATCATTCCTTAACTAAGTTTGTAATTTAATTACTTTTTGATGCCATTTTATGTCTTCAAATTCCTATGAGATTATTGTTAATACCCTTCTTTCAAATAAAAAATATATCGAAATATTCAAATTTCCCACTATAGAACTCTACGCTCATTATAAAGCCTATTAGCATTACAATTCTTAAGACTAATGTCAATTGTGCTTTCTCTTAAGCCGCTGAGCGGACTCAAGACAGATACATAAAGTTACAACTGACTCTGCTAGTAAATTGGCTTTTGCAGAGGTAATATTATTTAGATGTCATTGCGTTCGCGTATACTACATTTAGGACTTTGTACGCTAACAAATATGGCAATGGACCGCATTATCAACTGTTTCGTGTACTGCAAACCATAAATTGCAATAAAAAATATCAAAATATGACATTTACAACGTAATATTTGATGGTGTTCTTGTAATCACTCATCTAAAATTTAATATAAATAAAAAAAGAATTGCCATGACTGCCACCACAAACGAATGTGGTAGACTAATTATTCCGTTCCACGATGAAGATCTGAGCCGCAAATATGGTCATTCAAAAATAGTAGCTGAAAATAAACTAGAGAGAGAAATAAACAAAAACCCAGGATGTAAATCCCAAAATGAAACAGTAATAAAAGTCAATCGTAAAAAGTTAGTAAAGAACAACGACTCCATTAGTCTCCGTGTGAATGTCACTACTTGTCCTGACGCTAGTTATTAAGAACTGCAGTCGAGTTCGAGTTTATGTACACGGACAAAGTGATATTGTTCTCACGCGGTAAAGTGATATTGTACCTATAGGTACACTCACGCGGTATAGTACAGATATATTAATTTATTTATTGACAAATACATTTACGTGACATTACAGTAATTAATAACCAATGCGTCACGAAACTAAAAACAACAAATAATACTATTTAGGCGACGAAACGGCGTGGCCCCGTTGCATCGTCATCTCCGGTGTAGGATTCGGCAGATTGCCCCGGAACCGTCGAAACACGACACCCTTCGGCCAGAAGTCAGCACATGCGATGGTCTCCTGCAGCGGTTGCGGCACGCGCACCACAAACCAGCTGAAGTGCACATAGTGGCGCGAGCGCAGCTGGAACACCCTCAGCGAGAAGCCGGTCTTCTGACGAACGTACTCCACCACATCATCAGCCGTGGCGGTGTAATGCAGGCGCGATACATAATTAGCGCCTTACTCGGTGTGGCAACCCGCAGACCGGAACCAACCGGTTCTGCAGTACCACACTATTGCGCGGCTTGCGCTTCTTCGACACCGTTGTAAACCTTATCCACAACGGTGCGCGGCGGCTTCTCCTTTGAAGGAACGCGAACTTCACGCGCTCTTGAGGGCGCGTCTCTCTGGTCGGCGATAGACCGACCAGCTACGGTATCAGCATAGCGATGACGTGCTTTAGAAGATATAAACAGTCACATAATTTTTTTTCGAAACACAAAATCCTACCTTGTAATTTTATTTTATTTTATTGATAACACATTCAGTGCCATAAATTAATAAGAATTCTTCATTTCAGACCGATTTATCCATAGTATGTTAGTTACAAACGACTTGACTAAATTAGGTTAGTAACAGTAGGCAATAAACAATGCAGGGCGACCCAAGACTATGCGACATGAAGGGAAAGTACCTTAAATATCGTGGATAGGATATTTTAGCCCCCCCCCCCCCCCCCCCCCCCAAGGTAGACCTGGTAATGGTCGCGGGAGTTCATTTATGCGGGTGGCGCAGGACGGTCATTGTGGCACTCTTTGGGGGAGGCCTTTGTCCAGCAGTGGACGTCTTTCGGCTGATATAATGATGACTGCCCCATTTCTTCTCACAATATCACAGTCATGGCACAAAAAAGACAATTTGTCTATTTATGTTTCAATGAACTTCGTCAATACGGCTGTATTCAGATCTGCCTTTAGACATCATTAAGGAATTTACTCAGACATAGCATGTAGTTTTTTTAGAAATAAAATCCTCTAAATTGTACAAAACGACTCTACAGTAACCATTTCGACGCTTAAAAACTAATCAAGATAACAGCACGGAACTTGAGATCGTTCCAGCATCGCGTTCTACTGCCTCCAGAAAAGGCTCTCTAAAGTATAGAACCGTTGTTTTTACAGCACTTCTCAAAAACAGTTTGCATTTGTATTTATGACGCGCGAACTTGGTTAATTGTACTGTTTCTTCAAGTTGCAGCAGTTTCAAGGGTTGGGAGAGTTTTATCACGCCAGAGAATTGAGTCGTAAAATTTAATAAAATAAAACGTTAAGATTCGCGCTTGCTTTACAGGCCATGCGAGGGAAGTTTATATGAAATGTTTGTTGCGACCTAGCTCGAAATTGGGCTGGCAAAAGTTTACAGCTTAATACAACATAACATCGTCCCAAGTGGGGATTTAGGCTACGAAAAATATGCGTCTGCTACTAAACTTAATGGCAAATGGTATATAGCTTTCCGAGAAAACAGTCTCACAAACGCGTTTCTGTCTTTGTATACTTACTTACTTACTTTAGGTTTAAATATCATTAGGTTATTTTATGATTCCACCTTCCTTAATTAACATTAAAAGAGGTAAAGTTTGCGAGTACCTACATTTGTATACGTTTAGGGGGTAATCTCCTGAACGAATAAGCCTAGTTGGTGGTGACCCTGCCTACGAAGCTAGAGGTCCTGGGTTCGAAGCCCGGTAAGGGCATTTATTTGTGCGATTAGCACGAATATTTGTTTCTAAGTCATGGATGTTTTCTATGTATTTAAGTATCTACATAAGTATGTTTATCGTCGTCTAGTACCCATAGTACAAGCTTTCCTTAGTTTAGGACTAGGTCGATTTGTGTGGGATTGTCCGCAAATATTTATTTATTTACTATTATTTATAATTTTGGTATTTCTAGAATTATTTCATCAGTGTTTTAAAATGGACCTTCAGAAAGGAAATATATTATATTTAATCCCGCGGCTTTGCTTGCATTCTATTTAAATACGAGAGCGGAGCCGCGCCGGCAGCTAGTTGGTTTATAAATCCCCACTCGGATAATAATCATTAAAAATGTATTGTTGAAATTAATGGTCTTTTTAATATAACAGACCTTTTAGTCTTAAGACTTCTTAACAACTCTAGTGCCTTCCATTACTTTTATTCTGTACTTTAAAGAGTACGTTATTATTAAGTTAGCGATAGCAACTTTTCAAAAGTAATGCATCCTTGAATTTATCTACTTCGTTTACGCCAAGTTTTACTCCATCTTGTTACTTAGATACTTGGCAACTATATTACTCATTACAATTTTAGCTAATGAAAATGAATACCATTAAGGAACTTGCGTTGAATTCCCTCTTGGGTTCTTTCAGTAAGAACTTTGAATAAGCAATCCTACTTAGTCTAAAGGAGTTCCTATTTTAGTTCCATCATTCATGCAAGTTATTTGCTGTTCTATTTTATGGGATATCCGCCGTGTGGTTCCAATTCTAAAGCAAGCAATCGTCAATGCAAAGTACACACTTAAGTGCCTATCTAGTAATTTATAGAGAAAGCAATGAAAACGGATACAGTTAATTTTTTTATTGGGTTTCACGCATAATTTCGCTTCGGTTTTAGAGTAACTGACAACCGTGATATGACTTTCTGTTGGTTATAAATGAATGTTTATTACAAACCGCTGGTGAAAAGTGTTCCCAACAAACGCACCAAGCCCAGTAAATAGTCTAAAACAAACCGCCTCTCCATTTAATTCACGCAGGTTTTATTACACCCCATTTGTCATAATGCATTTACGCTAGCATTCATTTGAGGGCCGTAGGGCCAATAACAGTATATCACGGCCCTTTGCGGTCACTCGTAGTTGTATCTTAGAGGGCAGCGTATATCAGCCCCGGCCTCCCGCCCCCCGCCCGCCGCCTCCGTACTGAATCATTGTTGATGACGCCACATTTATTCTAAGCGGTTTCGTATGGGTAAACAATTTCGTGGGCCCTTTGCGTACCCTTTTTTACTCTTTTGGTATTAAAATGAAAGTGTATTTGTTAGTTTCTGGTTATTATAGCTTTTATAAAGGTACCTACTTACATTTTTTGCCGCTACTTTACGATATCAATACACGAGATGTTTCGTTCAGTGATGTAACCAAATTAATTGGTCTTATCTTATACAATTTTGTGCCCTACTAAGTAGTACGAACGTGCAACGAACTGACCAAGTAGTTAGTTCGTCGTATCCTACTAAGGGGAGTAAGGGGAGATCGGAATACCACCTACACCGGCCCTACTGTCAACCCCACCTGCACGCGCCGGATGGCGACGGCGACTAACTGGTTGCCGTGGTGCTCCCTGCTAGAAAACCAACGGGGCTCTGGCGACCGTGCAATGGCGTTATAACCATACTCACCCGACAACGCACACGCTTTACTATATCTTAATTAAAAAGTTAGTTTCAAGGAAAACTATTTTAGTTACGTATTAATTATGAGCTATACGACACACATTCCTGAAGCCCTATTTTAATAGACCTTTTGAACACGACAGCGTCGGGCTGTTTGGCGTGTTTTCATTTTTCATTACAACTAAAGCGACCAAAGAGTAATTAAATTCATGTGCGACTTCATTTCAGTATGAAAGCTAGTATTTAATATTACTTATCTGATCAATGTTGTTAGTGGCACGGAAGGTTTATTAAATAGAATGCATGGGCGGTCTAAATTCAGAATTAAACGTGAATACCTTCGAGCAAATCGGACTAGCTACATTACACAAAACCCTACTTTTATAATATTAATATATATAATAATTACGAGAAGATAATGTTGACAAATATGATAGCCCAATTCTCGCTCACTAGATTGGCCAAATAAAAGGGGTTGCATTGCAACGAGCCCGTACTGAAAAAAAAAATAGGTGTATAGGTATAAGTAGTAGTATTAGAATCAAATGTCTCCATAAGCACTTACCTTTAGCTATAAGTTTAATTTATTTGTTTCGTTTTCTTTTGTTACTAACAACTATGAAGTCTGTTCTTCGAAATAAAGATGTTTTATTTATTATTTATTTATTAATGCTATTAATGAAGGTGTATATTAGACCCATAATCTTTGTATTTGTTTGGCAGCTGTGCTAGTCCCATTGAAAGCATTGCTTTGTAACATGGCCTAGGGGTCAGTGACCAATCTGAGGGGAACGTTCGCATTTCAACTTCGCGCTCGTTCTGACAACGTTAGCTCTGCGCTCATGGAACCGTGCAGTAATACGATTAAAGGAAATTTTGTCCGTTTCAGCCCCTGAACTTTTTTATCGTATCACCTCGCAAGCACGTGTGATGAGTCGCTGTCACGTTAAATGATAAGTACTATAATACTTCATGTTTGTTTTACGTGCTAAAGCCGAATTTAATTAACATTGTTGACACATCTCCCTGAGAGAGGTTGGAAATGACTTAGCATGATTGTGCGTCATAAAACAAGGGGCCTGTAATTATTACTTGGCTTACATGATACCTATTTAAGTGCATGACTCGGCAAAGAAGTGAAACAGTTCAGACCCCGTATCATGGTCGGCCTTATCACGCGATAAGTGACAAGATAGAGCGTCCGTCACTGGCTGACACCGTTCGATGGAACGAGACGGACGCTCTATCTTGTCACTTATCGCGTGATAAGGCCGACCATGATACGCGGCCAGGAAATACAGTGTGTTACCGGCACGCGGGCATTTATTATAACTGATAATAATATTTGTATTAGATTTTTTTTGCATGTATTTGCAAATCATAATTATGTAAATTAACTGCACAATTATTTTTCCAAAATCCAAACCTTCAATGTACAGTCGAGGTCAAAGATATGTTTACACTTTTACACCTTATTGCCTTGTAATAAGCTGCATAAGTGTAAACGTATCTTTGACCTCGACTGTACTAGGTGTATGAAAAACAGTGTACAACAACTATTAGGTCAAGTAGGATATCATATGAAAGGGCAGAGTTGCACTTTTTAAAAAACAGTTTTTCTTTCTTTATAAATTGGTAAAATTTCGATCTATGAAGAATATATATTAGATATTCCCCCCCCCCTATCTCCAAGCGTAAAATTTGAAATTATTACTTGTGATTATTAAACATAAATATTACTGGAAACTTTATTTAAAAAAAACATTTCCTAGTTAAGTTTGCATTTTAATCAACTTTATAAGTATTTTTTATTATGAAATTCCTATAAGACTATAGTAGAAGTACACTCTTTCAAATAAAATAAAAAAATCGAGATCGGTTCACGTGATAAACAATAATCGCTAAAACACCATCATACATACGAAGCTGATTGCCCTTGCACGTTAGTACCAAATGGGGCCGATAGATGGCGCTGACCCCATTCCTACTTCGCGCTGTTAAGATTTTTCTAGAATTATTGTGTACCTAGGGCACAGCTAAATGTCATACCGCTCGAATTTGGAACAGCCCAACTGGGGAAGTACCTCCGCCTTGTAGAAGACCACAGCCATAATAACACTACTACTTTCTCTGTTGTAGTGTTCCTGGAGGTGAGCAAGGTCGCCAGAGCTCCCGAGGATGCGTTGTGTTGAGAGCGAGGGAATTTATTCCTTCAGCTGTCAACACAGCGAATCCTCCGCAATGCCCCGAGCGAGCAATGTAACGAGTTACTGCTTTGGAGTTGCATGTGTCTATAGGCTGCGGTGTCCGCTTACCATCAGGCAGGCCGTACGCTTGTTTGCCACCGTCGTTGTATAAAATAATAAGCCCGCGGGGGCAGCTTGTGGCGAGCTGATAATGAGTGGCGACACCGCGGACCCCTAACGTCCAGAGGGCCCGAGTGATCTAGCCCTCGCCTCTGTGCTTGCCTTAACCGGCCGGTCAGAGTGGAGTCGCAAGAGCGGAACCTATGCTCCAGGTTGGAAGTGTAAAATGTCATAACGCCGGCGGCCCTTGAACGTGTAGTGTACGTAATACCTACTCTTAGCTATAATAATTATTAAATAAGTTTTATTGATTAAATGTGTTAACTTAATATAAAACTTAAAACTAAACTTAATACTAAAAACGTATTATTATATAAAGAAATCTATAATTAGGTATTTACAACATGCATTGAAATATGTAAAATTAATACTAACTAAATAACTAAACTTAATATTTACATGTAATATTTTGTACAAGCGGACAAGCAATCCTAGTTTTCATATTAGATGCGGCGACCCGTTATCTGCGCGGACGACGGCGGCCGGTGGCCGGTCGCGGGCCCGCGCCAGTACTTATGTCGCTTCGCCGCTGTGCGCACGCCGCTCGTATGCAAATTATTGTACTCGCTCTCGCTATACGCTTGCGCTCATATTAGCATTTAATTCTTGTGCTTTGTGCTTGTTCTGCTTGTGACTTTCTTCTATGTGCTTTCGGATATTCTATGGCAAAATTATAAACTTTCTCCTTCTATCTTTGTACCGTGTTCGTGCAAATTAAAAGTGATTGTTGGATCATTCGGACGTTTAATTTATGCCTACGTCTGAGCCAGTACCCGACAACTACAAACGGATTACCGGGATCTGGCGCCTCGCAGATTCACCTCTTGACAACCTCACAGCTGCTCAGACGTGTTGCTCCATTGCACTGTGCGTGCGACTATTTGTGGGGCCCACTTAGCGAGCTGGCGAGTCACCGCCTGCCTTTTCACAATTTTGAGACTAATTGTCACGGCAGGTATCCGCTAGTCTCCTCCCATAACCCATTTTCCAGACCACCTACCATTCAACCCAATAACCCATGACCTTAGTTTCCATCGCAGCACAGTGTTGCACTGCAATAGTCCTTGCACCTGGCGGGCACCATCACCGGGTGTATCATGTTGTGCGCTCGGAGATGGTATCCGCCATGTGTATCCTTCGGATTATACTATACTAGCTGATGCCCGCGGCTTCGCCCGCGTGGTTATAGGAAAATGTAACATATTGAAATTTTCCCGTGGGAATTAGATGTTTTCCCTCTGGAAAAAGTAGCCTATGTCACTCTCCAGCCTCTAAATATAAACTATCTCCATACAAAAAATCACATTAATACGACGCTCCGTTGCGACGTGAAAGAAGGACAAACAAACACATACACACACTTTCGCATTTATACCTAGTCTAGCCATAAGTTCTGTTACTGGCAGTTAACAATGATTTTAAGAAAAATAATAATTCGAATTTCGAATGTTGTGTTTTGACGTAAGTACTTGGATGTTTTTGCCACCATTTATATACAATATAATATTAAAATAAGTAAATTAATAATGGAGTGGGGTGTCAAAGAAAATAGAATTGCTGTGATTGCTCTGCATAAGGTAGGAATGGAGCCGTCCCACATTTTTGAGACACTAAAAAAGTTAGAGATCAGTCGAATGTTTGTGTATCGTACCATTCAAAGATACACCAAAACGTCCTCTGTCGATGACAGTAAAAGATCTGGCCGACCACGTACTGTTAGAACAAAACAAGCCGTTAATGCTGTAAGGGCCAGAATTCGCCGAAATCCCATAAGAAAACAGAAGATCCTTTCTAAGGAAATGAAAATACCACCTAGGACACTTTCGCGTATAATCAAAGATGACTTGAGTCTTGCAGCTTACCGACGATATACAGGACATATGTTAAATCAGTCACTAAAGGACAAGAGAGTTGAAAGATCAAAAAGCCTTTTATCTCGATACGCACATGGGAAATATAAAAATATTCTTTTCACGGATGAAAAAAAATTTACTATCGAGCAGCACTACAACAAACAAAATGATAAAGTGTACGCACACAACTCTCGAGAAGCTAAAGAGATAGTTGGAAGGATTCAGCGAGGTCATCATCCCGCTTACGTCATGGTTTGGTGGGGTGTGTCGTATCAAGGCGTCTCTGAGATCCATTTTTGCGAAAAAGGAGTGAAAATTTCAGCTAAAGTGTATCAGGACACGATTTTAGAAACAGTAGTTAAACCACTAAACGACACAATGTTCAAAAATGTACACTGGACCTTTCAGCAGGACTCAGCCCCGGGTCATAAAGCTCGCACCACCCAGATTTGGCTGCAAAGGAATGTTCCGGACTTCATCAAGGCAGATGATTGGCCCTCTTCCAGTCCCGACTTAAATCCCCTGGACTATAAATTGTGGTCAGTGTTAGAGGACATGCTCTGCTCTAAACGCCATGCCAATATCGATTCTCTAAAAAAATCTTTGAAGGTAGCAGTGGCAAATTTCCCAATGGATACAGTGCGTGAATCTATAGACGTGTGGCCGGATCGTTTGAGGGCGTGTATTAAAGCTAAAGGCGGGCATTTTGAATAAAAAATATATTGTTTAGAAACCTTATTAACTTACCTATAAATAAACATTTACTTATGGTAAATTAATTACATCCTTTTAAAAATATGTTTCATTTCATTTGTAACAGAACTTATGGCTAGACTAGGTAATATTAGTAAGGATTTGTTTTAAAGGGCCTCTACGCTGTTGGCTTCGACCCCACGCATGCCTTCCAAAAGTCCGGGACCCTATGGTTCTGAGATATGGAAAAAACATACAAATAATAATAATAATGGCGTTGGGACGGGTATATTTTTAATAGCAGGTAAAAAAAATCGTGATTCAATTGTCTTGGTGTAAAAGTTATTCGTTGTTTCAAATTGAATGCTGTTGTGTTGGGTTAAAATGAGTAATTTAACGTAATAGGAAAAAAAGCGGATCGGCCAGGAAAAAACTAAATCAAAATATAGTCATTGATACATTGAGGTATTAGAATTCGTTGTTTTCTCTTCAATTTATACGATACGAGGGTAATTTATATTTTACGGGTTAAGCTGAGAGAAGAAATTTAACACGAATGTTGACAGTTTTTCTTATAAATAAAAATTAATAAAATAAATGTAAAAATAAAATAAAAGCCTTTTATTTCATGTCCTGCAAGTAAGTTTGTTTCACATGGTCGTTTTTCTACGATTCTTATTATTACTAAAATATAATTTAAAAAATGTCATGTACATTGTGAATTAAGTTATTTAATAATTACTTTTACATTTGTTACTTATTAATAGTTTAATTTAAATAACATTAGGTATATAGTATTGTTACGGACAAGAACCCCTCATCAGGTGAAGGCCTCCTCCAAGGACTTCCACTTTTTTCTGTCGGTGGCTTTTTCTTGCCAGCGAGTACCGGCTATTTTTCTTATGTCGTCGGACCAACGACTTTTTGGTCTCCCTCTTCGTCGTTTTCCTGTGGACCCCTTCCAAGAAGTAACTTGAGCAGTCCAGCGAGAGTCATGCAGTTGGCGACATGTCCTGCCCATCTCCATTTGAGAGATTTGACATGTTTTAGAGCGTCTATTACCTTAGTTATGGTCCTTATGTGTGTGGGGTATTTTCTGCATTTTCCCAATATTTGTCAGACTTCTTTCCATTGCTATCTGAAATGGCGGGTATCGTTACCATAAAACGTCTCAGATATAAGTCTATAACGGATTGTTACTTTAATGTCCATTACAGTTAGGTGCGTGCTCGGTGGGATATCGGCAGGCTGTCAGCTGGCAGTGCCAGACATTCAAGTCAGTACAGATTCCTTACTTGCGCGCCTACATTCAATTGATTACTTCCTTGTTGGCACGGGATGCGCGGCAGGTAGGGCGGCATGAATACGGTACTGCATGCGTACCGCGCCGCTTCCGCCGCTCATAATAATACTAACTGAGCAAATTTAAGGTAAAGTAATTTTTTAAGGTAAAGTGCTAAGTAAATCACCACAACCCGATTTTGACCCGCTAAATCAGGATGAGGCCCTGAAGTCTTTAATATTTCGTATAGAAAGGAATGGATAGACGCCATGTTTAACATTAACAGGTCTGTTAAATATTGTTGATGAACAACAGCAACGGATTGAAATTGCAATCCAACGAGGAAATGTGGCCAGCCTTATGGGCACCCTTCCCAGGGGCAGCGCCCTCGGAGAGTGCATATACTAGTAGTTAAGTAGATTTAAGTGTTAGTGTTAAGTTTTATATTATACTATTTACTGTTGACATTGTAAATTGGTTTCCCAAATAAATGTATTACTACACACTCCAGTCTCCCCTTCAAACCGTTAGCATTAACCGATCGCCAGCACTACACACATATGTCTAGGTAGATAAGATAACACATTCCCACTTCCTTTTTTTGGAAACGGGGAAGTGATCGATACTGAATAAATAAAACTCTTTAAATGGATACTTGTGTTGTCTGTGCTTAAAACACAACCGGAATTAATAATTCGATGTTTATTTTCTAATTTTTCGTTCTAGATTCGTGTGCAATCGTGTGTAATATTGGAAGCGATAAAAAGTTGAGGTACTAAAAGGTTTAACATGGACTTTCTTTATGCGTTACTAAATTTCCCCAGTGAAGTCGCATTTTTGACTCCTATCCAAAGCGAATCAAGAATCGAGGTGGTACATCGGTCTAAAACACGATGATCTATATCCATTACTAAAATGCCCCAGTGAAGTCACATTTTCGACCAATAAATACCCGTTTCTATACTCTCGTCTACTTAATCGTACATCTATATTTTCACCCTACAAGTTCACAACAAAGTGTTCGCCAAGTCTTGGAGCAGATGTTATCGATCGCCTTAATTAAACGTGCAGCGTAAACATTCGCAGAAACTCCTGTTAATGGTTGTTACTAACTTAGACTAATTCGAGCTCTTTCAACACTTTCAGAGTTCCGTCAGAAAAAAACCCACTTAACAGGAATAACAGCCAGGCACAATTCGTCATTATTTGATTGTGTTAATTTCACGAGAAATAATATAAAAAAACATAGTAAGCCCAAAAAAAGAGAATGGAAAAGTAATTTCAAAAAAACTCGTATTAAGCCGTGTTGCTGTGACGTTTTGTGTAGAATTTGTTAAGTAATTATATTCCCACCTAACTCATGTTTTGCTATCTTACGGGATGATTTCTGGGATTAAAAGACGAATTTCTCCGAAATGCAAACAGAAAATGTGCAGGTAATCATAATCAAGATAGCTCTTAGTTTTATCGGTATCCATTTAAATATAAATAAATATTAGGGCCCAATCTAACACAATTCGAACTAGCCCCCATTGTAAGCTCAATAAGGCTTGTGTTATGGGTGCTAGACGACGATATATTTATTTAATAGATATAGATACTTAAATACATACAAAACATCCAACACTCGGAAACAAATATGTGTGCTAATCCCACAAATATTTGCCGTTACCGGGCTTCGAACCCAGGACCTTCAGCTTCGTAGGCACCGTTACTACCCACTAGGCTAACCGATCGTTAACATAACCTCCTTTAATTTACATTTAAAATTCCTTCCGTAAGTCAATCATCTTAACAATGATATATGTTCATTAAAATTTCCATAAATTTAAAATGGAGTCTTAGTTCAGTATAATTACACGAACATTACGTATTCCATTAAGTAAAGAGTTCCACAAATAAGCGTCTCGAACGCGACAAGCCTAATTGATCAGCTGATTCGCGTCGCAGGTGTGTGCGCGCCCTTATGAATTACAAATTGGTTTCTATAATCAATACCCATTAAGCTGCGTTGGTATTGAGGGAGTTCTTGAACGAGTTAGTTAATTTTGGTACCAATTTGGTGGTTTATGAAAAACAATTTAACAGATTTATTCAAAAAGTAGGTAGGAATGTATAGTGTCTTGCAAGACGCTTAATACGCCCTATCAATATGTCATTATCAATTCTGTTTTGAATATTATTTTAGTAAAAGTGCGAGAGAGTATTATGAACATTGTGATTTCTTTTGCCACTACGAGTTATGGGTGTTAGTCAGGTCATAAGATAATGCCACTTTCCACACAATGTATAGCCATCAAGCATCAAGGAATGGAGCAATCAAAAAACTCTAAACTTGGCGACGTCGCTTGGCCCATAAGATCTCCTTATTTTGGATCGAGTAGGTAATCTCTAAAAGGACGTCATAAAAGTCAAGATGCGAATATGGGATAAAATATAGCCTATATGTCCATCCCAGAGATTACCCCTTTAAACAGTTTCGATTAAAAATACGGCACCCAAATCAGTTCATCGGTTTGGGAGTACCGATGCCACAAACAAACACACAAATACACATGTTAAACTTATAACACTTCTCGTTTGCGGTGGCAGTAAAAAAACTAAAGGTTCGAGTACAGTTGATTATCATAGCAACTTTATTTTCTTAGGAATGAAGTGAGATAAACGCAGCACCAGCCCGAGATTGAGTAAGCGGCATGGCAGCGAACCTCGTTAGGATAATATTTAGATTGATGCGTTCCTCCGCGAATTGATTTAGTTTTAACTAATTATCTTAAGTGTTTCGTTGTAAGGTTACAAGTTCGTTAGCACTTAACAAGTTTAGCTACTTGTTTGTACGTACGTTGAACGTGATACAGCTGTAATTGACAGAAATACGCCATATTCAAAGGATTAGTCAATCTAAAAAGGTGCTAAGGTATGGATTTACCATAGATCCGATAAAAAGGCTGTTAGGGATCGGATGTTGCGGGGTGAAATGGTGAACACTTGAGAACGTTTAACAGTTTATATTTCGGCAATCGCACACACGAAATAGTACATTAGAAGCATCTACAAAACAATAGGGGTGTACGGGCGTCTCGCGCGGATAGCATAGACCGACTGGTTCGATGACGCCGCACACATACAAACACGAATAGGCGCTCGGCCACAGTTAAAACCTACCCTTATTTATAGGCTAACATACGTCTACCTTCTTTAATAAAAAACATGCAACAAATGGAATATATTTTGAGCACGTCGCTCACATTTCCCCACCCCGAGTGCTGTCTCAGCACTCGACATTCATCGGTACTCGAGCGACGCGCGAAGCAGAACGTCTTAACGTACCAGTTTTGGTTTTCACCTCCACCACTCTGACGCGACCGTCTCGACCAGGAAAAACGCGTTGAGTCACTCCTTTCAGCCACACGTTTCTCTGCGCAGTTGGATCTACTATGAGAACAAAATCACCTACCTGAAGTGGGTTCTGTTCTTGGGTCCATTTCTTCCTTGGTATAAGATCTGGCAGAATCTCCTTGACCCACCTTGTCCAGTACATGTCGGCTAATCTTTGAGATTTGCGCCATTGCTTCCGGGAGCAGAGATCGGAGTCATCAAATGCATCCGCTGCAGGTAAGTGTGAAGCTGCTCCCATAATGAGGAAGTGGTTTGGGGTAAGTGTTTCCTCACTGCCAGGCTTGACGGACACGTGTGTCAACGGTCGTCCGTTCACCATGTTCTCGACCTCTGTCATTAGGGTACTAAGTACCTCATCCTTCGGGGCACGCTCCTTCAGAATCACCTTTAAAGACGTTTTTACGCTCCTTATAAGGCGCTCCCACGCCCCACCCCAGTGGGGGCTAGCGGGTGGTATAAATGTCCACTGCACTCCGAAATCAACACCCTTATTTTTCAGGTCATCTTCATCCAGCTCCTGCAAACACCTTTTTAACTCCGTGTTAGCTCCGCGTAGATTGGTCCCCTTGTCCGAATACAGGTACTTGGGCCAGCCTCGCCTGGCTGCCATACGTCGAAGAGCCATTATCAACGAGTCCGAGGTAAGTGAATGTACAAGTTCCAGGTGTATTGCCCTCAGCGTGAGACAAGTGAACAGTACGCCATATCTGTGCTCGTGCCGTCTACCTACGATCACCTCCATTGGCCCAAACAGATCTAACCCACAGTGCGTAAAGGGTCTCTGGTGATGTGCAAGGCGTGCTTCCGGTAAGTTACCCATTCTAGGTACCTCCAGCTTCGCTTTCCTGATCCTGCAGTACATACAACGAGCTACGACGGCCTTCACTGTTGGTCTTAGCTTGAATAACCAATATTTTTGTTTCAGGTCATTCACAACTCCTTCGTGGTTTCCATGCGCAGCTTTCTCGTGGTAGCTCCTGACCAGCAACCTGGCCACGGCGTGCTTTCCATCCAGTATGATGGGCCTCTTTGTTTCAGGTGCGACGTTTAATGCGGCATCTATACGGCCGCTGCATCGAAGAAGTCCGTCCTCGTCTAAATACGGCGATGGTTTCGAGAGTTTACTGCTGCAGCTCAAAACGTTACCTTTCCTCATATCAGCTATGTCGTCACCAAACAATTCTTGTTGCGCTTGTTTTATCAGCAGTCGCTCAGCTCGCTCCATCATCGTACAATCTATATCTGCGGAACGACGTCTACATTTATCAACAAATTTTAGTACTGCTGCCGTTGACCTCAGCAAACGCAACCACGAAGAAAATCGCGTGACGTCGGAACAGGTAAGTCACATTTTTCATTTTGAAGAAAATGTATACACTAAGGCAATTTCATTTATTTCAAGATTTACAATATCGCTAGGCCATTGCGACTCATCATCGTGCAGGAACTCTGGACCATTAATCCACTCACCCTTGAATATGGTTTCGTCATAAACCTCTCGCGTACCTACATCCGCTACGTTTAACTTGGTAGGTATATAACGCCATTCATTAGCGCGCGACAACTCATCTATTTCTCCCAGCCGGTTTGCAATGAATATATTGTAGTTGCGCGGGTCGTTCCTGATCCAGTGCAATACAGTCGTCGAGTCGCACCAATAGTACCGCTGCCTCGTAGTAATTTTATGTTCGCGCTGCACGCTGTCGGCGAGTCTCGCAGCTAATAATGCAGCCTGAAGTTCCAATTTATTTACAGTGATGGTCTTAACAGGTGCGACTTTGCATTTGCTAGCAACGAAAGCTACGTAAATCTGGCCATTAATCTCCCATCGCCAATATGCTACAGCACACATGGCTTTGGTTGAGGAGTCACAAAATAAATGCAATTGCAAGTTATTATAATTATAACAATGAATATCACTCACATTTGCATCGTCCGCGTTCGTAGCCGATACCGGCTCGTAGCACAGCGTAGCAGCGGGCGTAGCTGTCGTAGCACAGGTGTAGGCCTCAGCGGCCGGTTCTCGCTCCGTCCTGCTCGCACCTGTGGACGCCTTATAGTACCATCTCGGTATGCGTATGTGACTTATTAATTGTAATAAATCTAGCCATTTTATCCATTTGATAAATATATCATCCGGAATAGCCTCATCCCAATTCATAGATAATTTCCAAGTGTCACGAAGCATGATTTTTCCTTGGATGGTAAATGGCGCTAAAAATCCAAACACATCAAAAATAGACATAACTACTTTTAACATTATTCTTTTCGTAGGCTTTTGATGACCTAAAACAATCTGCTCAGGAATGCGCTTCAGAGATAGATCGAATCCCAACTCGTCCGTAGCCGGGTACCAGATGAGCCCAAGTGTGCGCTCGCCCTCGAACTGCTGATCAATTTTAAACCTTACTGCAGCGGCCCCGAGGGTTTCATTTGGAACGTTGTCTAGTACCGAAGTACTATTGCTGGTCCAATTGCGAATCTCAAAACCACCTTCCGCATGTATTTAGGCTACAGTTTTTACCATTTGAATTGCTGTCGATTCATCTGGCAGACTCTGGATGTAGTCATCAGCGTAGTGAGAGTTGCAGATGGCGTCGACTGCGGCCGGCTCGGTGTGCTCGTAGCGCTGCGCATTCTTATTCTTAATAAACTGCGCGACGAAAGGTGAGCATTTTGCACCGAATATTAGGGATGTCATTACGTACGTTTTGACGGGTTCTGTCGGGTCGGCCCGCCATAGAAATCTCAGCGCATCCTGGTCTTGCGGTTGGATCTGAATACGCAGAAACATATCTTTTATGTCCCCGGACACTCCTATACGGTTTTCTCTGAAGCGCAGCATGATTCCCCATAGTGACGTCAGTAGGTCAGGCCCTTTGAGAAGATGGTCGTTTAGGCATACACCCTCCACTTGATCCGCTGCGTCATAAACCAGTCTTAATTTTTTCTTGTTCGGGTTGTCAACTCCGAAGTGACTTAAGTACCATGTCCTTGGCGTGCGCCGAGTATCCTCCAACTCCCTGGCAAAGTTATTAGTAAATAAATGTTTTACACGTTCTGCATACCTTTCCGCATATGCCGAGTCCTTGGCCATTTTCCGCTCGATTCCTTTTAACCGTTTCAGTGCACTCGGGAAAGTGTCAGGCATCAAGCAGTCAGGATTCTTCCATGGCAAGCCGACGCGCCATCGTCCCTCGACGAGATGAGCGGTACGCTCAAGATGCTCCACGGCCTGAACATCGTCCCTATTTTGGCGAGGCTTACCTGACACTCCCATGGAGTCCAGCTCGAACGCGCGGCGTACCTCGTCGTGCAGGTTCCGCAGCGCGCGCTGCTCGCTCGCGCCACGCGCCGGCGCCGACGCCGCGCCCACCAGCAGCACGGCGTCCGCCCCACCCGTGCTCGCTCCACGCGTCGCTCCCGACGCGCACTACACCATGTATACACCAACCTAAGGGAGAAAATGTTGCGACCGGCTCGTTTGGTTTACCTAATATAATTTCCAAAGGTACCATTAAATGATAGTTATCCTGACCTATTAACATTTCTGGCTTGGAAACAACATTACTAAGTTCGCTTTGTATTCTATTCAAATAAGGATATTTACTACAATCAATTGCTGATATGTTTTGATAAGGTAAACATAACTCATTAACGCTACGTGCTTTGATAGAATGAACCTTATCGTCTTTATCGCAAAGTTCTATATTCACTGCCATGGTATCGCACACTATGTCACTTTTATTCCACGGACCGCACACATGCATGGACTCTCGACGTCCGCTCAGGCCGGCGCGCGCTGCCAATTCCGCACTTATAACTGTCACTGAGGAACCGTCATCAAGAGTAGCACTACTATCGATTACACTGCCGTTGGACGCGCGGTTGCGTATGGGCACGACTTTTAGCAGCACTCTGTTGTTACCCGTTCCGACGTAGCTCACTATCTCCGGGGGAGGTACATCAGCTGATCGCGCCGCGCGCTCGCCTGGCTCGTTAGCGCTCACGTGTTGCCCGTTATTGAAGTGCAGCAATTTGTGATGAGCCCCGCCGCAGTCATCCTTATCGCACACCGGCGCAGGGCATCTTTCTCTCTCGTGACGTGATTCTAAACATTTAAAGCATATACCGTTACGTTTAACATATTGCCACCGCACCTTAAGTAATGCTCGCTTGAACTGCTTACATTCCGGCAGTTTGTGACCTTCCTGCGCTCGGCAAAAATGACATTTATCACTTTTCCAGCTGTTTTGTCGTTCCGTTTGCAATAGTACAGGTTGCGGCCGAACGTAATTATCTTGTTGTTTAGACTTCTGTTGATCCGAACGGTAACTTTGTAGATAGACATTTGCAGTAGTGGCAATTTTAACAGCTTCCATGTTTAGAAATTCTGACATAATGCTCAATCGTGACCTTGTGCCGGCTTGGATCAAAGGGTAGCTATAGTCCGACCACTTAGACACGAGCACTGTAGGGAGTTTCGATATAAGTAATGGAACGATACTTAGACCTTGCATATATTCCTCGCGTCCCACTACTTTCACTGACTCGACGAAATTTTGTACTTTTATAGAAAAGTTAACAATGTCCTTTTGGTACTCCGAAGACAAAGGCTGCAGTTTTTTTATATCTTGTAGTAGCCTATTTATTATGCATTCTGGATCACCGTGGCGAAGCTCCAGAGTAGCTATGATGCGCTCAGGTGATGCAGCACTCATAAGCAAAGCTGAGACTGTTTCCTTTGCAGCACTGCGCAGACACTTTTGCAATCTCCAGAGATTTTCCTTCGGGCTGAAGTTGCACACATCGGTTGACTCTTGGTACGCCTGTTTAAAATGCAGCCATTCAAGCGGGTCCCCAGAATATTCTGGTAAATCCCGTGGCGTACAAACACGGCTTAAAAGTTGGCGTTTGATTTATTGTGGACAGATGCGACCGTTAGGTTCCTCACTGCAGCAGCAAGCAGCTGGACAGTCCCATCGGAGGAGCCGGCGGCGGGTACTGCCGGCTAATGCAGATCGCCCGTGTCTATACCATTCTCGAGGGTGGCCTGCGGTCTCTCCAACTCCTGTGCGCTGTGTTCTATCCACTTTTCAACATCGCGACGTGTACAGTTCTCACTAGCTTGTGAACTGTATTTATCCTCCTCTTCTAAATCGGCTAGGTCGGCCTCTAGCTCCTTATCTATCAACTGCTTCCTTATTTCAGCCTTCTTTTTTTCTGCTTCCAGTGCTTTTTCCCTGTATTGGCACAAAGGAAAAGATTAGTTCCTTTGTGCCAATACAGATGACGTCGTAGACCGTTTGGATTTCGATTTAGTAGCAGCGCGTAATGGCGGCGGCTCGGATAACGGTTTTATCGCACCGGGCAATGGCGCGCAGGTTGGCGCGCGACTTCACGCTGCTCATCTTAGGGGTCTGGTACTGCTGGCTGGGGCCTGGCTCTTGAAACTTGGATGTGCTATCTTCTGTTCGTAACTGCTCACGTTCTTTTCGCACTGTACTACGCGTTTTCACCATGACGGCTCGCGGCGGCGTGCGGTACATACGTCGATCCGGCTCGAAGACCACTTTGTTAGGGATCGGGTGTCGCGGGGTGAAATGGTGAACACTTGAGAACGTTTAACAGTTTATATTTCGGCAATCGCACACGAAATAGTACATTAGAAGCATCTACAAAACAATAGGGGTGTACGGGCGTCTCGCGCGGATAGCATAGACCGACTGGTTCGATGACGCCGCACACATACAAACACGAATAGGCGCTCGGCCACAGTTAAAACCTACCCTTATTTATAGGCTAACATAAGTCTACCTTCTTTAATAAAAAACATGCAACAAATGGAATATATTTTGGTAAAATACGAGCACGTCGCTAACAAAGGCTTTCAATTTTATTCTGATGATATGGACACATACATATATAGTAATAAATATAGTACTTATAATAGAACTTAGGGGTCACAATAACAATAAACCGAATTAAATTCCTGTTCCATAGTTACAACGTAACAAACTTTGAAAAAAACTGACCAAAACAACAGAAAAACAAATAACTGATATTTGATATATTATTATGTATTTAATTATTAGGCGCAGACTGGGCCAACAACGTGCGCTGATGGAGGTCGGCGAAAAAAAAACAACAAGCATTAGGACTCACGGGAGTACTAGAAGAAAAATAATCAACTACTTAAATCCGATTACCGCAATCCCACTTAGTCGAATATTCGAGAACCAAAAACACCAATGAAAAACTTCGCAACTACCTACACCAATATTGAGGCGAAAAGTAAAAATTCATCCACCCAAAGTAAAGTACTGAAACATATTAAGCAAAGAGCAAGCACTCCCATTGTAGCGATATCGGATCGGGATAAAACTGGATCAAACCAGACATCCGACAAACTTTCAATATTGACCGCAATCCATGTTTCCACTGACTAACTTTACTGGGCTTTATTTCTGATACTTTTGAGAATCGTTTAAATTTGCTCCAAAGGTTATTAAATATTCTTTAAATGTTATCCTCTCTAGCAACTGTTGCGAACTCAGTGGAAATTTTACACAAAAAAGAGATTGTAATTCCTTGTCATTGTCAATTTGATATTAATTGATTCTGTGTTACCTACTTATGTCTAGCTGACTGTATTGTGGTTTACTTCCATTTATGACTTAAATAAAACAACTCCTATTAATGTGAATTAATAACCCAAATTATAACATCTTACTATCCTATAAAAGAAAATGCTATCCTAATAAATCATTGCTAACCCAAAAATAGTAAATGATCACCAAAATTTTTTCTCCTATTAATGTGAAATAATAACCCAAATTATAACATCTTACTATCCTTTAAAGAAAATGCTATCCTAATAAATCATTGCTAACCCAAAAACAGTAAAATAATTTCCTAAATCCGACGGAGCCCCGCTTTCGTTTCTGGGACTCAGTCTCCCGCCTTCCGCCCGGGCTCCCTCCAGAAACTCGCTTTGTCGGCCCTTCGTTTCACGTGCGCATTCGACCAAAGCTCCGCTCGGGAGGTCGCCGGCTCGCTGCGCTCGCCATCTCCCCCCACTCGCTTCGCTTCAGCCTCGTGCGCCCGTTCAACTCAGGACCTACTTCGCGAGCTTCTGTCTCCGCGAGCTTTTATATACACTCTAGGGGTAGGACAGACGAGACCACGTGGAAGTGGGGTGCGCTGATTTGGTATCATTATACTTTATTTGGCAACATGCATACACTTTATGGCAATCATAGTGGGTTATTTAGGTAGAAATATTGTATTAATTTGCTCGCTAAGATTTGGTGATCATTAACTAAATTTGGTCTTCGAATACAATTTAATGTGCATTCGTTACTAAAACAGCTAGTACTATTGTAATGGTAGATTTATTATATTTGGTGCTCAGTATATTTTTTTGGTAAAAGAGCTTCGGGTATCAAAGCATTTTTTGGTGGTCATTATAATTGATGCCATTCCTAGCTGCGGTACTGCTCCTGGTTGGTGTCTTATATTTGCTTCTAGTATTCCTGAGATTTGCCGGGCATATATTTACTGCCATATCATTAATATGTTTACCAGTGTACATTATACAGACATACAGTTGACGTGGACCTAGTACTTGGCATAGTTTGTAGATTGTTTCAGTCGAATAGCGTCTTGGTTTTCTTTTGATTATTTTTAATATTAATTTCTGAGCTATTTCAAGCTTGACCATTATCTGCGAGCCACATGCACCCCAGGCTATAATTCCATACAACATGAGAGTCTGGGTTAATGCAAAATATACAGATTTGAGTGTGTTCTGTTCGACGATATTTCGTAGTTCCAGAAACACATAAGCAGTTTGCCTAATCCTAGTTGCGATATTCTGACAGTGCTGGTCCCATTTTAGGTTGTCATCATATCAAGTGTATGTTAGTTTTTCTGACATATGAAACATTACGGACCCTTCTATTCTAAGGCAGGTCGGTGTAGGTACGACGACGAGCAAAGTGAGGAAGAGTGTTAAGAAGAACAGCGTCCCTTCCAGTGTCAGAACCGTTTTTTTAAAAGCTTTTATTTAACTTGCAATGTATATAATTTGTTCGGGTGGAATCTTTGAACTCAATTTTGAAGTAGATATCTTCAACCGATTGAGCTGAAATTTTGTATACACGTTAAGTTTGGATGACAAGGCACGATAAGGTACGTGACGTCATTCTAAATCTAATATGGCGGACCATCCAAGATGGCGGAATAGTTATTTTTAATGCACTTCTACAATATGGGTATCAAATGAAAGGGCTCGTTGAGAGCAACTCGAAAAATAATGTGACGTCATTCTAAATCCAATATGGCGGACCATCCACGATGGCGGAATCGTTATTTTTAATGCACTTCTACAATATGGGTATCAAATGAAAGGGCTCGTTGAGAGCAGCTCGAAAAATAATGTGACGTCATTCTAAATCCAATTTGGCGGACCATTCAAGATGGCGGAATATTTATTTTTAATGCACTTCTACAATATGGGTATCAAATGAAAGGGCTCGTTGAGAGCAACTCGAAAAATAATGTGACGTCATTAATTATTATTTTTTCGAGATTAACCGGCAAACGACCTTGCAACAATGATGCGTTGAATGAAATGAACAGACTAAGAAACCTAGCCAGCCATAACTAAAAAGTAAAAAATAAATTAAAAGCAAAAAACTTTAAAAAAAGCTTTTATTTAAACGCTCTAAAAAGAAGAAAATAAAATTTTCCTTTTAAATTTTAACTACGAACTTACAACCTCATTATACACAACTTACATAGTTATAAAAGCTTTTTTGCTTTAAATTTTTATAATTCAAGTTATATCACAGTTCAATTATGTTTATACCTAATGGTCGCTAACATTAAATGACTTTGTAAACGTTAAAAACCAAACATATTCCTACAGAAATATTGTATCTGTTATGTGCTCTCAGAGCATACCATAATTCATTTGGACCGCGCAAGTATGCTTTTGTGTAGTTGATATTTCTTGAGCACCAAGTTTCAACTTCACAATTTTATTAAGGTTGCCACACGGAATGCTTTATACCGTTGTATAAATTATTATATGTTTTATTCGAAGACGTAGATACAGCAGAAGGAAATAAAGCAAAAAAGTTTGTTAATTGATTTAAACAACATTGGAACAGTGCCATATCGGGCCTATAGCACAGTTTCGTAAAAATATGATTCATAAACGTTAAGCAACGCCAAAGGGTTGATCAAGCGATATAAGGACTAAGGATAAATTAGAGAACAGTGTCACAATTCTTTTAAACTAAGTTAACTCCGTTTTCACCAAGATGAATGCCGAAATATCGAACACCTCAATAATCGACAACAATATTTGAACCTATCCTACTTTAAATAATATTGTTGTGTCACTTGTTCGTGCATGGTCTCACTGAAACCTAGGCATAGTTATGTGCTCCTTAATTTTAGTAGATATCCGATAATTATAATACTGGTAAACACTATTTTTAATTATTGATTTAATATGCATGATGTTGGGTGTGCATAAAAAAACTGATTGATTTTGTTTTAATATAATACCTATATATCTTGTATGACCAAAGTGTCTTATATTTGAAGTACAATTTTAACAATGCTTAAATATGCTTGCTTGCTTATTATATTCCTATTCGAATTCAGAGAGGTGGCAGCCCTGCTTTCCCGCCATAACCGGTTAATGCGATCTGTCAATAGTTTTCATTTCGATTTGTACGAACTGGAAACTGTTTGGCTAACGCTAAAAATCCTCTGAACTCCCGTTAATATCATACCGACCGTACGCTAGACCGCTTCTTCAATTTTGAGAGAAATTCTTCTGAAAAGTTAAAGTAGTTCAGCAAATGTACACATTATATGGATGTTTACGTTATGGCGTGCATTTTAGTAAAATGATGAAAGAGACTAGCTATGGCTGTGCCTTCACTTGCCGTGCGGCACGGACACTCCGTCTCCCATTTTCATCGCACAAAAAAGAGTCATTGCAGCTATTTTCACAGCTATCTATTTAGAACCACTGTTATACATATTTACGACATCATCTGATAACATATTTTAGAGGATCGATTATTTTACAACTGTATCTGTTAGTAATTTACTTAGTATCATGCGCGGAAGGGGCGGTGGGCTTACAGTAATGCACTCCTACCCCCCCCCCCCCCCCCCCCCCCCCCCCCCCCCCCCTTGCGCACATCCGGCACCAGTCAGGAAGCACTCATTTCATTGAAATGTAGGCGCGCAGTAAAAAACTGGGTACTTCCCTCATGTTCAAATTTATAAGGTAGTATAGCAAACCATCAAATTATCACAATAAAGTGTGACTTACAAAATATACCTAAGTCGTAAAACGATTTGAGACTTGAAAGTTTAAAAAAATACATGTGTTTTGTCGGCCAAGAGCAAAAAAAATGTTTGACAAATATGTACTTAAACGCAGTATTTCAAGATCAATACAGCAATTTACGTGATTTACCATACGACGGTTAGTACGAAGATAATGCTGTGACGTCATAATCATGATACTATGTCAATTTTTATGAGCCATTTGGGCTGTCGCCAGCGCCGGCGCCTGCATACCAGAAAATTGGTTCGAACAGCACCGTAAAAAAATGTTAAGTAGCCAATTGGTACTGACTCGACTGACAGTTTGGTGACAATTGGTACTGACAGACTGTGACATCCTACTCATATCGTAATCCTACCGCGTCCATACCGACTAATCAGAAAGTCGTGTTAGAAAGTGTTAATATGAGAACCATTTAAAGCACCAATTTGGAGTATTTGTAAAATTACTCCTTATTTTCCTAGATTTGATTTACATCTAAGTTACGTCATGCTCCCCGGCAGAACCACCTTGGTTTTCATGAATTCCAATATATGGAAAAAATCGTTCTAAGTTCCGCATTAATTGTACAGCAAGAAAACAGCATTTGATAGATTTTAAAGGTCATATTTGAAATAGCATTTCCTTATTTTAATTTCTTCATCCTGCTTATATTATAAATGCGAAATTATGGATGTTTAGATGTTTGTTACTCAATCACGCATTCGACGACACGATTTGGATGAAATTTTGCACGAAGATAGTTTACCTATAGCCTGGATTAAAATGAAGGATAGTTTTTATCCCGGGTCCATGCAGACGACGAAGCGGGCTGCCCTTATATTTTTTAAAGTTGTGTTTTTTTTATTTAATAAAGTATTTTTTTTACCTATCTGTTTTAGACGACCTACGTATGCAAAAACAGTGGAACAAATAGGCCAAACGTAAACGTTATCACTGATACACCCGCATTATTTCCATCACTTGCGCCCAATGCCCAATCGAAACACTTTCCAATCAATCTTTCATTTCAACAGCATACAGCGACAATCATATCGGGTACTCGATTGCAATCACAATATGATCAAACGCAGCATTGTTTATCTGACTTAACTTTATGAATCCAACCTGAGCAGGAAAAAACTAAAATTCTAATTACTATTAAACTATTTCACAAATGACAGTAATAGTATTTCCAAAAACTCACCAATTTTCAATGTTAGGCGTAAGTCCGACTACCGAACCTAACCTATCGACGGCTGCGGTTAGAGCCGAGTCAAAGTTCTATGTCAGTTACATGGCAATATCCTAAGGGTTTGGCTAAATATAGTGTTCACCGGTTTTAATGGAATGTAAGTTTATTGTAACGCAAATTAAACTCACTAGTTTGAGTCCGAGTTCGCGGTATGAGTTTTAAGGAGTGTCTATGAAACTAATATTATTTTCGATTCCAATCAATTACGCATGAATCCACGAATGCTTCCATAGGGTTATTCATCATATGAAATACATTATTGCTTAGTTATTGTAGAATTTCAGTCCTTGTTTGGTTTTGGAAAATAGCATCACGTTTTCAATTAGGATTTACTAACATGTCTTCTCAAGTGATTCATCTCGTATCTAGTCGGATGAAAGAAGTTCAACACAGTTTGTAATAATAATATTAATAAGCGTTTATAATTATTAATGATGATCATGGTACAGTCAAATGTAAAAATATGGGTGCGATCAGCGGATTAAAGTTTTGGTACTTATTTATGAGAGGATGTTATCGATACATATTTTCGCACTTGACTGTACAAATTCTTATAATTTTAAGTAAATTAATGAAATAAATTAATCTGAACCAGTAATTGACTGAGAGGCCATTGATTACAATGAAAATGCAATGGCGCATGTCTTTGTCGAACTACTTATAAGTGAGGTTATAAAAGCAATCGACGAAGTTTATAATAATATGAACATTGTAAACAACAAGACCTTTAGTTACGCATGAAAATAGGCTAGATACAATTTGTCTGCGTTAGTCGGCCACAGAGGCAGGCAAGTGCCGATAAACTTCAATCAACGGACCGGATAGAGGTCTCCACTATTTACACGGGTACTTATTAATAGTAGATCCTTCGTTCGTTGTTGATTAAATTCTATACATATGATATTTTCATCGCGCTTGGGTGTAGGTGTACATAGGTTAGGTATATGTAGATAGATACGAGTATCGGCGGCGGCGCGTGAAATTTTCGATGTGCAACCCGGAACAAAAAAGATAAGAAAGAGTTAAGAGTTTAATATAACTATAGGCTCTATTTTTACTAAATGGGACTTAATCGAGTGTAATCTTATTTATTTACCTTTTTGAAAAATTGTGTGAGAATCGTGAAAGTTTAAATCAATTAACTCTTATTGTAAAAGATCAAAGCACAAAGGAAACTTTACCTGGTGGGAGACACCAACAAACCACTCGACCACACTTACGTCTCACGAAATATATTGAATTATCCTTGTGTTTCTGGTATTTCCATACCTTCCTATTTAAATACCTGGCCCTCCTCATCTCTTTCAGAACTCAATCGCATTTCAATAAGTATATTTAGCGCGCTCGTGCCTCGTCGTGGAAGAGAGAAGTTCTCGCTTCCAAGCGTGCCCTGTAACTTTCGATAAGAAGCGAAACTCAGAAATGAGATTGCGATAGGAAGCGACGAACGAAAACAGAGCTCCTGTTTATTAAAGAGGCCTTTTAACACGTTAGCGCTTTTTTAAGTAATACGACTGTGGCAAACTAGCGTATCGCCTGCCTTTCCAGGCTTCTTAGCAAACACAAAGCTGTGGGTGTATAAGACACTCATAAGACCCATCCTTATGCACGGCTGTGAGGTCTGGACACTAACGCAAAAAAAAGGAAAATCTGCTACTGATTAAGGAGAGGAAAGTTTTCCGGAAGATCTTGGGCCCTGTTAAGAGAGACGATGGAACATGGAGGATCCGGAAAAATGTCGAGATCGAGGAGTTGGTGGCCGAGCCAAACATCATCGGCGAAACGATATCCCACAGACATGGCTGGTTCGGTCATCTACTACGAATGGCAGAGGATCGGGCAGTCAAGAGAGCGTACTTGGGCCGACCGACTGGTTGCCGCCCAGTAGAATGGCCCAGGTATCGCTGGGGGGATAGCGTGCAGGCGGATCTGCGTCATCTTCAAGCTGAAAGTTGTCGGGGAGCTTTGGATCAGATCCAAAATAGTTAGAAGAATCACAAGTCCGCTGCCGACCCTTTATTGCTATGAACATTCGTCGCGTTGATAGCTAAAGACAATGCAGGTACCTCACTCTCAACACGTATCCTATAGGGAGCTGTGAAGGAAGCTTTACACTTTTTGAAACATTGCTACTTTTCCCTAATACAGCAGCAAAAACCAAAAAAAAACTTTGTTTTTTGATCTTTATATCTGTGCTAAAAAAGCTCTGAAGTTTTAATCAATGCTTTGTTAAATGGCTATTCGCGCTCACTTTAGATAGCGGTTAGACTAATTTCTTTCCGGACTGTAAGTTTGATTTGGTTCGACATTTGACTTACAGTATGATATCTGTTCGTCGAATGCGCTCGCTATGGCTCGCTCCAAATGAGTCAGAAAGAGTGCGCGCTAGACATTGATGTTATTTTCATATGCGCAATGTCGAGCCAAATAAACCTCTAGGTGAACTATCACCACATCGTTCTCGCATCCCTAATTTTCAACATCTAAGCTTTACGTAACTTTGACCTTATATCTAACGAGAATCTTATAACATATTGTTCACTCGACACAAAATAATGAAGCTATTTAATTTTCGACTTTAAAACCTTTACATTAAGGTTCAAAATGCGATGGGTATGAATGTGTTGAAAACGCTTTACATTTGAAGTATTTATGTACTATGTTAGTTAGGACGCTATGAATTATGATAGCAAGTCACTTTGTCACTATGATACGTAGTTTGGGTCTTAAAAATCCTAAAATGTCGACGATTCTGAGTTGGTGAAGTGGGGCACAGCGAAATGTCATCCCGCTCGAATGTGGAGCAACAACAATACTACTTGCTCTGTAGTAGTGTTGTGTTCCTGAAGTGAGCAAGGTCGCCAGAGTTCCCGAGGATGCGTTGTGTTGAGAGCGAGGGAATTTGTTCTTTCAGCTGTCAACACGGCGAATCCTCAAACATATCAAGCAAGGGTCGCAACGCCCATGTTACTCCTTTGGAGTTGCATGCGTCCATAGGCTACGACGTCCGCTTACCATCAGCCACCGTCGTTGTATTAAAAAAAAACTTGGCGTGAATTGTATAATTTCGTATCAAAGATCTACACGTACAGTCAGCATCAGAAATAGCTAAGCAAAATAACACGCTCAAAATGACCCACACAGATCCTTATTTCCTTGACATTAGAGTTCGTTTGTAGATCATTTTGAGCAATTGAACCGCTTAGCAACTTTTGCTGCTGACTGTACCTACTTTTTGTTACATACGAGAAATCTACGGGATAGAGACGGCACATGTTAGCCGTGTTAGTTTGCCTTTTAAGGCTTGTACACCCGCTAAAGTCCTTGAGCGTATGGGCGGAGCCTCGACCCTCTCCCCGCGCAAGTCGCACAACCCGCCGTCGTTTATTAAGCGTTACATAGATTAGGTTAGGTAAGATTACAGACGCGTCATCGCGCATCGTTACCAATGCAAGGGTGGACGTGGTTGAGTGACATTCTTCATGCTTAATTGAAACGTGATATTTGTCATACATAAATTACATAATTGATTAAGTACAAAAATTATGTCCCTACTATTATAATACTATTTACTTACGATTAGTGTAGTTCCGTCAGCACGGCTAGCACGAGACGGCCGCGACATACTCTCGATTTTTCTCGCACTATCGGTGTCTCTCTTATTAGAACATTAGGACAGAGAGGTATAGTGTGAGAAAAATCGAGAGTATGTCGCGGCCGTCTCGTGCTAGCCGTGCTAGTGAAAACGATATTCGTTCGAATAACTCTGATTGTCGCTCGAACTAGCAAGCGCGACAGAGAGGGAGATACACGAACGAAGTTCGGTTTCGTTTCGCGGTAGGCCCTCAGCACGCCTAGCACTAGATGGCCGCGACATACTTTCGATTTTTCTCGCACTATACCTCTGTTACTAAATATTCTAATAAGAGAGAGACGGATAGTGCGAAAAAAAAAAGTAATAATAATAATCCATACCTACTGTTGCCCTTAGGCCATTTTTTAATGTCGCTATTAATAGGGGCCCATCTAGCAGTTAGCGAGTCACCGTCTGCAAGAGATAAAATGTGAAACAGTTTTATTGGGCAGGCGTTCGATGTTTCATCCAATAGCCCAGCTACTAGTCCATCATTTTCACCTAATAACCCGTTTTATTTAGATTCCATCAACTAGCAATAGACTTACACCCCAGCGGGTGCTGTTTCTGTGTGCGTCCCATGACACGGGCAGAGACAGCATCCGCTTGGTGTACTCCTTGCATTTCATTAAATTGTTAAAAGGGCCTCTACGTGTTGGCTCAGAGCTCTACGCACGCCTCCCAAAGGTCCGGTACATCATTGTCCCGTGAGCGGGAAAGACATAATCCATACTATCCATACTTCCATATCCATACTCCATACTAATATTATAAATGCGAAAGTGTGTCTGTCTGTCCGTTACCTCTTCACGCCTAAACCGCTAAACCTATTTAGATGTGGTATAGAGATAGTTTGGGTCCCGAGAAAGGACATAGGGTAGTTTTTATCCCGTAAATCATCTCTTAAGGGGGTGAAATGGGGGTGAAAATAGATTTGGAGCTACTTAAACCGCTGCACCGATTTGGATGAAATTTGGTATAGAGATAATTAGAGTCCCAGGACAAAGCATAGTTTTTATCCCAGAAATCATCCCCTAAAGGGGCGAAAATCGGGGGTGAAAATTTGGATGTAACCCATTTAGATGAAATTTGGAGATAGTTACAAATAGCTCTAACGTTTTTAGCTTGCCTTCGTATAGAAGGCAAGCTAAAAACGTTAGAGCTATTTGTTATAGAAGGGGGTACGACATCCTTGATGGGGAGGCAATGGTTGACGGAACTGGGTATCCAGATTCCCGTATTCAGTTGTCAATCTGTGAGTAATGATGAAATGTGTAAATTACTGGACAGGTATAAGGAGCTATTCAGCGGCGGTTTGGGGCGGTTCACGGGCGGCAGGGCGACGCTCCGCGTGAGGGAGGACGCCACGCCGGTGTACTGTCGCGCGCGCCCCCTGCCGTACGCGCTGCGTGACCGGGTGGACCAGGAGCTGGACGAGATGAGGCGCAACGGGGTCATCGAACCCGTCGACGCTTCGGAGTGGGCCACGCCGCTCGTGCCGGTACGTAAAGCTGATGGTGGGTTAAGAATTTGTGCCGATTATAAAATAACCCTGAACCCGAATTTGCTGATCGATAGGTACCCTCTCCCCAAAATAGACGATTTGTTAGTGAGGTTAAACGGGGCTCGAGTATTCTCAAAAAAAGATTTAACTCAAGCGTATAATCAGGTGGAACTAGATGATTCAAAACAATTTACCGTTATAAACACGCACCGGGGCTTATTTAGGTATAATAGGCTAGTCTATGGATTGTCTTCAAGTCCTGGAATTTTTCAGAGAATTATGTCTAATTTACTGAAGGACATCCCACACGTTGAAGTGTTTTTAGATGATATTTTAATTGGAACGACAGATGTGGCGTCGCATTTAGTAATATTAGATAAAGTTCTACAGAGACTACATAGTCATGGCATGAAATTAAAAAAAAGCAAGTGTGTTTTTTTTACTGAGGAGGTTCAGTATTTGGGATTTATAATCTCTAAGGATGGTATTAAAACCGATGCGGCCAAGATTGAGGCCATTGTTAAAATTCCACGACCCCAGAATATAACGGAGTTAAAATCATTCCTGGGGGTTGTCAATTTTTATGCGCGATTCGTGGCAAGGTTAAGCACCATCTTGGCACCTTTATATGATTTACTTAGAAAGGGGGTCGCGTGGAAATGGAGTAAACAATGTGAAGATTCATTTAAAACTATTAAACAGATATTAGTAAGCGCAGAAGTACTGATGCATTATGATCAAAACAAACCATTGATATTAACGACCGATGCCAGTTCGCGCGGGATTAGCGGAGTGCTGACGCAGCCGTGCGGCGCCGGCGCCGGCGAGTCGCGCGAGCGGCCCGTGGCCTACGTGTCGCGGTCGCTTAATGACGCGGAGCGCAATTATTCGCAAATTGATAAGGAGGCTCTAGCTATTGTGTTTAGTGTTGAGAAATTGCACCAATTCCTTTATGGCAGACGTTTCCTGTTAAGAACGGATCATAAGCCCCTTGTCAGCATATTCGGTCCCAAACAGGGCATTCCAGCGATGGTAGCCAGTAGGCTGCAGCGGTGGGCGATCAAGCTGTCAGCATATACCTACGACATACTCTATGTCGTAGGTATTGAACATTTGTTTTCTGCTCCATATCACCCGGCATCGAACGGAGCCGCAGAAAATGCCGTTCGCATTATTAAAAAAGTAATTAAAAAAGCGGTAAGGCAAAAGCAGAACATAAATGTTGCCATCAATACGTTTTTATTACACTATCGTAATACCGCGCACTGTACAACAGGCGAAAGCCCAGCGGCATTAATGTTAGGCAGACAAATACGTACAAAACTAGATGCGATTAGGCCGGACTGTGAAAGTAAAGTGCGCGAGTCCCAGAAAGAACAAATGTCTAGAGCGGCAGGAATAAGACGTTCGTTTCAACCGGGTCAACCAGTTTGGGTTCGCCAATACCAGGGCGACACCAAATGGATACCGGGGCAAATCGTTCGGCGAGAGGGAACAACAGATTACGCAGTATCCGATAGCTTAGGCAGGGGGTCTCATAGGCATGTCGATCAGTTGAAACGGCGTTCAGGTGTTTTAATCTGTCCACCAGATCCATCAGCTTTACTCCCATCACAGGACATTCCATCAGAACACCGGAACACGACTGAAGAGGCAGCGCCCACTCCTGCTACGCCAGGGTGCAACCGACCGCGAGCACGGTCATCAATACCTCCGCATACACCCACGCGCAAGGTCATTCAACCCGGGAGCGCGCGCCACGGGACACCGCCGACTCCTCCCTCAGGCTCCAGCGAGACTCTCCAACCGTCGCCCTTGCCGCCACCTGAACCGCCTCAACCCCGCCATATTAGAGAGTGCAGGGTCAAAAATCCACCACAATACAAATTTTAGCCAACTAGGTACCTAACTTAATACCTAACCTAAAGGTACAGCACGTTAAACTTTATATAAACATTAAGTTTTTTTAGTAGGCCTGCAATGTATTTAAGTTTATTCGACTAATAGAACTTTTAACTTAGCAACTTTCCCACCTAACTATATTTGTAATGAATATAATATATGTAGGTATAAGTAATAAGTAGGTAATATTGATTAAAGTTACCACTACCAACCATTACCCTTGCACAATTAGAATAGTAGTTGATAACTAAATAAAACATTGTGTATTAAACATGAATCACTAACAAAAGGATCCAAATTAAAATTGTTAATTAGTAACTAAGTAGCTAAGTTTACAAAAGTAAACAAATGTAATACCATAGATAAGTAGTAGGGGTAGGTAGGCACCGGCGCATCGGCATCTGTTTACCTTTCTTGAGCACTGGGAGTTGCATAATCAGGAGATAACGGTGTACTAGGCACGGAATCTTTATATATTTAGATGTAAGTATAGATGCGTTTCTTTAAATTAAATGTTGATTTAAGAAGAGAGTAGAGAGTAGCTGTGTAAACATAGTGTTAGTAACGTAAAGTAAGAATCTAATAATGTTAAACTTTGAAATCGTTTTTGCCGACTGAGACTAAAAAATATTCCCGTAGTAATTTTTGCATAAGTGCACAAGTATTAGTAAATTGTTAGTTTTTAAGAAGAGAGTAGTGTTATGTATAATGTCATACCTACCGCCAGTCTCGTAATAAACCGCTTACTGAACAGACGCGTGCCTTTCATTTGTCGCATATATCACACAAACCACGAAATAGATTGTCCACTCTATGCAACAAAATTATCTGTCACTAAAAACTAAACTATACGCAAATGTTTATTAGTTACCTACTATACGAATCACAAAACGGATTGTCCACTCTATGCAACAAATATATAGTCCACAATTTCCACAAATATTAAAAAAATTCGGCGCAGCGCAAATTAACACAGGTCCGTCATGCAACGTGTCTCGTCCCGCACTGACCGTATGGACGAAAATGGGGAGGCGTAAGAACTTTGGCGGAATATTTCAGAAAACGAGGTAAATTTTTAAGAAAATTAAGAAAGTAAGAAAATGATGCCCTTGTTCATTATTGTATGAAGAAAGTTATAAAATTTCATATTATTCTGATAAAAAATGGAGCAGTAAAATGGTTACAAGTGAAAAAATAGGGGTGACTTTAGATTTCTTTTTCTCAAATTTTTATTGTTAAAATGGATTACTACGAAAACTATGACCAGATCATGATATATTTTTTCCGACAGCAAAAATGTTACGTTGTAATGTATAAAACGGTTACAAAACAACTCATTTTCACGAAAATTTCGAATGTGCAGCCTTAAATTCATTATAAATATGATGATGACGTAAGATGCGTAAGGTGAGATGGGGGGGAGGGGGAATGGTTTGACGTTTTACTAGTTGCGAGACATATCGGTTGTTACCGATATTATTTGAATCGATTCAATGATTCGATTTACGTTCACTTTACACACGATTATCGATAGTTGATGATGTCAGCTCATCATCATCAAGTTTTCACTTCTGCTGGCACTCCCGGAGTGCAACCCGGTCTAGTTTTACAAACAAAACGTACAGATTTCATAACCTCGCAACACATCCCATCGCCGCTCATCTGCACACATTTCACAGCTTCGCTACGCATCCTCGCTCCGCTCATTATCCTCGCGTCCTCTAGTAGACACGGCCACACCGTTTCACGCTTCGCTACGCATTCGTGCACCGCTCGCAGCGCTGTTGGATATAGTGCTGGGTTACTCACTCGTGAGGCACCTCATACCCATTTTATTAAATTGTCGCATCACTTCAAGCTTGAAAAATATACTAACTTACTTCATTCCTCACGAGGCACCGAGTCGCTCCTCACTCGCTCGGTCACTCGCGCTTCGTTTATCCCTCAAACCTCAAAACCTCGCCCCTCGATCTCCGGACTCGCCACCCGCGCCCTTTCCCCCATCATACAATTGTTTGTAGTGGATGAAGGTAATTAAGAGTATTGAATATGAAAATTGGTGGTATATTGTACACTACACTTGAAAAACCTTGTTTTTCTGCCGATTGATGCTATTTATTATGGTACCTCACCTCTTTTGAAGTAAAACATTGTACCACCTCATTTTTGGAAATGAGGTGCTCATACAAACTCAATTTAATTTCATGTCCTACCCAACACTAGTTGGATATCCACCCTTTTAAGTTGAAAAGAGAAAGTTTATACATCAGAACATATTATATTAAACAGTGATATGCTAAAGATCGGTCGCAGGACTTGTGGATCAATCTCAAAATAAAACGTTTCAACACTGTACCTCTGTGACTTGGTGACATTTTATCAGAATTCAAATAAGAGTAAAATAAGTAATAAAGGTACCAATTTGCAAAATTTACCCCACTTATGGTAAGTAAGGCCTGGACAGCGTTTGGAAAGCAATCATTTTCCGAAGAGTCACCTTTATTCGCATCCACCCTGAAGGTCTGCGTAGGTTTGAACGCGCCCATATTTCTACTGATAGCGTAAACAAAGTGTCCCTTGCGCCCATTAATTAATACACGTGTTGTTTGACACCGGCACCGCTTTGGTAACGATGGTCACTTTCAAGATTTTCTTTGAGTTAATCACCCTGATCTCTGGTAGTTTGACATGATTACGTTAGGTATTGAACTTTCCTGTGATCAGTCCCAGTAAAATCACTTAAGTTTAATCGTATGGCAAACATAAATATACATAATGTAATATACATAATCACTATAAATTAATATTAAGGTTAATCAACCACTTGATGGCTTCGTCGTTAAGGACGACGTTAAGTGTATATTGTCTATCCATACACCTGTCCTTCTATCCACTCATATATATATATATATATATCATCATCATCATATCAGCCAAGAGACGCTCATTGTTAGACATAGGCCTCCCCCTAAGAGTACCACGATGACCGGTCCTGCGCCACCCGCATCCAGCGGACTACCGCGTCCTTTCGCGGTCATCAGTCCACCTTGTGGGGATTTACCCACGCTGCGCCTTCCGGTACGCCCCTCGAGAACCTATCGGTCCTAATGGCCATCGGTTCCTTGGTTCTGCTGGAGATAGCCTCATTTCTGATGCGATCACGCAGAGAAACTCCCAACTCCCTCTCCATTGCCCTTTGGGGCACTTTGAGCCTTCTGAGCCTTATGAGGCCAATAGTAAGCGACCACGATTCGGTGCCATATGTCATCACTGGCAACATACACTGGTCAAAGACTCTCGTCTTGAGACGCAGCGGAATGTTGGACGAAAAGATGTGCTGTAGCTTCCCGATATATGTATATACACATAATAAAGCTGTAGAGGTTGAAACATGTTTTAACCTATCAGTGCGTTCCGTAAAAGCTTGAACTGACTGAATTGAAAAGCCTAACTTCGCCCGAATAACGCGAACGACAAATTGAAGCTCTAAAACCCATCGCACTCGCCCACACCGTGCCCAACCAAGACCGAACGACTAAATGAATACGAACTTGAACCAAATGAAATACTAACTCTTACGTATCTGCTCGTATAACTAACTCTTCCATGTTCGGGATAACTTTCCAGATTCAGGAAGATGTTTGTTATGCGAAGTCGTAATTGGATGAGGTTATACATGTGTTGTAAATGTAGGTTTAATGAGACACGGGGCTTTGTTTATCAACATTATGTTCCTAGAAATGTTGCCTTACCGCAATTACTCTAATAACAGCGTCGCTCTAAAACAATTATGTATTTTTCCTTCTGAAAGTCTACGTGATTTAAAGTCTGATTTAGAAAATGCCACATTTCTAAATAGGATATCATGGACAAGTTGCTAAATAAATGTCTTATCATCATCGTCGTATATGGCACGTCAATTTATTTAATTATTTATTTATTAGGCTCACTCAACAAATTACAGTCATTCATTCAGTACATTAAAAGCTTAGTGTCTAGATCTGGACTACAATTCTAAACAGTTTGTGCACAGAAAGATGAATTACTTAAAGACAAACAATATTTACTAGATGGAATTACATATGAGTATTGCCTAACTTACAAGGATAGGCAATGTGCATAAACATTTTATTTTACATTTAATAATTAACATGGCATTTACTTGAATATTGCTATAAATATCTGTCTAATACTAATAATATTCGTGTAACTCTAACTTAAAACTTAAATGCCTAATTTGAATGCATCTTTATTTTTAAACGAGGGTAGAGTCTGTATAAAGATGTCCAAAGAAGGATGTTCAGCCACCACATCATCATACAAACGGCACATTTGGACAAGGGATTATAGAATGATGTGTTATTTTTGTAAATTTCGAGTTGGAATAATCTGTGTGATGGATTACGAGATTTGTACCTGGTAACAAAGTTCAAGAGAGAAAGAAGGGAAGGACAATCAATGTGTGAGTGTACAATTTTGTATAATGTAATCAATTCACAACATTTTCTGCGAGATGAAAGAGATGGTATGTTGAATTGTTTCAGCCTGATGAAGTATGGCTTGAGATTGCGTCTTAGCTGAAGCCTGAAGCAAAGGATGTTAATAAACTGCTTTTGGACTTTTTCTATCCTATCGATATGAACTTTGTAATATGTTGACCAAATAACACAACCGTACTCTAAAGTGCTTCTAATCAATGATTTGAAAGTGTTTGTATTCCTAGTCTCTTGTGGAGCGAGAAATAAAACCAACCAACTTAGTGCACTTGGATATTAATACGTCATAGTGATTATGAAAGGTGAATTTTTCATCAAGTTAATTCCAAGGTTGCGAATAACAGACGTACGATTTAATGTAAAACTGTTAAAGAGATTAATTAAAAACATTTTTTTTGCTTGGATGTTGTTAAAGAAATAATGTAGGGGTTATCGGAATTTAAAAATCATGCAGTTTGCAGCACACCAATCAACTATAGCATTTAGGTTATTCTGCAAGATTATACAGTCCACGGTTTTAGTTGTTCAATGTTCAATGACCTTTATATGTATATGACTGACTATACAATCAGTGTCAAGTAATAATAATTAATTGCAATGAAAACAAGAACCCACTACATTTTTGCTAAAAATGGTTATCCAAATACATATAATATGTTTAACACTTTGTACCAGAGCAAAACAAAATGTTAAGTAATATTAATAAATTACCTCGCAATTAACATGTACATCGAGCTACATACTTAATTAGCAATACAATGACTCGTGTAAATATTCGCCGCCACCCGGGCCCCTTTAAGGCCCTCATCATTAAACAAAACAAGAAAAGGCTCGAATTACGAACTCCTTATTTGCAGCTGACACAAATAAATGAATTGGATCTCAAATCGCAAACAACAATCTCCATACATTCGCAAAAACAATTCGTTCCACACAGAGCGTGTTGATTCGTCCCGCACCTCCCATATTTGCGCTCTCGACTTTCTTTGACAAATCGCTCGCGATGGAAACGTAAACACTAACATTCGAAAGCATTGAAGTGTTGAGTACTACGTACAACTGGAAATGCTTTTCCAAAATTATGACAAAAAATCTTAATATCGTTGGGGTTTAGTCATACGCATGAATAAGAGGTAAAAATAAGCCAGAAGATAGGCATGTGTCTTTCCTCTGTCCGTTGTACGTGTTTGCCCATGTCGCCCTTGCTAGAAAAGAACAAGATAAGGTTTTATGTCATCTCCGTCGGCTCTTATTATTAGGTGGTACGCTTTCCAGTTGCGCGTAGTTCTTAATAATTCCATGGTCCCAAGTCCCTTTCAGTAAGTCAATTCGATGAACGGCCCTTGCTGTAACGAGTACGTGCAGGGCATCCGACGGGCCCTTTGTAGATAAAAGCAATTGCTCCAGTATTTGTTCTAAGGTATGAAAGTTTGGGCATGAAAGTTTGTTAGAGCATCTATTCGTTTTTATACGTGATGTTTATTTCAGAAGTACACGGTTGGGTGGTACAATACAAACGCCACATATGTCCTCTATGCTATATTTCTCTGTAACAGTCTAACCGCAGATTTCGTTGCGACGCAAACGGAACATAATAATTTCACGTTTTCATTTGGATATATTTACTAGTTACAAAATCGGGATTGTGCAGTTGTGCGATTGTGTACTAATATATAATGCCCTCCGAATCGCTAAACTTAAGTGGCAGTGGGCGGGGCACATAGCACGTAGAACCGATGGCCGTTGGGGCGGAAAGGTTCTCGAGTGGCGACCACGAACCGGAAGGCGCGGCGTGGGTAGGCCCCCCGCAAGGTGGACTGATATATAATATAATATAATATAATAATAATAATTCTTTATTAAGACAATAAAGCTCCGCAATGTTAGTAATCAGAGCTACTCTATGTTAGTTTTAATTTATGTAGTAAACCCTCTCCTCTGAGGGTACAACCTGATTTGAATAGAAGTAATACTATGGTTATCTCTCTAGCAATACTTACCTCTCAACTCACCCTATTGTATCTTAACCTCGAGATTACTGAAAAGTAAAGAATGGTGACTAATTTATTTGTTTAATCGTATGGCATAAGTACATTATTTTGCCTTTAAAGTTTGTCACTCTTTAGCACCACCCAGGGGACACGTGCAGGTTTGTGGTAGGTTAGGTAGCTCCTGATAGGCAGAAGCAAAAAACAAGCACAGGACCGGGGTCAGTGTCGTAGGTACACAAAGACAAGCACAGGACCGGGGTCAGCGTCGTAGGTACACAAAGACAAGCACAGGACCGGGGTCAGTGGCGGAGGTACTCCAAGACAAGCACAGGACCGGGGTCAGTGGCGTAGGCACTCCAAGACAAGCACAGGACCGGGGTCAGTGGCGTAGGTACTCCAAGACAAGCACGGGACCGGGGTCAGTGGCGTAGGTACTCCAAGAGAAGCACAGGACCGGGCTCAGTGGCGTAAGTACTCCAAGACAAGCACAGGACCGGGGTCAGTGGCGTAGGTACTCAAAGACAAGCACAGGACCGGGGTCAGTGTCGTAGGTACTCAAAGACAAGCACAGGACCGGGGTCAGGGGCGTAGGTACTCCAAGACAAGCACAGGACCGGGGTCAGTGTCGTAGGTACTCAAAGACAAGCACAGGACCGGGGTCAGTGGCGTAGGTACTCCAAGACAAGCACAGGACCGGGGTCAGTGGCGTAGGTACTCCAAGACAAGCACAGGACCGGGGTCAGTGTCGTAGGTACTCAAAGACAAGCACAGGACCGGGGTCAGTGTCGTAGGTACTCAAAGACAAGCACAGGACCGGGGTCAGGGGCGTAGGTACTCCAAGACAAGCACAGGACCGGGGTCAGTGTCGTAGGTACTCAAAGACAAGCACAGGACCGGGGTTAGTGGCGTAGGTACTCCAAGACAAGCACAGGACCGGGGTCAGTGGCGTAAGTACTCCAAGACAAGCACAGGACCGGGGTCAGTGTCGTAGGTACTCAAAGACAAGCACAAAACCGGGGTCAGTGGCGTAGGTACTCAAAGACAAGCACAGGACCGGGGTCAGTGGCGTAGGTACTCCAAGACAAGCACAGAACCGGGGTCAGCTGCGTAGGTACTCCAAGACAAGCACAGGACCGGGGTCAGTGTCGTAGGTACTCAAAGACAAGCACAGGACCGGGGTCAGTGGCGTAGGTACTCAAAGACAAGCACAGGACCGGGGTCAGCGGCGTAGGTACTCAAAGACAAGCACAGGACCGGGGTCAGTGGCGTAGGTACTCAAAGAGAAGGTGCGCGATTATAGGCTGAATAATGACGATGACGCATTTACATGAATGTTGCCCAGAAGAAGTTACAGACATAAGCTACTTAGAAGGTACGTATTATTTATTTATTTAAACTTTATTGATCAATACGAGATTAAGTACAAATGACGGACTTAATGCCATAAGGCATTCACTACCAGTCAACCATTGGTCAAAACAGAAACATTAACAACCTATATAAGTTTGCCTGCGTTCTTTGCAATCCTCGGGTGAAGCCACGCGGGCAGTTAGTACCTAAGAAATAAACACGAATTGATAATGAATAAAAATAATAGGTTGTCAACTTAGAATAGAGTACCCTGCCGCTGTGTCCCTGCCGCCTGTCTCGTGCTCGCGGTTCTAAATGCAGGACTAGTTTTGTACTTTTTGTCACAACAGCTACAGGTTTTCTCCATTAGCCGCGGGCGTCCGATAAATCCTAAGACGCACCGCGGCAACCCTGAGTTACAGTACAGAGTTATTATGATACTAACTCAATGCGCTTTTACAATTACCCGGTTTTTTTTCCGTTAAAAGACAATAATCCCACTGTTATACATATAAATCCATACCTACTTTATTTCTTAAATCTAGAGTAATTATCTGTCTGCCAATCTGTTACATTTCCGCTGAAGAGTTTAAGATAGAGTTCACTTCACAAATAGAGTCCCGGAGCACTATACCTGAGCAAACATTTTTATTATTCCGAAATCTTTATTTTGATACCTTTACGAGTATAACAATAGACAGCATGAACGGCCGTATCGTTTGATTACATTGACATAGAATAGAAGCATGGTTCTTCCCAGCTTCAAGTCATTGCATACCAGAGTATTTGATATGAATTTACCACGGAAGTTTAGAGGTCAAGAAGTCCACTATAGCAGGAGATACAGCGGGGTTTGGAACCCTGTGCTAGTGGAATGTGTGTAGTGTTTCCGGCTGTGAACAACATCACGTTGGACTTTGACTTTTTTTTTCACCCTTGCCCTTATATACTGGACACACTCGAGTGCTTTTCAGTAGCACCATGTATGGTTTCTTTAAGCAGGCTGCCAGACGTTATTTTGACAACGCTCCCCACCATAGGAATCCGTTAGTTAGGAAGGCTGCTGATTACGTTCCCATCCCTCGCCCCTCTGTCGTTACTCGGCGCTCACTGATTAGGGGCCGCACGGTCCGGCGTCCTAGGCACACACTCACGGACCTGGACGACGAAATCACAGCGTCCATCGAAAGATGCAACGCTGCGCTTTCGGCGTCCAACACATCGCGTACACTTCGGCGTTCCCGCCGGCGGGGACGTCCACCGCGAGATCGCGACAACACAGACACATACAGTCCCTATTCGTCCCGGTACCGCCGCATACCGGGTAGAGTCAGTCCGACCCAAGTCGGGCCTAGCTGAGTTTCTTCCTGGACTCTTCTCAGCTAGGCTAGGTTTTAGCGAACCAGCGATAAAACTCCCAGTAGTTCGACACCACTCACACCCCAGATTCGGTTGATACCGTTCAACCAATCTCACTGGAGCGCAAACTCGTAGAGTATTCCAGTGTACAAACTTTCCCGCGTGGTCGTGCCGGAGGCTCCCCCTGGATTTTCCCCAGGCTACCCTCCAACCACGCAATTCGACCGCTATATTGGGTTCGTCCTATTATAGCAACAGTCAGGTTCAAAAAAAAAAAGCTTTTCAGTACGTCGGGATACACACCGCAAGTGGTGGTGTTTATGAGTTTCACGAGTAATCCAGCGACGACCGGCCATACACACTCGAGTATGTTCAGTGATATATCGTAAATATCAAGGGTCCCGCGTGTCTTTGTCATTGACCTCAACGTACGATTTAGGTCTGTGAGTGTAACCATGGGCAGAACATGTTGAGGTATGTCAGTGTTGTGTAAGTAATGTGTGAGGTACTGTACAGAGTCCGATTTGTTTATGTTTAATGTGTATGTTGAAGCTACTGTGAGAAAATGTTGGTTTAAGTGTTCCGGAACCTTCAGAGCGGGTAAGACCTTTCCACTTTCATCCTTAAGTGAGATGGTATGCATCAGCGGTTTTTTGGATACTTCATATGGGTACGACTTTAACCCATCTGTTTAATGGATCAACAGTATGACGATGTTACTTAGTTAAAAAACATTTCGCGAATGTGTTGGCTAAAAAAATATTGGGCAGAAAAAAAACATCACATTTATATAGTCGTAACCAATTCAAGAGAGCATACCGATGATCTGCCAGAGCTCCGAATCTGCAATTAGCAAGAGCTAGCGCAGAACCGGGAAAAATGGCGCCCTCTCGTGTAGGAGGCCAAGATTCATTTTGGGTCGCTGAGCCAACGTAGGGCTTGCAATCCGGATATCCGAATTCTCGTTTTATCCGAATATTCACCCGATTTGATATCCGAATTTAGAATCAATGCAAATCCGGATAAAACGAATATTTCGAATACTTGAATATGCAGTAGTAAATCCACAGTAATAAACACACATACATTTTTCAAGAAATTAGTTTAATTAGTGAAGAAGCAGTACAAGGACTGCCTTCGCCCAAGAAACCCTGGTGTGCATTTTGGAATGTGTCAAACTAGCCTAATGAAAAAAAGTATTCTAACAATGGGTCCAAAGCTATTTAATAAATTACCAGGTGATATAAAAAATAAGAACTGTAGATGAAAATAACAAGTAAATTTAAATCTTTATTGTTTAAATTTCTTGTAGAAATTTTTTATTATAATGTTCAAGATTACCTTAGTATAATTAAATCTTATTAGACATAACAATAATTATACTGTTACACTTGACAGTTCGCAAATTTATTCAATGTTTTAACTGCTTGCTTACTATTTAATATCATTAGTATTTTTAGGATTAAGTTTGTGACATTGTATTTGTAATTTATCGTACGCCGAAAGGTACATCATGGTTGTTCCCTTTATAATACCTATCACCTGTACATAACCTACCTATGATGACGAAATAAATGATTATGATTATGATGATTATTATGATTATGATTAGTTCAGTCTTAACCGAAAAAATAAGAAAGATCAAGTCAATTACGCCGTTTCTCACTTACCTACTTAAGAAATTTAATCAGTACGATATTTTACAATCTTAGGTTCTAAAGAAAACAGAAACTATTTTAGAATCAAAAGGATTTTTGGATTATGGGGCCATATATATATATATTCCAATTTTGTAATTTTTATATTTGTTATGATAATACGAACAAAAAATCATTTTCAAAAAAAAAACTATGATGTTTGCCTATTTCTTTAGCACCGTTTACAACTTAAGCAGTTAGACGGATTTTAACATGTGAGGCGTCGGTAGATATCTCTTAGCCATGGAAGTGACATAAGGACATATTATTTATTTATTTATTTAATCTTTATTGCACAAAAGAACAACTTATCGTACAAAAGGCGGACTTAATGCCGTAAGCATTCTCTACCAGGCAACCTTTGGGCAAAGCAGACAAATTATGCTATATATAATAGTCGAATAAAAACCGCCACGTTTAAAAACAATTCATTGATGGTTATTTGGACTACTTAACCTATTTACAAATCGTATATTTCCGTTTTTTTAGATAATTCATGTATGTTTTTTGTTGCACATCGATGATCATATGGAAGTGAGAGTAGTATCTACTAGATCTTTATAATAGTAGGTACCTACCTACACATGCAATATTTAGGTGCATTGAGATCGCGATAAGGTAATGTGTTCACTAAGAAGCAGGATATTGTATTTAAACAATTCAATCCTTCGACTTCCGCAGGATGAACAAAATTTTATCGAAAGATAACATCTTTATATTACTCGCTTTTTAGGGTTCCGTACCCAAAGGGTAAAAACGGGACCCTATTACTAAGACTTCGCGGTCCATCCGTCTGTCTGTCGCCAGGCTGTATCTCAAGAACTGCGATAGCTAGACAGTTGAAATTTTCACAGATTATGTATTTCTGTTGCGGCTATAACAACAAATACTAAAAACAAAATAAAATAAATACTTAAGGGGGCCTCCCATACAACAAACTTATATTACGGTTTTTATAGATAATGGTACGGAGCCCTTCGTGCGCGAGTCCGACTCGCACTTGGCCGGTTTTTTTAATGTAATATTTTCATCATTGAAAAAGAGATATTCAAAAATTATTCGTTTTAACCGAATATCCGGATATCAAGATTTTTAATATTCGAAATATCCGGATGAGCGTTTATCAAAAAAATGCCACTATTATTAATTGTACTTCTAGGAATTTTATGTTAACCATTTCCACTCAGAATCAGGAAGGAGCTCTTTCGACCCTGGTAGGACAAAAAACTGTCCCGAAGATTTTTTTCCTATTGTGTTACCATTTACCATACACTTTGTATGGTGGTATGAACATTTTGGGACACTTTTTTTCTCCGAGTGGGATGGAAAGACATCGTGATTTTGAGTAGAAATAACATAAAAGTTGCAGAAAATCTCCGAAAAAATGAAGTGGCATTTTTTTTGAGAAACGCTCGGATAACAAAATGGGGCGAATTATATTGCAGGCCCTTCAACGGAGTAAGTAAGTAAGACATGTATCTTAATTGTATATTGAATATTGGCTAGTACTGTATATATTTAGCTAAAGAAAATAGCTATTAGGAACTTACGTTGTATACTGCGTTACGTATCCCGGAATTCAAATGGTTAAACTTTACCCAAGAAGAAAAGTAAGGGTTATTCAACGTGGTTTACGTTTATTTTATCAAAGCGGTACAAATAGCAGCAAAGTTGCCAACTTATAATAAACGCAAACGTCGGATGCTATCTTTCGTTTAGTCCAGCAATTTAGGAGCTTTCCGCCAGGTTAGTGAAGTAATATTTCAAGACGACTGTACAAAGAGATTCTAGATTAAGTACCTACATTTAGCGATGAACAGTAATGAATTTATAGGAAGTAGAATGTGAATGACAGAGATTTAGATTAAATGACGTTTTAGTTAAAATATAAATTTTACAATCTTTCGCCTGCGACTTCGTCTGCAAGGACCCGGGATAAAAACTATCCTACATTTTAATCCAGGTTATAAACTAACTTCGTGCAAAAATCATCCAAATCGTTTAAGCGTGATTGAGTAACATCCAAACTTTCGCATTTATAATATTAGCTTGGATTTATGTGACATTTATTAAAAAACTATGATTCTTATTCTTATTGAGATATATTACAATAAAGGTAAGACAAAATCATTCTACTATTTGAATAATCCAAGACACGTTTCACTTAACATTTTTTTTTCTTTTTATTATATAGGTACCTAAATCAGTTACATGATTATGCCAGCCCCATTGTGCCTTATACTAGTATTCTTACATGTCTACTTATGGGATATTCATGTACCGTTTGAAAAAATCTGTAACATATAAAAAAATCTCTTTAGCTTCTTCTGAGGTCGGTACAGATAAGATGCTCTGAAAAGCACCTATATCTAATCTATTTACCTTCAGGGTAGTAATTAACGATTGTCTATCGCTTTCATTCCGTGCACATTCCGTCAAAATATGTTGACGACCGGTTATCCTAGTGGGTAGTGACGCTGCCTACGAAGCTGACGGTCCTGGGTTCGAATCCCGGTAAGGGCAAATATTTGTGTGATGAGCATAAATATTTGTTTCTGAGTCATGGATGTTTTTCTATGTATTTAAGTATTTATATCTATTATATATATCGTCGTCTAGTACCCATAACACAAGCCTTACTGAGCTTACTATGGGACTAGGTCGATTTGTGTAAGATTGTCCCCTTATATTTATTTATTTATTTATTTTGCACGTCTTCAACAGAACCGCAAACTTGGCAATTTGGAGAATCACTTAACATAATAAAATTAATAATTTTTTCAACACAATTGCTCGTAACGATAGATACATCTATCTCTTATTGTGCCGCTTTTAGGCTCATAATCCTGGATATTAAACACGCGTGTTTTATAACATTACGACACTTGTGTGTTATGGTTATATCCCGATTAAGTCACGTTGGCATCTTGCAGCAAGATGTATGCATGCACACGGTGCATTCTTAATTTTTTTTTAATTCTCGGCAAATGGATTCTTACTCGACTAAACAAATTAAATCCTTTTTGTTAATTAATTGACTATTTATTTTTGGATATCATATAGACACGTTTAATTTAGTAAAACTATTCACTAACATAACATTTTACAGTAATTAATAAAGATAACATTTTAAAACTAAAATATTATTCTCAAACATGCTCGGAAATGTATGCGTTAATATCACGAAATGAAGACATGAAGTTTATTGTTTAAGGCTCCCTACATTTCTTCTTGGCCTTAGGCCTAAAAGTAATGTATGAAAACCCTAAGTAAAACCATTATTGTCCGCTACTCTAACTTTTTAAATTTGCTTACTAATATTAAACTGGCAAAGGAAAAATTACATACTGCCAATCACCACTAGACTCTGTAAGCATACTTGCAATATAAAAAAAATACAAAATCTATGGTACTATACTTATGTGCGGTTAATCATGGTGCTGGAACGGCTTGTTCAAATGTCATGTTTAAAAAAATAAAAAAGGCGGAAAATTATCTATTATTTAATTGATTACCGTGTATTTATTTTAATTTAAATATTTCCTCACATCGTTTGAGAAAAGCACTATACAATCCTCGGCCGGAACAGGGATTGCTGGACTCGTTGTATCCGGCCTCGTCTACGACTCGGCTGTCTACTCCAAACTCGTCCAGCAATCCCTTACTTCACGGCCTCTGCAGTAATGTACTATATTTTATTATGTATTGGCTGTTTAGAGATTTCATCTAATGCGCGCGCACTGCGCCAACTTCACGAAAAAAAACTGTTGCGCGCCATTTATAGGTTATTTCACAGATATTTGTAAACATTGTTAGTGCGTGCTTGGTTATTAAATTAACAAAAAAGTTAACTTAGTTGACTAGAAAAGTGATAAAAATGGATGCCACTGGAAATTCTTGGCGATGTATACAACATGTGAGTAAAAACCCGTTGCCATCAATAAGTAAACAACATAACTTGGCAGGCCTATACAATTTTCATCTTATGAAAAGGATTTTTTCCTCGCAAAATATTTTGAAAAACGTATGAAACGCGTGAGCTTTGATAATTACATCCTCGGCTCTCTTATCACGCTCACCTGCGGCTCGCGTTCCGCCTCTGGTGTAATTATCAACATACCTCACTTGTATCACAATGTACTATTATAAGGGACAGTATATTACATTTGACCTACTGTTATTTTTACTTTTTAACATTTATCATAAACATGTAACTAAAAATGTGCCGAGTTTGGCACTGGTTTCCTGGAATTCATGCCAATTCTTTGTCACAAAATACATTTACAATAGTAGTTTGAATGTCAACAATCCAGTAGGAAATTAGGCTCAGATAGCACTTAGGTAGGTACTTTTGCGGCGACATAAACTTGGACTATTTTTAGTGTTCCGTACCTCAAAAGGAAAAACGGAACCCTTATAGGATCACTTTGTTGTCCGTCGGTCTATCTGTAAAGACCCTTTATCTCGGGAACGCATGCAGCACGCAGAGGTATCGAGTTGAAATTAAAACCATAATATACTCAAGTGTCTGTACACTCCCTTGAAGCTGTGAAAAAAATAAAAAAGCCATGTGTACCTACATCGCAATTTCAACCAGCTTGTTTAACATTTTATCTACGTGGAATCCAGTCATTACTAACTTTCATTTAATAAACATCGTCCATTATATCGCCGGGCATTGATAGGGTGGTGTATCGGCCCAGTGTCAACCCTAGTGTATAATTGATTAATAACGACCAAGTGCGGGTAGTTCGAAAAACCTGTGCAGTAAGAAGGTATTGATACCCGCTTACGCCAATCTGGCGAATGAAGATACGCGGTTAAGTCCAGTTTAGTAAGAAAAATATGCCACAGCTACAGTTTTGGTAACTTATCTATTGGTACTGCTTCGCATCGATTTTAGTTAAATTTGTCGTTAAGCACTACAGAATTTAGCAGTGACCAAGCATTAGGCGTAAACTAATATTCAAGGAATAGTCTTACCCCCTTATTCATAAAACTTAAAATGCCTCTGCTAAATAAAATGTGCTTTGTCCCTTTCTTACGAACACAAATGTCAAAGTGACAGATAAGGACAAACGAACTTTAACGGCATTTTAGTTAACAGGCTTGTAGAAGTTTATGAATACGGCCGTTAGTATTTACCGGCTGATACAGTAGTACTACAAATATAAGTTACATCGGCAATCTTCGTCCACGCCGACGGGTGCTGACAAGTACCGAATGAAATCGAACGTATGACCATTGAGGCCTTGTTTCACTATACGTAAGGTACAATATGCAATGACAGATGAACTCGTGCTTTCCCGCTCATGGCGTCCAGACAAAATGGCGGGCGCCGGAGTTGCCGGCGTCGCGCGCAAAATTTTGACCAATGGGCGTTGAAGATTTTACCCGCGCAAACGCGCTGCCTTATGATGATTGGTCAAAATGCTTTCTGCGTAGGTACATCCTTGCATCGTATATTTGTGTACCACTGGTGACTGACAAGTAGGTTTTTTTTCAAGTTACGGTTTACAGAACTTTCATTATGTATATGTATGTACCGTACCCTACGTAGGTTTCTTTAAAAGACGAGTCACTATCACCTTTCAATAACAGCCCTTTAAGGCGAGGCCATTTGAAAGGCATTCACGGGGCAAAAGGCAGTATAAAGAGCTATTTACTTCTTTGAAGCCGTGTTTTTATATTGATCCTATTTTTTTATAGTGACCACATATTGATATACTTGACTATTTTGGTAAAAAACTTTGCTCAATCGTGCAGTTGGCCTTGAAAACACGTGTATTATGGATATCCCATTGCATACGATACGACTTCTTTCTAAAGAAATCTAAAGCAAGTCTCTCATAAAATCTAATTTGAGACTACCTTTGATTGCTGACTGTACTTTATTTACACGTTCGTCTGGATGATCCTAGGAGCGTTCCAACCGCCGTCAGTTCGCAGTATTGTCAAAGTGCTTGCAGATTTCGATCCCCTTTCTCAGTGCATAGGGCTGTGGGGTAATTACGTAACGTTTTGAACGCGCGTTAGGTAAATCCAACTGTCATTTTTCCATATAAAATTTGTCATTTAGATTAACCTAGCGTAGATACGTACCATGAACCTAGAATACTCTGGACAGGCTGTACGTGATGCGAGGGACGGCAAGGCTCCTATGCAGCTAAATTAAGAACTGGTCTTAAAATGGCTGATGACTTGCCATAAACATCATACTTAATTTGGACGGGTAATGTTTTATGTGCCACTACTTCATACTAAATCAGTTGTGGCAAATAAAAAAAAGTGGAAATAGACAAGGACAATGAATGATATTTCCCTTTCTGTAACACTTATCGAGATTTGTATATAGGCGAGATCAGCTCTCTCGTACGTGGTACCTATTATTATTACCATAACCTGTCCAGAGTATTATAGGTTCATGATACGTACAATGTGTTACGTGATCGAAAAGCAGGTCGATCACGTATCGCTTTTTACGCACGTCAAGGGGCCTAGACAAGGTTACAATCAATCGACAAGCGCTAACGCCAATAGAAAACTAATAAAATGTATGGGAATGACAGATGTTAACGAAAAGTGTTTCGTCGGCGTCTGTCATTCCCCTACATTTTATTATTTTCTATTGGCGTTAGCGCTTGTCGATTGTAACCTTGTCTAAGGCCCCTGGTAGATCTATTTAGATCTACCAGCCCCCCTAGCACACTACGTTTTATGTCCGACATAAAGCATTTGTCCCTCTTGCACTCGCATATTGGCCAGAATGGGACGAATGCTTTATGTCCGACATAAAACTTAGTGTGCTAGGGGGTCAGGGGCCGTCACTTTTTATATGTATATATAAAAACTGACATATACTCTTGATAATATACAAGACGTTACACTTCATATTCAGATATGCTTGAACACCATGAAAAGTACAGATATATTTGACTAACAAAGTATTAAGCTCGATCCAACATCGGAAAGCTGCTCAAACTCCTAAGATTTTATTACACACAGGCAAAACAAGAGAGCTTCTAAAATCAATGGTATAATAGTTCCGTATTATTTCGTTAGGAGCTCACGAGTACAATACATACGAGGGGAAAGCAATGGACTGTCCTGCCCTAGACTATGTGGCACCAACACAATGGACGACGAGAGGGGACTTGATTTCAAAACTGTCATAACTTAGTCGCCATATTTACGCCGAGAACATGGCATCTTGCAACTTCCTCCCCAACTGCAATATCAATAAATAAAGTGATCAACTATCTGGATTACAATCTACTCGTTTGCACTTTTGAAATTGAAGTACCATTTGTTATACGATAAATAGGTTTTTGTTGTTACTTGTTACGCAATAGGGCCAAAACAAACGATACGACATCGTGCCACGATATTCAGTGAGTTTGTTTTTAAAATGTCTTTAAAACATTCTAGATAGTTAAAACATATAGCTGCCAGCAGTTTAGTGAGCTAAAACGCTCATTACAAACTTTTTAAATGTGAGTGAAATTGAAATACGTACCGTTTTTGCTTGTCACATTGTCAAAATAGTCATAAACCGGTAACTCTTTTAATTTCTCTTACTGTACTATCGACAACACAGCTAACTGACCATCTGTGCACTCTATGCGCATTGTAATAAGGTTCTATATAAATACAGGATGGTCAGTTAACTGTGTTGTCGTTTGTACATTCACCACTTCACCAGCATTACTATCTGCTACAATAAAGAGCGCATAAATATCTGAAAGTAATTATTTCTAGAACTGTTAGACCGTGTCAGATATTTTGTCTACTTTGTTATGGCGCGATACGACGTGGATTTTTATACGTCGTTAATACCCAAAACACGACGTCGTATCTGGTAATTGGTTTTGGACCGTAGTCAGGCGAGTCTCAGAAAAATGTAACAACGTTCCAAAAGGACAGAGAGAGTTTGGAACCATATTTTTACAAGCTGAAAAAGTGAATGAAGCAAGAAAGGTTTGTCAAGATCGTAGCGAGTGGAAATCCGTGATCTCTGCCTACCCCTTCGGGAAGTTGGCGTGATTATATACATGTATGTATGTATTTTTTCAAGCTATCAAATACGTACGTGTAGGTACGTTCATCTACGGGACTTCCAAATAAAGTACCTACATCATCCTTAGCTCTCAAAATCTACCTACCTAAGTATATTAAGATTTAGGTAACAGTTTGTATTGATTTTCAAATATAAAATTTGTGTGTTTGGAATGTAAATGGTGTGTTTTATTTTTGACATCTCTGTTAACAATATTTTCCAAAGTATTAATCTCGCTCGTGTAAGTGTAGTATTTCATATGAGCTGGGTTCGAATCCCGGTAAGAGCACGTATCAAATTATTTCAGTACCGTAACGTACCCGGGGTTATATTTTAATTTGCGGGTCGACTTTGATAACAACTTCCGTCCACTACGAATATACTTGTATTATAGTTTAAAAGCACCTTAGTAGTTTTTTTGCATTACTGGCAATTCTGGTATAGTTGCTTCGTCCCATAGTGAACTGGTTCGTGTGATTATTCCATGGAGAAAAAAAATGTTAACGGTAAGGACACTTATTCCTCTTTATTATCATGGCTAAAAACGTCGAGTATATACTTATGTCAAGAATAAATGCATGCATGATTTGTATGGCGTCTTAAGAGGGAAGTATACCTATGGAATACTACGTTTTCTGCCGAAAACGAATTTTCACATAAAAAGTACCTATTGTCAGTCACGAGCTGCTAGCTATATTTCCCTCTTAAGTTATTCATTAGTCCTCAATCCTACAATCATAAAATGCACCCTTAGCCGGGGAATCCATGGGGTATCTTTGATCACTTATATATATCTTCTTCTGCTTTATGTTATAGGAGGCAAACGAGCAGACGGATCACCTGATGGTAAGCGATTACCGCCGCCCATGGACACCTGCAAATCAGAGGTGTTGTGATATATGGTGAAATTTCTTCGTTTTCTGGCGGTATTTGTTGCTTTGATTAAAAATTATTTAATGTTTAAAGTTTTTTTGTAGTAACAAAACCTCGTGATGACAAGGGTCACAAAATGCCGCCTGAAAATCTAACTTTATTTGAAATCGAAAGTTATTAAACCTTTGAAGTATTATTACCTTTCTACTTTAACTATTTGCGTACAATAAATCATTCAATAAGTTTATAAATTGTGTCAGTCATCAAAGCAAAAACAAAAAAAAATACAAGGAAATTAATAACTATTTAACCTAATAAGTGGATAACCTTTTACGTGGGTTTACTTTGGATTAACAATTAAAAACTAGTGGTTTCAAAGTACCCCATTCTTAATTTAACTTTGATCGCGTCGTTTTTTTTCTGAATAAACTACAACTTCATATTGTTTAGTTGGTACGCAGAAAGAACCGTAAAAACCGATTATTATATTTTAATTTCATATTTTTTCGTGTATTACCTACCGTCGTCAAAATACCTATTGTGTCAAACCTTAAAATTGATCAAACTTTTTTTTTTTTTTATGATATAGGAGGCAAACGAGCAGTCGAATCACCTGATGGTAAGCGATAATCGACGCCCATGGACACTTACAACACCAGAAGAGTTGTAGGTGCGTTGCCGGCCTTTAAGATGGGAGTACGCTCTTTTCTTGAAGGCTTCTTTCGAAAACGGCAAGCTTTATTTCGTCCCCAAGCGTCATGGTCCAGGTTTTGCAGGCGTAAGTCAGTTTGGAGGTGATGCTGAGCCACTTACAGCTTAGTAATTTGCCCAAAAAATAAAAACACTCGAGTCCTGCAACTTTGTTGCCCTTATTTCTCCGTCCGTCCTGTTCTGGGAATTAATCGTCGATCCTAAATACTTAAAACCGCCCTCACCTTGTATAACCTTGCTACCCACAGAGATGCTTCGTGGAACTGCAGGCTGTCTGGAAGTTGCAAGATACTATGTCTCCACCGCCCTTTACTTGAGTGGAAAATCCCAGTATAAGCCCAAGAAAAAACATATAACGACACATATCGACCTATTTACACATAAAGCGTAGGCGCGTAGGTATTGTATTTAGTTGAAAAAACTGACGGCCAGAAGCCGAAGACCTTTTTCACGAACGCCGTTGAAAATAATCTGGATATGGGGGTGTTAAATTAAATTCGAAAACATCCCCAAAAGTAATGCTTTAACCGAAAGCAACTGTATCCGTACTCGATCCACCTTGTTTCGGAAAATTTTCCCAGAAATGTAAAACCAAAAGCCATTAACATCAAAGCATTAACACGTAATTTAATAATACTCGCATTTCATTCATAAACACCTCGTTTCTCGAAACAGAAACACGACCGAGCCGGATTATAACCGAACCAGTTTTTTCTCTCCATGAAAAATAAACAAGATGCTGAGACATTAGGGATTTAAATTATCAAGTAATTTAATAAAACTGGCGATAAGTCGAACGCGGTCTGCTCCCTCGCGGCTAGATAAAAGGAAATAAGTTTAAACGAGAAAAGTTAGCGGATAGCCGGCAAGGCGAACTGACGACTGGAGACGTCCGACTCGCGATTGGCGACTTTCCATTAGCGGCCGAGGACAAGAATTGACCTCTTGTTTCTGTAAGACTACCCTAATTATCTTTACTACCGACTACCACTATACTAAGAATTTCGATATTCTAAACTTTCTAATAATCCGAATAATTTTCGCATCTATGTCTTGCCAACCATTCTTGTCACTGGCCAAGTGGGCAGCCCTAACCCACTCGCTTTTTGGAGCACTTATCTATGGGAACTAGTGGAACTACCGTCAGGCTGAATATTGCACATCCAAAGAGAATATAACCACTACGTTTTAAGAGGCGGAACTTCATACATTGTTTTAGGATTCTCTTATGTCTACTACCAACGTAAAGAAAAAATGAGTGCGCTATATTGCCTTGTAATAAGGTGCAAAAGTTCTGAGTTTTGTTAGGTTGGCTAAGATGCGTGAACTATCCCGTACATTTTTCATTCCATAAGTTTCCAAAGGCTGTGCACATCGCCCTGAGTATTTCAAGTTTCAAGTTTGTTTAAAAGGCGAAAGGGATATACCATAAAAATAGAGACTCTAAGAATAGAGTTTGACAGAATCTTTGCATCTGTGAGTAACGTTAATGGAGTCCTCAAAAACTTGTTAAAATTAAAATAATTCTAATGAAGAAATGTTATACAAGAAATCCGTTTAAAAAAGAAGTATAAATAATGGTTTTAAATAAGGTGAGAAATCATCATAATGATTTATTTCATAATTTATAAAAACAGCGACGCACCCGTAATGTTTAGTGGGCGTTTGTTGGCGTGGCGCCGTAGTTGATGTAGCAAGAACAGACAGACGGCAACTATAACTACATTTCGAATGTAATAAACAAGAATTATGTTTTTGAAAATGTGAGAATTCGACTAAAAAGGTCGATTAGGGTAGGTATAATATAGGTAGGTAGGATAAGGCTACCTCCATTTTTTTTTAAGTGTACAGTCATCTTAATGTTTGAAATTATACTGTCTACCTACCCATTAAAACTAGTAACTGCGCCAATTCCTTTGATTACGCAACGCCTTGCAAGATGAAAATGTTACCGAGAACCCATTAAGATTTAAGATGAAAGTAGGGTTTACATATATGCATTTCCGTAAACGTGAAACCAACGTATACTGTATTTATTGCGAACATCGTTTGAGTATTTCGTGTGAAAACAGCTCATATTCTGATACCTTTCACACGGTCTTAATTGAATTTGACGACCGATAAAAGGTATATTTTCATTTCGAAAAACACATAGGTTAGGGCTGGGTTTCCGCAACTCGACGTCACGTTAGCGCCAATTTTGCGTATGGGTTATTGACACTACTATTATTCGTGCCAACCCAGTTCCGCCAGGAAGCCTAGCACACCCTTTGTGCGAGGAGCTTTGTCCGGGATTCTGCCACCCCAGGGCACGTCAGGATGACGTGGGTGAGTGGATGGCTGTCACTTCCTTTTCGATGTAGGCTCTGCAGAGAGGACTGTCTGTAATACCTGGAGTGAAAAGGTGTTTGTTAGTGCATGACCAGTTGGCCCATGAGGGCCTCCCTGGTTTGATTGCCGGGAGGGTCTCTCTATCTTACACAAATCGACCTTGTCCCAAACTAAGCAGAGCTTGCACTATACATACTTATATTACGTAGATAAATAGATACTTAATTAAATACACAGAAAACATCGATGACTCAGGAACAAGTATTCGTGCTCATCACACAAATAAATGCCCTTACCGGGATTCGAACCCGGGAGCTCCAGCTTCGTAGGCATGGTCACTACCAACTAGGCTACAGAGGTCGTCATATGTGTAAGTTGGTTAGTATATGACATATGTGTAAGTTATTTATTAATTATATGTAGGTAGGTAGTATAGAAATCCTAATATAATACAACATGTACCCGTTTTCATTGCCAAATTAACTAATCCAAACCTTCTTCATCCTGTATATGTAGGAATATGGACTTCGGTGGAAATAAAATATAGTAACGTTTCAAAAATTGATTATATCGTTTATATAAGCATTGTAAAGCCATCACGTCTAGCACATGTCACATAGTAAACAGATCTGAATTATAGTAGATACACCGAGGGGATAAAGCACTGTTTTATGGCACGGGCGCGATATTGAATCCTGAGCAAATGAGCGACTTCAAATTTAACTTCCGAGCGTAGCGAGGGTGATGCGAGTTAATTATTTAAACGGAATAATTAAAACGAGTCCTGGGTGCAGCGAGGGATTCGAGCACGCCCAAGACGAAAACAGCTTTAAGTATCCCAAAGGAGAATACTCTACTTTTCTCACCTTTTGCGAGACAATAAAAAGCAAGGCTACTTACTAGAAACAACGTTTTATTAAAACTTTAAGTCACCATCATCATCCATCCACCAAAGAGTGCCACAATGACCGGTCCTGCGCCACCCCCATCCAGCGGACTCCCGCGACCTTTACCAGGTCATCAGTCCACCTAGTGGGGGGCCTACCCACGCTACGCCTTCCGGTACGTGGTCGCCACTCGAGAACCTTTCCGCCCCAACGGCCATCGGTCCTACGTGCAATGTGCCCCGCCCACGGCCACTTAAGTTTAGCGATTCGGAGGGCTATATCGGTTACCTTGGTTCTGCAGCGGATAGCCTCATTTCTAATACGATCGCGCGGAGAAACTCCTAACATAGCCCTCTCCATTGCCCTTTGGGTGACTTTGAGCCTTCTTATGAGGCCCATAGTAAGCGACCACGTTTCCGTGCCTTACGTCATCACTGGCAACACACACTGGTCAAAGACTCATCTTGAGACACTGCGGAATATTCGACGAAAAGATGTGCCGTAGCCTCCCGAATGCTGCCCAGCCGAGTCGGATTCGATGATTGATTTCCTACCTGGTTAGGTAGATCCAAGTTTGAGAAAGATCTCAAAGTTGGATCTACCTAACTGGACAGTCTGTCGTAGGTATATATAATCGTCTACAACTTCGAGCGTAGTGTCCGATTAAAATGGAAGTTAGTACTACATGGACGTTTGACATGATCTTTGTCTTATCCATGTTCATCCGTAGACCAACTCGCTCGGAAACTTTACTGAGGGCATCGAGCATCGTACTTAAGTCCTCCATGGTCTCAGCCGAGACTACTATACCATCAGCAAACCGAAGGTGAGTGATGTACTCGCCGTTGATGTTGATGCCTTACCTTATCTAGTCCAGAATCTTGAAAACGTCCTCCAGTGCAGCGGTGGACACCCCGCTGCAGCGGAATAGGCTTCGAGCTCCGATCCTAGAGTCGGACTTACATAGTGGCGTTCTCGTACAAACACTCCAGTACGTCGATATAGAGGCAGTCTACTTAGGTTTCGAGCTCCGATCCTGGAGACGACTGACTTAGTGGCGTTCTCGTGCAAACACTTCAGTACTTCGATATAGCGGAAGCCTACTTGGCACCGCTCTGGAGAGACTGTTAGTACAGCCCAGGTTTCGATCGAATCGAAGGCTTTCTCGTAGTCCACGAATGCTAAGCAGAGCGCTATTTTTATTTGGTACATTTATCGAAGTTGAGGTTGAGGGTTTATTTGAGTAGTGGCCAAAGATTCTGAAACTTGCGTCTTGGGTCGTTTTGGATTGTGAAGGTTGGTGAAGATGATACTTGAGGCAGTGGGCTTGGTGTGATGTGTTTTGATGGCTGTGGTGGCCCAAGGATCATCAATATTCGACGAGGTTTTCAAATTTATACCGGCGCTAATACGAGAGCTTATTGTATTCTTGTTCTGTATGGAATTTTCAATGTAGCCCTCCGCCACCGCATCGGATTTCGAACCGCCGTATCTGGGTCATGTCTGCTCCTGAATCTGCCTACAGAGTCGCTGATGTCCTCCTAAAACAATGGCCTGTTAGAGGTCGGTTATCTGCAATTTCTTTTGGCATGGAACTGATTTTATTTTTGCCAATGACTTGCCTGGTGCATTTGCAAGCCTATGAAAAATTGGTCGGGGTTTATTTGAGAGGGGCGTAGAGCTTGGTATTTTTCAACGAACTTTGCGTACTTCTCACGGACTACAAATGATCGTTCCGCAGCTCTTTGTTTTGGTGGCTTACCAGTAATAGATTTAAAGAAAGAAAAGAAAAAATTTTTTTATTCAAAACGCTACTTAGACTAACACATGGAAAATGAACATTTTTGCTAAAAACTATCGCGAAATGTTAATCTAACAAAAGCGTTAAAGGAAAGGACTCCACTCAGCTTAATGACAAGGTACCTTGACGCTGATCTTCCGTGGATACCCTTACAAGAGAGCGTTCCTATCTGCGGCAACATTGATAAAGGATACATAGTAAATGACATATAACGATACATAAATATTATTAAATATACATGTACTTTAGACAATGATTGATTTGAATGTTTACTTTTATGTTTACAAGTTCGTTTCCACGACAAGCGCCATTCACTCCAAAAATCAATGCCACCTTTAACAAAACATAAGAAGGTACCTAAGTTTATATGTAGTTAGTTTATAAACTAAAGTATGTAAGTAATAAAAGTTATATATGATCGGTAATAGTAAATAGCCCAGTAACTTCACCGGAGTCTGTATGGCTGATGGAAATAATATTATAATAATTCTTAATACTCATCTTAAAATGTAATTTTTAGGTCGATTTATACCACAAATAAAATTACTATATTAAGTATAAATTATTTGTTCAAAATCTATAATTTGTCTTGGAAGTGTACTCTCTTCAACTTCAACCTCCTGTTAAGGCGGTGCATTGGAAATTATCGCGTACGCCGTTCGGACTAGATTAAGAAACAATAAGATCTGATTTTGAGATATAGGGTTCTTGACTATATGATTGTTTTTCTGATTTTACCGATACATAATTGCTTAAAATTTCCTCGATAGAAAAAAAAACCCAACTTTGGTTTTTTCTTTTTTTACTCAGCCTACTCAAACGATACGTTATTTTACGACACAATCAAGTTAATACTATAGTAATTTATCTCGTCTAAAATCTCACTTTATGAAATTTAAATAAAACTTCTCTAAGTTAGATATTTATCGAAATTGGTCCAAAAAAGCCATTCCCGAAGAGTGTTCTATCTCTTTTTCTCGTGCGCGGAAGGCATAAGCGTGTCTTTGTCTAGGGGGCGTGTTCAATTCGAATCATGGCATCCCCTTAATACTGCAGCGTTTTGCAACACCCGCGGCTTTTGTTTTATTTTCTTTGTTTTGCATATATGGCTTGTAGTGGCCAGTTCGATTTTCAAATAAATTCTTTCTGCTGTAGGTCTCTATGGAACAAATTTTCATACGAATTCAAATCTCATTATTAACCAGCTGGTTATAATGAGATCCAGTATACCTACTGACCCGGTGGGTTATAATGAGATTTAGTTAAGTTACAACCCGGCGAAATTCTTACGGCTATAATGACTTACTTTAGGTGAGGTTTGCATGATATAAGTAGTATAATTGGGCAATGTCGAGCATGTGGTGTGAAAAGGAAGTTTAAGGTTGAATGAATACGTAACTAAGGTTAGATACGTCAATGTACTAGATTCATGTTTGCATTAAAAATTCAATAATCCAGCATAGTGATGTGCCGGGGAATATTCCCTTGTTCCCGGGAATATTCCCCAAATAGGGGAATATTGAAATACAAATTAGGAAAATTAAAGTTATAATAAAAGTAAATAAAATGAATAGTGCCCCGACAAATAAAGTGCCATTCGCCAAAAACTGCATTATTGTACTAATTCTGACTTTTTATCTCAATTACCATTTAATATGTAAATATTTTCATATTTTGTATTCGTATAATATTTTATTGTGATTTTTTTATTAACTTTGTATCTTTTTGTTAATTTCAGAAGTACTTTTGTAAAATTTGTTTTTTTTCTGATGGGGGAATATTCCCAACGACTGGGAATATTCCCATTGTTCCCGGGAATATTCCCATTGTTCCGGGGAATATTTCCGGGAACATTGCGGATTTACTTTTGCGGGTAAATTACACTGGTTCATGTCTTGGTAAAAAAGTCAAGGGCCCAAGTTATCATGGAATCCCTAATAGCAAGATATATAAACATACACAATTTCAATATTCCCGTATATTCCCTTGTATGGGACTATTCCCGGGAATATTCCCACCTGGGGAATATTCCTGGGAACGGCACATCACTAATCCAGCAATATAATCACCAAGAACTGTTCACTGTTGCTTATGGACTTATGATAATATCCGAGATTGATATTCACAATTAATTTCTCTGAAATATTGGCCCTCAATTTCGATTTCAAGTTAATCCCCCGACAACCCAGATGTCGGATAAAGCGTATGGAAATGAAATTTTATCTTTATCTGCCATTTCTTAAAGAGTTTATAATGAAAGTCCTTATCTATCGATTTTGTTCAGTTGAATGTTAACCACAATAGAAATTATACCTAATAGGATAAGTTACATGGCAATATAATAAGATGGCACAAGTGGTATTTACTTCCTTGCCTCGACCATACCATGATGTACCTACTATTGATAATAAAATAATAATAAATAAATAAATATTAGGGGATAATCTTACACAAATCGAACTAGCCCCATATAGAAAGCTCAATAAGACTTGTGTTATATAGGTATTTCCGAGATGTAGGAGTCAAGTATATATTAAGAGCCTGTTGTCTTACTGCTGGGCAAAGGCCTCCCACTCCGTTTCCAGACTTCGCGTTCCTGAGCAGAGTTAAAAAGGAGTCTAGTTCGTCCCGCCATCGCCGACGAGGTCTGCCGCGTCTGCGTTTTGAGCTGTCGGGCTACCAGTCAGTTGCAATCTTGGCCCAAAGCTCACTCGGCATGCGGCTGATATGACCAGCCCAGTTCCACTCCAACCTACCCACTTTCCGAGCTACGTCTTCTATTTGGGTCTTGGAGCGCAGCGTGGTGTTCCGGATAACCTAATATGCTACGCCCCATAGCTCGCTGGCAAACCCCGAGTTTGAACTTCTGAGATACTGTCAAACTTGTTTATACCGTACCTGCATACATTCTTCACCCCCCATTGCACCCACTTAGAGGATGATTTCCGGGATAAAAACTACCCTATGTTCTTCCCCGGTACTCAAACTATCTATATACCAAATTCCATCTAAATTGGTTCAGTGGTTTAAGCGGGAACAGGTAACAGACAGACGACCAGACTAAATATTATTAAGACTAATATTAGTATGGATAGCTGTAACTACTAAAAGACTACTATGTACCTATTTTGACCATGTGTTCAAAAAGAAACTCCATTATTTCAGCTTTTTGCATTTTATATTCCTACAGCAGTCATAAAGTAAGCTATAAGTATACACAAGCTACACGGTAGCTAATATCCATAACATCTATATACTCTGTACCAATAAATTCCATTAGCTAACGAAGAGGAATAAAAACATGTGAACGTTACTAAATCGGATTAACCTACCGTATATTTTTTAGATCGGGTCTTTGATAGTAAAATTAGAACAATTCGCGTAATTGTTTCAAACGAGGAGCTCGCTCCCACATGGCGGAGGCCACATAGTCACCCGAATATGAACCTTATGTCTATAGGATACAATTTTGTAAGCTGTATGTCTAAGTTGGCAATGGCACAGGGAATTAGAACAAAGGGTTGTCACCGTTAGCATGCCGCTCAATAAAGTTTAATCAAAGAAGACAGGAATAGTATGTGCATGCTTACTTGGCAGGCTAATAAACTCACTGTGTTTGCGTACGCTGGGCTGGCTGTATGTCACTTTAAGGAATTGGGTTTTTGTGTAAGCCATAAATAGGAGCATGAATTAGGTGATCGTATCTTGTTTGTGCTTTTTGATATTATACAACGTACGGGGTTAATGTAGTCAGGGTCCCTGGTAAGGGGATACATTATCGGCACCTGTCATTGCTTCTATTTTTTTCATTCATTCTTTCATATTTCACATACCCTGTCACATTTACTGGCATAGATCATCACTGACCCCGGTTTTTTTAGGGTTCCGTAGTCAACGAGGAACCCTTATAGTTTCGCCATGTCCGTCCGTCTGTCTGTCCGTCTTCGGCTTAGCTCAGTAACCCTTACAACTAGAAAACTGCAATTCGGCGTGGGTATATAAACCAATCACGCCGATAAAACAGTATAATACAATTCGGAATAAGATTTTTTTTGCCTCCCCTACACCTAAAGCGGGGATGTAATTTTTTTTCTCGTCTTACCCATGGTGTGACGTATCGTTGGATAGCTCGTTCAAAAATATTGTGGGTTTTCTATAACCGTTTTTCAAATCAGTAATTCGTTTGCGAGATATTGGGCTTTAAAACCCTAATTCCCCTTAGTCATGTGTCCCCCCCCCCCCCCCTGCCGGTTAAATGGCTACTACTAGGGATGTGAAAAAATTCGTGGTAGTAGTACATATAATGAATTTAAGAGGAAAACTATCACGAACAAGTAGGCTTAAGTGGTTACCGAGTAATAGTCGACCAACTTAATGTGTAATTGAAAAGGCCAATTTTCGTACAAATTCGGCCGACGCAACCGCACCGCACGTCGATGTAACTAAGACAGACAGGCAACTACGGAACCCTACACTGCGCGTGGCCCGACACGCACTTAGCCGGTTTTTTTTAAATATTAGTGCTATTGTTTTTTATTGTCACCAGCTCCTTATTGTCAATGAAATGTTGTTTATGTGAAGACAACGACATTTATTTTTGGAGAAGACACAAAAATTCCGAAGATTCGTTTGTCTGAAAGCGTCATTATTCCGAAATATCAAAATTCCGAACGCCATTTACTGCTTAACGAAAACTTGGGCGCAGATTATTAAATAAAATAAATAAATAGGTTAGGTTAGGTGTATTATATCCTGAAAGATAAAAAAAAACAGCGGAACATGGTTTACAGAATTATGAAATTCGGAAAAAATATGATTTCGGACAAATTACTCTTCGGAGTTGAGATGTAGTGCACCCTTATTTTTGTGTACTACACATACCTGGTGTTGTGCCTTACCCTGGAATATTCCATATTAGTATTCCCTAATATTTCCTTTACAACTTTACAGCGGAAACTTTCGGAAATATTCTCGGGGATAATCTGCTTACTACTTTCTGTAAACGTAGCACACCAGCATTAATATCTGCCATAACAAAGCATGCATAAACATCTAACATGGAAATAGTTCGTTCCCTTAGGACGTGTCAGATATTTTTGGCCGCCTTGTCATTGCAGATATTTATGCCACTAACTACATCCTTAACACCGTCAATAGGCAATCCAAGCTAGATTATACTCCGTCCTGCACACCTCCACGAGCCATTGTCAATTACTGACTCGTGTCGCCCGACACACGCAAAGGCACGTGCTTTGTGCATGTATGATGTGTTTGAAGCTAGATTATAGTAAGTACCTTGATGAGATTTTGTGATATTTTGAGCTTTAGGTATGTTATCCCAGAACATACAGACTATTATACAGACTCAAGGTATACCAAGAAGAATCGTACCCTGAAATGATACCTAAACTATATACGAGTACATGGCGTCTTAATCGGTTGGCACTTAATGTACTCATTAAAATTGATCAATTTCCGAGAAAATATCATGCCTTACCATTTTGATGTAATATATATAACAAATATATAGCTTATAATATATCGACTAGATTAAAAAGTATAAAATAAGTATAAAATTGTAAAAGCGTGGGGCGCTGGAACAGGAAAGACTTTAATAAACGTTAAACGTTATGCTCTTGTGCGACCTCATGCACCTTCCGCCAGGAAGTTAGTATTAGTATTTGTTTACAAGAAAGTCTTTCCTGTTCCAGCGCCCCACGCTTTTACAATCAAATATTATAATTAAAAGCACATAAGTAGTTTACACTTCAGCCCAGAAATAGAGACAACTTGAACGATCCATAATTCTTTTTTGGTTTTTACGTGCATTTATAAAAGCGTGTTTTTCTAGCGTTTTTTCAGTAGGTAAGTAAGTTGTGCGGAGAGTTGGAGGAGGCCTTTGCCAATAGGCACACTGAACTAAGAGAATTTATAAAACAAGAATTGTGAAAAACTAATTTTCGCAATAAAGGGCTATGTATAGTATTGTAAACGTTGTATGCACATATGTTAACACATTGGCTGTACTAACCTTCACCAAAACTGCCGAATTATCTTTAAAATTTAATAGATATTAGTATACAACTTTAATCATAATACATTACGAACGAGTGGCAGCGAGTCGTAATTTGTTTTTAGCGGACAGAACTCCTATACTCATGAAACTAAAACAACAGTATTGCATTGCATTGTATTCCGATATCAGTAACATCCGGCGGAAATTGTCCGCATTTCCCAAGTTATTTGCGATTCAAAACCAATTTCATTGAAACACAAATATTACCTACACTATTGTTCCTTAACTACCTACATCCAGTATTGAATCGAATGCCATCCAAAACTCTTGTTAAAGGGTTGTATCGGAACTTCCACTTAATCCTGTGGAATTTTCTCGAAGTCCCGTTCAAAATGGACGACAATTTACGCATGACTACACTTCTAATTTTCCATCTTTGCCTCAGCGAAATTAGTATTTGACCTGTTTTATAGAGATAATGGGAATTCCACTCAATGACTTGAACTGAAGTAATGGTATTGTAATTAAAGTAGTCATAATCGAGGGACGGAATGGTAGAAATTACTTTATCGTTTCTAAGCGGTCACTCAGACACTTACTTTTTGCATCTCAAATTAATATCAGTGCGTATAATATGTTTTCGTTTACCTAGATGACGAAAAGTAAGTTAAAACCAACCATTGTCGATAATATCGATAACTATTGTTTAATTGATATCTTCAAAAAGAAGGGTTGTAAAACGTTTACGCATAAACAATATAGAACAAACAGTAGCTGCACAAGTACGATATAAACGAGGTCCACGCGGACGAAGTCGCGGGCAAAATCTAGTTGCGATACACACCTACAAAATACCTAATTCGTGTACCATTATACAAAGTAAATAATTTAAGTCGATAAACATCTTTTTTTAACTTTGAAAATAAACCACATTTTTAACCACCGAATCAGTCAGGTTTAGGACGACTCATAAAGGCTATGCCGTTGAACCGAATAATTAAGTGATTAAGTACCTGGTCGAATTAGTCGAATAATAGGTCCGGCAAAAGTTGGACCTAATGTTCATATTCGGTTAGCCCGTATTCGGCGCATCTCTAATACATATTTACGAGCACGAATGTACCGTGGTACGTGGAATGCTTTGTACATAGGCAATCGGTTCAGAGTGTTCACACTCGAACGGAGCGCGCTCATTGTCTACCCACAAGTTAAAGCGATCTGAACATGGGGATGCCACTGCAAAGATCGAATCTATATTTGAAATGTTATACTTAAGAGTATGCCAAATAAAGCTCTTGGTTCATGGGTACCTTTGGCATATCATATATACCTACCTAATCAAATTGATCAACTATATATAAGGCTACGAAGGATGTATTACGTGTAGTTGAGTAATGTAAAATTTCGGGACATTTCGACTTTATTTCATTTCGTTATTTGTAAAGTGAAGTGACGAGTACGTGTGTGGTATTGATTATTTACTTACTTTTTCTTTTGATATGCTCAATGATATTTGACCCGGGTTCACTGATACCTATATACAGGCTGAAAGTCGTGAATCGAAGTGGCAAAATGTGAATCTATCCATGGTTCTGAGCCATTTTTAGTATGGGACCCACTTTGTAGTACCTATGAAAAAAAAAACACACTTGCTCATACATTTTCGTCAGTCTAAAATGAGCAGTGTATGAAATTGTTGTTTTTTTTGCATAACACAAAGTTGGTCTCATAGTAAAAGTTGCTCAGAATCATGGACGGATTCACATTTTGCCACTTCGATTCACGACTTATTTTTCAGCCTGTAGTTTGTTGTAACTAAAATGACGAAAATGATCTTAACGTGGGATTTTACAACTTCCTTTGTTACTCTATATGAAAGGAAAAGATAACAAAGAGCCGTCATAATATTGAACAGTGTGGCATGTGTACTGGAGTTGATACTGTTAGTTTTAATGTTTATGCGTGATTGTAGTTTTTTTAATTAATCAATTGTAATTTACAACCCTACTTGAAGATAAACAATAGATGTTAGTAATGTTAGGTTTTAAGTACTTTTAACTGGAACAAACTATACCGTTATTTTATACTTACCGTAAATTATAACGTAAGTTAAGAAAACTATTAATTAATTTTAATGTAAACAATGTAGTACGCAGCTCGGCACTTTTTTGATGCCGCCACTGCCGCTGATGACAAGTGACAACCCTGTCGTCGCGGCGAGTTGAAACAAGTTTGATTGGATTCTCTTAGCTAAGCCTGCGCGGATTACCGCGCGTAACTAGCTAGTGGCACGCCAATTACGGCCATGCGGAAACAATACAATAGAATATGGGGTAAGATCGACATACGAGCTAATTATTACTATTTACCTCACGGCGCGGCGCTCTAGTCGCGTAATATCTATTGTCATCATTTTGATTGTCATAACACTTTACGCATAAATTAGTTTCTCATAAAAGTCTTTGTCCATTAATGACCCTGCGCATAAATACTTTCATAAATACTTTCATTTCAGGGGAAACTCAAAAATGGGGTTAAGTTGTATACCAAAAGAAATTTTTATAATGGTAAACCTTGCCAAGGCGCCATGGTTATCTGTCCTCCCACTTATATTCGCTCTGGTCGCTAGCTGTAGAAATACGTGAGCTCTCTATGAACATTTTTTCCGAGATTACTGCACTTTGGTGTCTCTTAGAAGTAGAAATCAAGTAGAAATGAGAGCGTTGAGAAGTATGTATGGTGTGAAATTGAGTGATAGAGTCAGAAACAGTGTTATAAGAGATAACCAACTGCTGTCTCATTTTAATAAAAACAAAATACTGCATCAAAATCAGTATGATTTTACTAAAAGTAGATCGACAGCTGTTGCGGGCTGTCACCTGATGACTATTATTATCGAGGCTTGGGAGGGCTCACAGGATGCTATTGGAGTGTTTTGTGATCTTTCCAAAGCGTTTGACTGTGTGGATCATCGCGCGCTACTGCGCAAGCTGGAGGTCTACGGAATTCATGGAAATGCCCTGATCTTGGTGGAAGCATACTTGATTGATAGGCAACAGAAGGTATATATAAATGGTATTTCATCTCTTAGATCTCCGGTAAAGATGGGAGTTCCTCAAGGATCGATCCTGGGCCCCTTCTTATTTTTCGTTAACATCAACGATTTGCCTTACATGGTTAAAGACCTAGCAGACATCGTTCTATTCGCCGATGATTCGTCTCTGATATTTAAAATCGATAGGAAAGATAGCGCTCTTGTACATGTAAATAACGCACTAACTATCATCTACAAATGGTTTGCAGCCAACAATCTATTATTGAACGCGAAAAAGACCAAATGTTTGAAATTTTCATTACCCAATGTTAGATATGATGTTGAACCAAATATAATTCTTGACGGTGAAAGACTTAAAATTGACAATGCAACCTTATTCCTTGGCATTAACATAGATTCTAAGTTACAATGGGGTACTCACATTAATGTTCTGTCGGGGAAACTAAGCTCTGCAGCTTATGCAGTTTATAGAATTAGACGACTTACAGATGTAGCTACAGCGAGATTAGTCTACTTCGCATATTTTCATAGTCTAATGTCATATGGAATCTTGTTGTGGGGTGCGGCTGCGGACATCGAGACTATATTTATATTGCAAAAGCGTGCGATTCGTGTCATATATGAGATGCATCCTCGCGACTCCATAAGAGAACTCTTCAAGGAGATAAATATACTGACCTGCCTTCCTTGTACATTTATGAAAACATCATGCACGTGCGTAAAAACTAATATAAATTTAAATTAAATAGCGATAATCATCATATACTAGGAACAAAGATAAAATTGCTGTACCTAAGTTCAGACTATCTAAAACCAAAAAAAAATCTTTCTTAGGAAACTATACCTACGGTTTTATGATAAAATCCCTAAGGAAATCACTGGGCTCACAGAAAGTAAATTCAAGAGTCATGTAAAATCAACTTTGTTAAAGAAAGCTAACTAACACAATTGGCAATACATAGAGGACAAAGATGCCTGGAAGCTTCTGCATGACCACCACCTGGTACCACCACCTAATGTAATTGATACAAGTATTATATAAAGGTAAGAAGAGGCGAACCCTGGGGGAGGCCTACGTCCAGCAGTGGACTGCAATAGGCTGAAATGATGATGATGATGATGATGATGATAAAGGTAGAATCAGTTTTTGACTTGCAAAAGTGCTATGAGAAAGCAATAACAATAACAATAGGTGTGGAATGGATGGAGATATAGTGACGAAAATTGAGAAAGGTATGTTAAGGTGGTTTGGGCATGTAGAGAGGATGGAGGAAAGAAGATTAACGAAGAGAGTGTATATAAAAAGAGTGGCCCTAGTTGGAAGGGGAAGACCTAGGCGAACTTTCTCCGATCAAATTGGAGAAATCTTACAAAAAGGCCAGGTCAAGAGTACCCTAAACCGACGAGCATGTATGAGAAATGTTATGAAAGTGGGTGAAGCGAAAGTGGTTTGTCAAGATCGTAGCAAATGGAGATCCGTGATCTCTGCCTACCCCTCTGGGAAAGAGGCGTGATTATATGTATGTATGTATGTATGTATGTATGTATAGTTTCTCTTGAGGACTTTTGAAATTACCCCGTGTCAAGTAACTCAGGAACCTGATAATATGAATTTTTGTCTGATTCACCTTTTTAACACATAATAATGTTATGTCCTCCTCAACAGAGTAAGACAACGGTGTGGGTAAAGGTCGGTTTAGGATTATCCTAAGGTACATTGTTTTAACTAGGTAGGTACTGTACTGAACAGTTCTGCTTAGACAAAACCGGCCAAGTGCGTGTCGGACCACGTGCAATGTAAGGTTCCGTAGTTGCCTGTCTGTGTTTGTTACATCGAAACCCGCGCGCCAACTAAACGTTGCGGTTGCGTCGCCCGAATTGGTACGAAAGTTGGCATTTTCAAGTACATTCAACAATTACTCGTTAATTTGCTGGCTACTTGGAATGACAGTCAATTTAGAGAACTCATTAAAGAATTCGCCGCGTCCCAAACGAATTGAGCTCATTGCGACGAACGTCGGACCTTATTTGGGTGATACTCAGTATCGCTCCTTACCTTTGTGTACCGACATTTTTTACATAAAAAAATAACCTACGTTGTTTCATAAAAAAGAGACGACGTCGGATATTTGCATCTGCCGGGCGCCTTTATTTGGTCACGTCACGTCTCCCGCGTAATTTTACCGGTTGGTGGGAGCGGGTGGGAGATATCAATTTTACAAACTATGAATTTTATAAGTGACTTTTATTGAACGGTCACGCGGCACCATCTAAGCTAAGACCACGAAGTTCGAAGATGGAAGTTAGAATCTCTACTTGTTCGCTTCACTTGTTTAATAGTTTTGTAGACTCAAAATGTCCAAAAGAAAGAAGGCAAAAAAATATGCCTAATGACAAAAACTCCATTCAGATATCTCGAAAAATTACGAAGCTACAACCGTTTTAATATTGCTTGATATATAGAGAAATGCTCGGGTATCGTGACGTCATCACAACACTCGAGCGTCATATCATAGTACATACATAGTCCAGTCAATGAACTGTCAATTTTGGAAATAATTTATAATAGCTTATTTTTTTATTTAAACTTTATTGCACAATACAAGATAAAGTACAAATGGCGGACTTAATGCCATAAGGCATTCTCTACCAGTCAACCATTGGGCAAAACAGAAACATTTGGTGCAGGCATTTAAATTTAAATGAAAACTTAATCCAAGATAAACTTCTATCAAATACATACTGAAAAAAAAACATACACATATGCAAAATAATATACACTAATATATATACATATTACTACCTTTTGTACCTAGTGAAAAATACTATATTCACAACTATCCTACGCGCTTATCAGAAAGATACTTGCGTAACTTGCGCTTGAAAGTCAATTTGCTTTGTGCTTGACGGATAGTTAGCGGAAGAGCATTCCAGTCGAATTGCCTGAACGCTAAAAGAACCAGACATAAAACCGGACCGGTGAGGGAGAACAGTCACCTTTAGGCCACGGGAGCTGCGGAGTACGCCTCCGGGTCGAGCAGGAACAAAAATAAATTTGGACCTGAGATATTCTGGCGCGGCAGGGTCGTCGAATAGAAGGGAATACAATGTACATAGGACCTGTGTTCACGAATGGGGAGCCAGTTCAGTCGACGGCTTTCTTTGTTTTTTCTGTGTAACGGATATATTACCAATTATAAATAGTTACCCAGCGACAGAATCCGACAAAATTTCAGACATCAAAAAAATTATAAACTAACTAGCTTCTGAAGTACGAAAAAATATTAATAAATATATTTGTCTTTATTTTGGTTAATTTACATTTTCTCTATAATATTCAAGATAAATCATACAAAAAAAAACAATGCATGCTTCATTAAATCTACATCATTACCTACTTCCGGGTGGAAAGTTTGTCGGATTCTTGAATAAAGCATCTTTGAATAACATTTTAAAATGAAATCAACAAAGAAAACGCCATTATAAATGAATGATTTTCAAAACCGTACTTTTCCTGGAGTAAAATGACAATCGTTTCATATGAAGGTGCGTTTAGTGGAAAAGTTATCTTAAAACTTTGGACACTTATAACTTTGTAATCATTGTCTCATCCCCTGATTTATTTTATTCTCCATTTGACAATATTTTTAATCCTTTATCTAGAAAATTCATCATTATTGCTTATTTTATTTGGTGTCTACACACATATTCCAATAACGCAGCAGAGTGTGAGAGGTGGACATTTACGAACTTCTTCTTCAAGTGGTATCTTCATTATAAGTATTCATTTATTGGTTGGTAAAGAATATTTGAGAATAATTAGCAAATCCAATACTAAGGAGAATAATAGCCCGAAATTCCCTTATTCTCTATTACTCACTATCTCAAAATGCATGGTTCTTTCAAAGATAAGTAATTCCACAGTTTCAATATTGTCAAGTCCGGTCACTGAACTGAAATAAATACAGCGCAGTGAGTTGAACACGGGCACAGTATATTTTTAAGGCAGTGCAGTCAACGATACCTTTATTCATTTGTGATGGTTTCATTTGGCAGTTATGTGAGGGTGCGTAAGACATTTACGCGGCTTTGCTGCTGACAATGATTCTGTAAAATTCATAAGAGTGGTCAACAAAAAACGTAGTCAAACTAGAATGGATTATTTTCTCAGAAATTTGTGTCCGACTTTTGGATGCCATCGCTGCTGCCTATCAGTCTTTTAATATGGAATTGGATAATTATATGAAATGTACATTAAATATTTATTTATGTCAACTTTATTACAAGAAATACTTATAGTTCATATTGCATTTCTCTACCAGTAAAAGCAGAAAATAATATTCACACTATCATCCTATACCTAGTTACGCAATTGCCCTGAAACAAAGACACGCTACGTGTACTCTTACGACTTTCTCCTCGACACCCTGACGTCTTAATTCAGTAACGATAGCTCTCGTTTTAAAGAGGATTCTAATTCCTTAACTATCAACTTATTCACGGCTTTGGTTAATGAACTATGACATCGGAATGGAAGTCGCTATTGCCAACTCAGTGGTGGTTTGGTTTGCAAATCCCCCCTGCGGATCCAGAGCCATTGCTAACTTCTGACTTCCAGCATATATAGTTGTTACGTGTCTGTAGTATCACGATATGTTAGATTCAGAGGTGAGATGAGTCGAAACTGGGGGCCGATTTTTGACTATGGAGCGCTCGAAAATTAAATAAAAGTAAATGCTATTGTAGTGTCCAAATTACAGGCACATACTTTCTACCGATAGAATTAAAAACCACTCGTTTTAAAATTTTCTATTATCATTTTAATATTTTTGACAGTTTTCGAGCGAAAGAGTCGAGCGCTTGAAAGTCAAAAATTGGTCCCTTGGTCGTGAATCGCATGGCTGAATAGTATCTATTTATAAGCTGTGGCGCGTGCGGGTACATTTTAGGCGCGGTGTTTGTGCGGGAAGCGACCCGACGCCCGATTTGTGCTCGAGCTTGCATTGTGAGTGGTAAATGTGTTTGTGCGGTTCCAGAGGGGCCGCGAGGATTTGTTTCATACAACAAACTTGCAATTTTAGGCCTGGCTCTAGTCAATTTACTTACAGTAATGTTTGCGTCAAGCGATAGCGTGGGTTAGAAGTTAGAGGCCATCGGGCGACGTGAGAACTTACAACAGTCAAGTTGTCGGTTCACTTGAAAAGGCCTCCGTATAAGACCTAGTCTCCCTTCATGATTGGAAGGTCAGATGGCAGTTGCGTCCACTTACTCTAGTGGCTACCTCAAGTCTTGGGATTGGGTAGCCGAGTGGAATCCGGGCCCCCGTGCCAAGATAAAGAAAGAGCATATTGTATGTTAGTTAATTAACTAACGGGTTAATTAACTAATTAGGCCAGGGCAAGATTGCCAACAACATTGGAAACGTTCCCACGGGCTATATTCCCAATTGGCAACGAGAATACTGGCAAAGGCATAACGAACACTAGGTTCTTATAATATCGATATTGAATATTGCCTTTGCTTTCCTTTCAAACCCCCTGGATTGTCCCTCTGGCGGTGGAGACGATGGGTTGCTGGTGCTCAGAGGCCAGAACATACTTGGCAGTTGGGCGCCGTTTGTGACTGAGTCGACATGGCTCCCGTTCCTATCCTGTTGCCAAGGGTGTCGATCACGATTCAACGCGGCAATGCGGCGAGTGCACCTTTGCACCCGAAATGACACGGGGCGGGTTATTCGACTATGAGTGTGAGTTTATTGACACGTGTAGTCTCATTTAAATAAAATTATTTAAACTGGACACGTTGGAAACGTCAGTACTGTATCACATTATGTACAATACGCAATCAATGCGTTAATAAAATGGTTTAGGTAAGTATTTAATATCTATATATTTGTACGGATTATATTATCCTACTAATATTATAAATGCGAAAGTTTAGATGTTTGGATGCTTGGATGTTTGGATATTTGGATGTTTTGGATGTTTGTTACTCAATCACGCTTAAACGGCTGAACCGATTTGAATGAAATTTTGCACGAAGATAGTTTATAGCCTGGATTAAGGCTCCACATTCGAAATTTTCGTGAAAATGAGTTGTTTTGTAACCGTTTTATACATTATAACGTAACATTTTTTCGGTCGGAAAAAATATATCATAATCTGCAAGATATGCGACGGGTCATATTTTTCGTAGATCTCCATTTTAACAATAAAAATTAGAAAAAAAAAAATCTAGAGACCCCTATTTTTTCACTTGTTCCATTTTTTATCAGAATAATATGACATTTTATAACGTTCTTCATACAATAATGAACAAGGGCATCATTTTCTTACTTTCTTAATTTTCTTAAAAAATTATCTCGTTTTCTGTGATATTCCGCCAAAGTTCCTACGCCTCCCCGTTTTCGTCCATACGGTCAGTGCGGGACGAGACACGTTGCATGACGGACCTGTGTCAATTTGCGCTGCGCCGAATTTTTTTAAATATTTGTGGAAATTGTGGACTATATTTGTTGCATAGAGTGGACAATCCGTTTTGTGATTCGTATAGTAGGTAACTAATAAACATTTGCGTATAGTTTAGTTTTTAGTGACAGATAATTTTGTTGAATAGAGTGGACAATCTATTTCGTGGTTTGTAAAGTAGGTACTATAGACAAGACAGCTGACTGACCATCCGTGCACTTTATGTGCATTGTAATAAGGTTCTTGTATAAATACAGGATGGTCAGTTAACTGTGTTGGCGTTTGTACCTAATTAACATTTACGTAGGTATAGTTTAGATTTTGTTTTTAGTTCAAGATGGGAAATAATAATTATAAAATAATACATTCTTTATTTCAGGCAAGTTTGCCCATAGATTGTTAGCAACATACAAACTTACGATACTAGAGTTAGTACGTCTTAGCTTAGGTCTCACAAATTTTTCAATAACTATTTTGGGTCTTTGGGGTTAAATAAGCGCAGGAGGAAAATACGTAATATCAAGAAATTTTACAAGAAAAGAGGAAAAAGAATACACAAGTAAATACCTATTCTATCAAAGTATCAAATATCTAAACAGTATCAAAATTGGGAAATCGCTAAAACCAGACATTTTATTAGTAAATATATTTACAATATCTATTGCTTAGGAGCATGAACAATTATAGAAACAATATTGTTTTATCTGCTCGTATTAAAGACTGTCAAGTGTTAATAGAAAAGTTCTACTAAAAATAGTGGGCTTGGCAAATATTGTAGGTACCTACCTATGGGTTGCATGCCAACTCCAAGTTCGATACAGTTATTATTTGATATGAAACAAAGTATGGTTAACGTACAACTAATCTATAAGTATATATTTACCCGAGGCCGATTTCTGTACAGTCAGCATAATTATAGTTAGTAACAGCCAAATTAGCCAAATATATCGGAACGTACATTCATCGAAATAGTCTTTGTTACTATAAGTAGGAGTAAGGAATGTGTTACGATATATTTGGCTACTTTGGATGCTACTAACTATCTGATGCTGACTGTACACGCCATCATCATCAAATCAAGGAAGTAGAACGTAATAAATATACCGAAAATTAGTTTAAAACTTAACAACCTTACACTTACACAAAAGGTAACAGACAGACAGACACACTTTCGCATTTATAATATTAGTATGGAGTATGGATATGAAAGTATGGATAGTATGGATTATATGTCTTTCCCGCTCACGGGACAATGATGTCCCGGACCTTTGGGAGGCGTGTGTGGAGCTCTGAGCCAACACGTAGAGGCCCTTTTGACAATTTAATGAAATGCAAGGAGTACACCAAGCGGATGCTGTCTCTGCCCGTGTCATGGGAGGCACACAGAAACAGCACCCGCTGGGGTGTAAGAGTCTATTGCTAGTTGATGGAATCTTAATAAAACGGGTTATTGGGTGAAAATGATGGACTAGTAGCTGGGCTATTGGATGAAACATCGGACGCCTGCCTAATAACACTGTTTCAGATTTTATCTCTGGCAGACGGTGACTCGCTAACTGCTAGATGGGCCCCTATTAATAGCGACATTAAAAAATGGCCTAAGGGCAACAGTAGGTATGGATTATTATTATTACTTTTATATTTTTTCGCACTATCCGTCTCTCTCTTATTAGAATATTTAGTAACAGAGGTATAGTGCGAGAAAAATCGAAAGTATGTCGCGGCCGTCTAGTGCTAGGCGTGCTGAGGGCCTACCGCGAAACGAAACCGAACTTCGTTCGTGTATCTCCCTCTCTGTCGCGCTTGCTAGTTCGAGCGACAATGAGAGTTATTCGAACGAATTTCGTTTTCACTAGCACGGCTAGCACGAGACGGCCGCGACATACTCTCGATTTTTCTCACACTATACCTCTCTTTCCTATTGTTCTAATAAGAGAGAGACCGATAGTGCGAGAAAAATCGAGTGTATGTCGCGGCCGTCTCGTGCAAGCCGTGCTGACGGAACTACACTAATCGTAAGTAAATAGTATTATAATAGTAGGGACATAATTTTTGAACTTAATCAATTATGTAATTTATGTATGACAAATATCACGTTTCAATTAAGCATGACGAATGTCAGCCACCCACGTCCACCCTTGCATTGGTAACGATGCGCGATGACGCGTCTGTAACTTAATCTATGTAACGCTTAATAAACGACGGCGGGTTGTGCGACTTGCGCGGGGAGAGGGTCGAGGCTCCGCCCATACGCTCAAGGACTTTAGCGGGTATACAAGCCTTAAAATATAGGATAGTTTTTATCCCGGGTCCACGCGGACGAAGTCGCGGGCGGAAGCTAGTTAATCATAAATACCTAATATCAACTTTAACTAACGCCCATTCGCGCGTTTCGCCCTAAAATAATCCGCACTCACTTCGTCAACCGCGTCTCGCCCATGCACCATGCATCGCGCGATAGTCGATGTACTGTGTCGATGTATGATGCACGTGCATATCCCAACGCTCGCACAAGTTAATCGCGTAATGGAATTGCTGTAGCGTTTTCAGTTTAATGAATTAGATTAATTAAACGGTTAGTTGTAGCCTCGCGGGTGCTGCGCGAAAAACTGCGAATATCAATATAGCGAGGTAGGTTTAGATGAAGTTTAGATTTCATTTATGTGAACCAAACTCATGGGGAACTGTAAAAGTCATCAAGAGTATTCAGAGCCAGTACTTCTACGGGAAGTATAATGTCTTTTAAACGAGCCATTCACCTACAGAAAAAAAAAACTACAACAGTGGCAAACAAGCATACGGACTGCCTGATGGTAAACAGATACCGTCGTCTATGGACGCTTGCGACACCAGAAGAATCAAAATACACAATTAAATCTCCGCCATAATAACAACCTAGCCTTACCTACATCCAAGTTAAAAATACATAATGTATAAAAGTACATAAATACTATGTATAAAAGTACATAAATAAATATATAATAAAATACCACAAGCCATCAAATCCATAGAACCTATTAACCTATTCAAAAAATCATTACTTAAATATTTTTTTAGTACAAAATAGTTTTTACACCCTACAAGATTTTTTTGATGAAGTGTCCGTGAAAAGATGTTAAATTCTTATACACGCATCATTTTTCCAATTTCTCTGAATACATATAATAGTTTCTCTTTGACTTTAATGTCAATGAACTTTAAGCGAAGTTCCTAATTGTCTACCAAACTAATTAGTACCAAATAATAAACTAGTCCAAGGTAGAACTAATAGATCCAGGTAGTACCTGCAACCTAGACGTAACCTAGCTATAAGCTTAGCTTATTTGCTGTGCCCTTGCAGGGTCCATTTTATTACTTGTAATATTATGTGTGCAATAAATATTTTTTGAGATTGAGTTTGAAAGCGCACTGCCGGCGATTATTGATTTAAGGATTCGTTGTGTTGACAGCTAGAGACAAATGCAGATGGTGATCACGTAACGATTCTAACGCACGTTAGGACACTCAATTTGTCATTTTTCCATATAAAAAGTGAGATTTAGATCTACTTGACGCGCGTACAATGCGTTACGTGGGTCTTTCGTCGGGGATGCGGTCAGCGGTGGACGCCTTACTTCTTTAGCGGAGCTTCTGACGCCGATTGCATTATTGACGACTGACCAAACTACCGAACAACGTCGCTTTATAAGCAAACTTGACATTGGCGAAATCATCTTAACTTAAAAGGAAGCCATTTTTTCGCGTGGCGAGCTTTATTTCGCCTTCCGCGATGGTGCAGTGCGAGTACGATGTTCGCGGAGGGCCGCGCGCCGTGCTGGCCCGCACTACTACGAGCTAGGACAGCTAACGCCAGAAAGGCAATCTATGGCTCCTCCAATACATTGCTTGCAGCGGTGAGAGAGTGGGAAGCCAGCCCGCTGCATCAGCGATGGCGGGAGTACCACAAGCCTTACACTGCGGCCTTGGGGTAGCCGTATGTAAGGCAAATAGTCTAGTTACTTATTATTATTATTATTACTTTGAGGTTTTTTATTTTTATTTTTTTATTTATTATTATTATTTGACATTCTTAAATTGTGTAATTATATTGTTATTTAATTTAATTTGCACCTATGGACTCTGTCTGGAATAAATAATTTTCATTTCATTTAAAAGAAGAAGAAGAATGCGTTACGCTATCGACTTGCTGGTCCCACACTCTCAACCTGCACGGAAGTCGTCTACAGACTATTCCGAGCCCCGACATCGAACTGAGTTATATTGGGACCCGCGGAGCCGTGGTGCACGTGTTAAACCGTACTGCACCGATCTCCGAGATCCAAATGGGCTTCGACGTCGCACCTTACGAATAAAGCGCCACTAGTAAAGTCACATTGTTTAGAGCCTCCCGACTCTCGGGGCTCCACAGTGAGCATATCCTTGCCGAATTCGGCTAGGCTGGCTCCGGCCTTAGAGACAGCACGTCCTCGGGAGCTCCGGCAACCTTACTCACCTCACCACCAGGAACACAACACCAAATACCTAAAAAGCAAGTGGTTAGTGGCGTTATTATATGGCTGCGGTTTCTGAAAGGTGGTATAACTGTGTTAAATGAAAGATTTGTATAATATGTATTTTTGACACTTGGAATGTTATATCTCGCGTATTTTTTACAAGCTTTTATTTAACTTCACATTGATAATTTTTCCCGAGTTTTTTTTTAATAATATAATTCGCCACTCGAGAACCTTTCCGCCCCAACGGCCATCGGTTCTACGTGCAATGTGCCCCGCCCACTGCCACTTAAGTTTAGCGATTCGAGTGGTGACCACGTACCGGAAGGTGCAGCGTGGGTATAGGCCCCCCCAGGGTATAGACAAGGTGGACTGACGACCTGGTCAAGGTCGCGGGAGTCCGCTGGATGCGGGTGGCGCGGCCATTGTGGCACTCTTTGGGGGAGGCCTATGTCCAGCAGTGGACGTCTTTCGGATATGATGATGATGATGAGTTATACAAGTTGTTTTACAATATAATGAGGTAGCTATCTCATATTAGACCCTGAATGGGTTTAGCAAATGTATTAAGAACTAGAATAATTATAATTAAACATCGCAATATCAAGTAAGTTGAATAGTAAGTAACATTCACCAATACTAGCATATAATTAGCATATTATTATATTATATACCTACAATTATACAATTAGTCCCATGTAAGCTCAATAAGGCTTATTGTAGGCTAATAGAACACAGCAAACACAGCTCCATTAGAACATAAGTTAGCCGACTCATCCCTACACAGCCCACCGGCCATATAGGGACATTTATGTAGTACACAAAGTAGGCAAATAAATAATATTCTGATTCTGATAAGGCTTATTGTGTTATGGGTTAGTACCTACCCCGATAGTAGGACAACGATATATTTAATAGACTGAAATACTTAAATACATAGAAAACATCCAAGACTCAGAAACAAATATTTGCTACCGGGATTCGAACCCAGGACCAGCTTCGTGGGCAGCGTCACTACCCACTAGGCTAACCGGTCGTCAATTGAGCTGAATTTACTAGTACGTAACTCAGATGACTAACAAAATGAAGATGATCTAAGCACGGAGACGGAAGATGGCCATAGAAACCTATAAAGTCGTAGTACGTCTTGATAGGACTCACTGAGTCTATTCTACTGAGTATGGCGGTCGTCACATCTCCGGACGGAGGTGCCTCACTGCATACAAATTTCGCCGGACGGAGGTGCGATGCAGTGTGTCGTACCAGACGGAATTTATATACAAACTGAGGTACTTGCACACGAGTACAACGAGCTCCGCGTCTCGCAACGAGACGCGGCGGCAGTGCGACAACCACCTATGATTCAGTAGAATCGACTCGACATGTTGGGGACGTGGAAAAAGAGTATACAGTCCGCATTAGGGTGAGACCAGACGAGCGTAATTTGTGAGCTGTGAGTCGCGTAATTTTGGTCCGCCCATATATGGGCAAACCGAAATGTCCATCTATGGGCGCACATGCTCGCAAATGACGCTCGTTTGGTCTCACCCTTAAGTTTGTCTCAGAAATTATTTTTCTCTACTTTCATGCAAGTTTCCTATTTACGCTGCAATAAGTTTATACCTCTAGATTAATAAGAAATGGCTAATACGGCTGAGTAGATACGCTTCGCTGAGGACGGCGTAATTGCAGGTAAGCCCCGCTCTTAAACAAGATTTGATACATAATGCCTTCTGAGACAGGGATTCGCGCTTTGACGATTTAGGAAAAGGAGCTACGTAATTTGTGGGGTGTCTTTATGAATGTTCAAGGTAAGTAAGTATACTTATCGAGGTACGAATAGCAGCAATTTTGTATAAGTATATTTAACGGTGTATGATTTAAGATAATTTTCACCTCAGCAGCGCGAACAAGCATATTTTGCTGCGTGAAAACATTGTGCAAAGTACGATTTTGCTCACTCCGTGAGACAAAGTTGCTTTTTTATTTTGGTGCCGAGCACTGACACATCATCGTACATACTCTATTACAAGTTCAGAATGTTTGAATTTTATTAGCTCCATCCCTTTCATTTCATTACGAAAAAAGAAAATGGCAGACATACGGTCGATCCATAGTTTGACCATCGAATTTCAAAGTAGACCCCCAAAAAAGCGCGATATAAGTAACACGTTCTAAAACTATCAATAAACAAGTTTAAATTACCAAAATAATTATACAAAGGAATCTTCAAATTCAGAATATTTCAATAAAAAATCGCAATAAAGGGTATAAATAATCTATCACAGAATTACTGCATATCACCGATTAGCCAAGTTTTGCCCTACCTATCTCATATATCTGAACGAACGAACCTTACCTATAAAAAAAAATTGTAATCGGTTCACGTGATAAAGAATAATTGCTGACAAACCAACATATATACTGAGTTCCTTGGTTGCGCAAGCTATTAACAAAATGAACCTATAAATGGCGCTTCTACTATGCGTTGTAGGTATTCAGCAGAATTAATGGTTGGGGAAAGGCGGGTATGTTGTATGAAAGTATGTACGGAACCCTCGATGCGTGAGTCAGACTCGCACTTGGCCGGTTTATTTAAGTGTAGGTACGCTGGACTTAGTGCCAATGCGGGTAAAGCTCGACGCACTGTTATCATGATGCGATTATCTAATAAGTACTTACTTAAATATGGAATTCTAATAACATGTATTAATGCAAAAACCTAAGCCAGTTTTGAGGTCAACCGTAGACCCATGCTCGCTAAAACTCCAAACATTTGAGATTGACGATTATTTGTCGATAATTTATAAGCGGCGGGCGGATTCCTCGAGCCTACAAGCGGAATGCGAAAAGCGTCTTCGCATACTCCCGTCCTCTCCCGGAGCTATTAGCTAGCGCAAGTTCACGTACGTTACGTCTTATCTTGAACGCGAATAAATTAATGTCGGCCCAAAACATTTCACGAAACGTTGCACTTCTGTGAGGATCATTTTTAATCTAAATTCCATTCGTGCCTCGCCTTTGAGCCGTGGCAAGAAATTGCTCAGCGTACATTATATTGGGGCGGATAAAATCATTCCGGCCGGATAACCGGCAAGACTTTAAAGAAATTTGGCAGAAGGAGGTCTTTAAGAACCTTTTGCTGTAGTTCTTTTACGTTTCACTGAACAAATCACTGAGAGAAAACAGCAGGCTAACCTTTCTCACCGACATGCGAAATTGCCCTGAATCGCTGATGGGCGGATACCGATCGAAGATAATTTGCACAATGTTCACTATCAGTTTTCCGTTGGCAACAGCCAAAATAAACTCTTAGGTACTGATGGGTAGGCCCACGCAATCTATGTTTTACTGCTACCCTAAAACTACACTTCAGTGATCTTGATTGTTTATACTCTGCCCGTCCACTAGGTAGTTTGAAACAATGCGATCAGTTTCCAGGTTCCCGTTTAATAGTTAGTGATATACTTAAGCCGCTTCGCAGATTCCTTGCAAAGCTAGAGGCACGTAAGCTACATCTTGCAGGAGACAAGCTACGGCATGCGTCATTGAGACGATTCTAACGAGCCCAAACTCAACGGGGTTACGTCGGCTAAGTACTAAATTCCCATGGCCACCTTCTGTCTGTGACAGAATAGGCATGCTCGCTAACGGATTTCTGAAGGCTTATTATACAATTATTGTTATAGAGAGAGTAAGAGAGGGAAACAAACTTTTATTTCATACTCAAAGTTGTAAAATTGACTTGTGGCATTCCATAGTGTAAATTTATAGTCAGCATCGGAAACTTATTTCATTTAACAATATTATATGGGTTTATTTCAATACAACGATAATGGGAACAAGGGTTTATAATTGTGCAATAAAATCTAGACATATAATATAAGTATAACACTCCTTTACAATACGGATATCCAAATACTATTTCGACTCTGGCAATCTGTCAATATCTAGAAGCGTAGGGCGACATACGAATTTCAATCTTAATAGCTACAACCTTATTACTAAGGAGTAAGGAGTTAAGGTAGGTTGAAGAGATTGATGATACTACCTTGGTCTTTAACCTCGCGTTCCACGTGACGCATGTCACTAGTGTCCCTCGCCATGTCGCTCATGTCCCTCGCCATTTCTCCCCCATAGCCCTCATAACGCTACCGTTCGTGTCGCTCGTGTCCCCCGTGTCCCTAACCATGTCACCCGTGTCGCTCGTGTCGCAAGCAATGGGTATAAAAGGGGGTACCGGAGTAGAGGCGGGATCATTCAATTCGCTGTCAGTCCGTCCGTGTCACCAGGCTGTATTTCTAGAACCGCGATAGCTAGACAGTTGAAATTTTCACAGATGATGTATTTGCCACTATAACAACAAATACTAAAAACGAAATAAAATAAATATTTAAGAGAGGCTCCAATACAACAAACTTTTTTTTCAGGCTGAATCTCAAGAACCGCGATAGCTAGACGATGAAATTTTCACAAACTATTTAGTTCTGTTACCGATAACAGCAAATACTAAAAACAAAATAAAATTAATATTTAAGGGGGGCTCCCATACAACAAACGTGTTTTTTGCTGTTTTTATAGATAATGGTACGGAACCCTTCGTGCGCGAGTCGGTTTTTCTTTTCCGAGTGTCATGAGAACAACTAAGTGCCTTCTGTCAACTTCTGGTTGGATTGTTGTAATTTTGAGAGTTGTGAGTTGTGAATTATTCGTGTGTTGGTGAAATATTTTAAAGTAGGTAATTAGTTGTTGGCGGCACTTGGAGCCTGCTGCGCGGACGAACAAGGAAATCCATCAAAAGTTCAGCAGCGCATAATTTGATGCAGATTGCGGTATAGGGTTCGGGCTGATTGCTTTGAGGAGACTTGACCGATGCTTATACTGATTATATTCCAATTCGTTATTTTGCTTTATTTCGAATAACAATCAATTGTCTAGGCATTCTTCTACCTCGTATGTTTCATAGAATTATAATACTTGTGATAGGCGCAAATCATAAAATGTATGAAAAACTAGTTACTAGCTTCACATAGTATGTAGCATAATTAGCATAGTTATACTGAAATTAACACAAAAAGAAGACATTATTGACTTGAAAATCAAACTTTGAAGGACATAACGTGACTATATCTACCCGATGACCGGATTTTAAAGGGCAAAACAACCTCTGAACACTGGGGAACATAAAAATACTAGAAATTTTGCCATGGGAGTGTCCATAAATTTACAACGTCATGGAAAGCACCGAACTGCGATCACTCGACTCAATACACTGGATAATTGCCGTTAAAACTCTCAATTAAAGCAAAAATTACCTGGATCGTCTGGATCACGCTACTAATCTAGAAAACGAACTTAGCTCCAAGTCATAAAGTCTACTTTCGAATGTAACGTGAAGTGCAACCTGTGTAGTTTGCATATTTGTTTGGCTTTTTGGGCTATATTTATGTATTTCTGTGTCTGTATACTAGTGACTGTCGACATCAAAGTTGTATGTAGGTAAATACGTAATTAGGCTTAGTTTCCGTATGGTGCAAACAATACATAGGTAAGTATAAGTATAGATACAGAATACCCAGAAGATCTATCTGGCTCAATGTATAGTAATGACATGACATTATGTTTACTGACCTTTGTATGTACGTAGGTACATACAAATGGTGTCGGGAGTAGCTCTAAGAATTTACTGAACTAACCTATGTCTAGATTTATATTGTGTCAATGTCAATCCTATATGTATAAATCTGTGTGTTAGTCTGTAAGTTCATCTTTTAATTAAGTTAATAAGTCAATCACGTGGCATTAAGTCTCTGTTGTTTTACTGTTCTCACCACTTTACCATTTATACTATGTCATGTACCTAGATCATAAGAATTATCTATGTTCAATAAAGGGATGGTGAGGTCGATTTCACGGTATTACACATCACGTATACAAATATACACACGGTAAGGTAGTACTTACGTAGAAGCCACGCCCACATCGCGACCTATCAAACGTATCGCGGGGTCAGGCTCCCACGTATTACGGACACTCGTGCGTGCATAAGAATGGCCGCCCGGGTTTCCAAATTCACTTACTGTTGGCTTACTGGAAACTAGCGAGATCTCTCAAATCCGATGCCTGTTGGAATAGTCCAACAGGGGGAGGGATAGCCCTCCCTTGGATCGACCGGATCACTCAACCCCCGCGTTCGAGGACAGTGAGAAAGCCGAATGCCTTGCGAGTAGCCTAGAGTCCCAATGTTCGCCCAACCTCCTCCACACCGACGAAGCCCATATTAGAAGGGTCGATTCCGAGGTGGACAGGAGATCGCGTCTCCCCGTAACTTCACCCATTTTACCGGTGTCGGTTAAGGAAGTCAGTGACCATGTCAGGCGTCTCCGTATTAGGAAGGCTTCGGGTGCGGATGGTGTATCCAATCGCGTCCTGGAGGAGGAGGGTTTCGGGGAGAAGTCCCCGAAACCCTCCTCCTCCTTTTGGTTGGCATCTTCAATGCCGCGCTGACCAATGCTCACTTTCCAGCCGCGTGGAAATGTGCAACGGTCATAGGGATAGCGAAGCCCGGTAAACCCCGGACCTCGCCTGCCTCTTATAGGCTGATCAGCTTACTTAGCTCCCTTGGAAAGCTATATGAGCGGATCCTACTCACGAGAATTCTCAGATTTACGGCTGAGAATAACCTCCTCATCGACGAGCAGTTCGGCTTTAGATCCGGACACTCATGCGTCCAACAGGTGCACCGCGTCACGGAGCACGTGTTGGACGGTTTCTCTCGATTCCAGGGGCTCAAGACCGGTGCGATCTTTCTCGACGTGGCGAAAGCCTTCGATAAGGTCTGGCATAACGGGCTGGTATACAAGTTATACCAGCTCGGTATACCGGACAGACTCGTACTCACCATACGAGATTTTCTCAGTGATCGAAGCTTTCGATACCGACTGGAGGGAACGTACTCGGACCCACACCCCATCCGGGCCGGAGTCCCGCAAGGCTCCGTGCTCTCTCCCACTCTCTACTCGTTGTTCACGAACGACATTCCCAGACACCCTAAGGTGCAACTGGGGTTGTTTGCGGACGACACCGCGCTCTTTACGACCCATTGTAAGTACGCTACTATCCGGCGATACCTCCAAGAGGCAATCACACGTCGTTGGTTTAATCTTTGGCGTATCGAAGTCAACCCGGAAAACGCACTGCAATAGTCTTCCACCCGTTTGACTGCGTTAGTACAGAAAGACGGGTGGCTCCGATCCAGATGTTTGACCGACCCATCCCCTGGGTCAACGAGGCCAAATATCTTGGAGTGACCCTCGACAGGAAACTGATTTTCCGTAGCCACATCCGTAGGGTACGCAACCGCGCGTTGTTAGTACTTCCTAGTACTTAGTAGTAGTACTTCGTAGTAGGCTTGAGCCGATGATCAACAAGTTTAGTAAAATGTCACTTAGAAATAAGCTGACACTCTACAAGACTTGTGTTCGTCCAAGCATGACATATGCAAGTGTAGCATTTGCTCACGTGCCTATGTCATCGCTCAAGCCGCTTCAGGTCATTCAGAATCGTTTTCTCCGTAGGGCGGACTGATGCCCCGTGGTACCAATCGAACCTCAGCCTGCACCACGACATGGGGATTAGCATCATGTATGGTTTCTTTAAGCAGGCTGCCAGACGTTATTTTGACAACGCTCCCCACCATAGGAATCCGTTAGTTAGGAAGGCTGCTGATTACGTTCCCATCCCTCCCCCCTCTGTCGTTACTCGGCGCTCACTGATTAGGGGTCCGGCGACCGTGCGGCCCCTGTGGTGTCCTAGGCACACACTCACGGACCCGGACGGACGACGAAATCACAGCGTCCATCGAAAGATGGAACGCTGCGCTTTCGGCGTCCAACACATCGCGTACACTTCGGCGTTCCCGCCGGCGGGGACGTTCACCGAGAGATCGCGACAACACAGACACATACAGTCCCTATTCGTCCCGGTACCGCCGCATACCGGGTAGAGTCAGTCCGACCCAAGTCGGGCCTAGCTGAGTTTCTTGCTGGACTCTTCTCAGCTAGGCTAGGTTTTAGCGAACCAGCGATAAAACTCCCAGTAGTTCGACACCACTCACACCCCAGATTCGGTTGATACCGTTCAACCAATCTCACTGGAGCGCAAACTCGTAGAGTATTCCAGTGTACAAACTTTCCCGCGTGGTCGTGCCGGAGGCTCCCCCTGGATTTTCCCCAGGCTACCCTCCAACCACGCAATTCGACCGCTATATTGGGTACGTCCTATTGTAGCAACAGGTTCAAAAAAAAAAAACCAAATTCACTCTTTTACATCTTTACACGCTTCGAGCAACACCTCTACTCACCTTCATCGGCAGCGCCATGTGAAATCAACCAGTCAGCATTTTTACTTTCTTCGGCTCCATATCCTGAAATCTTCAATCCCACAAGCTACAGTCAACAAATGGGTATCCTTTGTACTTACATAATATATGCTGCAGTCCTGCGGGTCGATGACGTAACGCATTGTACGTACGTTAGGTAGATCTAAGTGTCAATTTTTATATGGAAAACTGACAGTTGGACTGTCCTAACGCGCCTTTATAACGTTACGTGATTAGTTAATTACCCCTATGAGGCTCTAGTATAAGTTTTACCGAAACAAAACGTTACGACCGCGTTTGCGATTAGCTGTCAAATCCCATACAAATTGAGGGTAAAACGCAATTATATACCACGTCCGTGGCAAACAAGCTTACGGCCCACCTGATGGTAAGTGGTTACCGTAGCCTACGGACGCTTGCAACTCCAGGGGTGTTACATGCGCGTTGCCGACCCATTAAGAATTTATACACTACTTTTTTGAAGAACCCCATACTTTAGTCCCTCAGAGCACAACTCGTTATACAAGCGATAGAACACGCACAAGGAGGCGAAGTATCTCCTTAGACTGAACGGTTCGTTATCGCTAGTAAGTTTAGGATCGTCCACGATTCGCACAACGCGTCTTTGACGCGGGACGAAAGGCCCAAGCTGGTAGCCAGGTGCTCGCGCCCAGAGATGACAGCAATACTCCTTGTGGGGACGGACTTGAGACTTATATAATAAAAGTCTCTGTCCCGGGGAGAAGTAACGATTTGCTCTGTTAAGCACACCGAGCTTTTTGGATTCCAGCTTGGCCTTGCCCTCTAAGTGTCTTCGAAACTGGACGTCCCTGGAAATGTCAACACCAAGGATCCCAATACTCTTTGAAATTAAAATAGAGGAGTGCCCTGGAACTGTGGGGCTACAGAAAAGGGGGTTTTCTTGGCTTGGATATGTGCTGCAAAGACATGCTAAAACACCAACTCAAGGCATGCGATTTTCCCTATGGAGCGCTCGGAAGAGCTTGCCTCTACAAGACCGGAATGGCGTAATAAACTCAGGAAGGGTGTAGCTACTTTTGAAGAAGCTTGATTCGAGAACCTGGACTTAAAGCGCCATTTACGGAAAGTTCGACCCAAGCCCTACTCTACGTATATACTTTCAATGAACCCCGTAGTGACAAGATAAGAGCGTTGTCTCGTTCTATCGAACGGTGTCAGCCAGTGACGGACGCTCTATCTTTTCACTTATCGCGTGATAAGGCCGACCACGACACGGGGTCAGAAGGGGGAATAACGTAACGTTTTGAACGCGCGTTCCAACTTTCATTTTCAATACAATAATTGACATTTTGATCTACCTGACGCGATTACAAAGCGTTACGTGATCGACCTGCAGGGCCAGTTAGGCACAGTGCGACCGAACTTTTAAAACTAAGTTCGGCTTTGCGAGCCATATACGTGCTCATCAGAGAAAAATGTAAGGATCGACGTCGTCGGATACGACAGGGAGGACAATCATCATCATCATCATCATACCAGCCGAAAAACGTCCACTGCTGGACATAGGCCTCCCCCAAAGAGTGCCAAAGTGACCGGTCCTGCGCCACCCGCATCCAGCGGACTCCAGCAACCTTTACCAGGTCATCAGTCCACATAGCACGCAGAACCGATGGCCGTTGGGGCGGAAAGGTTCTTGAGTGTCGACCACGTACCGGAAGGCGCGGCGTGGGTAGGCCCCCCACAAGGGAGGACTATATATCTATATATTACATATATGCGAAAAGGATCTCTTCGGTTCATCACATTTCAATATGTTTCGCGTGCTCGTTCTCACATCATAGATGAATTGAATGATTTCCCTCTACTATCGAAGAGCCTCTCCAAACCCAGAATGTACGCAGTCTGTATTCATCGTTGTTTATTAATTCGTCAACGCCAAAACAGAACGGAGGGTGGTTTGGTCATTGAGCGACGCCGCGCGCTGAATCCACAACAAGAAATCAACGGGAAACGTCTTAATTAACCCCGGATTAAATTCAATTTAGCGCACGAGGTGTTTCGGTAAACATCCAGGCTTCCTAATGAGTTACCAACTTCGCCACTTTGTAAGATTAAACCAAAAATTCTGAAAAACTTCTGCGTACGCTGTGAGTCGTATTTGCGGGCGGCACCGTGGGAATATAGTCTTGTTTTCAAGGCATTTAAAGTCATTTTGGTCTTGCTTAGCATTTTTGGAAGATAAATGTATGTTTGTATAATCGCACACCCAACGCTGGACGTTGTTTGACGTATTCGGAGTTTCCAGGGCCTGTCCTTGCCTGTCCCGGTCGAGTTTCCATACTTTTTTCTCTGTTTACTTAAGTATGCTTAGAGGAATTAAAACTTTGGGTAAAGTTGTTTTTTATTACATTGCTTTAGGCTCTGGGTTCGAATCGTGGGAATAAGATGATTTTTATTTAAATTACCTTTGAAGATTTGCGGGTTTCTGCGTTGATTAATTTCCAAGCGGCGTGCTCAAATCTCATGCATGAGCGGTATAAGTTTAATGGAGTCTGGAATGGCAATTTTCAACGCACTCCACTCAATTAGTTGGAAATCCAGAGGCTTATACAAAATTCGAGCTAGAGATTATGTTTTTAAACCAATTTACCGAGCAAGGGCTGGATTTGTACCGAATGTACCTATTGATTAATGAAAAGCAGTGCCTGTTAACACAGGTCAAGTCAAGTAAATATAACTTACTGGTATTTTGTACCAAGTACCTATTTCTTATTGGATTAAATCATTTTATTATTATTGTTTCCTTTCGTCTCAAACACGGAAATACCTTTATCTGTGAGATTGTAGCTTTGTTAGTTTGTAAGATTTAAAAAAATATTTCACCTGTGTACAGAATGCACTTACTGAATAGACATATAGGCTATTGTTTATCCCACGGGCGAAGTATATAGTAAACTTAGTTACTATACTAGTACTTTAGTTTATAGTAAACTGTATTGAATAAAAATATGATTCACAGTATACCGCGCCGAAGCCGGCTTGTGCGCCGGCCAACGCCCGGTCACCGAGTTTTCCGTATATTTACTATGTAAACAAAGACCGTAATGTAAACAAAAACAAAAATATCAATGTAAACAAAAATAAATAATAATTTACTTAAAAAACAAAGTTTTAACCGACTTCAATTTAGTACTCCGCCAAGCCACGAGAACATGTCCGCATATGTTTTCCAATTTACCACATGAACTGATTTGCGAGAGCAAATGCGTTGATTATTAGGGAAAAAACCCAATCGCTGTATGTGGCCCGATAATATTTGAGGACTACCGTCGATTCCACAAGGATCACCTTTGGCACTTCATTAGTTGCTATTTCAACGGAATCTTATCAGAATCAGTGATGTACATTTGTACTTTTAAGTACATAATTGAGGAATTCCATAAGTCATCTGTGGTCTTCATCATCAATTCCACTCCACAAAATTTATGATTACCGGGTGTAAATACACGAGTTAAAATAGAAAATACCAAAATCACTACACGCCTGCCTAATATAATTGAAGAGTTCCCTCAATTCCTCATGGATCCCATCATCCAATTGTTTTTTCGAAAAAAATGGGACCCACCTGGAACTACCTACTTACAAACAACAAAAAAATTTTACGAATCGGCTCATCAATGACGGAGTTCTGAGGAAACAAACATTAAAAATAATAAAAATAATAATTTTAAAAAAATACAACCGAATTGAGAACCTCCTCATTTTTTTGAAGTCGGTTAATAAACATAAACAAATCCATTTGTGGAGTCGCAAGGCGCTACCGAATATGCCCTTGCTCGGTTCACACCCCATTTTTGATACACCCTGTATATTGTAATTCTGTCAGCGTTTCTGAAAAAGAAGACCACTGTTAAGAAGAAACGCCGAAACAAACTCAACAGTCAGTCATTTCTTGCCAAAAAAAGCTTATTACAATGATAGTTCTTAACCTACTTAAAATAAGTCAAACTGAATAAGAATACAAAGAAAAAAAATCATTAATGCGTTGTTCTACAAGAACACATGTCCGTCCGAATAAGCTATATGAATGATTAAGCTATTTTGGACTCTGGTTTGGGCCATGCATTTCTGTTAGTGACATTGTCCTCAACTAGGTTTGGGTTGGTAGGGTACTTTTCTGAGGAAATCTAAAATCGTTGGTATCATTGCATCTATTGGCGTATCAAACCTTTAGATTTTAGTTTTTTAATATTATGTACCATATGGTATGGTGTGATGTCCCATTAACTAACTCTAACTTAAAAATACTGTACTACAGGGTGGGCAAATAAGTCGTATGTACAACGTTAAATTCATATACATAGTTGCAAAAGTATCTAAGCGATAAATACCAAACATTTGTGTATTAGTGTATTCTTAAGACATGGTAATTATACATGAAAATATCCCATACCCCAAATATCCCCCTTTCCACGAGGCTTTTCATAGCCTTTTCCATGACTTTTCGCATTTCCGAGGGCGGATTATTTACATTGACTCGGACTTTCCGCTTTTCCTGCGTCAGATTTAAGCATAATACACACGTGGCTTGAAAGAAGAGTCCTCTAGAAAAAGTCAAAAGAAGTCAAAATTTGTAACCTTGGTTTTTTGAGATTTTTTGACCGGATTTTGCCACAGTGTCTCGTGACATGTTAGCATGTTCTCAAGCTCTAAACAATCTTTAATACACGATATGATACAGAGAGACGGAATATAATGGAAAAATAAACCATCTTCGTCTGTAGCCCCGACAGGACTCGAACCTGCGATCCCTCTATGCCGGTAGCTTTTTTTGAATTTTGTGGCTTTTTGCTACTTAGGCACTTTGCCAATGTCAAGTGGGGCGGTAGAGTGCTTTAACCACTAAGCTACGAGGACAGTGAGTGAACATCGCGTATCTTTCAACCATATTACTGCTACGAATAGCGACCTCTCTGTATACTCTAGAAAGACAATGTTTCAAATAACAGCAGTAGACCAAAAATTAAAAGAGTGAAAAAATATTTTTGGGACTAGGTCACGCACATGTCCGCGGGTGCTTGGGAGCTCACTGCGCGCGGCAGCGTGCTTACCCACCTCGCAACCCTTTCATACCCCGGCAACTCGCATTCAAAACGGATTTCTTAGTTTCGCAGTTAGGCATGGTGGGCCTTTTTTTTTACCCCGCCTACCTTACAGCTTTTTGAGTTCTCAATAAAATAAAATTTCATGCATGCATTTTAATACTGTGAAATTGAAGCAATGATTACCAATTTACATAAGTAGTAAAAAAAAAATTGTGATTCCTGAAACGTCAAATTTAGTCAGCTGTCAGAATTCTACGGAATAAAAAAAATTGGATTTAAATGCAAATTATGTTCTCTCTAATAACTACAGTAGGTAACATGCAATAACAATGTTTTAACCCTCCTTTAGAAACACGTCGCCGTAAAAAACCCGTCGCCCCCGTATCTAACTGTAAATCCATGTTCCCTAAAAGGCAGTACAAAGCGCAATCGGCATATATTTACAATAATGTAATCAATATAGTGTAGTCAATATCCAAAAACTACTACTAAATAAGTGTAAGAATGAACTAACTACATGGCTGAAACTTCCAAGCTATGACGAAACGGAGTTACTACTGTATCGTGCTAATTGTTAACTGAACCTAAATGTACACACGCGCATACACACACACAGACACACACATTACTACGTGCGCGCTGACACGTTCGCCGGCTGATATCCCCTCCATGTCCGCTTTTGCCTTCCCTCAGCACATTTTTGAACGAAATCAAACGATTTCAACAATTTTTTTCGATACCTTCCCACCGATATTTTTGCATGGCTATTTTTTTGGGGTTTACATATTAATTAATCTCGCGTCAGAAAAAAAACCAATACAGCTGAGCCCACATGGAAATTATTACTATTATGGTATTTTTAATTAACGCTGGCAACCCCTTCCCACCACCCGATCGATACATTTTATTTTTTGGGTGCACAGGGAGTACAGAGCAACTGTTTGAAAAAAAATTTAAGTCGCTGAGCCCACATTTTTTTTCTTTTTTTTCTCCACCCCACTACACCCGCACCCACCGCCCGCGGCCTGCCAACACGAAGATTATCGGAGAAGGTTGTTCAGGGAAGTAGCTAACGGAGTTTCAATACAGCTCTTCAGCTGACCGACCACATGACCGATTTGGTCGCTAGCTCTCCGTCTATGCCGCGCAGCGGTCGCGCTGCTGTCACAGCCGTGCGACTAACGTACGATTCCATTTGGTCATAACGTGACGATTTTGATGTTCAATAACATTACCATCTATCGAGCGACGGATTAAGTTTGTAGTCTTCTGTGACTTATTGCCCATTGAACATCAAAATTGACAAATTACCACCAAACCACTAAGAAAAAGTAGGTAGTAGCTGTATTTAATTAAGAAGTTAAACACTTGGACAGGTTCAGTAAAACTAGTAGGTATGCCAAGTCATGGGATTAGATGCAAGGCCCCGGGCTCGTTTGAGCACTACCTGGAAGAACGCTAAGTTCAGTAAAAAAAATACAAAATGTATATTCCTTAGTGATGATTAAAAAAATCGTATCCTTTAAAATGAACCAAGTGCTAAATCTTTACTAAATACTAATATTATACATACCTCTCGGAACTCATACATACCTCTCGTTTTTCGGAACTTATGTACGGAATATTTACCGTTAGCTTTTCGGTGAAGGAAAACATCGTGAGGAAACCGGTCTAATCCTAATAAGGTCTAGTTTTCCCTCTGGGTTGGAAGGTCAGATGGCAGTCGCTTTCGTAAAACTAGTGCCTATGCCAAATCTTGGGATTAGGTGTCAAAGCGGACCCCGGGCTCCTTTAGGGGCACAACCGGGAACAACGCTAGGAGGATGATGATGATACATACCTCTATACCTACAGGAAAAGTCTGTGAGGTTGTAAATTTGTGAGTTTTCATGTTGTGGATAATCTCTGGAACTATTCATCCTTACTTAACTTATAAATCTTAAACATCTTTCACTGGTAGAACGGACATAGGCTGATACTTTCTCGTGTGGGTTGATCCAGCAATATGCGGGCGGACCCGCGCGGGCAACTAGTCCCATATTAATGTAAATCTGTTAAGGTTTGAAGACGTAAAATTACAAACACTCACCACGTTCATATATATGCTACACCCGTGGGTAAATAAATCAAAAACGAGATAAGGGACTTTGCGGAGCGTTTTAAAACTTTCGGGCGCGGCAAATATTTAAACATTACTGGAAAATTTCATTAAGCCAGTACTAATTAAAGTGCTGTATTGTGGCAAAATTCCGTAGCTAGCTCTGTAAATCTATTGTTACTTCTTAAAGCTCGTATCGCGGATGTCAATTCACTTTCATTTTAAACATAACCTGCGTGCAATAAGGTCGTATTTTCAGCTGTGATGCTGAATAAAATGGGTACCTTCATAAGTAAGGGCGCGAAATGCGGCTTAAACAAATTATACTGATATTATTCACATGCTGGTACTTTGGGGAATTCAAATGTTAGCGTTAATTTTTGTTAGGTTGGCATCCACGGGCCCCCGGGAGTCGTGTAGTTACGAGTTCACTGACTCAGTTGTAAGTGCCGGCATCAGTGTTTACCTAAGCGGAGCGTCGTTATATCTAATGTTCCAGTGCTAAATAATACTGGCTCAACTTGCGAAATTACAGGAAAATTTACAACATAAGTAGTAGTACCAAAGGAGGCCAAAAACTGCCAAATAGGGGAAATAAACCGTGTAAAAACTAATATTGGTATAGTTGTGTGGGGTGTGACGTCTGAGGGCGGTGAAAGGTATTTGAATGATATACCACTGCGTCAGCAAAATTAAAAAACTTTTATTTAAAAAAACCTAGTGAGCAGGGTCGTTCATGGGGGTCTTAAGGCCGATCTGGTTCCGTGCGCAAAACGGTACTGCCCTGGCTGGCTGTTGGCCCACGTGGGGGGTTCTCGGGCCAGCGGTGAGGAGGAGCAGGGGCGACGGTGGGTGAACGGCGGGCGAACGGCTACGGCTCCAACCCTGCCGTCGAGATGGTGTGCGTGTGCTGAGGCCTCTTCTTAATAAAAACGTAGCACCCTGTGGAATTTCAGACGGCCTTAGTAAGTTGCCACGACTCGCTCTGCTGTGTGAACACCCCGGCATGATGATGATGAAGATGGGACCATGATTAAGCCGGTGCACCGAAAGCGAAAAGCGTGTTTGTGTTCAACAGCAGAGCGGAGTTACAAGAAAGCATGGCAAAGCACAGAATCTTTCTTTTTTTTTTAAGAAAAAGGAAGAAGGTTAATTGAAATTAATAAGCGGGTACGCACATAAAATATCGTTCCCAACCAAAAAGGAATAAATGCACAATCATTCTACCACTAAGAGCGCTTAGCAACAAATGATATGATTATTAAAGAATAACTGCAACACTATCAATCGAATACGAATGAGCTACTTTGTCTACAAAGCTTAAGCCACTAATATCCTAAATTAAAATTAAGACGTTCAACACTTTTTCACTTACCAATATGTGGGTGCGAAAAGGAGCTCGTAAAGGACGTAGTACGACGCCGACGAAACAATTATGTGTTTGCAATTTATTAGTTATCCGCGCACACTTAAATTTAATTTAATTTAATAATTTGCACTCGTACGGCGCGCATGACGACGCAATGAGTTGCGAGCGCAGCGGTACGTGGGTGTGTCGTTTGAAGGTGTGGCGCGGACTGGCGAGGCGCGCGCGAGCCGCGGCCCAGCGCAGGAGTCCGGAACTTTCCGTGACGTCAATACGAGAAACCGGCCCGGCCGCTGCAGGTACAGTTGCTTGCTTTAAAATGTGATCGCGCGGATATTAGCGAGCTGTACTCATCTTAATAGGATTATGTTAAAACTTAATAAGTATTTTGAATATTTTTTAATGTAAATATAAATAATAATTGATAGTGTAACATGGTAATAAAAGAAATGAATAAATAAAAGAAAATAATATTATAATTGATTAAAATAATAAATAATTCTTGTATAATTTAGGTTGTAAAAATGTTAATTTCATTAGTGTGAATAATTTCATTGTAAATATTTCATTCTTTTATTAATAATAATTATAAATAAGTGTAAAAATTCAAACATGTACATGCATCGTTACATTACCCGCGCGCGTCGGAAAAGGATTTTATTCTCCAGGATAAAATCCGCGCAATATACGCCTCGTATTTGCATTTATCCTTTCATTCGTCCTATCATACTTCGCGCATTCATAAAGATACATTTGCTTCCAGTTTAAAACTAATGAGGCTAATGCGTCCTGACTTTTGTAGGTAACCAGTTGACTTCGAACCAGAAACCAATACAAATACTTTTTGTGCACGAAGTTATTAAATTTCAACGCGCTAGAGGCAAAGCAATGTAACCCTAAATCTATTTATTTAAACCTACCAATTTAAGGTCTTTTATATGCCAAGTTCCTATGTTTTTACCATGCATGTCTTCTAAGACGTAAACTAAGGGTGATTTCTTTTCTACTACTCGACATTGTAAAAACTTCGGAGCCAGTTTTTTACTGAAGTACTTATCTTTATTACTCAACACATAAGCACGCTTCATAACAACATCCCCTACGTTAAATTCTACGTGCTTACGCCGTAGATTATAATGTGTGGTATTCTTTTGATGAGCTTGCCATAACCTAACCTGTACATTATCAAATATTTTCGACATGCAACCCAGATTTTCGGCGCAAATTTCACGAGGTAAAAATAATACTTCTCCATCAAGGTCGGAATCAACGTAATGAGTGCCGCACGCAACAAGTTCTCTGCCGAACACAAGGAACGAAGGTGTGAAACCAGTAACCTCATTTACGGAATTATTGATAGCAAATTGCACCTTTGGTATAAATAAGTCCCAAGTCCTGTGATCCTCGTTAACGAACGTTGATAAACATGTAACAATCGTACGGTTCTGTCGTTCCACAGGATTCGCCTGGGGGGTGTACCTAGGCGTGTAATAAATATTAGGGATATTATATTTTTTAAATAAGTCTACCGTCATGCCACTGGTGAACTGACTACCGTTATCCAGGAATATAGTTTGAGGTATGCCATGTACTAAAAAGAGCTGCTCCTCAAGAATTTTCGTAATTATCGTAGATGTGGCATGTCTAATAGGATAAATTAAGCAAAATTTTGAAAAGCAACAGGTTATGACAAATATATATTGATTTTGCTTTCGAGAGGTAGGCAGAGGGCCCATAAGGTCAATCGAGACCATTTGAAAAGGTCGACAGCACTGTTTTGGGCGACCCATTTCACCAAGAATTTGATGATTCTGATGTTTATACTCCAGACACTTGGTACAGGACCCTACAAACTTTACGACGTCCTGATGCATCCCTGGCCAGAAGTATCTCAACGCCAATCTGCGATACGTCTTAAAGATACCTAAATGTCCAGCCATGGGTTCCGAGTGATTTTCTTTCAAAACATCGTGACGAAATTCGTTCGGGACGACTTCTTTCCACGAGAACTCAGACGTTAACTCGTGCTTGTTTTTACATAACCTGTACAAAGAACCGTTTTTGGTTAAGAAATTTGGAAAATTCTGAGGTTTTGTTAAGCAAGAGTTATAAATATTTTTGTACCAAGCGTCTGTCGTATTAATGTACGAATCAGACAAATTAACTGCACTCACGGGAACAGCTCTTGAAAGGGCGTCAGGGATTATGTTGTCCACACCTCGACGGTGTTTAAGTTTTAAATGGAAAGCTGACAAACGTACACCCCAACGAGCCAGGCGACCAGTAGGATTACTCAGAGAAAGGAACCATTTTAAGGCGCTGTGGTCGGTAAAGACAGTGAATGGCTTCCCATTCTCTAAGTAACACCTCCAGTGTTCAAGAGCAGTAATAACTGCAAGCGTCTCGCGTTCAGTTATACTATAATTACGCTCTGCCGCTGACAATGACTTGCTCATGTAAGCTATGGGGTGCTCCTTACCGTCTATGGTTTGGGTTAGCATAGCGCCCACACCATAGTTACTGGCATCGGTGTGCACCTCGAATGGCTTATCATAGTCAGGGCAAGACAACACAGGAGCCGAAACTAAGCACTCCTTCAGCTTGTGAAAAGCAGCATCAGCTTCAGGAGTCCACTTAAATGGCGGACCACCCTTTTTGTTCGAGGTTAGCTTATTTAGGGGACCTGCTATTGTGCTAAACTGAGGCACGAAACGTCGATACCAAGTGGCAGTACCTAGGAAACGCTTAATGTCCTTGCGAGAAGTAGGAGTGGGATAATTTAAAATAGCTTCCACCTTTCCTGGGTCTGTACGTAGTCCGTGATTGTCAACAACGTAACCTAAATATTTGAGTTGACCTCTAAAGAATTGACACTTCTCTAAGTTCACCGTGAGGTTCGCTTGTCGAAGTTTGTCTAAAACCCTCAAAAGAAGTGACACATGAGAGTCAAAGTCCTCCGAAATGATGATAATGTCATCTAAATAGGCAAAGACCTTTAAATCAAATTCTCGGAATAGAAGATCAACTAAGCGTTGCTGAGTTGCAGGCGCGTTGGTAAGTCCAAAAGCGGTTCTTTTAAAACGGTATGTACCACGTCCAGGTACATAAAACGCTGTCTTGTCCCTATCCTCAACAGCAATAGGAATCTGCCAGAAAGCCTTGGATAAATCGATGCTTGAAAGGTAGCGGGCGTCCCGGAGGTTGTCCAAGATTTCCGAAACGTATGGTAAGTTGTACGCATCCTTACGAGTAACTGAGTTTAACTTACGGCTGTCGAGGCAGAAACGAGGCTGACCGTTCTTTTTCGCGACTAACAACACAGGCGAGGACCAAGCGCTTTCACAGGGCTCGATGACGTCGAGACTAAGCATCTCATCAACCTGTTCTACAAGGATCCGTTGCTTCTCGGGTGACATGCGGTAATAGCGTTGACGGATCGGCTGCGCATCTCCTGTGTCCAAACGGTGCTCGATGAGACTGGTTTTACCTAATCCCTTGCGTTCGGCAGAAATGTCCTCAAACTGTGCGATAATGTTGTCAGCTATCGACTTCTCGGAAACATTCAAATTTTCATACCCATGAATAAATGTAGGGGGGTCTGAATTAGGCTTACCTTCAACTAGGGCAGCATTAGATAAAGTAATGCTACTTAAGCAGTTAGGAAGTATATTAAATTCACGCCAAAAATCCACGCCTAAAATGAGATGAGTATTGATCTCCGGCACAATATGTGCAGTAATAAAATGGAATTTATTCTGAAAATGTACAGGCAAGTTAACATAACCCTGGCTACGCATCGACTGACCACCAGCAGCGATAACTGTAATGCAGTAATCTTTATGAACAGCCAGTCCCTGAAGAGCTTGATGAGCCTCGTTATTAATAATAGTTACAGCGGAGCCTGAATCCAACAAACCAAACAAACTAAAACCATTTATTTGCACCGAGGCATAAGGACGATTATCGTCAGTGGGTTTGGAATTCAGAATTGTGTCGGTCTTATACGAATTAAAGTATATGTTTAACGTTCTCAACCATTTTTTCCAATCTTCGGGATCGAACTTAATAACATTATTGAGGGCACAATTCTGATTACCTAGTTTTTTGCGGTGGAAGTACCCGGCTTGCCCTTATGGCAAGTAGGGCAGTCGGGTGACTTGACACCCTTATGACCACACACAAAGCAATAAATTTCATCTTTATTAGCCGTACATTGACGATAATTGTGGGTGTTATTACGACACCTAGGACAATACATCGTCTTAGCAGGAGGGGAAACGACTGCATGCACATGTTTGTTATTATCGTTGTTTGATTTGTTAAAATTATCGCTGTTATTATTATAATTATTTCTGTTGTTATTATTGTAATTATTATTTTGACTAGTGTAAGGTTTATTATGATTAGGTGTAAATTGGTTAAATTGTTTATTGTTATTATTCCTATAGTTGAAATTCTTGTTAAAGTTACTGTTTTTATTTGTATTTGTGTTATTACCAGCATAGGCAAACTCAGGTGCCAAGGTATCAGCTGTCTGCCTGGGTGGTTCACGAAAATCAGCAAGACGTGCCTGAATAGTTTCGTAATTACGACACTGAATACGTAAAGTATTTATGTCAGGTATCGCAGATGCCGATGCCAAGGTGCTGGCGTAGCAAGGCCTTATATTATGGAGCAGGATTTCGAGCTTTTCGTCCTCCGACATTGGTTTTGAAAGGCGCGAAAATAAGCCAGACATGATAGCGAGGTATACCGTGATGTTCTCGGATTCACCCTGCGTGCGAGCGCGAATCTCAGAACCCAACCTATAATCATAATCGCTTTGACTAAAGTCTTGCTTCAGCAAATTGGCGAGTTCAACCCAGCTAGACACCTGATCCTTCACATTGCGGTACCAGTGTAAAGCATGACCTACAAAAATCTCTGTGGCATAGGACAATAGTTTCGCATCTGAAATAGACCTAGCCTCACAAAATTCGGTTATCCGCTGCACGAATGAACGAACGCAAGACTTGCCGTCGAATTTAATTTTACAAAGCTCGTTATAACTGCCTCGGTCGCAAGTAACATTTACGGTGACCGGCGCGGAGCTAGTAGTGGGCTCTACGTTCGATGTAGGCAAGATAGTTGCAGCTGGAATGTCCTTGACGGCATTAAACCTGGCTGTGAGACCTTGAAATTCTCTGACGCAAACATCGTACATAGGCTGGGTAGTGCCGTCACAGACTATGCGATTAAGACGATGATATAGGTGACTTATCAAGTTCTGTGTACGTAATAAGACGTTCCTATCTGGGCCCGCGTCTAAATTGGCCTGAACTTTGGCGAGGGCGTCACTAACACCCTTTAAATCGGCAGAGACAGAAAAATTGCTCTCCAAAATATCCTCGGACGGAAACAAAGGTCCTAATTTCGAGATCTGTTTCCTTAACTCCTGCACGGTAGAACCCGGGGTTTCACCGCGAATGCTAACCTCGTACTCTAATTCTGGCTTTTGAAGCGATAAAAATTTAACGGCGAACTCCATTCTTGCCACAAGAAACAAGACAACAAAAGAAAACTTAAATTAAAGTCACAACACAACAAACGACCAAGCTAGTATTAATAATAATAACGCGCGTAAATGCAACAGTGAAAAGTGTTGAACGCTGCAAAATTATCTAAACCTACTCCGCCTGTTACAATATGATTAACCAATAACGTTTTGGTTGCCAAAAAAAATGTAAAAAAAAAATTAAGCAAGAAATAATCAACAAAAAATAAATAGACAATCACAGAAATAAAATCATAAAAAGCATTAAAATGCAACTAATGTGTACGCCAAAGTTAAAAATTGAAGTAAAATTATTACAATATAAAATTAATAATTACAAATGTAGCTGACTGTACCGGACTGTGCGCTACACTAGCACAGGATGATACAATTATTTCTAAAAATTATAACAAAATAAATCATATAAATGTACAATATGAAATTGCGGACTAGAATTGGTTATTAATTTAGAATTTCATTATTACTTTATATGGGGTACACATCAGCTGCGTGCAACCAAAAAAAAAACAACGTTTTACAAAAATAAAAAACATCAAACACACTTAAATTACGTACGAAACCAGACCTTAGACCACGTTCAAGGGCGCCAGTGTGACGTCTGAGGGCGGTGAAAGGTATTTGAATGATATACCACTGCGTCAGCAAAATTAAAAAACTTTTATTTAAAAAAACCTAGTGAGCAGGGTCGTTCATGGGGGTCTTAAGGCCGATCTGGTTCCGTGCGCAAAACGGTACTGCCCTGGCTGGCTGTTGGCCCACGTGGGGGGTTCTCGGGCCAGCGGTGAGGAGGAGCAGGGGCGACGGTGGGTGAACGGCGGGCGAACGGCTACGGCTCCAACCCTGCCGTCGAGATGGTGTGCGTGTGCTGAGGCCTCTTCTTAATAAAAACGTAGCACCCTGTGGAATTTCAGACGGCCTTAGTAAGTTGCCACGACTCGCTCTGCTGTGTGAACACCCCGGCATGATGATGATGAAGATGGGACCATGATTAAGCCGGTGCACCGAAAGCGAAAAGCGTGTTTGTGTTCAACAGCAGAGCGGAGTTACAAGAAAGCATGGCAAAGCACAGAATCTTTCTTTTTTTTTTAAGAAAAAGGAAGAAGGTTAATTGAAATTAATAAGCGGGTACGCACATAAAATATCGTTCCCAACCAAAAAGGAATAAATGCACAATCATTCTACCACTAAGAGCGCTTAGCAACAAATGATATGATTATTAAAGAATAACTGCAACACTATCAATCGAATACGAATGAGCTACTTTGTCTACAAAGCTTAAGCCACTAATATCCTAAATTAAAATTAAGACGTTCAACACTTTTTCACTTACCAATATGTGGGTGCGAAAAGGAGCTCGTAAAGGACGTAGTACGACGCCGACGAAACAATTATGTGTTTGCAATTTATTAGTTATCCGCGCACACTTAAATTTAATTTAATTTAATAATTTGCACTCGTACGGCGCGCATGACGACGCAATGAGTTGCGAGCGCAGCGGTACGTGGGTGTGTCGTTTGAAGGTGTGGCGCGGACTGGCGAGGCGCGCGCGAGCCGCGGCCCAGCGCAGGAGTCCGGAACTTTCCGTGACGTCAATACGAGAAACCGGCCCGGCCGCTGCAGGTACAGTTGCTTGCTTTAAAATGTGATCGCGCGGATATTAGCGAGCTGTACTCATCTTAATAGGATTATGTTAAAACTTAATAAGTATTTTGAATATTTTTTAATGTAAATATAAATAATAATTGATAGTGTAACATGGTAATAAAAGAAATGAATAAATAAAAGAAAATAATATTATAATTGATTAAAATAATAAATAATTCTTGTATAATTTAGGTTGTAAAAATGTTAATTTCATTAGTGTGAATAATTTCATTGTAAATATTTCATTCTTTTATTAATAATAATTATAAATAAGTGTAAAAATTCAAACATGTACATGCATCGTTACAGCAGTGGAGCTGACGGGGGGGTATGTGGTCTTGAGAATGGAGTCAGTACCACTGGGGCATGCCATCGTCTCCTCTGGCCCATCCCCATTGGGTAGGTGGTAGAAGGTTGCAGAACCACGCACGCGTTCTCGCTCCCCCCTGTGATATGCCCCGTAAGTGTGAGCGAGAGCGCAATCGGGCTGGGCCCCACAGATTGGGAGATTTCCGATACAAACTTCAACAGCTTATATTCGCTAAGGCAATTCTCTTTTTCCACAAGTTCTCCGGATGCGACACCACCTCCGCGATCCATGGAAAGATCAAACTGGGAATTTCTAAGCTGTTCACACCCAAACCAGACCTGATCCAAAAAACGTGAGACATTTTCAGTGAGCCCTCATCACTTAAGCGTAAGGTCCAACCGAGACTGCTTTTTTAGTGTCGGCCGAGATCGAGACCGAGAGTTATATTTATTATCGGCAGAGACCGAGACCGAGACCGAGACTTGATCAAAAACATGCAAAGTGTGTGTTGAACGACTTAAAATGAAGGCTTCCGTAACAAAATAGCGTATCTTCATAAGAAACTCGTAGGTTACGCCCTAGCCTTCGTTTCAGGAGGTTTGTCGTGAATGGTCATGATTCACGATAGTATTTACATTGATGTTAATAATCATGTCTCAAACAGCCGATTTATTTTATGTAGCAACACCGGCAAGAAATCATTTTATAACAATGTTGACGGGTAGGCGGATAGTCAGAGTTCCTAACGGCGGCTATATTGCGTACGAACAGTTAAGTGCAGATTTTTAGTGTTAGATTTGGAGGAAAACCAGGGTGAGCTCTTTCCATAATCACTTTCAATGCATCCTATGATATTGTAACGATTTGGTACATTTACAAGTGTGTTCATGTGCTGACACAGCTTGGACGATGATTGTTTATTATGAGATGTATTTATGTGCGTTCACAGGTCTTATTCTATTTGGGAGGCGTGTAGGTATATCATGTATATGAATAAGGTTTTCCTACATGTCACGTACATGCGATAACACAGTTCTTAGTCCTGGAGTTCTTTAGTGTGAGAGGATTAGTAACAAGTGTAAACAACAGGGTCTCAGTTTCGGTAGTCTCAGGTCATCAATCAAGGGTGCACCCGGGTAATTATAACTAGAAGAATAGCGTGTGAATTGGTACAGCATCAGTTGTGTGGTAAGGGATGTCTGTAAGGGGAGGTGGACGACATTCTCGGGAACGAAGGTCCCCACACCTAATATAGAGCTGGTACGCACAAGGTGGAAGCTCATATGTCAGATATGTAAAGGATTCTGCAAGCTGGAAGTGTAGGTTCATAATTGCATAATATGCTAACCCAGATACCTAAGCTAGAGTGCTGTAGGTACTCATTCGCGGCCATGAGATTGACCAGAAGTGGCTTCGCGACAAGGTTTTCACGCAGCGGAAAAATTAAATGTAAATTTAGAAGTAGTTGTAGAAGCACAGTTGGGTTATACGCGGATTGCCTAGAACGCAAAATGACTAGTGTGTTGTTTTGCCTACATTACAGTTTGACCACCGAGCATTATGCCTAAAACGCAAAATGCCTACGTCATTACGTCAGCGATGTCGACGGAGCCCCGCGGCGCTTATTTCTGGTCTGTTTGCCCTTCGGGCATCTGAAGAAACCTAACGAACGTAACCTACCTATGAGTGGTTATTTTGCGTTTTAGGCACAATGCTCGGTGGTCAAACTGCAATGTAGGCAAAACAACACACTAGTCATTTCGCGTTCTAGGCAATCCGAGATCATCCGTTTCTTTTGCTACTCACGTCACACTGGCGGATCCTTGCTAAAAAATCGAATTTCTATCGCCCTTATTCATAAAACTTAAAATGCCTCTGCTAAATAAAGTGTGCTTTGTCCCTTTCTTACGAACACAAATGTCAAAGTGGCAGATAAGGACAAACGAATTTTAGCGCCATTTAACTTAAAACAGGCTTGTAGGACGTTTATGAATACGGCCGTAAGTCTCGGTTGCGCCCGAGAATCTCAACGCTTTTTGGCCGAGAACCGAGACCGAGATCTCGGCTCTACTTTTGGCCGAGACTAGCTGATACCGAGATTTCGGTCGGACCTTACCGGAGCATATTAAACAGGCCGGCGAGAAGCTCTTTCTGACGATTTACAAAGCGCCTGTCCTGGAACAAAACCACAATAAATACCGCTGCTTTCTTGAGAGCATCGATGAAGTCAAAACGACCCAGTGGTACCTGACGTCATTCTCAAGACCCCATTTTGCCGATGCACGACCGGGTGTGGGGTGCGATGTGGCTGCCGTAAAGCAGGAAGTGCCTGCTCCAGTGTTTGCTGTGTATGCTCCGACTCCTGCATTAACGGAGCCCCCATCGAAGACAACGTCGACAATGATGATTGTGGCGTATAGCCACCACAAATATATATGCGAGGATAGCAGCTGTGGTGTGGCGAACCGACAGCTCGAGTCAGTCGCCGGCTAGCTGTCGGTGAGTGAGGTCACGTCTGTGCGCCTGAGCTGAGCATCCAATGGTTGTTTTATTTATACGAGTATACCCTGAGCGACCCAAGGTGAAACGTCACAATGATGATGATATTGATGACGATAATTTAAACTAAACTATTTATTAAACTAAACTAACTGGGGAACCTTACACCCCCAAATTTCTCAAGAAATCACCCTACACAACTTAGATAAGTGTCACACTGGCAGATCATTTATCGGAAAACAAATGTCAAAGTCTCGATTGCATCCGAGAATCTCGGCGCTTTTTGGCCGAGATTAGCCGAGGCCGAGACTGAGATCTCGGTCGGACATTACTTGCGGTGTTAGTCAGTGTGGATCAATTCTTGCAGGTCAAAGTCCAATCGAATTGAACAATGTGAGTCTGATAACAATACAAACTTATGGTATCATATTTAAACCTGAGGGGGTAATCACGTAACGTTTTGAACGCGAGTTAGGACAGATTAACTGTGATTTTTCCATATAGAATTTGACATTTAGATCTACCAACGTATGTACAATGCGTTACGTGATCGACCTGCTGGTCTGTATAAAAGTACAGTCGGCAACAAAATCTTGTACTAAAAATGAAATTATCATAAAAATTATATTGAATCACAAATGTGGTGAAGTGGAACTGATGATGAAGCCACAGATGTCTCCTGGAACTCCCCAATGAAAACTGAAAACTATGAAGGTTAATACCTTTCCTTAGGTTAATACGTCAAAGATTCTGATATGAAATAGAAGATATGAATGAAGTGCCAAAGGTCTCCGAATCACCTTTGTTGTTGAATCGACGGAACTCCTCAAATATTATCGACCCACATACAGCGATTTGTTTTTTTCTGTAATAATTAGAGATGAGCGCCTTCGTCGGGTAAATTAAATACCTCGGGTGGATTGCGGGTTACGGATAAATACCTACCGGAAATTTACCCGGTATTTACCTTTTCACGCCAAATTAGTGGGTATTTATTTTTTGTGTTCTATTTATCAATAATATATATTGGAAATATATTACCTACGCTAATTTTTCAGAAAAATGTATCTTAAATATTAGTTTCGCTATATTAGCTAATTTCGTTTTTGAACACTATTTCTACACATATAGTAGTTTAGTATAAAAGCGAACAAAGTTGGAAACGGAACTCATTCATGTAATAAAAATAAGTTAATTAAAACTAGTTTTCAGAATATTTTTAGTTTCAACACATCTGAGAGATCCAAATGATTTTGCATTTTGTTTACAATAGGCAGTTTATTCAATATGTGAAGTCACAATTTAAACGGACGACTGGATTATTGTCGAATCCTGGGGAAGTATTTCGTAACGGCCATTTTTTGTGTCTTCCCATGATGCAGCCCGTTCTGTAACAGATTATTTTTTTATAGTCATAACTTATTTATAAAATACAGAAGTTGCCTTTTTTTTTTAAGATTTCAGCTTTTATTGCATATTGACTGCATCTAAAAAATAATTATTAGAACAATACTATAATAATTTCATCTTATTTGCAAGTAAAAAAAAACATTTGGATAACTTTTCTTATACCCGCCTATTTGGGCAGATACCTACGGGTAAATACCGGGTACATTGGGTAGTTTTGGGAATTTTCCCGGTATTTACCCGCCGGCGCCCATCTCTTAATCAATGGTCATGTGGTAAAGTGGAAAAGAAATGTAGAAATCTTCATGTGGCTTGGCTGAATTGAATTCGGTGAAAAAATTTTTTTAAAGTAAATTATTAATCACTATGTTAGTTATTAATCACTATGTTATGATAGTCAAATTAGTTAACTCTGTACTATAAAGTGATCACACAGACAAACTGTTCCGACTAGACGTGTGCGCCGCCGCCGACAAATGATCGGCGTGAAATCGGCGTAGCCTTGTCTGAATTCCAAAGATTCTTTTTATCAGATAGAAGAGAATAATGAACATTTTTGTTTATGCTTATTTTGAAAGGACTCGATTAGGCTGCTTTTTTATATTTTTCCTTCATATAACTTCCTTTCTCACGACTAATAAAAAGACGTGATTTTTAATATAGCATGAAGGTACTTCATACACGTGGTACGACACGCACGGGGTTGGTTCTTACCTTCTTATTAGTTAATTTTCTCCAAATCACTTTAAAAAAAAACAGGCTGATCTTCCCAACGCGTAAAGCAACACACTTCGTTTGATTTTCTTAATTCTTAAACGACATAGGTACTGAATTAGAATAATTGATTTTATATTACAAAACGAGAAAACTAATTTAAACCTCAAGCTATTATACTACTATTACTTTATTTTCATAGGCAGAAAATTTGATGTATGAAAACAATTAACTGAAATATGAAATGAAATATATTTATTCACGAAAAAAGAAATTCAAAACATAGTTGCCATGGTTCCACACTAGGCTGGGCCTGTCCCGTGGAAACCAAACAGTACAGACTAACAATTACGCGGCTTAAACAAAAAGCAAGACAAGGTATGAACTTTTACAAACATGGTACTTAGAATACAAACAAGAAATAATAATAATGATTAAATACCTAAACAGATATTATAATTAACCATTTTGAGGAGTCCTAGTAAAAGTGAAGTGGAGGGTGTACAATTGTATATGTTTGTGTGTGTGTATATGTTTGTGTGTGTGTGTGTGTGTGTGTGTGTGTGTGTGTGTGTGTGTGTGTGTGTGTGTGTGTGTGTGTGTGTGTGTGTGTGTGTGTGTGTGTGTGTGTGTGTGTGTGTGTGTGTGTGTGTGTGTGTGTGTGCGTGTGCGTGATAGTGATAGTGAGCGTCATGACACAACCTGAAGTATGATTTCTGACTGTTCATAACTCCAAGATAATAAGAGCGTTTGTATTTTCTTTTTTGCTTCTTGAACGCTGCAATATCTAAGGTCAATCACTTTTGCAAATTCATTATAGATATGCGGAAACAGGAGCCTAGGGAATCGCTTTGCAAATTTGGTCTTGACCATCGGAACGGGTACTTTAAAAACTCTTTTACTGATCAAGTCTCTGTAGCATGGCAGGTTCAATGTTGCCTTGTGCACGTACATGGCAGCACGCAGCAGGAATAACCTACGAACGCTAAGTACCTCCGCTTCTCTATATAAGTCAGCAGTAGAATACCAGCGAGGCTTACGCAAGGACACCTTTAAAACTGCTCTTTGAGCTCTTTCAAGCGCTATGAGAGCTGTTTTTGCGACGCCTCCCCATGCAAGAATGCAGTAGTTGGTTATGGATTGGCACAATGCGAGGTATACAGTTTTCAAAAGTTGTCCGTTCGCAGCCTCTCGTAATAACTTCATAGAGTAGACGAGCTTACGAATCCTAGCCACTGTAAGAGAAATATGTTTTTTGAAATTGAGTTTGTCGTCTATTTCCAAACCCAGATATCTAAGAGAGTTTTGAATGCTTTGCACAATTACAGCTCTGGTTAGAAGGACAAGATTCAGAATGCGTTTTCAAACTCGTTAAAGAGGGAGGAGGTTCAGACAAAGCGGTCTTATGAAAACAAAAAAAAATTGTTTTCTTTTTATTTAATGTTAGGAGGTTTTGGTTCAACGATGCTGATATTTTTCTGAGTCCCAAGATCGCTGAATCCTGGGCATCCTGCCACGAGCGACCGTGAAAGATATGCAGTGCTATGCTGATGATACAGCCATTATCACTATTATGATTCTGTAGAGACAGAATATCATTAAGGTACGTAAGAAAAAGTGTGGGGCCCAGAATACTACCCTGCGGGACCCCAAAAGAGACCCTTTGTTCGCTACTGATAAAGCCATTGACCCTCACACATTGAAATCTGTTAGTCAGGTAACTACAGAACCAATTTAAAGCTGTGCCCCTTACACCTAAGCCCTCTAGCTTGCGAAGTAAGATGGGAGCGATACCGTATCGAAAGATACTAGAAGTAAAAAAGTCATAGGGATCAAGTTATGAACGATGTCATCTAATTTCGAGTGATCTAATTTGGAGTATATTTACACTGAATTGTCTTAATTAAAAAAATATAAATCGTGTTATTCCAATCATTTACTTTAATCGTGCATTTGATTATTGTTTTGTTTTAAATTTGAATATCTAGTTCTTTTTTGGATACATACTGATAGTCTAATCTAATCATTTAGTACAATCGTTCATTTGATTGTTGATTCGTCTTAAATTTAAATATAGAATTTGATGTTAAAACATTGTTATTAAATAAAACATTGTAATTAAAATGTTAAAAAAGGTTTGTAATTTAATTATACACTGCTTTATTATTATAAAGCTTGAACTTGAACTTTGGTTTTATATTTACTTATTATTTAATGTTTAATTTTATGCAGAAAAGTGTGTAATTGAAGCAAAAGTGATTTAAAACTTTAGGTTTTATTTACATTGATCTCGATTTTAATAAATAATACGAATTCATTTACATTTTTATTTACGAAACATTCACGCCGATTTTACGCCGAAAACACGCCGCCGCTGCCGATTTTTTGACAAACGCCGCCGCCGATCGTTTTTTAATCGGCGCACACGTCTAGTTCCGACCCTGTTAATTATTAAGTTTCTATATTCTGTTTATTAAATAAATAAATAAATAATAATAACTTATAGCCGTTATAGTTATCCTTTTAAATTCATTATGTAGGTATTACTGCCACGATTTTTTTCATAACCCACACTTGACTCTTTAAAGCCCAATATCACGCTAACGGATCCCTGAATTGAAAAATGGTATTGAATAACTACAACTTAGAAAAGTTGAAAAACCCCCGACATTTTAATTTCAAAGTCCAATATCCCAAAAACGGCTAAACAGATTTTCATGAAACATGGTTAAGAACACTCGGGCTCACAACAGCTTTCGAATAAAAAACCGCATTCAAATCGGTCCATCCGTTTGGAAGCTACGATACCACAGACAGATACACAGACACGCAGACACGTTAAACTTATAACACCCCTCTCTTTGCGTCGGGGGTTAAAAACACATAATATTTTTAAACAGCCTATCCAACGAAACCCGGCATCACCACTTTAAGTGTAGGGGAGGTACAATTTTTTTCTCAAGATTTTACCCCATTTCTACGGCATTTTGTCGGCGAGATTGATTTATATACCCATGCTGAATTTGTTATTTTACGTTAGACCATTCATTTACATAGGTTTAAAATTGACGGAGAAAATAGCGGACTACCAGCGACTTGAAAGGCAAGTTATAGGATATTTGGTCTTAAATCGTCCAGATTAATTCCATCGTGGGTAGGTAGATCGAATGCAACAAATCAAGTTTTGTTAATGTTACCATCTGCCATACAACAGTTACTCGCCAGCCTGCCACTCTATATTCAAAGCTAAACTTTTATGCAAGAACTGAACGAATCGTTCCAATAACACCTTTTGCACCTTTTCTTACCTTTCCTGTTCAAAATTAAACAACCTCGGCCTCACGTACCTAATAATTTCTTCCCAAGTTGGCTTCGACACGATAAAATTGTTATATTCAGTGTTTTAACTTCTTACATGCATTTGAAACAACGCATATCTATCGAATACAACGGTCAAGCCAAGCGCGAAGCGACACATACTTAAGTAGCTACCTACATGTCGAAGTTACTCGTTCGTTATATATAAACGACGTAAAAAATAACCCGAGGTATAATTGAAGTAACTTGAAAAAGGTAAACTCTACCGCGGAAAATGACAAATTTAGGAAATAAACCTGAGGATCTAGAGTTATTTTTTAACGACATACTTCGATTACTTTACCTACTTCTGTATATTTTATAATTTTTCACATACCTACCTATCCGTTTCGGCTTCACTCTAAGTATATAATTATTTACAAAACTACTAGAATGCGCCTTTTAACTTTTCCGTAGTTCTTTAGTACCTATCCTACTAATATTATAAATGCGAACGTTTGGGTGTTTGTTACTCAAACACGTTTAAACGGCTCAACCAATTTGGATGAAATTTTGCACAAAGATAGTTTATAGCCTGGATATAGGATAGTTTTTATCCCGGGTACACGCAGACCAAGCTGCAGGTGGCAGCTAATCTATCTATAATTTAACCCCTAGCTCTAGATACCTACGCTCTGATTATGCGTATTATGAGGTCACTAAAATTCATACCGAAGCAATACAATATCCTCTAATATCTATAATTTACGTGCAGTTATAGATAGAAACAAAAATGCGCCATAGATTAATTTTCGTTCGTGTGCTTCCTGCGACTTCTTCGTGTCTGCATTTAGGCAGTGAATACACTGCCTCAAATACTTGTTTTGCTGCTCTACATTGTGCTTGGACAAACTTTACACTTTCCGCATAACGGTTAGCACCTGAGAAATTACTTGGCGAGTTTTATTAGTTCGTGAGCCCGGGGCCAAATTCGCCCCGTGACTAGGAAAATTAAAATTCGGGATGACGCCATTGTTTCTCGCTTACCATAATCAGTGCCATTTGACGAGCAGGTAATTGGTGTTAAAAAGTTTAGATCTATTAAGGGGCTACCCGAGGTTTTCATCGATTTTTGACGAGTTTTGAATCGTGTCTTCTACTTTTGCACTACAGATAGAATTATAAGTCAATCGGCTATCGGTTCTTCAATCTTTTAACTTAATTTTTGTCTATCGGATTTTGAAAGAAATGGATAAATAATTTTGATGATTTTTTTAAACATTGTCTAAAAAAACACTTATTTCGTGTCTCTATTGACGTGAAAGATCTAACATATACGAAATCTACATATTCAGGCACTGGTCCCACCGCCGGCTAGTAAGCTAGAAAAGTTGGGCGAGTAACGGTTCATTGCGTGCTGACCAGGCACAGTGTGATCAATCGACCTTTACAGATCCGCAATGTAATGCTACTCGCCCAACTTTTCTAGCTTACTAGCCGGCGGTGGGACCAGTGCCTTAGGTTCGTCTATGACGTCTCTAAAAACGTGTCAAGGGTGGGTGGTGGGTGTGTCATTTTAAACTAATTGAACAAAAGTTTTGGCCAGAAAACCAGTTTTTTGGCCTAAAATTGTTCAACTTTGACGCCAAATATCTCGAAAACAATGAACTTTGAAGTAAATATGGGATACTACCTATATTGCTTAAAGCCGTTGTTCTTAATTGTCAGGTATACAATTGTATTATGTGTGGGTAGATGAATAAACAGCAGTCTTAATAGCGAGCCTGTGCGTATCAAGTATTCAAGTATTTATTGCAATCATGTTGTTACAGTATGGTACATAGTTGACATATGTTACATTAAGTCTCAAACATGAACCCTGTGAGGGCATCGCAATGGTTCTAAATTGACTTACAACTAAATATATTTATAACATAAAACAGTATAGATCGATATAGTTAACAGAGCTAGGCATAATGTTGTTGTATGTGTATTAGTGTATCGTTGTGTATGTGTTGTTTATATTTGTATTTATGTATTTCCTTATTATTTAAATTATTCAACATATATATCGATTTATGTGTGTACAGATATGGTTTAGTAGTAGTAATGTTTATGTGTTGTTTAGAGTTTGTCGTCTAGGTATTCATTTATAGAATAATAAGCATTTTTTAGCAATATATGCTTTAGTTTATTTATAAAGAGGCTATCTTTTTTTTCTTTTTTTATGTATTCCGGTAGTTTATTGTATACTTTTACTGACATGGATAGCGGACCAGATGAATGCAGTTTTAATCGGGAAGTCGGTTGGTTTATCATGGTATGGTATCATTGACTCCTCCGTCTCAATCCTCATTTTACATGGCGCAGCCGGTTAATTCAACTGTAAATAGTTATTAAACTAAAGATTGGATACTTAGTGCCCAGTGAAGTAAAAAGTTAGACCAATAAGGGACTTTAAATCAGTGATTTTTGGTGACTAACCTTTGAACAATGGAGGCGGTGTTGCAACCACCCGCGCCATTTACAACAATAGAATTTAGAACAATATATCAAGTGTGACATCGGGAAATTTGTGCAAATCGTGGCAGAACTGGAAAAGTGGTTTCGAAGTATAATGTGAAACATGTGAGCTAAGTAAAAAAACCGAAAAAGTTCAAATTAACATTTTGCTACATGTTATTGGATCCAAGTGCAGAGAAATTTATGAACAATTTCCAGTAAAACCAGCAACCTTAAAAGCGCTTTTGATAGAATTTGATACATTCTTTCTACCTAAAACTAACGTCACAGTAGAACGACATAAGTTTTTTACACGGGATCAAAGGTCACAAGAATCAACTGAACAATATGTTTTTGAGCTCAATAAGATGGCTTCAAGGTGTGGATTCAAAGATTTGTGCAACGACTTAGTAAGAGATCGGTTAATCTGTGGAATAAGGAATAGTTCTCTTCGTGAACGATTACTAAGGGAGCCAAATCTGACTCTTAGCTCGGCGTTGGATATTTGCCGCTTAGTAGAAATGTCGCAAGTGCAAGCGGGCACCATAAAGCAAGAAACCGAGACGCATCATGTGCACGAATTGAACATGAACTGCGGTCAGAGTAGACATAGAGATGTAGAGGAATCAGTACATTGGGTAAATAGTTGTCGTTGCGGAGCTCGCGAGGTGAGAAGTGCGCCCCCCGCAGCCGCCGCCCCCGGCTCGTGGGAGCCGCGCTGGCGCCGCCGGCGCGGACGCGGCCGAGGAAGAGGTCATCGTGCACTCCCTGCAGTCCCGCAGCCCGACCGGACCCCCAGGCCCGGACTCAGTAACGAACCGGCATTTCGTGCCGGCACGAAATTCCCGGTCGTATCAAGTGTGTCGGAGATGTGGCGGTGGTCATGGATTTAATAAGTGCCCTGCCTACGGTGTTCGTTGCAATAGTTGCAATGGATATAATCATTACGCAAAGATGTGCCAGGTATATGCTGTTGAGGATGCCTCCAGTGATCAGGTAAAATGTCATAGTAATTCAAATTCTAGTACAGAGTGGTCCGCCATACTTAGTATAAATAACAGTTCTATTCAATTTAAAATTGATACAGGGGCGGATGTGAACGTTTTACCCTTATGCCATTTGCAAAAAATAAACGTTTCAGTCGAACAGTTAACTAAAACTACAACGACACACTGCGAGTGCAATTAAATTAAGAGAATTTTAATTATCGCATGATTTTGCATGCAAAATAGTATGTTATGATTAACGCCATTTCATTACTTTGTCTAAGATATTATACTTAATAGAAAATAAACTGATTTTGCTTGTAAATCATTCAAGAAAATACCTAAGCACTTATATGAAATGCATTTGAATTAAGAATTGTATTGTCATTAACATATTATTAATATTAAATTGATGTACTTAGATCATAAGAAGTAGATATTGTATTATACTACATATCATCATGTAACATAATGATTTCGCTCGTAAGTCAATATATTCAAATATAAATTTTCAATGTGATGAAAACAAATATCCAAGACTATTAATGTAAAATATCTTAGGAATAATAAATGTAAAATATATGGATACGTATATAAAAAACTACCAACTCAATAGAATATTATATTTACAATTATAATCATGTTTTTAAGGAAAACTTGTGAATGAATTACCCTAAACATATATTTTAAAAATAATTAGCCGTTTTAATAGATTATTTTTCTTTTCTTTAAAAGAAAGGGAGATGTCAGGTATACAATTGTATTATGTGTGGGTAGATGAATAAACAGCAGTCTTAATAGCGAGCCTGTGCGTATCATTGACTCCTCCGTCCCAATCCTCATTTTACATTAATATAATAAGCTACAAAAAACATTAGATAACTAAGGGATTCAGATCGAAGGTCATTGGGATATGGGAGCCCCTTAAAGGATGGGTCTCAGTTAGAGATGCAACGGATATCCGGCGACTATCCGGTATTTGGCCGGATAGTATTTTAACAAATAAGAACATAGGTAAGAAGAGAACAAGAAAAAAGAAGGGTGAATAAATAACACACTGAAAAGCAATCAATTATTTAAGGTCAGGTCAAACTTCGTATGAAAAAATAAAATAAAAATTTAAATCATATATCTATACGTTATATTGAAGGGATAATTATACAAGGAATAAAAATTTTGAAACTAAATTACTTTAAATATAGGTACAGGTCGACACACGTAAAAAGAGCTCTGCGTGCCATATTTTTAATATGGCACGCAGAGCTCTTTTTACGTGTGTCGACCTGTACAAGGCAGAAAAAGAAATTAAATTAAATTAAAACTACTCAAATAACCCACCCCGCGTCACTCCCGGTGCAAAGGTGCCCATCACGCTCGCCGCATTGCCGCGTTGGATTGCGATGGACAACCTTTGCAATAAGGATGACCAGCCCCCCTATTCTGTAACTTGTTTTAAGCTCACCTCAACGTTCACCCACAAATATATCATGACACCGCGAACGCGTAGTAACTAAGCGTAAGTAGAGGTCTAGTTTTGTGACGGGTGACCGGCGGGGTAAGCCGCTTTAACGCTTAGCGAATAACAGCCCAGGAGCGGGGGTCGAGGTCTTTCTCCTTTCTCCCGCAGGCGGCGCTCCACTTCCCTAAGGAAAGACTCCCTCGGAGCACCAGCATCCCGTGGTCTGCAATTTAATGACTAATGGCAAAATTATGTTAAAACTAAAATGTACGCATTATCTATCAAAACCTGCCTACAGTGAGTAACAAGTTGCAACTTGCACATAATAGCATCGCGCAAACGCCGGATATCCGGTATCCGGCCAAACCACTATCCGTTGCATGTCTACACCGTTCCGTGTCCGGCCGGCACTGAGCCGCCGAGTTTTTCATACGGTTTCTCTACTAGTTTACCTATGACGGCCGTGCTAGCGGCGGTGACGACCGGGTGTAGGTATTAATAACGGGACATTGAGGGAAAACCTGAAACTGCAAGAGATAAGGAAATGTAGGAGTACTAGTATTAAAAAACAGCATAAGTGAGTACAAAGATTTTCAAAAAAGCCTCATACACGGCCGGGTCAAGAATCGAACCCGGTCAATGTGTCTAAAAATAGTTCGTTTTTGCGTAAGAAACAATTGTTGTTGAGGAACCCTGTATCTACGATCACAGTAAAATGCCGTATTTCATAGAAATGGATCTCCGTTGAAACGTATCGGGAACAGAGAAAGGTATCGTCTTAAGTAATCGCTAATCATGTATAAGTACGGAAAAAAGTGTATTAAACATCATTTATAGTTTAAAGTTGGTTTGTTGGTTAGTAGCGACGGGCCATGAATGCCTGCTTTGCTAATCGTATGTGTGAAACATAAGTGCAGAGCCAATATTTTCTCAAATTAAAGAAATGTGACGTATCGGGGTAAGATTATCGTGTCTGTCGCAATAGGCTTCAGGCGCGAGGTGACAGGTGAGGTGACCTGTGAGGTGATGTCTTGGGACGCCGTCGCGAAATACCTATAAATATAATTATTTTAGTGAATTAGACCCCCAGGGCTGTTATTCGCTACGCGCTAATGCGGCTCACCCCGCCGGTCACCCGTCACGAAACTAGACCTCTACGTACGCTTAGTTACTACGCATCGCGGTTTTAAGATATATTTGTGGGTGAGCGTTGAGGTGAGCTTAAAACAAGTTACAGAAGAGGGGGCTGAGGTCGCCGGTTCGAATCCGGTTCGGAGCATTAAATTTTTCCTTTAATTTAAATTTATTATTTCGTTAGCAGCGTTACTGCTACAAAATTAATCATTTATATTTACTATTTTAGATCGTTTACATGGTGACTGATTAAGTATTATTTATTTGTTAGGACGTGTGCATATTATGCAGAGTTAACGCGAGCGTCCATTTTGTTCCTTATAAAGAACGAGGGATCCAGGAGGTATTTAAAAAATATATCCTAATTAGAAAAAGACGCATAGTTTTCCTCGCCGCGACAGCTCGCGAACCGTCCTCCTGTGATAGCCGTGCAGTCAAGACTCAAGGCTTATCTCGTGCGCCGTGCGTGTAACCTATAGTATAGGTATACTAAGCCTAGGTAGTCTTTGTCTCATTCTAACACCGCTTTATAAAAGTGACATGTGCTTCACCTTGTCGTTTATCACGTGATAAACATGACCCCCTTCAGTATACGACATATAAGTAGATACTTATTATTCGAGTGATCTCAATATATTATCGTCAGAATTCGGCTGCTAGTTAAGCCCCTCATATTTACCGGTATTGATATCGCAACAGGCACCCAAGACGGCAATTACGCTACCATCGGTTTCCGCACACTGCTCTAGGGTCGGGTCGTGGAAGAGTCATCATGTTATATAAATTATAACATGATGACCTCTATCTATAGCGTATTTTTTTTATATTACAAAAAAACTTTTTTTAAATAAGATTGTGATTTAACACTTTTGTGTTTGACATTCATTCTTTAAATTTGTATGAAAGTATTTTGAAACGGCCTTCTTTCAAATAAAAAAAGAATTATCGAAATTGGTTCAGGATAATGCAGGGTCGTGGCGGGAATATAGTGTATGAAAGTTTGTACGGAACCCTTGGCGCGCGAGTCAGACTCGCACTTGCCCGGTTTTTTTTCTTTTATCAGGTGTGCGCTCTAAAATTTTATCCATCTCCAAAAAATATAAGTACCTACATTTTTACAAGCTTTATATTTAGCTTCACTTAGGGCCGGTTTCCAATCACCAGATAAATGTATCTGCCAGACAAAATTATCACTATCCTTTTCCCCAGACATATAAAAGAAAAGGACAGCTAACATTTATCGGACATTTTATCTGGGGGCTGAAAAATCGGCCCTTAGTTAAATGTTTAGATCAACCATATGACCAAGTTCCAGGAATCCAAATGAGTTGACATTTTGTTTTGTGTAAGAGCGTCTCGCCACAATTATTGACACATATAGGAAAAAACTTTATGCCTACGCAATAAGAGCGAAAAAAACTTCTGCTCATTTTGGAGTAGCGGACGGAAATCCAAGACTAAGGGCGGGCCATTTTACGATTACCGACCGATCAACGGTAAATATGGCGCCGGCAGCTGTCATTCCATAAAATGTTGTCAAACCTTCCATACACACAGTTTTTCACGGACACCGCTTACGATTAGGTGAAGGCGGTTTGTGCAAGTGGTGTAACCCACTCTTAGCGTTAGGTACTTCCTCATTCAGGTTTTCCGCCACAGACCTCTAACGGGCTTCGTCCGCCACTGCACATTTTAGGTGCCTACAAAGCTTTGCTTAGTTTGGGACTAGGTTTTGACTGATACAATTGATAAATGTATAGTATTGGCAAAGACCTATATGAATATTGAATATACATTACAATAAACCCTGTTGGCATAGTGTACCTATGCGGCGGCTTGGTGCTTCCAGCCGATCCCGACATCGCCCGGCCAATAACGCCGCGACAGAACCGCGGAATTTCCCTCGAGCGCCATCCACAACAAGCCAGAAGAAGAATAACCGCGAATGCAAAATGAAAATTATCATACAAATTCCCTTTCTTATATGAACCGGTATTACTGTCGCCCTATAAGTATGCAAAAATATGGAGCCGCCTGTCTGTTGGCGAAAATACAGAGTATCGGTGCGTGGGCTTAGGAGGTAATCTGCATTTGTTTTGTAAATAATCGGGTCGATTGTGCTCGGATTATTCAGATTATTTCGTTAGGATAGTATTTGTATGGAGATGGAGATTACATTTTTGTTAGCCGGCCGTTTTGCACGAGTCTGAGTAGATTATTTATATTCATTAGAGGCGCGCGTGTAACAACACAAAATGAGTCTCAGAAATATAAGCCTAGTAACTAGTGTTTATTTACCAAAAATGTTTATCTCGCTATTATTCCGAAGGTTTTTGTAGGTGTCCTACCCCGAATTTATTTATCTCTGACATTATTATTCGGTTAATTAGGGCTGTTATTCTGAACACGCTCATTCGCCAGACCTCATTCGTCACGCTGTAACAAAATTAGACCCTGAATACGCATAGTTACCTACTACGCGGCGTCAAGATATATTAGTGGATGACGGGTGAGGTCAGGTTAAAACCAGTTACAGAATAGCGAGACTGGGCTGTTATAAAGGTAGGTACTTAGGTAATAAAGAAAACCCTAGATCGCATATTTATCTGTCGTCACTTGCGCAATTATACCTGCGATCTGACACATTCTTTGTTGTAAGAGTTTAACTATTATAAACCAGATTGGATTATGTTGGGTAAATTAAAACCGGCCATGTGCGAGTCGGACTCGTGCACAAAGGGTTCCGTACCATTATCCGTTGAATGATAGGTAAATTGCGGTTTACGATTTATGATGTATTAAAAAAAACTACTTACTAGATCTCGTTCAAACCAATTTTCGGTGGAAGTTTGCATGGTAATGTACATCATATATATTTTGTTAGTTTTATCATTCTCTTATTTTAGAAGTTACAGGGGAGGACACACATTTTACCACTTTGAAAGTGTCTCTCGCGCAAACTATTCAGTTTAGAAAAAAATGATATTAGAAACCTCAATATCATTTTTGAAGACCTATGCATAGATACCCCACACGTATGAATCTCATGAAAAAAAGTTTTGAGTTTCAGTTCTAAGTATACAGATTTATTGTTTTTTTTTCTATTTTTATGTGAAAATCTTAATGCGGTTCACAGAATAGGCACATCTTCTTACCAAGTTTCAACAGTATAGTTCTTATAGTTTCGGAAAAAGTGGCTGTGACATACGGACGGACAGAAAGACACATGACGAATCCATAAGGGTTCCGTTTTTTGCCATTTGGCTACGGAACCCTAAAAATGAAGCATTTCGTCTGGCTGGCTTCCCGAGCCCAATAGTCCTGGGGATATTGGCATAAGGGCATCCTCGGGGCATAAGTACTCGTTATTGAATAACAAGTTCTAAGCAATTTAAATTTCTGCGAACGGAGAGATGAACTAGTTCTGCTAAGTTAATATTGCCATTTGCCCTGAGGCTAAATTATTCTTTTAATTTGTTCGTTGAACTCTCCGTGTTCAAAATACATAGTTGAATATGGATATGAAAGCAATGGAATTTTACAGGGTGAGCAACTGGAAGGGTAGGTTTTTTTTTGACGTTGTTTTTTTGGGGGCAAGATCACGATTCTTTTGATGCAAAAATCAAGCAGAGACGGCAACTGTTTAACGGAGCATTTAAAAAGCTTGAGAAATATGTTACACGACACGGGTTACTGTGGCAATATTAAACCAATATTTTCAGGTCTATAGTCTAAAAAAAGAGCTTGTTTTGCGGATCCTGTGGTAAAAAGCAACCCAACGAAAGGAAAAAAACACGGTGTTTGCGTGCAGTTTGAAGAACGGCCCGAGAGTAGAGCGGAAAGAGCGACCGCTCTAGGCGCCAGGTCAGGTGTCAAGAAGTGCCAAAATGTTTAAGAGTCCGCAGTAAGCTCGATTCTCCATACAAACGTAGTTACGCTCTCATTTTAAAACTACGTCTTGGATTGTAACGAAACTTTGCATGTACAATGACATGAGGTATATCTATGTCTGTAATTAGTTTATATTATAGCTTCAGATACCATAGTAAAAAAATACAGCGAATTTAAGTTTTTCATACAAAACTTGTTTTTGCTGTATATCGTTTGTTTTATAAACTGGAACCATATAAACTAATTACAGACATAGATATACCTCATATCATTTTATATGCAAAGTTTCGTCACAATCCAACACGTAGTTTTAAAATGAGACCGTAACTACGTTTGTATGGGAAGGTGAAATTCGGCCGAGCTTACTGCGGACTCTTAAGGAGAGGCGTAATAAATTCAAGCGAAGATTTGTCAAAGGGCGCCCTCGCGCCACCCTGATTGAGGGCTAGGGCCGGTGCTGGGTATTTGAGTGATAGTCTAATCAGTAAATATGATGTAGCATCAAAAACGCTCTGTTTATACAGCAAGCAACTACAAACTAGTTACGTCACAATTTTCATTTTCGAAGCGAACGAAGTTTGTTTCAGCTGGGGCAAAAATGCTGCCGTTCTCTAAATTCGGAGAATCTTCGCTGGAAAGACATTGAGGGAACATCTCACATGTGAATGCGTTTTTCTCCATGAAGACATGTTTTCCCGTCACGGTTGTGTACTACAAGCTTGTGCAGAATTTATTAAGCTTTAATGTTGCTCTAGTCTAGACCATGTTTTCATAGAGTACATAGTTTTCGAACAAAACTTGAATTTCTTACGAATGGAGTCCATTTTCCAAAATGGCGGCTGTTTTGCTCCGCGCTCGACTTGCGCGACAAATGGGCGGGAAACTCTATGGTTCGCCGACGCTCTGCGTAAACACGTAAATCTCGCGCCTGTGCCCGCCGTCACCGTCAACTACATAGGTACAAATATGGGCTGGCAGGCTGCCACTGGGCACGTTCGAATAAAAATAGGAAATAAATAAATGTGTAACTGTGATGGCATATTCAATTGAAATGTACGAGTCTTATTTTTTTGCAATGCGATTAATTATACAAAAGGGTCCCAAGAAAAAATATAGATACCTAGATTGTAAGACTAGGGTCGAAAATAGGTCATATCATATCAAGCATGTTCGGAAATGTTTACGTTCGCGAAAATAGACTGCGAAACATAACGTTAACGTGCGTCTTGAGTTTACAGGTCAGTAGTAATCTGTAACGGCTTTTTGATGTCACTGGCGATTTTTCAGTTGGCCTTAGCTACCTGTGTCCTCAAACGGATATTGTCCATGTAACTCATATTTCTGGTACTACCTACTATAATGGAATTGGTTTAGGAAATAATAGGCGCGACAGCCGCGCGCCCTCGCCTTCGATTTGTACAGGATCGGATCATCAGATCCTGACCTGATGACCTTGGGACCAGGTGGTCCTCCTTCCGAGGGATACCCTTTCAAAGAATAAATGAATTTTCCAAATCTGTTCAGTCGTCTTCGAGTAGGTAGGTACCTAATCGGGGAACACATAAAAAGTAAAAGATTCCGACAAATTGAGAACTTCCTCCTTTTTTGAAGTCTGTTATATATAAACAGCTTACAAACATAATTTATGTATTGACCTCAGGACGAATTTTGTTTTAAACACTGTATGACCCTTTATACCTGTGCCAAACGTATAGGAGAAAATCTGCCATGTTATAAAAATTAAGTAGTTCATTAATCGATTATACAGCCAGTCTCGAAATTGCTCTCGTTAAAATGCCTTTTTATATAAGTAAGAGGAGACAATGTCCACAAGAAACACGTGAACCTAAATCTGTGCATGACCCAAATTCAATATTTAAGAACACATCATATCATATTTAAGGCGGCTCCTGTTTAAAATTCTAGGTCTTATATCTGGAATCGAGAGTATAATGTATTCCCTGCGTTCCTGATGTGTACTTTCCAGGCAACAGATACCCCTTGTTCAGTTTTCAATAGTCAATACGGACTAATTCTTATTTCATATTAGTTTTGCCAATACCTTATTGACTAATAACGTAACGTTTCTGCTTAGTAATACAGTAAAAGATATTAAGCAGAAATGTCCGCTAACGAAATTCTAAATTTCGATCAATGTGGAAAAAAAAATATTCGTCGTAGTCGCTCGTTGGCAAGAGCGATGGACAGATTCCAGAGGTCGCGGGTTCAAATCCCGCTCGTGGCGAATAATTGTTAAATTTTCCACTTCGATCGAAATTTAGAATTTTGTTAGCGAACGTTGCTGCTTAGTAAACGTTTACTTTTAATATGCGCTACCGCATTGTTACAAATGATTCTCAATGTAACTTGAGACGTTGGTGCCGTTTCAGAAGTTGTAATAACTTCGCGGTAGATGTCGCTACGAGCCTCCACAAGGTGTAATCAGAAGAGTGGAAGGGATTGAAAGATTCGTCGCCACTAGCGGGCCCGCGGTAGCTCAGTTGGCGAGAGCGATGGAGGGATTCCAGAAGTTGCGCGAAGCAATACGTTTTTAAGGAAACAATAATTAAAACAATTTTGTAAAAATATTTGTTTATTTCTTGAAAGTGCGGAACGAAAGTTGTTCGTGTTAATTATTAATAATACTTAACAATATATTAGATTAAAATACATATAATAAATGCATAGGTATTGTAAAATATATCACAAGACAGGAAATAACGTAGATAAACATCTCATTATTATCGAACCGAGATTCAGTTTCACATATAAACAGAACAGAACCACACGAGAATTTCGATGGCATTAGAATTCCAATGGAAATAGCAACATAACTTTGGTCTTCAACTAAAACTAAACTTACATCTAAATATTAGAGCCGAGTAGAAAAATATAGCAAAGTTATAAAAAGACATATTTAAGTACTCAAATTATATGAGATTGAGATTATCAAAACTGATTGGATTAGAAAGTTCGTGGGGAACTTGCGTCCATTGTTTCGTAATGTCATTACGATTTCTCACAAGGAACAAACATATTATAGTATGGAATTAATAGGGTAGTCAACAGAAGAAACCAGTCTAAATCGCGTATGTCTAACCAAACATTGCAACCCCATACAAATCATGCACATTGCGGAGGCCCCAATTAAATAATATTTTATAAAAACTGCGTTTTGCCACAATTGCCAAAGAACACAATTTGAAATGCATTTTTAGTGAAAAATTTGTTTTATGTGGCCTTCAATCTAATATTTAATTAATGTAGCATTTTCCAAGACAGATAACTTCTTCCTTGCAAGTTCCCCATTGTAATTGTAAGACTTACGCTTAGTGTTCTTCAACAAGTTGCCATTAAACTGCCTTATTTTTTAACTTCTTATGCATGGACGTTCAATAGAAGTAGACAAAAATCTTTAACAGTTTTTTTTTATATCAAGCATTATATCGAGGAGTTAGCAATTTATTATATTTTTTGACATTTCAATTGAACACCATTTGGTATAACTATGTATTTCTGTCTATTTTGTATTGTTTTCTTATATTCCACCCGCAATGGAAATACTTAACTCACTTTTTAAGTTCTAGTAGCTACAGTTTGAACTATCAGTAACATTACAACGCTGCCTTGTGGTGATGCAGTTTGGTGGAAATTCGGTTATTGGCACTTTGTTAGTTAACACCATGTTTTAAGAGAATAGTGAATATGCCAAGGATACTAGTTACCTGACCAGCTATCCACCTTTTATATAAGTTCCAACGATATATCTGTCATATCTACAAAATAAAACGCGTAAGGGAACCATAACGCACCACTTAACTACATGCACTTATTCGCAGTTAGTACGACCTTTGGTAGCATTAAACCCAGCAAGATTTAAATCAGCTTTATTCTTCCGCACTAGTAAAGATTTCTATGCAACTTATATTTATAAATGCACCATGGATGGACCACTGAGCTACCAACCGTGTCAATAGTAATGTAAATCAAATGAAATGGCCACCCTCAGTCTGTCGAACGGCATCACAAATTACATCGCTATAATGGGAATACAGGAAGGTAGCCTGGTTGGATTAGTTACAACGAAAATTGATCTTAGTTCGTTGTTTTACACTACTCTACAACGTGATTCGGCCTTCACTTTTTCTTCACGACCTGTTACAGTTCAGAATAAGAAGCACAATTGCTTCAAAAAGGACTAGCCAGCGGTAATCGAGTTTTATGTATGCCGCTGCGATTCAAGAGCCACTGAATTAAAACAAAATGTGTATACGGCCAGATCTGGATGTTACCTTCCCACTAAGACGGTTGACTTGGATCACAGACTCCCTAGAACTCGTCGTGTCTGGCGAGCGCCTCGCCGAAGTCGGTGGCCTGCGAGCCGACGAACAGGTCGTACTTGTCGAGTATCTCGTGCTTGGTGAGGCGCTCGTCCGCGTCCCCGTCCGCCTCGAACACCAGGTGCCGCGCCTCCGCCTCCGCGTGGTCGAACTCGGCCGGCGCGATCCACTCCTTCACCTCGCTCGCGTCCATGTACCCATCCTTGTTCGTGTCTCTGGCAAATATCAATGGCTGGCTAATTATTTGTATAACAACAAGTCGCATATCGTCACTTTGATAGTAAACAAATTACATATTAAATTGTACAATTTTGAAGAATACAATGACACTTTTTCCTCGCCCTCCAACCAAAAAGTATGCACGCCTGTAGGCCCAGTAGCATGATACGTTTTATGGTCACGTTTTACGTGACGGATTAGTACGTTTGCGCCGTAAAAAGTGACCTTCAAACCTTCGTGGTAGCTGACAAGTAGTATGTAATATGTGGTAAATCGGTAAACACCAGGATAACATATTTAATTTCTAAACTAATCTGCAGAGGATGAGATAATGGAATCTCCATCTCTTTCTGTTGTCTGACTGGTTTGACACCCTGGGAAGGACATAGGATATTTTTTTCCGGTAATTATTCCCTAAGGGGGAAAAATGGAGGTACAATGTGCGGGCAGAAGCTAGTAGTAAAATAAAAATGGTATAGCAGACACACTCGTACTTCACTTTCGGAAACCAAGACAATTTTCTTTTTAAATCCTCCCAATAAGGTCTATTTTCGTCTGTGTTGGAAGGTCTGAGGGCGGTCGCTTCCGCAAGAACCACTCGCTTCGCCAATTCTTGGGATTTGGCAGAAAGCGGACCCGGGGTATCGAAGCAGTAGCTTATAAAACTCCCAAAGAGTAGGAGAACTGACCTGTATCCGACAAACTGCTCCCTCTCCTGCTTGACCCAGTCGGGCTCGATCATTTCGCCCTCCTCCGGCTGGTACATGTCGCCGATGTACTCCTCTAACGACACCTTGCCGTCCTAAAATCGACAACACAAACAAATAATCCATTAGCGTACCACAATGTTTTCAAATCGCAAGAAATAGCGAGATATTAGATATAGCACCAGCTATACCTGAACAGTTGTCCACGACACTCTGCAATTAATTAAGAAAAAGTATTATCTATTGCCAACCTTTTCTTCAAAGTGCTTATGTGTGTAACCGATAGCATAGTTTTTTAGCATTACAGTAAAAACACGCTATAATCAGAGTTTAACAGCAGTTTCTTGGCAACAGAGGTCAGATAATTAATTCTGGTGGCAGTTATGATGAATTTGCTCATTATAACGTCTATGACCAGTTGTGATCTATTCTGAATATTCTGATCGCTACTTGATGGAGATGCGGGGATAGCATAGGGGATCGAATATTTGTGTTCAGCACTTTTCTGTGACCGTCGGACGAACAAACTAGTATGGTCACTCGGTGCATACCTTGTCCTTGTCGATATCCTCGAGTGTCTCAAGGACGACGATGTCGCGCATCTCGGGGTGGTCCTCGGGGTGCAGGAAGGACGCGAACTCCGTGCGGTTCAGCGCATCATCTTCCGTCAGGTCTGACCAATAAACAAATCACAGATTAGTCAGGCTTCTGAATAAGGGCAGCGCACATGATGGTGGGCACCTTAGTTGATGTTTTGGAGACGCACAATAATCAAGCTTTGTAGGTGTATATTAAACGAAGGGTTTATTAACAAAGAAGCGTCGCGCTCCTACTACGGACAAAACACAAACTAGTGCTTAATGAGAGTGGAGTGCATCGTGGATTAATGGATCTATAAATAAAAAAAAAATAAAAAAAAATAAAATAGCCTTTTATTCAGACAAAATTATAACATGCATAATCCTATCAATTAATAAGTTAATGGCAGTTACAATGATAATTTTCTACTAATACATAATTCATTTCTAGTTTACATTATCAATAACATTGGGATTAACAATTAATAATTATGCATTCAGTATTTAATAAATATAGGTATAGTAAATAAAAGTAGGTAATTAATGAATATAATATTTATCATTGAAAATTATTTTGATGCATATTTATTTATATGTTCTGACTGCTTTCTTATTAAATACTAATTATTACTAATATATTCAATTTGCTTTTTTTTTTTTTTTTTTTTTTTTTACTTTTTGTACACATTATTACGGTTACTTTTTTATTTTATTTTATTTCACGTTACTTGTCTGTTTGCCTTTTGGCAAAGGCCTCCTCCAACATTTTCCATTTATCTCTATCCATCGCAACCAACCCAAGGAACAGGCGGGCTTCAGAAGTGACTATTCAGTATTAGATCACATTCAAACACTAAAGCAAATAATTGAGAAGTATAAGGAGTATGACATGCCCCTGTACTGCTCATTTGTCGATTACAGTAAAGCCTTCGATTCGCTAAATCATAACTCTATATGGGAGGCACTAAAGGAACAGGGTGTCGAACATAACTTCATTAGAATCATTAAGAACATCTACACTAACAGCAAAGCACGCATACAATTGGAATCCAAAGGCAATGAAATAAAAATAATGAGAGGAGTTCGCCAAGGAGATCCACTATCGCCGAAACTTTTTTCGGCAGTATTGGAACAAATTTTTAGGAACATGTGCTTTGAGAACTGTGGTATTGTGTTGGACGGTGCTCGCCTCTCACACCTAAGATTTGCTGATGACCTCGTAATACTTAGCAACAAACCAGACCAACTACAAGGAATGTTACAGCAGATATCAGATGAAAGTAAGAAGATGGGACTACAAATGAACACGGAAAAAACAAAGGTTATGACCAACAGACAAAGGGTTCCCATCAAAGTTGACCAAGGCATAATTGAGTATGTGGATGAGTATGTGTACTTGGGCCAAATCATATCTGCTAGTGACATAATGGACAAGGAAGTAGACAGAAGAATTGCGAACGCCTGGAAACGGTATTGGGGCCTTAAGGAAGTGATGAAGAACAAGAACCTGTCCATGGCGCCTAAACGCAAGCTCTTCGATACTTGCATCCTTCCAGTGCTAACCTACGGATGCCAAACATGGGCACTCACCAAAAAACAAATGAGTAAGCTAAAGGTTTGTCAGCACTCTATGGAGCGAAGCATGATAGGCGTAACAAGGAAAGACAAAAAACGACTTGACGATATCAGAAGACAAACAAGGATTGAAGACATAACAGTAAAGATCAGAAAACTAAAGTGGAAGTGGACAGGACACATGATGAGAGGAAAAGACAAATGGAGTCGCACTGCCACAATATGGTATCCTAGAGACCAAAAGAGGAAGAGAGGACGACAGTTCAAGAGATGGGTGGACGAAATCGTACAAGTAGCTGGGAAAACCTGGACAAGACTTGCAATGGAATGGATCTATAGAGCAGTACTAATTATACATTGAATTCTAGTTACAGGTAGAATTGTACTATTCCGGTATTTGTCAATCGGTCAAAGGAACAATGTAATTAGATCAGTCGTTAAGGTCCTTTAGTTTCTATGAATCAATGCAATTTATCTCGTTTGCGACGCACTCCACACCACTATTACGAGGCGTAAAGAACCGAAGACCTATTTCGTTCTATTGCTAATGTAACGACATTATAAAGCGCTCACTATAACGTCTATAATCTGTTCTGATCTATTCTAATCACAACTTGATGATGCTGGGATAGCATATGGGATCGTGGATTTTCGATTAGCACTATTTTCTGTAACCTAATAGTCCCTTGATGATGAAATGCCTAAAAAAATGTTATGTTTGATCGCGCGTTCGCGCGAGTATCATTCGCGCGAACTTGCGATGATCGCGTAGTCGCGTTGTATTAGGACGATCCCTTCGAGTCCAATATGTTCGCGCGAACTTGCGATGATCGCGTGGTCGCGTGGTGCCGTTGTATTAAGACGATCCCTTAGACAATTCACTTACCGGCATACGTCCAACGCCGGCGGTCCCGTTTGCGCAGGTTCGAATAAGTGAACCCCTCGCTGTTCGGCGCAGACAGCTCCGCCGGCGACATGTCGTCCATAAACCCGTAAACGTTCTTGCGGTACGTCTGCAATTTTGAATGGATGGTTGAGGGCTATTATATATTTAATTGGTTTTCATTAAATCGGGAAGGGTGGCTGGAATAATTCTATAGTTGAAGATACTAGGATTGTTTTTTTTAAAATAAAATTTGCCAAAATATTGAATTAGAAAAATAGCCTCATTGAAAGCCTCCGAATATTGTAAGATTACGAGTATTCCGAGTTTGACACTTGACGTGAGCTTTTTTCAGGCCTTCTCGCATACGCTACTCACAAAACAAATATCACAGGATTGTTCTAGAACACACCTCCCAGGGGATTGTCTCTTCGCCCTGCGGGTTGTGCTGTCGCCAGTGTCGCTCGACGTCCTCCTCGATGTACCGCTTCTGCGTATACCGGATCCAGTCCTTCAGCTCGACGAGGGACACGAACCCGTCACCATCCGCGTCTATCTTGTCCACGATTAGTCTGAAACAGACACGTTTTTCAGGTTTGATAAAATACGTGACGGTTTTTCGTACCGACATAGCCGTTCCACCGAATGCGACGCGATATCGGTATCGGCAACCGATAACCGTCATCAACGTCATCCGAAATCGAACATAATTACATGGTTCCGACATTATCGGTCCGATATGTTAAAACAAGTGCGACCGGATACACCCCATGATTAAAAACATGTGATTTTGATGGTATACAGCTATATGATATATTATGTTACGTTCGCCCATAATACGTGATTTACTGCTGTGCTTTCATTAGGTACATCATTGAGCTCAAAAGCTCAATGATGTACCTAATATAAATAACTACAACTCAGAAAAGTTGAAAAACCCCCGACATTTTCATTTCAAAGTCCAATATCTCAAAAACAACTGAACAGATTTTCATGTAACATGGCTAAGAACACTCGGGATTACATCAGCTTTCGAATAAAAGAAACCGCATTCAAATCGGTCCATTCGTTTGGGAGCTACGATGCCACATACAGATACACAGACACGTTAAACTTATAACACCCCTCTCTTTGCGTCGGGGGTTGAAAAGAGGTAGATTAGATACGTTGTCTATATGAAATGTGTGTGTGTGTGTGTGTGTGTGTGTGTGTGTGTGTGTGTGTGTGTATTTAAAAATGGCCACCGAATCTGACAGCTGAGACACGTTTAAACGTGTCCATTGATAACGCGACACTGAGGCAAGGTCATACATTTGACCGAGTTTTAGTGTGCCACTTTTGGAGGCCTTATAACCTATCTTATTCCTCTTTTTTATGTTAATCATTGTTTGAGCTATATAATTAATAGCACTACCCAGCGCCATCAAAATGAAAGTGGGAACAAACATACACGTCCATAACGATAGCAGCAGTAGCTTGTTAAACTCACGAACAATAAGCCAGTGTAAAGATAATCTATCACGGTCACTTATCTCCCGCGAGTGGGACGATACGCTAAACAAACATTCTTTACACCGAACGTCTTAACCGCCACACTCGTGCAGTCTGCTCAAACATGTGTAAACATTTTACGCCTTATTACAGAGGAATAAGATTCAAAAGCGTCAACATATCTTCGACGTCGATCCTCCTACATATTAACATCTCTTTGTGCTACTTCTCATCAGGATTGGCTTTATCTTTTAAATTGGAACAATAGGTTAAAGACTTCATCCGTAAGATTAAGTTTAGATAATGACAAATTAGCGTATGTTCAGCCTGTGTCTGTCATTACAAGTTATTCAACTGAGGCAATTTACTTCTTTTGTTTTATAATTACCTAGGTAGCTGCCTATGCGGGTCCACAGTCTTATTACGAAGAATGCAAACAATGCCAAAGGTCTATTCTCTTTCTCTCTTATTTGGTCTTTCTCGTTTATATTGGTTAAAAAAATTGAAATTCGTTCCAGAGATTACCCCATACACTCAAAGGTAAACATTACCTCTGTAAAATATTACTAAATGCGCGCGGCTGCGTAGAACGGAGAAAAAACGTAGACAAAACAGCGGGATAAAACCAATCCCTAAGTTAGCATGTTTTTAGCAGAGGTGACGTTTATGATTTCGTTCATACTTTTTCAATAGTGATTTTAAAAAATGGGCACAGTTCAATAACTGCAAAAAAGGCAAGTTTGGTTTAATTACCAATGTAATTAAACCAAACTTGCCTTTTTTTTCATTGAGAACACCTGTGAACCAGGAACTCAATCACCGGGGGATATGTGGTATTTCTATCCACTAAAAACTCCATGGAACCCGTCATCTGCACTCTCATGCGGGGGACTCCAGGATCTAATTTTGAATACACTGGAGCCCCCCTCGCACCTCACCACATTCGGCTTGTCATAGGGAGAGCTGCTTGCTGGGCGAGGGCTTAAGCGAGCGCCCCGTACCCTGCCAGAACACCGCAACCCCGTTGACCCCTATAGACACTTTCTACAACAGACTTACCCTAGCCTCCTTTTGCTCTCCTCTGGAGGCAACTGATCAAAGGTCTTGGCCTGATCCTCACCGAGGAAGGCATCATGGTCAAACTGCTTGTTGTGGTGCTCGTTCTGGAAGTGCTCTGCATCTGAGAGGTGGTCCATCATCCTTTTGGTGTCTTCAGGCACATTAGCACATGCTGCAGTCACGGCCAGCAGGAGAAACAGGGATGTCAGCATTTCAGCTAGAAATTAAGATGTAACTTAACACTACCTGCCAGCTATAACACACTACATAGGTGCCTGCACTGCCTGCACATTGCAATGAACACAGGCAAACCCACATAATAAAATATAGCATACACTCTTCTGGAAAATTCAGGTGAAAGGTGTTTTAAAATCAGATAGTTGGTTCCGGAGATTGCCCCCTAGATATAAACTTACAAAGCTATGATCTCACAGACTTTTCCTTTTTATTATGTGAGTATAGATTCAGAGTTCACTAAATGAGTCAGAAGCTAATTATAAATAGGGGCTCCCGGATCCCAGATGTAAAAAAAAATTGGGGAGCACCAGCAGATACTATGGCAAGGAGAGTCTTATTTGGTAAATGAAGCACAGACAGATAAATGAATAATTAATAATACTTTAAAAAACTTATTTTATAACAACTTTTAGTAACAAATGGATAGGTACGGATATCTCTATGGCTATTTTGATCTTTGGATAAAATATAAGTCCATGAAAAACGTATCCTTAATAAGGACAGGGGACCAACTATCATCAATGCAGTTATACAATTTATAATTTAAAGATGAATGAAATCAGTAGTTGGAATATGAAATTCACGTCATATTTGAACAAGGAATAATGAATTCACTAAATTCTAAATCGGGCACTCGCCCGTAACAAGGTCAGATAAATTAATGTAAAAGTTAAACCTAGAATCGAAGTAAGCTTCTGACACTACTAAAGATTCCTATTCAGTACTTATTGTTTTTTTATTAGCACATCTACACCCACTATACACACAGGCAATATTATAGGCGGTACTGGTTATACATTTAAGCTCCAGAACACTTGCCTGTGAATTGAAACTGCCACGTCAATGCAGGCCACGTAGCTACGACCAACTATAACTATCCCGTTCCGTTTCCGCTCCACTAGACGATAAACACCCGGCGAATCCGGCGACACGAATAGTAGGAAATCGGGAGAGGAGATGCAAGGATGCAGCAAATCTAATGATGAGATAAAAGTGCGATCAAATATATCACTTTTTTCTCTGCATGCGGTGTCTAAATGGACTCAGACATATGCAACAAAAGAGTAGTGGAAAGAACTCATCGTCATGTGCATGTATTTGTTTTATTATTGGCGTAATTATTATTTATAAGCAAATATTGTCACAAATTGTGATGTAATTTTTAATGTATCAATCGATTGTTTTATTGATGTACAGTTTTTGAACGTGCTTGTCAAAAGCAATGTTGCCCGCTGGAACTAAATTCCCGTACATTAAAAATAATCAAAGCCAAGCCGGCATCACAATAACCATTGCAATAAAAAATAATTATGCGTCTGACAGTGATTATCAGTTCAGCGACGCTACTAGTGGATACACACATATTCTGCCTTGGGAAGTCTTGAGATATCGTATAGATTTTATAAAGCTCACAGACTAATAGCTAAATTATGGATTTCAAAGTGGAATATGTGGGCATACCATAGACTCAACCGAGTAAATCAATGTAGGTGTTCCGAGAGCAAATGCGTTGATTATTAGAGAAATAAACCCAATCGCTGTACGTGACCCGATATTTGAGGACTTCCGTCGATTCCACAAGGATCACCCTTGGCACTTCATTAGTTGCTATTTCAACGGAATCTTATAAGAATCTGTGATATATTTAAGTACATAATTGAGGAATTCCATAAGTCATCAACTTGTAGATTGAAACTGATGAAATAAATGAGTAGAATTGTATCATATTGTATTATTAAAAATCTGATACCTGTTCAATTATAAACAAAATCTGTACATTTTCATTTGTCTTGTCTCTGGTAAATGGTAACAACTGCCACTGCCAGCCGCCGAGCCGTGTAGCTGTCATGTGTGTTGTACGTTTTGACTAATTTTTCGTTCCAAAGAGGAATTTTAATTATGTTTCTGAATAATACAGCTACTTAGTCATTAATTAATCGATTTAAGACTACATTAAACGCATATTCTGGGTATAAGTTGCTAAAAACGGATTGCAAATGTCAATATGTCAGGATCTCGGCCTTAATTTCCAACAGAGAATGGTGAGAAACATGCTCAATTGTTTAATGCTTATTACAATTACTATGAACTCTTTTAACTTTAAAATAGATAGTTGACTTTGTCACTTATAGGCTTGGCAAACCAATTTTCGTGTATTTTTGTCATACTAAGTTACCTAACTAGAATCGGCATTTGTCTGTGATGTTAGCTAGAATGAATGCGATTAGGCATTCAAATGTTCATTATGTTTCAGGGCGCAAATATATCGCAGTTGGAAAGAGATATCGGCTCAGAACAATTCCCACCTAATGAACACTACTTTGGTTTAGTCAATGTAAGTATGTAATAGATGTGTAGGGTGCAGGATACGTTACTTTTGGTTATTCAATACGCTTTCATTATCTTAAATTTGTTACGGTTCACTAATGTACTCAAGGTTAGCATTAGTAATTCCTATTAACTTTAATTAGGCAACTTAATCTAATTAATTAAACCTTATGTAAACAGTAGAAGCACAGTATATATATAATCACATGATGAAATGATTCATTTGAATTAACCTCCAGATTTCCAGGTTCCTACAGAAATAACAACATGGTTACAATATGTAAGCCTAATTTCAAAACAATGTAATGGATGCTCTAAAATGGTTTACATATTTTAAGATTAATCTGAATGGCAATTTGAAATCTTGCTAACAATACCATGGCCACATGTAAAACAATTGCTTAATATACTTTGTTGATATTTTAACACTGTGACATTCCTTTTCCCTGTTATCAAGATATTGGTTAGTCATTCTTACTAATGATAAAGATTCTGTACACCCTGTGAAATATTCCAATAAGATTTTATGTTTGTATTATTTTAATAATGTTTAGCAATATGTTGCTAATCTTGACCAATACATGCAGGTAGTGGATGGCAGTCTCTAGCCTAGTGGCAGCAAATTGGCAGGCTTTATCTTGCCTAAATAGATAGTTATACACAGTTACTTTAATTTTTTGTCATGATAATATTGATAAGGTTCATGACAGATACATTTGTTGGTTGAATTTCATGGTTTTACGTTACTGTTAGGCTTTGAACAGTTAGTTTGTTAAAGGCCCAGTCAACTTTTACACTGACCATTCTTACAAGCCTTCTAATAGCTTTCACTTAAAACTAAGAATGTATGTATCAATGTAATCATATCTTGCTTGTCTAGTTTCACCCACAATGGAAGAGTCCATTAGTCATTTCAACAGCATATATGTACATATATAAAGTAAAGATGCGCCAAATATTAGGTAATTATTCAGTACTAGCTTCTGCCCGTGACTTTGTCTGCGTGGGCCCGGGATAAAAACTATCCTATATTTTAATCCAGGCTATAAACTATCTTCGTGCAAAATTTCATCCCAATCGGTTAAGCCGTTTAGGCGTGATTGAGTAACAAACATTCAAACATCCAAACTTTCGCATTTATAATATTAGTAGGATTCTGTATTTCTTGAATGTTTCTTATTTGGCATATTTTTGAATGTTTGTTATTTGGCTGAATTAATTAATTAATTTATATATTTACACTTTATTGCATAATACAAGATAAAGTACAAATGGCGGACTTAATGCTATAAGGCATTCTCTACCAGTCAACCATTGGGCAAAACAGAAACATTTGGTGTAAATTTAAATGAAAACTCAATCCAAGATAAACTTTTATCAGATACATACTGAAATAAACATACACATATACAAAAAAAAAAAATATACTAATATGAATTAATCAACTGCCAAATATTTAATGAAATGATTTTTGAAGTGTTTCTATACAAGTTGCTAGAATGTAATATTGCCTTATGAAATCACTATTCTTGAATGTTTTATTCTCTTTATTCATCTTTTATCTTATGTTTTAATGTTTTATTATTGTTATAAAACCTAAACTATTGTCCATGGGTATCCTGATGCATGCATAATGTTGAATCGAATAATTCGGCCGAATATTCGCTTCGGCAAAAACTAGGCCGAATATTCGGCCGAATGTTCGTATTTCGGATGAAATGAATGCGGATCCACACTGGACGAGTGGCTCGCCCGAGCCAGTCCAAACGCTCGCCCGCCGGGAGAAAAAGGCAGAGGACACGCCTTGGGCAAACGCGCGCGGCAAGTCCGAGCTAAATTGGCTCGGTCGAATTTACCTACTATTAGTGGAATTCGCGATCGCCATGAATTCGCCATTTTGTGAGAGAGTCCGATATTTATAGGGCAAAAATGCTTTCGTATGTCCGGCTGTCCGGCTGTCCCCTCTATAGGTCGCATCTCTCAACAGATTCTCGTGAAATTTAGTGAGAGAGTTCGATATTAATAGGGCAAAAATTCTTCCGTATGTCCGGTTGTCCCCTCTATAGGTCGCATCTCTCATCAGATTCTCGTGAAATTTTGTGAGCGAGTTCGATATTTATAGGCCAAAAATGCTTTTGTGTGTCCGGTTGTCCCCTCTATAGGTCGTATCTTTCAACAGATTCTCGTGAAATTTTGTGAGGGAGTTCGATATTTAAAGGGCAAAAATGCTTTAGTATGTCCGGTCCGGATCTCGGTCAAAAGGCCGACAACGCTGGGTGAGGCGTGCGGCCGAACAAAACAACCGTCCACATAGGCTGCGGCGCGCTCGGCTCGGGCGAGCCGTGGGTCCCGGAGCCACGTCTGCACTGAGCGCGCACGTTAGGGCGAGCCGTTCTCGGCCGAGCCGCTCGACCGGTGTGGATCCGCCTTTTAGTGAAACCCGTATTCAGCGCTTCTCTAACATATATGGTACAGTATCCAAAGGGTCAGTGAGAGAAAATCTGAAGCTATAAAAGGTACGGAAATTTGTTCTTATGAGGTAAGGCCGATTATAGAAGAAATAATAACTACAACTTAGAAAAGTTGAAAACCCCCGACATTTTCATTTCCAAGTCCAATATCTCAAAAACGGCTGAACAGATTTTCATGAAACATGGCTAAGAAGAGAAATTATCTATGACACAAAAAAAAACCGCATTCAAATCGGTCCATCCGTTTGGAAGCTACTATACCACAAACAGATACACAGACAGACACGTTAAACTTATAACACCCCTCTTTGCGTCGGGAGTTAAAAACTGCATTCAATAGTGGTGGTTCGGAACAGTTTCTAAAAAGTTGATTGGCCACTACATAATATCATCATACATAACAAAGATGAAATAAAATGGATATACGTATAATACACATGCTAGGTTGCTCATCTATAGTATGTTCCTTTGTTCCAATCCACCTGGGTTGTCCCGCTACAAACAGGCCATGGATAGTGCAACTATTCCGGCACAGGAGGGGCTTGCGAGACTGCTCTCAGTGACTCTAGCAAACAGGATCATATTATAGAATGCTGCCTCTGCACTCATACTTGGGGAAGATCTACCCGCCACTATCTTAGCGGCTCTGGACCCTGAATATGGACTTGGAAGTTATTATTGCATGAAATGTTGTTTAAGTATACATGCCATACAACTAAATTAAAAAGTCCCAGCAAGCAACATTTGTGATTGTACATTTAATCTAATTACAATAAATAAGTAAGGATATTAAATCTCGGGCCTTTATATTGAAGCGTTTCTTAAAATGTCCGTTTCAGTTTGGCAACACTTGCTACAGCAACTCAGTTTTGCAAGCACTGTACTTCTGCCGTCCGTTCAGAGAGAAGGTTCTAGAATACAAGGCCAAGAACAAGCGCACAAAGGAGACGCTGCTGACATGCCTCGCGGACTTGTTCTATAGCATCGCCACGCAGAAGAAGAAAGTTGGCTCAATAGCTCCTAAGAAATTCATTGCTAGGCTAAGGAAGGAGAAGGGTAAGTGATTTGTAGTAATAAAAACATTATTCAATAAAAAATATAAAGAAGTCAATTATTGTATATAATAAGGTCTATTTGTATTGTGGTAAATAAAGCCAGTTGTTGAGTTGGCAAGCAAATTATTGAATTTTCTCGACTGAAAACACATTTTGCAATTATTATTTAGGTATGTATTTAATTTTGAACTCCTTTCCACTTTATTTAATTAAAAGGAATTTAATGATAATTATTTGCAATAAAAATACATTTCCCAAGGAATAAATACTGAATTCTATGTGAATGTGTGTTTACTTTTTACAGAGGAATTCGATAACTACATGCAGCAAGATGCTCACGAGTTTTTAAACTTCCTTGTCAATCATATTAACGAAATTATTCTAGGTAAGTCACTGATCATAAGTTAGCTTTAATTTTTTTTTCTGAAAGGTGTATACACAATATAGAAAACTTTAAAACAGCAGTTGTAGCCGATTGGCTGCAGTGAGTCTCAATCTAAAGGTCACGGGTTAGTATCCCGGCTCATTCCATTGAGTTTTACAGGACTTATATACAAATTACCAGGTGGTATCTACTGCAAAATGTTCAATAGAGCGCACATAGCCTAGCCATTAGCCGTACCTACACGATCGCGCAGATTGTGCGGGTTATGCAACGAAGGTTGCTTTTAGCTTTTAACACAGAATAAATAATAGTACTACGTACGTACAGAAGATTCTCTGTTAACAAATTCCCTGTTTAGGTATGCCAAACGTGCCTAAACGTGGCATCCCTTTCTATCGCATGCAACGCGCTGCGATAGAACGCGTGCGTGCAGGCAGCGCGCTTACTTACAAACCGGCGCGACGAAATCCAAGAGTGAACCATCCTTGCTTTTAATGTAATACATAGAGTAGAATTCGGTGGTATTCCATGACAGCATAGTTAAGTAGAGTTCGAGGCTTTCGGGAGGCTTGAAAATTTCCAGCAATTAAGTTGTCGTCTGACTTGAGGAAGGTCCTACGCCCCTAATACCACGACAGTAGACCTCATTGGTCATTTTGAAACGTTGATGTTGTGAGGGGACACCTTGTATCCAAACAGTGTAAGTGTGGTAATAACCAGCGGTGTTTTCCCAGCGGAGCGCAACCAGAGCACCCTCAAGGTCCAGAAGAATGCCTCGGGCGAGAGTGTGACGTGCAACGGCACGGGCACTGCGCCGAGCGGCGGCGAGCCCACATGGGTGCACGAGATCTTCCAGGGCACGCTCACCAGCGAGACGCGCTGTCTCAACTGCGAGACCGTCAGCAGCAAGGACGAGCACTTCTTCGATCTCCAGGTACTAGGCTTCTTATTGTCGCCACTATTGAAATAAGGCTGACTAAGGTTACAATTGGATGGTGCCGAGAGCAATTGCCAAATCAAACAAACACTGTTATTTATGAGTAGGTTTAATTACGATCAAATTACATAATGCTTTTTGCTCTAATTTCACTCAATTTCAAATTATCACATTGTTAATCATAATGACTGACCCAAAACGCCTTCTGTAAGCATTTTGATGATAGTGTAAAATGGGCACAGCAAAATGAACCTGGTTTACTTATTAGAAATAAATAAATAGATGTATTTGGTTTATGAAGAAATTATACACATGTTTAAATAACTTCTATAGAAATGCACCAACACTCAGCTTATGCCATTACCAACATAATATGCTTAAAGCGCTGGTTTTCGGGGCACCCTATATAATTGATTACTGATTTGAATCCACGCGAAGGTGTGTCTGTCTGTCTGTCTGTTACTTCCCCTAAACCATCTCCTAAGGGGGTCAAATGGGGGTGAAAGTTTGTATGGAGCTACGATATAAACAAGTTCCACACGGACGGAGTCCCGGACAGAGGCTATATTTTGATAATTTATTATTAATAATAATAAACCGTACAAAGATATTAGTGTGCTAAATTCGCTCCGCTGTAAATTATGCCGACACGGAGCCTTGGAGGAACTCCCTATAGTAGTTAGAATAACTTAAGAGGGCGCGCTCCGCGAAATCGGAGTTCTTAGATTGAATATTTACCTATGACAAACTAAAGCGAATGCCAGGAAAAAGAACATACATATTTGCTATCTATTAGTCTGATAAAAACCATACAAAACCAAAATTGCCTCGATAGAAAACAATCGCCAAAACATGTCTTATTTTTACCTAATTTCAATGGTGTGACGTTCCCGTGCATATAATTTGCGTAAAAATTGAGTGTATAGTAGCTTTTGATATTGCCTAGCTATTTGACTAGCGAGGATTTTTTATGTAGTCCCTTTTCAGACTTATTGAGGTGAAACGTATTTGGCGTATAGGTCTTTTTTATTTAGCGCGATACCCTTTCTCCCGTCGCGTGTTTCGTGTGGTTCGGTATATCTTCTGTTGCCGTTCGCGGGCGGAGTCAGCCGCAATCGCTCCGCTGAGACGAGAGGACTACGTCACGGTGAACATAATTATTTCAATAATATTGTGACCCAGTATATTGGTGCAGTGAATGAACGTATCATTACATTCCAGTAGATATTTTGGTACATTTTGAAATAACATATTTAAAAGTCGACCTTAACATCTAGATCTTATAGTTCAAAATACAACCATAAGATTACGCAGCGATCGGCCGGTGACCGGCTTCAGAATAATTGCAGTACATGCAAAAGTAGACTAACATTTTTCTGTCGATCGTGTATTTACTTCATGAAAGATTATTGAGAATAAATCCGGTTTTGTTCAAATTCGATGTCTGAGAGAGAGGTCTCTAAATACAAATTAAAAGTCAGAAATATTTTAAAGTGGTCGCATTATTAACATTTTTGAAACGTGTTGAAAATTAATATACGCGTTTTTTTTAAAGAACAGAACTTATCGAGGGTGCAGATTCTAGAAATGATGTCCATTTTGGATCCAAAATGGCGGACATTGTTTTTCGAATTTAAACTTTCGTGAGACGTGTTGAAATAATACTAATAAGTAATTACACGGTTCAACTCACGTGTTAAATGTCACTGCGGGTGACATGTTTCGAACTCTTGTCGTGATTCAAGCGACACCGCCGCGAAAACACATCCTCAAGAAGAACTCCCGGAGAGTTCGAAACATGTCGCCCGTAGTGACATTATTGACATTGTTTTTCTTTAAAGTCATCACGGGTGTCGCTTATAGGGTTATCGAGGGTGCAGATTCCAACAATTATTGCCTGCGAACTTGGACATTTTTATATTTAAAAAAAGTGAACACAATTTGGCACTTTTTCTTTAATATGTTCAAAATTGATAACTAAAGGACCAAAGCGTCTCCATTGTCTCCAAGTACGAATCCGAGATCAGAATTGAAAAATTTGGCCGCCACGCAGTGGTGGCCTGAAAATCTGGCTTTCATAGTCTTGATCAAAGTTTTGATAATAAACTTATTCTAGTCTTTTTTAATGCTACTAATAAATGACAGGACAGGCGACATGTTTCGAACACTTCGGGACTTCTTCAGGATTAGTGTTTTCGATGTTTGTTTTGAAGAAGAACTCCCGAAGAGTTCGAAACATGTCGCCTGTCGTGACATTTAATATGTGAATTTAACCGTGGATTTATTAGTAGTATTTTAGACAGGTCTCACAAAAATTTAAATTCGATTATAACTGTTTTTTTGCTTTAGGCTTTTACTAGACATTATTATGCTAAATTACAACCATTACTTGATTTAGTAAAAAAAACGGAAGGTCATATTTCAGTTATAGCTCTCGAAACTCTGACTTACTAGCGAAAATTATATCTTCAAATATAAGTACAGATTTTGTCTTTCTTCCCACTTGTTATAATTATCTATAGGTTTTCATCATGTTTCATCTGACTGTCGGGGCATATACTATGCGAGAAGGAGCGGGGCAGCAATAGGACGCATCAGCGCGGCAGGTGCGGGGCGCGCGGGTGATTTCTGATTTTTCCCTGGCGGTACGCCCCCTCTTAATCTTCTCGTCTTCACGCTGCGGTCTCCTCTTTACCCGCTCTGGCGGCTGCTAGGTTTTGCTGGCCAAGTCGGTGGTCTAGTTACTGTTCCAGACATTCTTTATTTCACTAATTTAAACTCTCCTTGTAAATATCTTCTTTATTAAAACCATCGTGCTACGGTCTACTCGCTCAGCACTTTAAGGCGGTGCATTGGAAATTATCGCGTGCTTTGAAACGCCGTTTTGACTAGATTAAGAAACAATAAGGTCTGATTTTCAGATATATGATTCTTCACTATATAATTGTTTTTCTGATTTAACCGACACATGATTGCTTAAAATTTCCTCGATAGAAAAAAATTCCAAAGTTGGGTCTGTATTTTCCTTTTTTTACTCAGCCTACTCAAACGATACATTATTTTACGACACAATCAAGTTAATACTATAGTATTTTATCTCATCTAAAATCTCACTTTATGAAATTTTAATAAAACTTCTCTAAGTTAGGTATTTATCGAAATTTGTCAAAAAAGCCATTCCCGAAGAGTGTTCCATCTCTTTTCCTCGTGCGCGGAAGGCATAAGCGTGTATTTGTCTAGGTGGCGTGTTCGACTCGAATCAAGGCATCCCCTTAACAGTGCGTCATCCGTCAACACATGCGCCATTCAAAAGCAATTTATACAAAATTCGATTGTCCCTTATTCATTACCCAACAGCCAGCACCATACCAAACCATCTAAAAGTACCAATCCCACAGTAGTACAGTTTCTGTTTCCTCCATCCGAACAAGACCTTAGTTTAAAAAAATTGGTGTATTTAATATTCCAGGTTGACGTAGGCCAGAACACTAGCATAACCCACTGTCTAAAATGCTTCAGCGACACGGAAACTCTGTGCAATGACAACAAGTTCAAGTGCGACAACTGCAGCAGCTACCAGGAGGCGCAGAAACGGATGAGGGTCAAAAAACTGCCGCTCATACTAGCGCTGCACCTCAAGCGTTTCAAGTACATGGAGCAATATAACAGGCACATAAAGGTGTCGCATAGAGTCGTCTTTCCATTGGAGCTCAGATTATTTAATACGGTGAGTTTTTATGAAAAAAAAAAATTTCTTATAATGTTGTCATATTTAAGTCTTTTAGTAAGTCTATAAATTCGATTTAGTCGCAATTATAAACCATTTTTGTCACAGGTAGGTTTCTCAAAGCCACTTCATATAGACAGCTGTAATTTGGCAGGATGTAGTCATTACCTAAGTTATATTAATACCCAAATAGACTTAAATCCTCCTTTAGAGAGCAGTGGTTAGGAGGCGTCAAAGCAATTTATGAATGGTTTATCTGCTAAGCATATTAGACCTTAATATATTCGCACACCTACCCTCTGACATACAGTGAGCCCATTCGCTATGTACAACTTCCTTCTATCCTTAATAAAGAGCAAATTGCAGTCGGACGACGCAGTGAACCCGGACCGACTGTACGACCTAGTGGCTGTCGTCGTCCACTGCGGCTCGGGCCCCAACCGCGGCCACTACATCAGCATCGTCAAGAGCCACGGCTTCTGGCTCCTGTTTGACGACGACATGGTCGATGTGAGTACTGTTCAGTGTACATTCGACCAGTGACTCCACTGTGGTCCGACCACAACCGCGGCCACTACATCAGCACCGTCAAGAGCCACGGCTTCTGGCTCCTGTTTGACGACGACATGGTCGATGTGAGTACTGTTCAGTGTACATTCGACCAGTGACATCACTGTGAGCCGACCACAACCGCGGCCACTACATCAGCATCGTCAAGAGCCACGGCTTCTAGCTCCTGTTTGACGACGACATGGTCGATGTGAGTATTGTTCAGTGTACATTCGACCAGTGAATGCACTGTGAGCCGACCACAACCACGGCCACTACATCAGCATCGTCAAGAGCCACGGCTTCTGGCTCCTGTTTGACGACGACATGGTCGATGTGAGTACTGTTCAGTGTGCATTCGACCAGTGACTCCACTGTGGCCCGACCACAACCGCGGCCACTACATCAGCATTGTCAAGAGCCACGGCTTCTGGCTCCTGTTTGACGACGACATGGTCGATGTGAGTACTGTTCAGTGTACATTCGACCAGTGATTCCACTGTGCCCCGACCACAACCGCGGCAACTACATCAGCATCGTCAAGAGCCACGGCTTCTGGCTCCTGTTTGACGACGACATGGTCGATGTGAGTACTGTTCAGTGTGCATTCGACCAGTGACTCCACTGTGGCCCGACCACAACCGCGGCCACTACATCAGCATTGTCAAGAGCCACGGCTTCTGGCTCCTGTTTGACGACGACATGGTCGATGTGAGTACTGTTCAGTGTACATTCGACCAGTGATTCCACTGTGAGCCGACCACAACCGTGGCCACTAAATCAGCATCGCCAAGAGACGAGAGAGAGTCGACTCCACCGGCATCCGCACCGCACAAACTTCAATATCCATTCGACCTAGTGGTTCATTGCGACTCGGACCTTATCCGTACAGATTTGTTACAATTTTTTTTTTATTTCGAATCTTTAAAAATACTTATGTATGACCACGATAACAAGCTCAACTGCCGACGAAGATACGTTTTAGTAGCGCAACGTTCTTTGAATGCTTTTTTAGGATTCCGTAGTCCACAAGGAACCTTATAGTTTCGCCATGTCCGTCAGTCCGTCTGCGACCCTTACTGCTAGAAAACTGTAATCGGCATGGGTATATAAATCAATGACGCCGACAAAACAGTATAATTAAATCTTGAAAAAGAGTTTTTTTCAGTGTTGCTCCCCTACACCTAAAATGGGGATGTAATTCTTTTTCTCGTTGAACCCATAGCTGTCGTTGGATAGCTTGTTCAAAAATATTATGGGTTTCTTAAAACTATTTTTCAACTTGGTGATTTGTTTGCAAGATATTGGGCTTAAAGCCCAAATTTTTGTTTGAGTCGTCAATGCTTTTGGTAGCATCTAAAGTTTATCCAAAGTTAGACGAATGACAACACAAATTACCTGCCTGATCGTAAGTGGCCTGACGCCCTTGTATGTACATAACAAGGAATTCTTAGGGTTAGTTTAATATTTTTTTTTTTCCAGAAAATAGACGCGTCTGCTATAGAAGATTTCTACGGCCTAACTTCCGATATACAGAAATCGTCAGAAACGGGATATATACTATTTTATCAATCTAGAGATGCTAGTTGTTAAGTTTAACTAATTTAATTAATTTATATAGGTTAGTGCTACATGCGTTCTTTCATATGCCTCGTTTGTTAAAGTTGAAAAGGCATAATGAGATTATTGAAATATTGTTCGATTCCAAACAATGAGTATTCATCTTTTAGAGTTCATTTGTAAATAAATATATTTCATTTGAAATTATTATCTGAATGCTGTGTTTTATTTTTGAGGGAAATCACGTGGTCTACTATTGGATGGAGTTTTCTTGTATCAGTCAGCAGAAGATATTACTTTTTTGCACATCTCAGTACACTAGGCTGATGCAAAGGACTTCAAGCCCGCAAGGGTGCGAGCCGACCTACTCGTACGCTGCGACATGAAATCTATAAAAATGAATATTCCCTTAAAGACCACCTGCACTTTGCGGTCGGACTGCGGGCACCCGTAGACGACTCCTAATATTAATAATAGGTACTTTATGGTACTGTCATTTTGCTGCTGGCTTCTAGCTGAAAACACCGTGACTCGCGCACGCGCGTCCACTCACCTTGTCTGCGGCTTCCGTAAATGCGACTGATTGAACCACTCGAAATGATCTGCAGCTGTGCAGTCAATTTCTGCTTCAAGCAATCCGTCAATGGCGGCCCTTGGCCTGTTTACTAATTGATTTATAAGTATACCAGTTTTTAAATTTACAATTATTATGTCATGTACTGACAAGACATATGACAAGACACTGCGCACCGTCGGCATCGCGTCGCACTGTGCACTCGAACCGCAGGCGGTTGCGTCCGCGCAACATGGCAACGCCTTGCCAGCATGTTGATTGCGCGATGCGGACGGGACGCGGGCGGGTTGTGCACGCGGCGCCAAAGCGACACGCGCCCCCCGCGCATCGTGCACTCAAGCTGTGTGACCAAGCCTTTAGGGTTGACGCAGATTAAACTTTTCATCGCTCTGTCAATGAAAAAAGTTGACAACCACACACCAAATCAACAAGACATTTAGTGCGAAGTTAAATGTCAATTCAAGAAGGTTGCTATCGCGCTGGGCTCCTTGACGCATATATCAATCGTTGGCGTCGAAAAGGGGACCGTATAGATAATTACATACTAAGGGGCTGTCCATATGTACGTCATTTCGAAATAGGGGGTGGCCATTGATGATTGGAGTAATTTTATTAGGCGGGGAGGGTCCATTCAAGCAATTAACAGGATGACGACGAAGGGTCCAAAATCGACAAAAAAACGATGACGTAATATATTAAATATATATATATATATATATTACTTTGTATGCAAGTACCTCAGTACAAAAATTCCGTGTGGTACGACACACTGCACCGCACCTCCGTCCGGCGAAATTTGTGTGCAGCTCCGCACCACCGAGCTCCGTCCGGAGATGCGGCACAGTGTGACATCCGCCTTAGGTACCGTTCATATTCTTCACACACAAAAATACCGGTACGGTATTTTGCTTATTATTTCGTATTTCTTTGTTTTCTAACCGACTCATCTGACAACGTCATTATTCATTAGGTACATTACATTTTCAATTTGGGAATACCGAAAAAATATATCTTATTCAGGAACCTATTCGTTTTCATTTAATTATGGTATAAGCATCCACGCAGATTTAACGAGGAGCAGCGCAGCATTCCGCCAGTTACTAAATGCAAAACCCACATTTGACGAATTTATGGCTCTCGTCTTATGCTGATGTTCCACCGGAGGGGCGAGGCGAGAATTGAAATTCGTATGGCAAATTTTCAATTCTTTCCTCGCACGCGCTCAGTGGAAATAGTAACTGCCAAACAAATTTCAATTCTCGCCACGCCTCGTCTCGTCCCTCCGGTGGAAAATCAGCTTCATGCGCGCGAGCCGTTTCATGTGCGAGACGTGTGCTGCGCTGCGCCTCGTCAAAATTTTCACCAGCGTAACTTATCGTCTACCCTGCCAAAAGGTATCCATTGTCAATAAGGACGATTTTTAATTGCATTATGCTGCCAATAGCACCATAAGCGTGCTACACTACTACTCCAGGCAAAATACGGTTTTGAAAAACATTAATTTATAATAGCGTTTTTTTGTTGATTACATTTGAGAATGTTATTCTAAGATAATTTATTCAAGAATCCGACAAACTTTCCACCCGGAAGTAATTATGTAGATTTCAATGAAGCATGCATTGTCTTTTTTTATACGATTTATCTTGAATATTATAGAGCAAATGTAAATGAAACAAAATAAAGACAAAAATATTTATTAATATTTTTTCTGACTTTTCAGAAGTTAGTTAACTTATAATTTTTTTGATGTCTGAAATTTTGTCGGATTTTGTCGCTGGGTAACTATTTAATTGATAATATATCCGTTACACATAAAAAATAAGCTATTATAAATTATTTCCAAAATTGTCATTTTTTCCATACGAGTTGTCAGTTCATTTACTGGACTATACACACTACGCAGATACGGTAAGAGCGAGACGGTTAACTCCCCTCCCCAGTTATACGCAGATAAATTCTTACCGTATCTGCGTAGTATGTAGCACGCTTTACGGAATACAGTCTACCTTTTGGCTGAAAATATCACAATGTTTTACGCTTATGGACTGGTCAATGGCACTAATAGCTGTACAGTATGTCAACTTGTTAATCTTTGCAACGGATTAAGGGGGAAATAATGCAGTGCGCTGCGTCTACCTTACGAACAACACAATCTAAACATGGACCACTTAGTACATAATTTTCAATTGAACCTTCGTCTGTTTGCTTCATCGCACTGATCAGTGCTATTGAAAATTAATTGAGAAAAGCGTAAAATGTATAATCCTTCAGCAATGTGTCAGTTCATCCGAAATGTTAAGTGGTCCACATTTTAACTTTCCTGACCAGTGTCAAGACTTGAGTAAAGTCGATAGAAAAACCTATTTCAATAAAACAAAAGCTTTCTTAAATTAATTTTATTCCCTTATTAGGCTATGAATTCATATGGGATTGGAGCCAACAGAACTGGTTTTTCAATACCGCTGACAATGTGAGCAGGCTTGGGAGCAGCAGGCTGTCTCTTCAGCTTGACAACCTTGTTGGCAGCCTTCGCTTCCTTCAACAACCTCTCGTTCTCCTTCACACGCTTGAGGAAGTCCTGTCTGCACTTGGAGTGCTTGACATGCTCAACGCGGAGGTTGATGCGCTTGGGGATAATGCGCCCGCAAACTCTCTTGTTTACAATGACTCCTAAGGCGTGGGCTGTGACGTTGTATATGCGGCCGGTCTTTCCGTGGTAGACCTTGTGTGGCATACCCTTTTGGACTGCACCATTACCCTAAAAGTAAAAATTAAGTTTTGGTCAAAATTCACATATCGTCGCTGGGCCTGCAAAAGTCGCTGTGTTTTAGACCAACTTTTCAGGAGAAACAAAAAACAAGTTTTCTCAGTTTGCATTGCAAGTAAGTAAAAAAGAAAAAAATGGGTAACAGACCTTATTTTTACGTAATTTAAGAATATTTTTAAATTAATATAATGAAAAGTAAATTTTATATTAAAAAGAAAACCTTAATTTTGCACATAGCGACAAATATTTAAGTTCTGAAATAATCTCTATGTGTATGGTTAGTACATAGCGATTTTAAATCGTTATTGAGGCACTCTGAATTGTTGAAAACGATGTTACCATTAGAACAACCAAAACACCAGTGAACACTTTACTTTAATAAATACGCATGTTTCAGTTCATCAGATCCTAACGCGACGTGCGACAGGTCAGAACTTGTAGTAAAATGTCGCTATGTGCCGAAGATCACATCGCGGGCGCAAATGACTCGATCCAACTAGTACGAATAATTCGCTATGTGGTTCAAAGCACATATCGGCCACAATTTTGTTTTAAAAGTATATACCGGTGTCACAGTTATGTGATTAGTGACACTTAGCTATTTTCTAAGGCACTTTTAATGTATGAACTTCACATACTTATTTTTAGCACGGCCAGAAATAATGATGCTAGCTTTATCGCTGTTTTTTGACCATATGCGTATTGACGTAAGGTTCAAAATGATGTCAAAATTAAAAAAATTAAAAAATGCACATAGCGACTTTTGCAGGCCCAGCGACGATATATGGTACAAGCTTTTATTGCCAACTGAACATTTGTGTATAGTCATGTCCTGCCAGCCAACTCCCAACCATATCCAGCTTCTAATGAACCCAAACACAATATTTATTTTGTGTAGTTTAGAAGTTGCTATAGCCACCATGTGCTGGATTGTCAGCCGAATTGTTTTGGTAGAACCATGTAGGTATTAAATATAAGGCTATAGAGGAATTTCACATGGCCAAACACCATAACAAAAACCTTCATATTATAATCATTCCTAACCTAAGAATAAAATCTCAGAATATACTGCAGAAAGAATATTTAGACCCTATCCAGATTACTTACATATTAGGTTGCCTAAAGAAAGTATCTTAAAGTTAAATGAAAAAGTACATGAATTACAGAAAAGTTGAAGAATTTATAAGAATAGGATGCATCAACTAACCCTGACGTCTACGATATCTCCAACTTTGTACACTTTCATGTACGTGGAAAGTGGGATGGTGCCATGGGTGCGGAACCTGCGAGCAAACAGATCCCTCGTACCGCGGCGGTAACCCTTTGAGTTCGTCATCTTGTCGCCTGAAATCAAACCAACGTTGTACCGACATCTGCACGTGGATTGAACCACTTCACTAATCACTTAATAAACGAAATTGTTAATGAAAAATAAACATCTAGTAAATAGATTGAAGCCCAATCTACGTTTTAATGGGCGATTACGCAGGATATTTACTTAATTTATAAATTTTAACGAAATAAATTAATTGATCACCTTTGCTTACAAAGCTTGACGGATAAAGAAAGAGGTTAGTTTAGTCTATGGTATAGAGTGGAAAGGAAAGGGAAATCGATGTTTGATTCTTTAAAGCTGCCCATAGACCGTCAAGCAAACGAATTAGTTAAAAGCAAAAGTTACCTAATGATTTTACTATTATATTAAGAATATTGACTTGTAAATTCAATAAATTTGTTTTCTCTGTTTTGGTACAATAAGTAAAGTACACTGTTGTTGATGTTATGAAGGGACGCCTGGCCGGAAACAGGCGAATACACGGCGCAGCGGACCCGGTTTCAGACAGCAATACCTTGGGTTGACAAATGCATTTAGTAGTGTACTTTAAAGATTGAAATTGCTTTTATATTTTTTCAAGTATAATTATATTGATTGATAATGTATAGCAGCTTTAGTTATATAAACCATAAACAATACTCTGTTCAGAAACAAGATTCACATATAAATTAATACAGTTTTTGAACGAAGCTTTTGTGTCATATTATTGTCAATATGTATGTGTCATTTTACGCGCAAGAGAGGCGGGTTGTGGCTTGAGAGCATTATTTACATTTAGTTAATTTTACGTATTAGATTTATGATTAAATTAGCACAATTTGGTATAGATTAAACATGAACGGGACACCGGACAATATTATAGTGAATTCCTGTGAACTAACACCGATATATTTGATTCAGGATTCGGGCGTCACTCAGGTATTTGTTATCTCTATTGTGCTGCTTATTTTTTGTGACTATTTGCAATGAAACAAATTTAATTTGCAGGCAACATCTTATGTTTTAACGCCGGCGAATCAAGTTGAACAAAAACCAGTTAGTAACCTCAAAAGATTTTACGAAAGCAGTGGCAATTTGGAGAAGAGTGTTCTTCTGAACAGTCCTGAGCCCCCCGCGGCCAAACCAAGAATTTTGAAGAAAGTTGATGTCGGTCAGATTGGGAATAATTTGAAATTAGCCAGTTTTCTCGTGCCCAAGACCAGTGTTCCAAATGTGCAGACCAAGCCAGTCCATAATACAGTGAACAATATTGTGTTCAAGCCTGCAGTAGCCGCCGTACCGGCACCCAGTACGAATGTAGCGCTCACCATGACACATGCAGTGCCCAAGATAGACATGGACAGGAAGATAGTCAAGTTGAAACCCAGCGACACAGCTTCAAGGCATTTTACCGGGAGATCAGTACCAAAGATAAAGCCAAAAGAAGTGTAAGTTTGACTATTGTAATTTCATTGTTTTATTGAATGTTTATGTTATGATTGGTCGTAAACACTTTGCATGCCATACTTTTTAACCGCAACTATGCTTACCAGCTCCCCGCCTCCCATCACATTTATAAAACTCATGCACATATGTACAGGTAGCTTGAACACTTCTACTGTAGGACTGATATATGGTTAAGTCAGAAACATAGTTCTGTCAATATGTATGTTATTTACGAGTGTTTTATTTAATATTTGTGCATATTTCAGGACACCAGAACCGCCAAAATATACATCTGTGCAGCTACTCAAGCTAGGAGAGACATACCACAGGTTTGATTGACATGGAAACAACATATTATTAATAATGTTCTATCGTTACATTGGTCATTTTTTCTACCCTCTGGAAAAGATGCTTAGTAATTGGAGGAGAGGAGAGGAGGAAAGTGGATTCTAGACTTTGAACTAGCATGGAAAGCACAATAGGATGCAACTAGTTTGGATACCAGAGCTTGAGGGCTTCATCAGCAATGAAACAGCAGATGAGCTTGCAAGGAGAGGGTCCACAAATCACTTTGTAGGTCCAGAACCATTAGTAGGACTCTTGCAGGGAACCATAACATGAGTGGAGGAATGAGGCTGGCTTAATGCACTCTAAGCTCTTTATAGGAGTGGACTCAGGCTGGACCAAAAAACTCTGGAAATCGAGCAGAAAGCAAGTCAGAATTATATCTGGGGTGTTCACAGGTCCCTTCGGGGTCATCTCTTGACCAAGATGGAACTATCGGATAGTTTAGACTGTAGAATGTGTGGCGAGGAGGATGAGACTACGGAACACTTACTCTGTGAATGTCATGCCCTTGCCAGACAAAGAATGAATTACTTTGGTAAGCTATCCGCAACCAAAGGAATTCGAGGTGCTCCCACTGAGCTGCATCATCCATACACAAAACCTGCCTCCTATTTAAACACCTACTTGGAGATTATAATCATAATATTTCTAGTGAGAAATTTTAAGAAATATATTTACCTATAAATACTAATGAAAAAGATATAAAATATACCTATACTATATAATTAGAGATTACCCCTTACAAACGCACACACAAACTAAAATAAATTGACCAATTTATAGGAGGGATGTTCATATAAAATATATTTTCATTTATTTATTTATTAATTTATGCGGGACACCAACAGAGTACATAAACTGAATATATATAAACTTATCTGTAGCACAATTATTATTTGGGATTTTATGTACCCCAATCACAGGTGAAAATATCATTATCATAACATTAAGATAATTACATTTCATGCATATTTTTACCAATTTAGTGAAGTACACAATTTAGTAGAATATCAAGAGTAACAGTATAATTAAATTTGACGCTAACACTAATTTTTGAAATTGAATTAACCCTTTCACCGCCACAGTCGGCCATAGCCGACAACGCAAAATCGTGACTACGACAAACATTTTTTCATGAATACCTATTGAAAAACAGCCCATTTTTATGGTGGCGTTATTTCTTTACCCATTTTAATTTTACCCCCGTGGCGTCAGTGGAACAGCGTATTGCTTCGCCGTCGGGTGGTGGAAAGGTTAAAATATGTAAGAGATGGAGCTAGCCTATATTTAATCTGCATTTGTTTAAAAATGGCGGCAGGCACACTGCCTCCTTCCGGCAGAATACCAGCGCTAGAGCAGCAATGTCACAGCACATGCCGGCGTCTTTTCGCGGCAATGTCGTGATATCAAATTAAATAGTTGCATCATTAGTAGTTTTTAAATAAGTTTTTATCTTTGTTTTAAACCACTTTTTACTCTGAAGTTTTGTCATGACAGACATCAATCTAAGTAGGCTATGCTGAATGAACTGATGAGATGGTTGATAGGCTAACAGGATGTTAATAATTTAGTTCCATTTCAAAGTAACAAAATTTTGTGTAGTAATGAGAATGCATTATTGTAACGCATTATCATTATGGTGCTGTTGATAATGATTATGACGGTGCATGTCAACCCTCTTGTGCACCACTGGTAAAAAAAAAAAATGTGAACTGTCTCAACTTTTGCTACAGTTTTCACAACAAGACATTATTTTTCTTTCTTAGTAGATGAGAAAATCCAGAATTATCATCAATCACCAGTATCATCACATCAGTAAATATTTTTTTCCATGATTCCTACTAATATTATAAATGCGAAAGTTTAGATGTTTGGATGTTTGTTACTCAATCACGCTTAAACGGCTGAACCGATTTGAATGAAATTTTGCACGAAGATAGTTTATAGCCTGGATTAAAATATAAAGTTCAAAAGTTCAAAATTCTTTATTGTACATAGAAAACCAACACATACAATGGGAGAGCAAACAGAAAAGATTATACATTAAGATTTGGTGACATTCATGTACCTTAAAAGGTTACAGTTGCAGTTTCACTGGCCCCTACACTAGGCACAGCCTGTCTCGTAGGTAACCAAAAACATAGATTAGATCATATGAGTATATACATAATAGATGCGAAAAGCTCGTGAGGCACTATTTAGAAGTAGACTAAAATACATGCGTGCTGTGAGTGTGTGTGTGTGTGTGTGTGTGTGTGTGCGCGCGCGCGTGCGCGCGTGAGTGTGTGGGTGTGTGTGTTTATTTAACCACTTTCATTAGGTCCTCTATGTCCTCATACGTAAGGGAGCTGAGCCACAATGCTATTTTTTTCTGAGCCTCTCTGACGGACAGTTTTTTGATGGGAATTTTAGAATTAACTTTGTTATAGAGAAAAGGATGGATGAAGTTGGGCAAGCGCTTCGCGAATGCTGAGTTTGTCGAAGGGACAGGGATTCTGTACGTGCGGTTTTGCAGCATGCTATTGTAGCTGGGAGAACGCATTACCAAACCATGTACACTAGATACTACACGCTGAACAAACATTCCACGAACAGTAAGCACCTTCATATCGCGGTACACTCGCAGGGTTGGATATCTAATGGGTTTTCGAAGGATAACCTTGAGGACAGCTCGTTGTGCCCTTTCCAGCAAAAGTATAAAGGTTTTACATGTCCCACCCCATGCAGATATGCAGTATGTCAGAACAGGTTGACAAATGCTAATATATACTGTTCTAAGCAATGCCTTACCAGCCAAGTTGCGTAGGTTTCTGAAAACATATATAAGTTTGCGCACGCGTTTTGCTGTAGTTATCAAATGTTCCTTGAAATCCAGTTTTTCGTCAATTACGACACCAAGATATTTAATGGTACGAGCTCTCTCAATTGACTGGCAAGAACAAGACGCAACTGGTAGTCCGTTTTGGTTACAGGTGTGAATTCTGATGGTAGGTGGGGTAGTTGGAGCAGAAGCTTTTGTTTTATGAAAACAAAGACATTTTGTTTTCAAGACGTTGAGCGTAAGTAGGTTACCTTTTAACCAGTCTGCCACAAATCCCATACCTTGCTCCGCGGACTTAACAACCTTGTTCCAAGTTCCCCCATGAAAGAGAATCGCTGTGTCGTCAGCATAGCAAATTACGTCAGCGTTGGGTACTTTGTCAGAAGCAATGTCATTGATATAGACATTAAATAATATTGGGCCCAGTACGCTTCCCTGTGGGACTCCAAAAACGACATCCATAGGGTTGCTTAACTCCTGGTCAATCTTCACTCGTTGTGTTCGACCTGTCAAATAGCTACCAAACCAGTCCAATGCAATTCCTCTCACACCTGCGAGTTCCAGCTTTTTAAGTAAGATGGGGATGGAGACGGTATCAAATGCCTTGGCCAGGTCTATGTAGACACCAAGGCACGCTTCATTATTATCTACGTAACCTGAGATTAATTTAGTCATATGCACTACCACGTCTTCGGTAGACCTCTTTGCACGGAAACCATACTGGTGGTTCGAGATTATGGCGTTATTTTCCAGGAAACTAACTAAACGCTTAGAAACCAGTTTTTCCAGTATTTTTGAGAATGCCCCACGCAAGGAAATTGGCCTATAATTACTGGGGTTGAGTTTATGACCTGCCTTGTGATTTGGGATAACTGCCGCTTCTTTCCATTCATCTGGGAATTTTCCCTCGGATAGACTCAGGTTATAAATATGCGTGAGGGGTGAAATAATATGTTTTTTTACTGCCTTTAGCAAGCCATTTGTAATTCCATCAAGGCCAGGACAACTATCTGGTTTTAGACTGTTTATTAAGGATTCAATTTCAGATTCGTTGGTTGCATTTAAGACGAGAGATTGTGAGGGGGATGTTTTCGAGGACATTTCTTGTGTAAGGTCTTTTTGAGATTTGCTTACGGTTTTTAATATATCGTTTGCGAGACTTTCTCCAACGTTTGCAAAGAATTGATTACAGTAGTCGAGTGATTCAGTAACAGAGCTCTTTGTTTGGGTTAGTTCGATCGGTCTGTGCACGTTTTTCTTCGTGTATGTAATATTCTTAATAGCGTTCCAGAGTTTATGTGGATTACTTTTATTTTCTTCCAGCTCGCCTGACTCATAGCTATACTTTAGCCTTCGCAGAAGTTCGTTGTGATTTTTTTTGTAGCTGGTGTAAATATAGGATAGTTTTTATCCGAGTCCACGCAGACGAAGTCGCGGGCGGAAGCTAGTATCATATATGTCCCAATGAAGGGAACAGACCTAATATGAATGAGAGAGAATGTGGGCATTAGTCCCCAAGACCCATCCCCACGCTAGAACTGTGTGGTTCGGGAAACTTTACACATTAGTTAATTTTCTCATGTCAAATAAATTTCCAGTCTCAATGTCCTGAGCGATGACCAGGTGAAGATGGTGAACCAAGCCCTGAACATCATCAAGGACCCTGAAAAGATCCCCCCGGAGCCTGCATATGATCCTGTCACCAATACACGGTTCATATACAAGTAAGTGAATAAAGCAAGTGAGGTTCTCCTCCGGTAGACAAGCGTGGTTGTATGTGTAACAACAGAGATTGCACAGGTGCGTACGAATTTGAGGCATCCTTGAGTGAGACACGCACGGCTCGTCTATTTACTCAACACTCAAATTCGATGGCGCTGGGCAGAGTCTGACTTTTGTCCGCGCTCAAAGGAGCCTCGGTGTACGTGGCTCGCGTATTTGGCCATGTATCGCGCGCTGTGGACAGAACGACTCGATTTAACTTATTTGTGCGCGAGGCCAAGGGCGGCTCACTCCGTGATTCGGGCGCGCCCCTACAAGTACATGCCGGCCCCAGCGGGTATTTTAGCGCTGCTACGGCTTGCACGTGTTCTTGGCAGCGCGTTGCATGCGATAAAAAGGGATGGTCACGCTTAGGCTCGTTCGGCATACCTAAACAGGGGATTTGTTAACAGAGAACGTTCTGTACGTAGTACTATTATTTATTCTGTGGTGAGCCGCATACAACAGAGCAAACGGCTGAGCCGGGCGTGTTGCGGCTACTGTGATCGCTGCCTCACACGCGTGCAACTGTTTAGTGGTAAAAAGTTGACTTTTAAAGTGATATATTTACAATAAAGATTTGTTGTAGAATAATAATTTCACAAGGCACTGACTATTTTACGTTCTTGCAAGTTGCAGACAACATCTGCAAAATTATTCGGTAAATGTTCGGCATTTGAACCGAATAGTTCGGCCGAATAACGAATATTTCGGCGCAACTCTACTTATTTTACAATGTTACGTGATACTTTTTTTTTTAACCAAACATAACCTGTGTTCCTCGCAGAGTGGTGTCCCCGAAAGACCTGAAGGTGGTGGGCAGGAACAGGGTGGCGCTGAAGGACCCGCGCGCGCGCCTGGCCGCCGCCGCGGGCTCGCCCGACGCGCGCCCCGCGGGGGTAAGTGTCGCCACGGCTTAGCTCATTTCCAGGCAGGCTGTTGAAAAACTACAAACGAATGTCAGTCTTACCTATTGGCATTAAGATGTATGTTTAACTGGCTGTAGGTATATGGTCAATATACACCACAGATAACCTCCAATAGATAGCGCCTATAAGCGATTTAGTTCGATGCAAAGGTCACCACAGTTGGCGGTAGGTGCGGGCTGCGGGGAGGTCGGTGACGGCGCTGCGATTGGCTGTTTCGAAAGTACCGCGCTTTGTCACATCATGGCGCCAGAGCGTAGTGATGGGACGCGTTGTTCGCTAACGGTTTTTAGCGGTGCCGCAATTAATTGTTAGTAGAATATTTTTACCCGTTAACATGGTCTAAATTTTTGAACGGCTGTCACTTTTATATTATTATCATGTTTCGTTCATCGACTATTTTGATTACCACTTAACATAAAAAAAGTATGTTAATCACATCGAGTAGGTAGTTATTTCTAGGCATTTTACAACATTTACTGCATTATTATGTTTATGTCGGACAAGAAGCCTTCGTCCTGTTCGTATTTACATACTTACTAGGAAAGGACGAATGCGATTTTTATTCGACATTAACGCGAATGTGCTAGCTAGGCTTATGTATCTTATGTTATTTTAATATTGGCATAGCCTAGGTAAGGAAGACAAATAAAAACGATGTCATAAAAAAGTACATATATTTATTCAATGTGATAAAATTATATCGTTGATGATAGATAATCCTCAGCATCATTATTGGTAAATGATTGTGATTCTTGAAATTTTACGATAGGTATTTAAAAAAAGAGGCCACTGCACACTGTATTTTGTATTTAAGTAGCTTGTGAATACATCCAACTAGTTTTTAGGGTTCCGTACCGCAAAAGGAAAAAACGGAACCCTTATAGGATCTCTTTGTTGTCCGTCCGTCCGTCCGTCTGTCTGTCAAGACCCTTTTTCTCAGGAACGCGTGGAGGTATCAAGCTAAAATGTATACCAAATACTCAGGTCTACTGTCCCTTGGAGCTGTGAAGTCAAACTTCTAAGCCAACGCAATCAAAAGATACAGCCGTTTATGCTGCAAATTTCCGCAAATTTTCGAAACTCGCAAGGGAATCAAAACCTACAGGGTACTTCCCGTGAACTCAGAATCTTGAAATTTGGTACGAAGCAACTTCTGATAGCACAGATAAAGGAAAAGCTGCGAAAACCGAAAATTTTACGGAACCCTGGCTGGGTGCGCGAGTCCGACTCGCAATTGGCCGGTTTTTATGTTTGTAATTCATTATTTCTCATAGTATCCTAGTGAGCGGTTCAAGTATGCGGCCGTCAATCGAACAACAAACATCGTGAGGTATTGGAATATAAATTGAAAAGATAGCATCTGTCTCTATAAACGCCGGTCACCTCAGTTGTAAGCTACTTTGTAAACGTTTTTAGTTTCACCTGTCTGGCCTTAAGGTGGCGACTGTCTCTATGCGAACTAGAACTTTTACCGTAATGTTTTATAACGTGTGCTAAGAAATAAAACAAGTTTAATTAGAAATCTTACTCAAGTTTATTTTAAATACCCATCTCAATATGAGGAAACCTGAATAGACAGTATGTACATATGCGAAGTAAGGTGTATAAATTCAAAATTCTGTGCCCACTTTATACCATCTTTTTCGACCCAGCTGCACCGGAATATCTTAAATAAAATAAAAAATTGTTACACCCCGTCCTGGTTGCAAGCTACGTACATCAGGAGTCTTAAACTCTCTGTCTTATTTCACCGTACTGGTTTCCTGCTATTCGTCTGGAATGATCTCCCTCTTACCGTCAGACAAGCTCAGAGCAAGTTCTCCTTTAAACGCAAGCATCTCTTTTTGACTATTAAATATTGATGAACCTCATGATATCTTTGTTCGGGTACATATAATTAATTATTTAAGTATGTATAAGTAAATTTATATTGTATGCATTATATATGTATTTATATTAATGTACCTAATTGATTGATTTGTGTTTCTATCCTATCCGTCTCTTTCTTATTAGAACACTTAGAACAATAGGTATAGTGCGAGAAAAATCGCGAGTATGTCGCGGCCGTCTCATAATAGACGTGCTGTAGGTACAGTCGCGGACTTTAATTTGGGACCCACTTAAGGTTCACAATCCTGTCAAATTGTATAGGAACACTAAGAATATTTTAGCAAAAAAGGTCATAAATTAAAGAACGCGACCGTACTACAATAATATATTCGGTTCATTAGCTCTGGAAGCTATAAAATAGAGCGAGACAGTAATTTACTACGTCTCCCTCTACCTCATAGCTTGTAAGACGGTTGCAGTCCGCCACGTGCAGCACCTTCTGGGTACAGTTTAAACCTACATACATCGTATACATTATCTATGATTTCTAACAAAAGAATTTTGACAATGCCATGTCAAGGATATAAATATAATCTTTGGTGAATTTTCGTATTAAAATAGTACACGAAAGCACGGATGAATTAACGTATTGTTTCCTTAAATTAATCTGAATCGGTAAAATCCAAAAGCATCACTAGCCCAACACTAGAGTGTCACGTGCTTTCGTGAGAAAGGAACAGTATATTGTTATTCCCATTTGATGAAAAGGGGCATGCATACTTCACTACTTCTTATGGACCAGTGTAAAATGAACTCCGCGTGACAGAATGAAATTTACATTTATATGATAAATTTAACCCTTTCAGGCCGAACGCCGTCAGCGCTTTGCGCACCGCTATGGCGCAGAACTAACAAAAAGCTCGGTAAACCCGATGCGCCGAGCCGGCGTCATGCCGGCCGACGGGTGCGAATCGTGAAATGGATAGGTTGATGCGTTATTTCCACAAAGCAAAAACTTGAAATGATGCATGTTTTCATCAAAGTCCGTTATATTCGGTTCCGTACAGCAATCAGGGTCCGGTGGGCAAGCAGGGTCATCATGTTGAGCGTGGTCATCGTTGAATCACAAGGAGAGCCAAGTCGTATAAAATATCACCAAACAGAGAAAAACACAAAACCAAGAGCACAGTACAGAGGTCAAACCAAGACTGTGCAACTCTCTATCATAGTGCAACTTATTTTTCAACACCCCTAGTTGTCCTGTTGTTCAGGAAAACATGGAGAAGTGGCAAAACATAATAATGTCTTTTGTTTTACCGCTGCTCTTTGCGAGAAAAGGGTCACAGACGCCATAAATCACACAATGACGATACTACCTACTTATGTCCTTATCGGGTTTTTTTCATTCCACGCAAGCCACCTGCGTGCTATCAGTAGGAGGATGATGATTTATGTCGTTTATAAAAATAAGTAACACGAACCTTTGTTACGTTACGTAGCTGTTATGGTTAATACAGCAGCGGCTTATCATCGCAATAAATCGTTGGAACTACTTTTTTTGGCCATAGAATAGTAATAAAATATGTATTTGCCTAAAATATATTTATTTATCCACAAACATTGATTATGCTTGGTTAAAACGGCAATAGCATGAAACCATTCTTCCCGACTCAAACGACGTGATTTATGAAAAGTAGCATTACTGCTGTGAACATAAAGCTACTTATGCTTTGGCAATGACAACACTTACGACTCTTTTGAAATGGGTCGTTATGCGCAAGTTATGCGTAGTCCACAGAAAAAGTGAAATGAAAGTTTAGAGTAAAATATTACAATATATACAGATAATTTTGTGTTTTAGTCGTATTGAATATTACAGCTCAGACTGTTAATTATACAAAAAAATAATAAAAAGTAACCCCACTTAATCGATTTTATGACAAATGCAAAAATGTTATGGCGCCGAGCCGGCGTCATCAGTACGGCGGACTTGCAAACGGCATGGCTCCGACGTCGGCGTCATGCGCACTGAAAGGCTTACCTGTGAAATGTTATTCCGTCGTTTCTGTAATTAGAAGTTCGGGACACTTTCCCACACCACTTCACACACCAAGAACTATATTTTATAGCGCAAAATCAATTTTAATTTGTTGGTTGCCTGACGCACGTATAGATCGCGTACCTGGTCGACACTGAATAATATGGCGCGGGTAGTGGGGGGTTATCAGTGCAAAAACATATATGCGTGGTGACCGCACGTCGCCCTATAGGCTATATCTATTGGAGGTTATCTGTGATATAAACACACCAAGCCAACGAACAGCTATGTATCTCACTCCAACAAATAGCAGTCACAAATGCTTCGCGTTCGTTGGTCATTCGTTTGCTCAGTGTGTACCCGCCGTAATGCCACTGCCTGGACAAGGGTTAGGCACACCCCTGACTAGCGAAAACACTTATGGCACCCCTTTAGACCCTACGATCGGCTATAAAACATGACTATTACGGATAGTCCGATACTCTGTAATCTCCCATCGCAGACTCTTCTCGCCTCGGCTTTGCACAACCACCATTCAACTTATAGTAGAAACTAGTTTTTGCGTCTTCGCGTAGTCCTCGTTTTAATCGCACTCCTGTACGAACTATCACTTCATACCTCCTAATGCCGTTGACGTCCCAGTGAAGGCGGCGGTGAGGTGTCTGTGTAACTTATATCGCACTCATATCAGAGATGGCAACCGAGGACGCCATTCTCACCTCTGGCGTGCCTTAGGACTGCAACAACCTTTAATAGGGTAGGTGCGTCAGTTTAAAATTGATAACGTAGTGTTGCTAAATGGATAGTAAACCATCAAATTATTGTAATAAAGTACCCATACAAAATATAATTCATATCTTAAAAAGATATGGACCTTGAAAGTGTAGAAAAATATGCATTTTTTTATTGTCCAAGAGTACATTTAAAGCTACTGATAGAATCCTTACGCTTTTATATGGACAAATTTGTATGACAACTATGGACCTCAACGCAGTATTTCGCGACCGAAACTGAAATTTACTTGATTTTCCATACGATTAGTACAAATTGCAAAGTGTGACGTCATACTTTTACGTCAATCAGTATGAATCGTTTCGGCTGCGCCAGCGAGGTCCGTCATTAGCTATTTTTTTGGGTATTCATGTTCTTTAATTGCAGTTGCTCCCGTACAAACATTTGTTCCTCTCCAAAGAATGGCAGGTAAATAAATCTTAGGTCACAAGCCCATTGAAGCACTGATAGAGATTGTTGTCGTCAACAGACGGTGATAACCCGCAGCGGGCGCAAGGTCCGGCTGCCGCGGCAGATCGTGCCCGAGGAGGAACCGCAGAAGCCGCGGAAGCGCGCCGGCACCATCCTCACTTGCGCCCAGTGCAACACTGTAAGTGACCCCTGTTTTGGTCTATCGTCGTTATGCCCGGTTGTGCCCTAAACGAGCCCGGGGTCCGCTTTGACACCTAATCCCAAGATTTGGCGTTGGCGCTTGTTTTACGAAAGCGACTGCCATCTGACCTTTTTCTGCCATTTCAACCCAGAGGGAAAACTAGACCTTATTGGGATTAGACCGGTTACCTCACAATGTTTTCCTTCACCGAAAAGCTGAACGGTAAATATTCCGTACATACGTTCAGAAAAGGTAATTGGTACGAGAAGGGATTCGAACCCGCGGCCGCCGCTTGACAGCCGCTTGCCTGAACCACTAGGCTAACGTAGCGTATTTACTGACGGCATACACTGCTCCAATTATTGTGAAAATACAAAAGATCTCCTTTTGCTTTGTGCTAGACCTGTATTCACCAATATATACAGTTCTCTCGGCCTTGAAGACACCCTTTCTACTTTCAGAGCTGTCTTAAACTTGTGCACCCTTAATAGACAGTGAGAACTACTTGCACCGTAAAAAATGCGGTTCCACCGCGTCAAGTGTTTCAACGATACGTCAAAATAAAACATTTATTCTGCAAATACACCACGAGGGCACTTAAGCCCTAACGCGAAAAATGTACACATATCTTTGACGTCGACTGCTCTCGTGCCAGGACTTCGGGAGCATCTACCAACTGCAAAAGCACTACGAGAGCCAGCCGACGCACGCGCCGTCCAAGACGCACTGGAGCCTGTTCCACTGCCTGCGCGCGATCGTGGCGGGCACGCCGACGGAGGCGCGCGCGCGGCTGTTCGTGCAGCAGCTGGACGCGCTCGTGCGCAAGCTGCGCGCGCTGCTGCCCTGCCTGCTCGCGGGCGCCGAGCCCGCCGACATCGGGGGCGACGTCGGCAGGTACCACAACGGATTATATATAATAGGCATTTGTTCAAATAAATAAATAAATATAAGGGGACAATTTCACACAAATCAACCTAGTCCCAAACTATGCAAAGCTTCTACTATAGGTACTAGAAAACGATAAAAAAAATACGTACCATTTTTTTTTCAAAAAAATTAGTGATAGATGCCTACAAAAAATTTGGACACTCATTAAAAATTCACCCTGTATAGATACTTAAATACATAGAAAACATCCATGACTCAGGAAAAAATATTCGTGCTCACCACACAAATAAATGCCCTTACCGGGATTCGAACCCGTCCTGGGCTCTTGCTTCGTAGGCAGTCACTACCAATTAAGACTGCACGCACACTACGACGTGTCTAGCTTGACCGGCCGGCCAAACGCAGAAGAACGTAACTAGTATTTTTGTTTAATTAGGTGTTAGGTTAGGTAAATACAATAGTTATTTATCTTGTAATCTACGTTTATTACAAGATAAATAACTATTGTATTACTTACTTGTAAAATGTCTTTTGAACCCGTACTCGAATTAATGAACTTTATAAATACTGGACTCCAAATTATGATTCTTAATTATATATGAAATAATTTTGTAAGTAGTTTCTTTTCAGTATTAAGGTGTGTAATGTATGCACATCTACATACTCAAAACAAATATATCTACATGCTTGTATGTAGGTAGGTACCTTACCTATCTTGGTAAAAAATATATACATAAAAATATACGAGTTCATAAAATAACGCAAAACTTGAAAAAGGTTTGTTCAGAATCGAGCGTAGAATGTGAAAAAATAGGTTTTTTTTGACGCGTTTTTTTTACATTTGTATTGAGCAGGTCGCCCCAGTCGTCCAACGCTACATACAAAGGTTAAAAAAACCCATATTTTTCACATTCTAATGTCGATTCTGAATAAACTGTTTCCCGGTTTTCGTTATTTTATTAACAAGTTGTATAGCAAGTGTGACGAAATACTTATTTATGATAAAAGTGCAGAAAGTAGGTAATTTGTTTTATGTATAATTTTGTAATTTCGCCGCGTGATGCATTGTAAAATGTTGTATGATACACGTGCGGATTGGTAATTCCCAACTCGTGTCGATCAAAAACACTCCCTGACGGTCATGTTTTTGGTCATTGTCACTCGTTGGGAATTAACTACTTTCCGCACTTGTATCATAAATAACTATTTTTTCGATTTGTACATAGACTTTATTGATGGGAGACAGAAACTACTATAGAATACAATATTCGTTAATGCACACAAAAAAAACAGAGCGTAAGAAACTTAAATCTAAAAAAGCATGTTAAATGGTAATCTACAGCCGGTATCATCTCTAATAAGCGATCTCTTCCAGGCAACCAGACAGAATACTTGACGTTAATTCTTTTTTTTTCTTTTTCATTTGCTTCTCTGGTAGTTTCATTTAATTTCCGCTTGTTTCCTTTTTAGGGGTCCGTACCCAAAGGGTAAAAACGGGACCCTATTACTAAGACTTAGCTGTCCATCCGTCTGTCTGTCACCAGGCTGTATGTCAAGAACCGCGATAGCTAGACAGTTGAAATTTTCACAAATTATGTATTTCTGTTGCCGCTATAACAACAATTATAAATATTTAAGGGGGCCTCCTATACAACAAACTTATTGTTTTTACTTTTTTTATTGAAAATGGTACGGAACCCTTCGTGCGCGAGTCCGACTCGCACTTGGCCGCGTTTTTTATTTCTCCTATTTTGCTTTCAGAATATAGTCGGGTTCCTTAATTTCCATCGGATACCTACCTCGTCCGACAGTGAATCACGAATTTATATATTATAATAAATATAATGTAAAATATCCTAAAATAACCAACTTCAAATGAAGCCATTATTTATTTATTTATTTCCACACATGCAATTATCATTACAGGCTGGGCCCAATGCGATAATGTAGCAACAAATTATCTATTATAATAAAATAACTACTTAGGTAACTATTCAATATAACAAAGAGTTAATAATGCTATTTTTGTGAATTCACTCATCGTACATGAGAATAGGTCTACATGCGTGGCTATGAGGTTCAGGGTACGCACGGCGCGCGTCACCGGCGCCTCGCGCAGCAGCTCGGTGCTTGGCGCGGCGCGGCCAGCAGCCCGGGCTGACGGCGCGCCGCGCGCCACGGTCGTGCGCGGAACACAAATACCCACCGACCCCAATATATCCGCATTGTATATCTTACCCCTAAGCAGCTTAAAGATATATGTAACGAGTGCTAGCTCCCTTCTGACTTTCAGCTGATTGTATCCGACCATGCCTAAAATAAAAAATGTCGGATACATCAGCGGATAAAACGGGTATACGCCATATTGCCTCATATACATATACTGTATCCGCTCTAACATAAGAATATACTTTGCTTCGTGTGGAGCCCATATTTCAGCATTGTATTCTAGCTGGCTTCTAACCAACGCATTATACAAAGATGTTATAGCCTTCATATTTGTGAATCCATTAGCCATCCGTAATACAAACCCTAGATTCCTGAATGCTTTTTTACAAATTTTTGAAATGTGATTTCGAAACGTTAACTCAGTGATAAAACTAACTCCTAGATCCCTTACTTCTGTGACTCTAACCATTAAATCTCCATCTACCTTATAGCTATTTTGAATGGGTGTACGTGCCCGAGAGAAAGAGATAGTCATACATTTTTTGGTATTAAACTGTAAAAGATTGTTCTTGCTCCACTGTACAACTCTGTCGATATCCGCCTGCAACGTTTCACAGTCATCCGCACTATTGACCGCCAGGGACAACTTAAGGTCATCTGCAAATAACAAACACTTGGCATCTTTTACTGTTTTAGGCAAGTCGTTTATCATTAATAAAAATTCGAGAGGCCCCAAATTGCTACCCTGACTTACGCCTGACCTCGTAAAATAAGGTTTCGATCGTGTCGGACGAAACCCGTGTTGCGCATCCGCGAGCTGCGCACTCACCTGCTCATATACTCGTTTTTTGTATAGCCGATTCAAATACCTTTGCCGGTGTGGACAGAACCGCCACCGGTCTATAATCCTCTGCCTTATCTCCTGATCCACCTTTAGGTACCGGTATCACTCGAGTTATTTTCCAGATCTCTGGGAATACTTCTAGCTTAAGACAGATGTTAAAGATGTGCAATAGCGGCTCCGCTAGGACTATTCTACAATCCCTAAATACGTACGAGGGAATACCATCCGGACCAGCAGACTTTTTTGGCTTAAGCAGTTGAAGGGCTCTCCGCACGTCCTGTATATCTAGCCTGTCAACCTGAACCCGCGCCGCGCTGTTCTCTGCGCCCGCTGCCACTATTGCGCCGCTTACCTCTAATTTTGGCTTCTCCACGCTGTACACGGAATGAAAAAACCTAGCAAATTCACTACTTATTTGTTCACTGGACAAAGGCTCTCCATTCATTAATATTGTTTTCGTTCCTCTGTCGCTTCTTTTAGATTTCATATAATTCCAAAATGATCTAGGATCTCTAGCCATATGACTTTGTACCCGATCTCGATAATGTTCATGCGCTTGCTTTATCTGATTTTTCAATCGAGCCCTGCACTGAGTAAACGCTTCGTAATCTACAGTTGATTTACTAGATTTATACGTTTTATGAAGAGTAGCTTTAACTTTGATATTTCGAATTATCTCACCCGTGTACCACTCAGGATAGATGCACTTGGATCGTCCCCCATTTTGTAATTTTTTTGGAACACACTCCTCTATTATCGAATTAAAAGTATCGTAGAAATAACTTAAACTCCTTTTTAAATCTAAATTATACAAAGGTGACCAGTCCACTGCAGCGATTTTTGAATATAAAAGTCGAAAGTCGGCTTTGTTAAAGTTCCATTGAGTTTCAATATCGGAGACAGGTTCATTGTCGCATTGCCGGGCACGCCCCGCATCGCGCCGCCCGCGCGGGCGCACGCGCACCGCCAGCGGCGGGTGGTGCGCGTCCACCGGCACGAGCGGCGCCGTCGCCGCGCGCACTCGCACCTCCAACCCCTTCACTAATTTGTTAAAAACTAAATCTAAACAACGACCGTTACTATTATTTATTACATTACTCTGAGTGAACCCACAAAATGTCACAAAGAAATCGTAATATGCACCTATACCCTTTGAGCATGAGTGTAAGTTAAAATCACCTACCACTATCACATCGCTATACTTACTACAATATTGTTCAATGATTCTAATCAATAACATGTATTCATTGTCAGTACTGCTTGGTGGTATATATACGACGCATAAAAAAAACAGAAACTTTTTACGTAAGTAAACAGTAGCACCTGCTAGTTCGAACACATGTTTGTCGATATCAACGTTATCGGGAACCGGTACTCGCCGCAGCTCGAGTCGCTGTGTGGCCACGAGACACGCGCCGCCCTGCTTGCGCCCGTCCGCTCGATCGCACCTTACAATACTGTAACCAGGCGGTATTATTTCCGCATCATAAATGGATTCATTTAAACCCGTTTCAGTGATTGCAATTATATTATATCGGCCTCTAAAGACTCCACCCCCATAGAAAACTCCTCTAATTTTGTTCGTAGACCTCTGACATTTTGATAGTATATATCAATAGTACAGTTATTCTTGGGTTCGATTATTCTGGGGGCAACAAACCAAACCCATTCGCAGAACTCGATGTTTACTGGCCAGCTTTCCTGTCGAGATAAGACATCGTATTTGCTTTCCGGAACTCCTATAATAAAGGAGGCATAATCCCTTTCCGTTCGTTGTTTAATTTTTTCCACTTTAACCGATACGTCTGTTCCACAAATACTTTTCACGTAGTTTTCTAAGCATTGTTCTTCTGTGTCCTTCTGTAATCGCCAAACATGTAGATACTTCTTTTTTTCCATACCTCTTATGTCATTCACGGTAGTACTTCCTCCTCTTTTCACTTCGATGTTAGGGTATCTACTTCTTTTTTTCTTTGCCGGTATCCATTCTCCTTCATCTTCTTTTCCCTGCGCTATCTTCTGCGGTTCATTTCTCGGGTTTACTCTAGATTCGTTCGAGATCTGATTTTCCTTACTGGTAACTAAACTAGCGGGTTTCGTGGCCCAACCCTGTGTTCGAGCATTAATATTCAGATTATTATTTTCCTTGGCTGCCTCTCCGCAAATGATAATTTCGACGTTGATGACGATATTTGATGTTGACTTTCTTTTTGTGTTGCTTTATTTTTACCGACCTCTTCCGACACGGGTATCGATGGAGATGATGCAGGATTTTTTATCCTACTTAGAAGGCTATCTTCTCCTTTTTGCGTAGAACTGCTTAGATTAAGACATTTTTGTAACAGCTCATAATTTTTGAGAAGGATATTCATTTGTTTTTGTAATGTATCAACTTTATTTGCTTTTTCTTGAACTACCTCCATTATTTTTCGTAATGCTTTCAATTCATTTTCTGTCGAAATAAATCTATTTTGAAGCTCTGAATACTGCTTATTGATCCCATCCATTCGCGATAGTATTTCCATACAGAAATCCTTCCCTTTACTTTCACAGTCAATCATGGACTCATTCTGGTTGGTAACATGACATTGGCCGCCGCGCTCCGTGTTTACGTACCGACCGTCCGACGAGGGTGTAAATGTTTTGTTCATCATAAAGTTCACTCGGACCGGTGTCTCAGCATTTCCTCGTTTGGGAATAGTGCACACACATTCTGGACAAAGCCAGTTCTCCTTGTACTCCTGCGTAAGCTCCTCAAATCGTTCTGTGGTCATCGCCAGACATTTCAGATCGTATATTTTTTTGCAAGTCTCTTGAGCACACTCCGTAAACGAAATGCCGTAGATAACGTCTTTGCAGGCATCGCATTTGGTGCCCATTGAAAACACAAATAATTGTAAACACACTGCACTATGACACGTCCGTTCGCTACCGCTCGCGCGCGCTCTTAATAAATTATGTCAACAAATGCACGAAATACTATCAAAACCACCACGACCAATAAACACACAGACAATAAATAAAGGCACTACTACTTGCTCTGTAGTAGTGTTGTGTTCCTGGAGGTGAGCAAGGTCGCAAAACTGTGAATCCACAAACATATCAAGGGTCGGCAACGCCCATGTTACTCCTTTGCTAATGTCGTTTACAAAAAATCCACTAACTACTCAGAAAATATTCATAAAAAATCCTTATGTTTTTAGAAGTCTGTTCAATAAGAGATTTAATTGCAATAAATTTACCTACTAAATAATTGAATTTAAACATACTTTTATTTATCCCTTTCTTCTGGAGCTGTTTTTTAAATATATAATATTTATCTTTACGTTTTCCCATTTTACTGAAACAAATCAATTTTGTATTAATTTAATCTCAAGTAATACAAGCAATAAATATGAAATTCAAAAAAATACACCTTATTGCCGGGGTGCGTTCGTACACGACGACGCGATCGGTAGGTCGTTCTGCAAAGTGACGTGAGCTCGCTCTGAACGCTCGCGGGCGACTGAACCACAGAGCACGGGGAATGCGTATTTAGATCGGCGCGCGGCCGCCATAGTGAAAACGTATGGCGAATTTGAAGCGCCTTTTGATAAATCTGGACCTTAATTACAAGACGATAATTTAAATATTTTATGCGGACAAATTGTACTATAAACATTCATATTTCGTTTGAACTGAAAATTAGGATAGATTTCCCACTGTTAAAGTATAAAAAACACTTAAACGCCTGGTTACGATTTTACAGTTTTCGTCCAACTTTACTTTGTGTTGTAGGGTAAAATATTAGTAATCTTAAGTTTTTTACACGGAGAAATTGTTAACACATTCTTCTTAGTGCTAAATGTACAGTTTATACATGGATTAAACAAATACTATTGACGTTATCTACTTAACGGCCACTGCCTGTTTGGCACATTTCGCTCGGTGCAGTCTTAAGCTAAAGTGGTCGGTCGTGTTTTCTTTGTGTTACTTTATTAATATGTAAAGTGGCCTTTAGACCTGGCTAAATGCAGTGCACTAACCGGGGGAGGGGAGATATACCATCTCGCTCTAATCAGTGAGTGAGTGCAGTTAGTGCACTGCATCAAAGCAGGTCTAAAGGCTGCTTCACATTGGAGTTGTCTCCTACCTACATTAAATAGATTTCCGGATGAGCTAATACGTAACATTGAAAGTAAAACGTGTAGTAAAACACATTCGATAGTTAAAAGACATATGTTAAAATTAAGTCGTAAACAACAAAGGTATCATTACCATACTGTAAAAAAAAAATATGTAGTTACCTAATTAAGATAATAGTTATAAGGCAGGCTCCTTAATTAAAAAAATCTTTTAAATTTAAGATTAATAGTTAAGACTGTAATTTAACCCCTTATTTTTTATTGTAATAAACAGCTCAAATTTTAATTTTTAAATATTTTTTTATACATATTTAAATAAATAAATAAATATTTTCGAACAATCTCACACTAATCGACCTAGTCCCAAACTAAGCAAAGCTTTTACTATGGGTACTAGACGATGATATACATACTTATATTGATAAATAAACACTTAAATACATAGTAAAACATCCATAACTCAGGAACAAATATGTGTGCTCATCACACAAATAAATGCCCTTACCGGGATTCGAACCCAGGACCTCTTGCTTCGTAGGCAGGGTCACTACCAATTAGGCTAAAGCGGTCGTCAAATTAAAATTTATAACACTAAGAAAACAAATGCCTATTTGAACAGTCCACAAATACTTTCAATAAGAGAGGCTTATTGACTACCACCAATGATAAGTGGAGAAGACACATTTAACATGACTATTGGTCTCAATACCTGTTACTGTAGCATTCTTCGTTAGTTGTCAACCTGTCCCTCTAAACGGTCATTGGTTCCACGAGCTATTGTTTTCTCTTTATTCCTGCTAATCTACACTATATGAGTCTTGTGTTTGTAGACATAACATTCGTTTTAAAGGAAACATATTTTGCAGCTTGTTTGGACTAGACTCTGGCAAATACAACTTGGACATGGACGCGTTGAGCTGCGTGAAGGACAAGCAGGGTTACTGCAAGCACAACCCGGCGCCCGCCAAGCCGAGCGCGGCGCCCGACCACCCGCCGCTCTGGCTCGCCGAGCGCGGGGACGCCGAGCCCGACTGCGCCCGCATCAACACCGTGCACAAGTCACTGTGGCCCAACGTTACCAACAAACTTCACAACATCAAACAAAAAACGCAGAAAAACTTGGTCAAGAAAATGAGACTAGCCCCCGACAGTGAAACCCTCATCGAGCTAAACCGCGAAGATCTCATCGCCCTCACTACTAACGACTGTGCCATAAATGTCCCACAAAACATGGTGTCTCTCTTAAAAAATGAAGTTGAACCAGAAGCGAAACGTGAAATCGCAAATCAAGAATCAGTATTTGATGAGATCAAGAAATCTAAAGGCCCGCACACACAATTCCACAGCACGCATTTTGATATTCGCTCGTCGCCTATAAAGCCGTCGTCTTCAACAGTGTTTACGACATTCCAGATAAATCCAGAAAAAATAGAGAAATTAAACGTACAGATTATACGACCTTTAGACTTAGATCCGAAATCTGATGAAGTTATAAAGGAAACGTCTACGACCTCGGATTGCTCAAAACTAGACAGTATATTTAGAGATGAATTAGGATTGTCGTGTAAAGATGTAATAAACAATGAACTTAATTTTGATAATAATAAGGATTGGGCTATTACGTCCACTAATGACGAGCAGTCTCAGGAGAGTTTTATGAAATCGAATGCATCTATAGAACCGTCTCTGATACACGTGAAGTATGATGCAATGAGTAGTCTACCTGACAATGCACTAGGCTTTAGTGACATGAATCAGAACGCAGATATGCCGGTGTTGACTGATGAACATGATACTCAGGACAATCGACTAAGTTTAAACCAGAGTCAATCAGTATTGAATTTTCTAGAAACGCTAGGTAATGAATGCCTGACATATCCTGAACCTGAGATAAGGAACACTGCAGTTGACTTTCAGTTAGACTTATTTTCATTTAATAATACTTAACACTAGGTTCTAAGTAAAGGTATATTTATAAGAACACATGACTGATAAATAAGTAATGTTTATTTACAATTAAATAATCTTAGTGGAATTTCTTAGAACATAAGTTTTGTTTCTGTTGTCATCTGTTTTACCTGTTATTAATATTACATTATAATTGTTTTTACTGAGATATTGATGGCCTGAGATCACAATATTACTTATTACGCAAGAAAATACATAAATAAAAGAAAATTTCTTTTGTCATAGGTATTGAGATGTGCTCTGACCAATCAAATTATGTGAATATGCACCAAGTCAACAGTAATCAGTCATATATATGGCAACTGAAAAAGCAATCCGCGAAGATCCCACCAATTCAAGGTCAAGTTGCCAGATCTTGTAAAATATTAGTGTGTATGGTTGCCAGACGTGCCAGAATCTTAAGCTGCGTACAAATTTGAGCGGCTCAGCCTGAGGCATGCTCGCCCCGCGCGGCGCGCTGCTCGTGAGCCAAATTGTTGCACATAAACATGCGCGGGTGAGGCAGCGTGCTCGCGGCGAGCCGACATTGTGCGTCGTTCAAAATGGCGTCGGACACGATGACAGCCGCGGCTGCGTTTATCATATTTCACCGAATTATATTAATAAATTTACGAACAAACTCGATTACACAAGCACGGCTCATCCACTTGCTCAAATTCATACGCGCGTCGCCCACAAACAAGTCAGAACGTGTCGCTCTGCCCGCGGAAAGCTCAGATACACGTCCAAATTACGCGAGGCACGCACACTGAGGCGCTTTTGAGCACGGTCAAAAGACCGCCTCTGGCCGGCTAGCCGCGCGCCGCTCGCGGGATGCTCGCACACAGCGCGTGAGCGCGTACGAATTCGAACGAAATAGGTGAGCCGTGCGTGCCTCAACCCGAGGCTGCTCTAATTCGTACGCAGCTTTAGACAATCCATCCGCATCACTCATTTATATGCCTGTGGTTCTGTCAGAGGCAGTACGTCTGACTTGCATCTAACGTCCCTACAGGCAACCTGACCTCGATTTCAGACAACCATTCTAAATAAGTTGAAATGAAAGAATAAACTAGTTCAAGCCTGTAACACAGGCCTCTCGTTCTTGCTCTCCAGGTTGTGGTTGGTGAGGGCGTAGCCGGTGCCGCCGCGCTGCAGGGGGATGATGTCTTTTTCCTTCAACTTGTCCCCAGTGAGCGGGTGTAGCCAATCCTTCTTTATAAGATTCTCAACACACTCCATGGTCACAACATGGCCTGTTGTTCTGCAAAATAATTTATTTATCCTTTTAAAGAATTGGTAAGATAGAATAGAACAGTTGAAACAGTGTCGCATTGCTAGTAGATTCTGTGTGGAAAGGGAACATGCAGAAAAGTGATCCCACATTATTATTTTTTTACATGGCAATCTAACTACTAAATGTAGTTAGAGCACAGAATTAAATATAATAGTACTTGCACCAACTCACGATTACAGACCGATCAACGTTAAATATGGCGCCGGCAGCTGTCAGTACATAGAAACTTGTCAAACTTTCCATACATTCAGATTTTAACCACTCGGAGGTGTGAGTGAGCAGAGTTTACCCGAAGTACCAAGAGGGACAGCCAGGGTTAAGCACCTTTAAGTTATTAGTTAATACAAATGTATGTCTATTTTATAGGAACAAACTGAGCTTGAATTGTGATACAAATTAAAAGATTTAGAAATAATTCAATTTTTAGTTTTCTGTAGACAAATACACTTGCACTTGCTGTGATATATCTTCACCCTACATAGGATACAAATAGATTAGGTTGTATTTTACCCCAACCTAAATGGCTAAACTAAAATGATTGATAAAATCATATCTTTGGTAGCTCATATCAAAATTATTATATTGCTATATTAAAATTTACCTGATCACTGCACAAGGAATAGCATTGCTCAGGATGTCGTGTGTCACAGGGCACATGTATCTATTCTCTTTTGCAATCAATGATTTCTTATCATCTGGGTCTGAAATTAGTGTCCATTTAACTTCAATGAGATCCTTCATTTTCAATGGTTTTCCACTGATTGGGCAGCACACAGTGGGCTTTGGTTTCTCGACTTTGGAAACCTTAGCATCGGGCAACATTGCTGGCACCCAGAAACTTGGCAGATGTTTCTCTTTACCATTGGCAAGATTTGATATAGATTTTGATGTTGAGGCCCCTGGTTCAGAGGTCTTAGATGTAGCACTAGTTATGTTCTTTTCTCTATTCATGAATTTGATTAAATTTGCCTCTTTTTCGGCAGCTGCGAGCTCGTTTTTTTCATTCTCTTCCCTCCTCAACTGTTTCTCATATTGTTTCAATTTACGCGTGTATTCGGTCTTCTTTGAAATAACATACTCCAAGATAGCTTCTTTATCGAAAAGATAACCTTCTTTGGTAACAACTGGGTTTCTGCAGGGCTGCAAAGTAAGGCTGCAGTCGTCGAAGTTCTTAACAGAGTCTTTGCCTACACGCTCACTTTGCGTGCCATAACCTGATGCAGCTGCGTCTTTCTTTTTCTCATGGTAGGTATATACTGCTCCAGCAGTACAGTTTCTAGCGTGTCGAGTCATTGTTTAGCAATGAAACTAGTGAAAGAAATAAATTTATTGCCGTATAGCCGTGCAGAACTTAAACAAACAAACAAACATGACATGTCATAAGCGAATAGATAAGCACGTTCTTTTATTTTATTTTAAGCACAAGTTAAGTTAAACCAAAGAGTAAAGTAAGTATATATATAGGTACACTTATTTATGAGCACAAGTAGCACGGGAGCCAATAATGCACGGCCCAATAATGTACAGCCTGATAATCCGCGTCCACTTTTTATGGACTCGGATTATTGGGTCGTGCATTATCAGCCCGGAGAAAAGTGGCAATTATTGCCCCGGACCAAGTTTGCTCAGGATGATAATGCACGGCCCAATAATGTACAGCCTGATAATCCATGTACAGTATAGACGCGGATTATTGGGCTGTACATTATTTTGGCCGTGCATTATCATGGCTGTACATTAACCGGCACTAGCACCATATTCTCTGCACGGCTAGACGTGCAGTACGCCTAGCACAACTTGCTGACAAGTCACTTCGCACGCGACTGAGCGTCTCCTGTCGCACTCGCACCGTGCAAATTAGATAGAGGAGGGTAGATCTTTCTCGACTCGTGTCGCGGCGCGGCGTCAGTTGTGCTAGCCCCCCAGCGCGGCGGACGACACTAGCGGTACAAAGTTAAGCGTTCTATACACCTAGAATTTTGTTACAACGACTGCCTTCAAACTAAATGAATTGAATGTTTTCTGTCTCTTTCCGTCTTATAGCTGCGTCTCTAGGTGGTTGTTCACTATTGAAACCATTGATTTGCCAAATATGTTGATGTTGGTACGTTTTTGGTTGAAGTAAACAACACGCGCAATAATAAAACGCACGTAAACGTCACATAAAACGTCAACGTGACTGTAGCGATTTCGATATTTACGCGATCTACGCGATTTCTCTTTTGTTTAGTTATTTTCGTGAAGTGTTATCACCCGGACGTGTTATAATATAAGCAAGATTATTAATTAAGTTTCTGTAAAGTACTTAAGAGCATTAACGATATCTAATCTCGGTGATTATTATTCGTGTTGTTCAATTGTTTTGATCAGTTCAGTGTATTTTGTGCATCGCAGTGCAGTGTACGTTCGTATCGTGATTTTAATATTTTCTTATTCGTTATTTGTGGCTGTTATACAGTAAATAATGAATTTATCGTTCGCTGGGTGCGGTTTTCTTGGCATATATCATGTCGGTGTAGCAGTATGTTTTAAGAAATATGCGCCCCACTTGCTTTTGGGTAAAATATCTGGCGCCTCCTTTGGTGCCTTGTCAGCTTGCTGTCTACTTTGTGATGTGCCTATTGGTAAGATTTTCCGTTGGTATACCTAGTCGGTCCCAAAGTTCTGTCACAAATGAAAATAATGATAAAAACAAAAGTAGCAATCAATTTTTAATAAATTATATACCGATTTAAAGTACATTTAATAAAGAATTAAAATTACTCAAAATTATTCAAAATTACCTCCTTAGTTTTTAATACAGGCCCTTAATCGGTGCGGCCAGTCGTCTATCGCAGCACGCACCATTTTCATATCTATCTCAGTGACTGCTTTTCTTAAAGATGACTTTAGGCTCTCCAAATTTTTATGTGGTTTAGCACAGACCTTCCCCTCTAAGACCTGCTAAATTTTATAGTCCAAAGGATTAAGGTCCGGACTAGAGGAAGGCCAATCTTCGTGTCTTATAAAGTCGATTTTTTGACGGTCAAACCAGGCTTGAGTGGTCTTGGCTTTGTGTGCTGGCGCAGAATCCTGCTGGAACACAAAATTATGTCCCGAAAATAGCGTGTTGGGCAGATCTTTGACAACCTTATCCAAAACTGTCTCTTGGTATACTTTCGCACTGATTTTGACACCTTTTTCGCAAAAATGAACCTCAGTTGGCCCGTAATAAGATACACCCAACCAGACCATCACTGATGATGGATGATGCCCATGTTGCACCCGCGGAACTCTTTTTCCTGCTTCTTCAGAGCTCCTAGCGTACACTCTATCATTCTGTTTATTGTACTTCTCTTCAATATCGAAAATCTTTTCGTCTGTAAAGAGGATATCACGGTGTCGATTTTTCGCGTACCGCTTTAACAACTTCCGGGATCTTTTAAGCCTTATTGTTTTTAGACGGGCATTAAGTAAGTGCCCACGCTTTTTTTTGTATGCTCGTAGACTAAGATCTTCGTTTAAAACCTTTTTGACGGTTTTTCTACTGACACCCATCTGCAAAGCCATCAATTTCTGTTTTCGGACAGGATTTCTTGCTATGCGCGCCTTGATCGCTTTGATCACTGCTGGTGTTCGTACGGAGCGAGGCCGGCCAATTATTTTCTTGTCCTCAACACTGGAGACTTCATTGTACCTATCAATAGTACGGTACACAAACCTAAGCGTTATTTTTCAATTTTTGAGCAACTTGAAAATCGTACTTGGCGAGTGCCCACAGCGGTGCAATGCTAAAACAGCTATTCGGTTTTCTTTCAATGTCCACTCCATCCGAATGACTGTTTTTTGTTTTAAAATAATTGTCAAACATTCAAAAATGGAATGCAATAAAATTTTCTTAAAATCATCTTCTAAATTTAAAAATAATATGCCAGTGACAGAACTTTGGGACCGACTACGTATATACACCCATAATTTTAATTGAGAAGTTGACAAAATGATGTGGTGATTTAGTTGCCAAGTAGAATATAATATTCAGTAGTATTCTTGTCCTTGCTTTTTCTTAACCCGATTTTGATTTACTGTAGTACAGTTCATTAGTAGACTCACTGTATAATTTATGCTGGTGTTGCAGCATGTGAATACTACAAACTATAAAAATACTATTAATTGATCTGTAGAGCACTTTTAATTGATCATTGCAATTACATAATTTCAGTGTCTTCTGATAACTTTGTGGCACCTTTTATTAAAGATTAAAAAAATAACATAAAATAAACATTTGTATGTGATTAAAATATTGCACATATAATCACGGATTGAACAGTACCCTACAACACGTTGTTGTTGAGTAGCATGGAGGTGGACTCAATTTAATTATACTAATAAATTTCCCGGAATATTGAAAAGGAGAATAACATAAACACATACATATTAAAGTATTTAAATAAACTATTTTAGTTGTTCCTATTTAAAAAATGTTATTTCATTAATGTGTGTTTCATTTAACTAACAGTATTAGTTAACATCAAATTAAAATTGTATTGTTACTTTTATTAAAAATAAGGGTACAAACATAAGTATCTTTGTGAAATCAGTAAATTAAAACAAATGTACATAGCCATACAAAAGTGAACACGTAATCATTACAATGTTCTAATTTTATCATTGTAGACAATTCATATATAAACATTTATGGATTATCAAATTAACCCATCAAGCACCCTAGTATCACATGTGTGAATTATGTAGTTCTAATCTTAATTGTATGTTTGATGGGTGAATAATGTTTCAAGTACACTAATTTAAACTATATGAAGTTATGATCATTAATTACTTTATCATTAGCATTTAACATCCAAAGATAAATCACTCAATTCACTTATTGCTGTATGTACACAACCAACTACATTTAAATTAAATTAACAACATCACATCCATACATGGTGGGAATAAGTTGACAAGTCAAGATGAAACTAGAAGAAATTTTAACTTAAATTTAATAAAATAAAGTTAAAATTTCTTCTATTTTATATCTCGAGTTGTCAACTTATTCCCACTGTGTGTGGACATAATGTAGCATAAGAATAGTTTTTACTGAATCACTGATTCTTCTATACATCATTAATTCGCTCTGTGAAATTTTATACCAGTTAATAAATAGAACAAACAAACAATAAAAACCCATGCTAATATAAATGCAAAAGTAATTTCTGTCTGTTTGTCATTGTTTCACTTATTAACCAGTTAATTCATTTTGATAAAATTTTAAGTTCATCCTCAGGGAGCACATAGGATGCTTTACATCCCTGAATATTAAAGTCCATGCAAAATCGTCCATGCAAAGTCCATGCAAAAAGCATAAAACAAAATTATGTAACCTATAGGAAGAGTGGCGCCATCCAACACAGGTATTTTTTTTGCCTACCGGGTGGCTCCATTGCCTTAGATTATAGACAAAATGTATCTTACAAAATAAAGAATTTTGATTTTTTTGAATTTGAATTTGAAAATCACCAATGGGTAATGTGCCCCAATAGTGATTAAAATTAATTAGTATTTTATCGAAAATGTAAATATTTATTTTCTCATGGTTTGTTACGTAACTCCTTTCAGGCGTAAACACTTCATTATCAAAAAATAATTATTTTGCCAAGAAGTTGATTGGTGTTTACTTGCGCATTGAATAATTATGTTTGTTTACAATAAAACAGATAGTAATGATCCATGATTATCTATGTAGTGCAAGAGTTTTCCTAGACAGCTCTAATGTTTAGTTTATGCACTTGACATTTCTGAAAAACCTTGGAAAGACCAGTGTTATCGTGATCCTGCTGCCATATTATACTGAGCGGTATGGGTAGTGAAAACTACGGTTTTCCCTGTTTTGGCATATTTTTTTAGTAAGAATTCTTTTTGGCATAATCTATGTAGCCATAATCGACTTTGCGCATAAACTGTTTTGGCAGAATCGAGATTCGCATAGTTCGATAACGCCGATTTTCAATAGTCCGAATATTATTTGTTCATAATTTTGATGCTCCGAATCATGTCCACGCATAAAATATATGAGCATGATTTTTTTTGGTCGAACACTATTCTCGCAGAAATATATAATAGCATAACATTATTTAACACCTAACCTAACAGCCAGCGTGTCGACTTCGCCCCCCGAGCCTTTTAGTGAGGAGCTTCGCCCCCCCGAGTCCCTTTGTGGGTGCGGTGGGGGGGGGGGGGGGGGGGGGGGGGGTTTCGCTCCCCATCTCCCCTTTTTCTAGCTGTCCTAACCTAATCCGCTATATTCCACCCCGCGCCATATCGCATTCCGTTTTAAGTATGCTTAGTAAGTATCGGCCAATCGATAATATGTTAAACAAAATTATGCGTAAATATAATCGGCCATAAAAATATTATCCAAATTTAAATTTGGACTAACACATTTTCGAAATTTTAGAAATTCTATTAAGTAAGGTTTCCGCCACATTAACATTCGGCGAAAGCCGAATATGCCAAGTCTGTTATGCGAAAAACGTTTCGGACAATCAAAGTTATGCCAAATAGAGGAAACCCGTTCGAAAATTGTGCGGGTGCGGGGGGACTACCGGGAAACGAAAAAGAAGATCACACAAATGAATGGCCTTACCGGGATTCGAACCCAGGACCTCTTGCTTCGTAGGCAGGGTCACTACCTAGGTTCTAGTTAGGCTAAGGCACTGGGCCCACCGCCGGCTAGTAAGCTAGAAAAGTTGGGCGAGTAGCATTACATTACGGATCTGTAAAGGTCGATTGATCACACTGTGCCTGGTCAGCACGCAATGAACCGTTACTCGCCCAACTTTTCTTGCTTACTAGCCGGCGGTAGGACCAGTGCCTAAAGCGGTCATCAGTAAATTAAAAGTTTTAGTAGAATAATTATCGAATGAGTAAAAATAGCACGATGACGATGATGAAAAAGAGCAATCACATTTAATAATTGTTGTTCCTGATTACGTTTAGAACGGCTACAATGCCAATGCTGTGAGACAAATATGCCACGCTCATCACACAAATATTTGCCCTTACGGAGATTCGAACCGAGGACCTTCAGCTTCGTATCCCTACTAGGCTTACGGGTCGTCTATATTATGCTAACTGTTCTCACTTCTGCGCCTCCAAACAAATAATATCGTATGTCCATTTCGAAGGTGCGTTCTACATACTAGACAAAGTTTTTTCCCTAAAATCGGATGGGTAGGCAGTCCCGGGGCTCCCTGCATACAAAGGCACAAAGTTTACCTCTATTAGTATAGACAACTCTTTGACAAACATTATTTGTGCGAGTCTTTTAGAAACCGCCATCGAAAGAAATCACGAAAAAAAGTTTATAAAGCGATTTTTTCCAGGTGAAATAACCAGTGATGTCCTCCGGGTGGTCGGGGAGGCGCGATCGGGGTCCCTCGGGCCTTTCAGCCCCTCCTTCAACATCCAGAGCGTGCTGCTGGAAGGCATGGACAAGTATTTGCCCCCCGATGTACACAAGATGGTCAGCGGCAGGCTCCACATATCGCTCACGAGGGTTTACGATGGGAAGAACGTCATAGTGTCAGAGTTTCCGACGAGGGAGGATTTAATGCAGGTAACAGTCTTTCTTTCCCTCTAAAACAAGAGAGGACGATGATGCTGATGACAGGTCTTTCGGTCCGACAGCAGGCACCGGCAGAGAGGGAAGAAGGTTCTAGACTGAAAACACTATCGTTAAGGTCTCGTACAGTACCTATAAATACTTACAGTTTGATGAATGATTCGTCCAACTGTAAGTATAGATATAGATACTCTACTCTGACTGCTATTCTCACTTGGAACAGCAGTTACAACAGCCGCGTCTACTGCGTCATGTCTTCGTGGTTTTCAATCATCTAACATAAATGGGGTGTGGCCTGAATGTAAAAACACTCATACATGTTGGCCGCTACAGTTTGTTTGCGGAGGGAGAGCGGTGTTCATTTCTGCACAGCGAAAATATTTTGTTTAATTCATATCAGTCTTCAAATTTCAATTCTTGGCTAATAAGGCTGCTAAATACCTCTCAGAATATTTAATTTTAGGTTTAGTAAAAATGCCTCGAAAACCAGGACATTTTTACAACCTTGCTGCAAGTAGCCTGTCACGAAACCTGTTTTTTTCACGTTTGTAGAACCAACCACTGCAAACACAGGTAACCAGCATTTTAATCACTAAGCAACGTATAAACAGGCCATTCGATGAAGGGTTTATTTCATCAAGAAAAAGTGAATTTTACGTGAAGTATTTTTCCTCTCTGTAGAGATATAAGAAGCGTGGGGCATATAATTATATATCAGCTTTCAGAGTCGCCACTTTCTCTCGAAAACCTGTCTCAGCACTAGCATTATACGCAATCAAGCTATCTGATTATAGACATGCAGTCACAGTTTGAAAGTCTTGACCCTTTTACCACGTTAAAGACGGTAATGGTATAGAATAAACCACAACCAGACAATTACACTTACCAACTAGGAATGTTTGATGTCAGTCGTACCTGTGCTACAGTCAGCACCAAATAAATATGCTTGCACGTTTACTCTTTAATTACACAACTCTACGTAATTATTCTACACAAGTTCTGTGCCTTATAGCGGCTGTCTTGGGAGGGATTTAAATTAGCAGACTTTATTACACAGACGCCGTGCAGGCCCGAATCTATGACGCTTCGCTCAATTTTGGTTTTATATTATGATAGTACCTAAACCTAACCCTGAAGACTTGAAATCTGAAATGATTAAATCGTGCTGTTAATTACACGGTTGGTTATTTGTTTCCTTAAACGGCAACATTAGTCTCGCACTGATAGGTTGACCCAAACTTGAAACTATATCCGAATGCAGCTACGGAACACGATAAATTGTTCGTTAAATACATTCTTACGCGTTGACCTGATAAAAACGTGTACATATACAGTCAGGCTGTTGCGACTGTTTTCCCTTTAACCATTCGGGTATTTGATTTGGCCGCAAGGCCGCATTTAGGCCATTTTAGGCCCAAGCGCAGTGTTGCGCGACATGCCGCGCGTGTTGTCATGTCAGGCGACTATGGCGTTTCCGTACCGCCTCCGCCGCCGGCCATAGCCTTAGCCGCCCTTATGTTGCCATATTTTGTTTCCTTTCCATAAAGCCTGAGAGCGCGCGCGCTCTGGTCCGGTGGGGTGTTGTGCAAGTTTCGCATCTTACCTCGTTCATCTAAGCGCGGACTTGCGCAGAGAGTTTTGGTGGTTTTAGGCAGAGTTTGTGAGCTGTGCGCTTTACCTCTATTTCTAACCTCTCATACACACCGGGCGGTACAATGCGCTTTAAAGCTAATATTTATTGGTTTTCATTTCTCATGCTCTAAAAGTTCGTCTTTATGCGTAGGCGACATAAAGTCGCTTTTTATGCTCTATAGTGCCTTAAAGTAAAATCTTCGTCGAAGACCAAGGCAATCGGTCCAACAGCCACACGAGTAACTTTAACTTCATAGAATAAACTCTTGTTATTTTTATTTTATTATGTTTCATTAGTACCTATTCTAAAACCAAGGCAAGGATACCAACAGCCAAAGTACACAATAAAACTTCATTAAATAAACTTATAGTTTTAATTTCGCCTTATTTATAATTTTTTAAATTTTCTTTTTGTATTAGTAAATCAATATATTTAAACCATAACAATAAGTTATCATAGAGTTTAAAGTCCAGTGCCACCTCTCTTCCCCCCAGCTTTCTGACCGGTGTTGCCCTTAGGCCATTTTTTAATGTCGCTATTAATAGGGGCCCATCTAGCAGTTGGCGAGTCACTGTCTGCCAGAGATAAAAAGTGAGACAGTTTTATTAGGCAGGCGTCCGATGTTTCACCCAATAGCCCAGCCACTAGTCCATCATTTTCACCCAATAACCCGTTTCATTTAGATTCCATCAACCATCAATAGGCCCTATACTCCTCAGCGGGTGCTGTCCCTGTGTGCGTCCCATGACACGGGCAGGGACAGCATCCGCTCGGTGTACTCCTTGCATTTTATTAAATTGTCAAAAGGGCCTCTACGTGTTGGCTCAGTTGGTACTTTGTAGGTACCTAGTTCCACGCACGCCTCCCAAAGGTCCGGGACGTCATTGTCCCGTGAGCGGGAAAGTTATCATAGATATAAAATCAAAATATTTTTATAACTGAGCAGTATGTAACGACCTACGTCAAGTGTCACGACCTACTGAAAAAAAGATTTTTATTTCATTTTTTCGCAATTAAAGTGAAAATTAGAGTGTAAATAAATACAATTCGTCCATAAAATGGTGCGTTTTATACACTCGTTGTACAATCTGCTATTGTGAATGGGTTTCCTGAACATGGCTCTAACGAGTTCGATGAGATTTAGAAACTTGCCGTATTTCGTATACATTTAATTTGTTCCGATATTGGAGCCAACACACATATGGTGTCAAGCAATGTAGGCTCTAATAGGTAGCATCCCTTTCGCTATTCCTAACGCGCGTTGCCAGACCGCTAGTATGAATGAGTGACTGACCATCGAGCGTGTTGCAGGCGATACTAGCGTCGTGTTTCGTGCCAGTGTTCAGCGGGATGCTGCCGCCACGGTTCCACGGCATCCGCTACATGGATGGCGGGTTCAGCGACAACCTGCCAGTCCTCGATGAGAACACGATCACCGTCAGCCCCTTCTGCGGCGAGAGCGACATCTGCCCGAGGGACCTGAGCTCGCAACTCTTCCATGTGAGTGTTTCATTATTAGGTATTTATTTACTAATCAAAATACAAGACAATTTGGGTTGCACCGAACCTTCTGTATTCGCAAGCAGTGTTCGTTAAAATCTGAATGTATGGAGAGTTTGACGAGTTTCTATGGAACAACTGCCGTCGCCATATTTAACGTAGGTCGCTCTTGTAATTGTAAGTTGGTGCAACCCACCCTTAAGCTAATACAATTTCCTGTAAAACTGTATTAACAGTTTGCCTGCTGGTACTATCGACAACACAGCTAACTGACCATCGGTGCACCATAAGTGCATTGTAATAAGGTTCTATATAAACACAGGATGGTCAGTTAACAGTTTGCCTGCTGGTACGAGTCTATTAAAATTAACTTAACATTACAATATCGTAACTCCGACTTACATAACTAAAGTGACACTTGTTTGTTAGGTACTTTTTGAGCGCTTTTTAGGGTTTCGTAGTTAACAAGGAACCCTTCTAGTTTCGCCATGTGCGTCTGTCCGTCCGTCTTCGGCTTATTCGGCTTAGCTCAGTAACCATTACTACTAGAAAACTGTGATTCGGCATGGGTATACATATAAATCAATCACGCCGACAAAACAGTACACTACAATATTGATTTTTTTTTAGGGTACCTTCCCTACATCTAAAGCGGGGATGTCATTTTTTTCTCGTTAAACCCATGGTGTGGGGTATCGTTGGATAGCTCGTATAAAAATATGATAGGTTTACTAAAACCATTTTTCATTCTTCATCAGTGATTAGTTTGCGAGATATTGGGCTTTAAAGTTTCAACTTATCCTTATTTGGCTCGTGTCGTTTGAACGAACTACTTATTGCAAATAAAGCTATGAATTTGCTTCCAATGTTTAAATGAAACAAATGCTAATAATTCGTATACTTCCAGTTTTTGTGTGTAAGAACCGCGCCAATTAATCCTATAATCGTATCGTCCACCCCTTTCTAGAGGACATCGGTTTTACCGTTTCGTAGGCAAAAGTGTGTGAAATATTTCATATTCGAATACATGTGGGACTAAATAATATTATGACATCATCTTATGTGAAATAATCAGACAATAGCTACTTACTTATTTACTGCCGAAGAGAGATACCTAGTAATTTCATTGATGTGATTGTCTTAGGTAGACTCGGTTGTTTTCTTGACTGACTCGTTTTAACATAAGCTCATACGGAATTGGTTTATATCACTTTTCGTGCAATATGTAATTAAACATTGATCATAATACCAGTTTACCATATTTTACCAGTGCCCGTTATTGACAAACAATGCTTGAAAGTGTTATCAATTTGCACGTTTTCCGGAATTCAATAAAAGCAATTGGATAATTGATTAATGTTATCTTAAATTGCGACGTACAGAATATTTTAAGTCGGATGTTTATTCGATTACTAAAATTTTCCAATCAATTTTGCCTTTGATGTGGACTAACTTATTCCACGATTTTTTTTGTTTAAATTAGTTTTGGTTGCACTAAATCATCTGATTTCCTACTTTTTCTACCAGGTCAGCATAGCCAACACAAGCATAGAGCTATCGAAACAGAACATCAACAGATTCGCCCGAATCCTCTTCCCTCCAAAGCCAGAAGTTCTCAGCAACATGTGCAAACAAGGCTTCGATGACGCCCTTCGGTTTTTACAAAGAAACAACCTCATATCCTGCACGAGGTGCCTGGCTGTTCAGTCTACCTTCCAGCTTCAGGAGATCTTAGATGACACAGTCCACGATTATGATCCGGAATGTGAAGAGTGCAAGACACATAGACAGGTTAGTTAGGATTCTGGGTTTCCAGTGTAAAACGATGTCTCTCTATGTGTGGTCCATATTCTGGAACCCTGTGCTTACATTAAGACAGATTGTTAGTAAGTTTTTGTGTGTAGGTAATGTTGGGTTTCCAGTGTAAAACGATGTCTCCCTATGTGTGGTCCATATTCTGGAACCCTGTGCTTACATTAAGACAGATTGTTAGTAAGTTTTTGTGTGTAGGTAATGTTGGGTTTCCAGTGTAAAACGATGTCTCCCTATGTGTGGTCCATATTCTGGAACCCTGTGCTTACATTAAGACAGATTGTTAATAAGTTTTTGTGTGTAGGTAATGTTCATGTTGAAGTTTCTACACTATTTTCAGGAAAGCTTGGTGTGTATGATAACTGTCACAATTTATGACAACAAAAGTAAAACACAGCAACTATAGCAGTCGATAGTGTAACTACGGTTCAACTTTTAATCGTCACTACTGGCGATGTGTTTCGGGTTTGTCAGTAGCTCTTCCCTTATGTCGCGGCGCTGCACATATATTGGCCGTAAATTCTAAGTAATATGTTGGTTTCAGGATGCCCTAGTAGACGACCTACCCGATACGGTGATGTCGATATTCCAGACCGCAATAGATTCCGCAAACCACGGCATCGTGAACTGGGTGATGCGACAGCGCGCCGTGCGGTACCTTAGCATCATGACGCTGCCGTACCGCGTGCCCATCGACATCATGTATGCCACACTCACAAAGTAAGTTCACCACCTCGTCTCTTCCAAAAACTGTTTAAAGGTGCTGATAAACGTCGTTGCCGTCCGGCAGACACGAAGGGCGCCTTTGACTCGTGCTAAAAATCGATACGCGACGGATCTGCTGACAGACGGCAAGGCATGCATGTTGGCGTGGCTCTGCATTTCAACGCGTTTATCTGAACCGTAATGGTCTCTGCCTACGATGGGATAATTCAGTTAATTGCAATAATGGGATAAATAGCTAGTGCTAATTTGACGGACCGCATTATAATCTGCGCAACGTGTACAGTGACTCTAAGTACTAGTACATACGAGATGGATACTTAATTTATCGGCGTAAGATATGATCATACGGCCTCTGGTCCTAGGCCTTCATCATGTTGGTTTTCTTATGATGTTATGATAGATATATATAGTTAACTCGTAACAGTTACGGCCGTATTCATAAACGTCCTACAAGCCTGTTTTAACTAAAATGGCGTTAAAAATCTTGTGTTCGTAAGAAAGGGACAAAGCACATTTAGCAGAGGCATTTTAAGTTTTATGAATGAGGTGGTTAGAGTCTGAAGAGGTAGTCAGAGGCGCTAGATAAATGACTGTAGCAACACAATAGCACTGAATTACGATATTATTAAATGTTTAGAGGTTTTGTAGGTTGTACAGCATTCTAAACAGGGAAATGGTCCATCACTTTTGGACCTTAACGGCGTTGAACAATCAGATCCCTTTCATTCCTCGACTATACCTCAAACATTTTTTTCTGTAATGCGGGAAACATAGGATACGCTCATATACACTAAGATAGAGGTGTGCCTAAACATTAATACAGCCCGCCGTGTCAATGTCACACGATACCCGATTAGGTTCCTTCATTGTGTACATTGGCACATATAACGGCCGTTCACATCACATTAGTAATCTGCGTAGAAATTAAAAATAGTAAGTCAAACTCTCGTGTTGCCTGATAACCTTTATCACTTGCAACTATCACTCACTTGTCAAACTATTTTGAATCGTAAACTTGATGCATTAAGATTGATATCAGATATTGAGCTCCAGTACTTTTATTATGCATTAATAAATGCATACAAATTGTATGCATTTCAATTTGTAAACATCTTGTTCCGATATCTGGTGCTTAGTTGACATAGTCGTCGCCATATTTGTTTGTTTATATTTGCCTGATCAGATGAATCGACAATAACAATGATGTTATGAATTTGTGTATTTAGACATCATGTTGGCACATTGATTACAGTTACTCAGTACCTATTTATATGGCTTACGAACAACCATAGTAGAAAGAGTGCAAAGTACGTTATCTTCTACATACGCACCGCGCGCGGCTTGTATGTGTGCGCCATAGTATCTAGATGCGTCGCCGCACGCACAGTCAAACAAAATCTCGACTGGCGCACTGAGAAACGGGTCCAGATTTTGTTTGAGTGTGCGTGCGGCGACGTACAAGCCGCGCGCCGTACCTTTGTATGAAGATAACCTACTTTACACTCTTTCTACTATGGAACAACGTTGGACGCATATTCACTTTTATGGAAAGCATACCACGAACATTCGAAATACACTCCCTCGAATAATCTAGTTTAATACATTCGATTTGGAAATTAAAACTCTGCGTACACTGTTATTAACGAGAGCATGGAATTGCATATGTAGTAGTATTGTATGTTTACAGGCATTCTATACTTGAATTTTCTATTTTCTCGTACTATCAGCATAAAAAGAAATTTGTTATATATTGATGAAGTAAATACCAAAATAATGTCAGTGTCAAGTTGTGAATATTATTTACGTTGTGCATATATTTTTACGTCTGATTTTATTGTATTCTCACAATGGTATGTAATTTTATGAAATTAAGAGTACATTATTCTCCTTTTGTTGCAAACGGTACAACCACTACAAATGCAATTCCATGTTCTCGATAATTCATCTACTGTCTGTTACCTGTGCCACAATGATCACTTGCTGGTCGAAGCGGCATATAAAGGCCCACAAAACAACAATAATAATAATACCTGTGTTTAAATATTCGTTGATGATCGAATATTACATTAATACTTACACTTTAAAACAATCTTCTAAGATAATAATACAGTTTGTAAAGTAATAAATAATTATCTCTCCTGCTAACTTAGGGTAGTATTCCACTTCTCCAAGATCTTTGTCCAATGTGCATTGCATTGCATCTCATCTCACTGACACGAGACAAAGATCTTGGACATGTGGAATACCACCCTTAGTCAACAGGAGAGATAATTAATTATTACTTTCCAAACTGTATTAGTTACCACGTCCACTTTCGGGAAAGTAGTGAAAGTTATCATATTGGCAATCAAATCGATCGGCAATATAAACACCATATCTATTATAAATTAAATGAGTTTTGAATCTCAATTTTGTTTTATAATAATTTCATATCGATGTCAGTACCCATTGCACTAATTATGATATAAATATATGATAAAAATACGGCACATCTTTTCGTCCAATATTCCGCAGTGTCTCAAGACGAGAGTCTTTGACCAGTGTGTGTTGCTAGTGATGACGTATGGCACCGAATCGTGGTCGCTTACTATTGGCCTCATAAGAAGGCTTAGTCACCCGAAGGGCAATGGAGACTGGAGAGGCTATGTTAGGAGTTTCTTTGCGCGATGATCGCATCAGAAATAAGCAGAACCAAGGTAACCGATATAGCCCTCCGAATCGCTAAACTTAAGTGGCAGTGGGCGGGGCACATTGCACGTAGAACCGATGGCCGTTTGGGCGGAAAGGTTCTTGAGTGGCGACCACGTACCGCAAGGCGCAGCGTGTGTAGGCCCCCCCAAGGTGGACTAATGACCTGGTAAAGCTCGCGGGAGTCCGCTGGATGCGGGTGGCGCAGGACCGGTCATAGTGACGCTCTTTGGGGGAGGCCTATGTCCAGCAGTGGACGTCTTTCGGCTGATATGATGATGATATTGATAAGATGAAGATCTTCTCTATTAATTGTTGCATGGATATTAAAAACATGAGACATTTCTGGATGTTTTCTGGTTATATGTAAGAGATTGCAAAAGCCCGCTTTACTAAAACTCTTTTACTTATATATATATATTATTACGTCGTTGAAATTTTAGCTGTAGAAAATTAAAGCTCACAAAATCCAAGCTTAATACGACAATGATGAAATTAATGGAATTTTGTTAATATGTAGTCCTAGTATGTGGAGAGGAAAGAGATTCGGTGACTAAAACTATGATATACGCCATTTTCCTGTGATCGTAGATACAGGGTTTTATGGTAATAATTGATCCTTACGTCCAGTACCATTATTTTCGCAAAAAAACGAACTCTGAATTTTAGACATACTTGACCGGGTTCGATTCCCGGCCGTGTATGAGGCTTTTACGAAAATCTTTGAATGCAGTTTTTAATTTTTCTAGAATCGCTCTCGTGACTCCTAAGAGCAAATTGCCTTGTCTCTTGTAATTTTGAATTTTCCCTCACTGCCCCGTTTGAATAATACACTCGGTATATTAAACATTGCAGAAAAAAAACTCCCGCGTTGGCCCACTAGCGTTCGTCCTCAAGCGGTTTATTTAAAGTTATGTGCCATTTTAAAAAAAAACTCCCGCGTTGGCCACTAGCGTTCGTCCTCAAGCGGTTTATTTAAAGTTATGTGCCATTTTTAAAAAAAACTCCCGCGTTGGCCCACTAGCGTTCGTCCTCAAGCGGTTTATTTAAAGTTATGTGCCATTTTTTAAAAAAACTCCCGCGTTGGCCCACTAGCGTTCGTTCTCAAGCGGTTTATTTAAAGTTATGTGCCATTTAAAAAAAAAACTCCCGCGTTGGCCCACTAGCGTTCGTCCTCAAGCGGTTTATTTAAAGTTATGTGCCATTTTAAAAAAAAACTCCCGCGTTGGCCCACTAGCGTTCGTCCTCAAGCGGTTTATTTAAAGTTATGTGCCATTTTTAATAGATGACTATAGCCTAGATTGAACTAGTATCAAGGCTATAGTCCTAGGACTATAAGGAGCTAGCTCAATAATAATTATATCCGGTATTTACCTACTTCTGCCATACTTGAGGCTGATAGATACTTGGATTACGTATACTTAGTATTTACCTACCTTTCGCCATCTCTAGTTAAGTACGTAATCATTGTAATAATGTACAACATTGTTATCTGTAATTATGAGTTTCATAAGTCATAAGCGCAAGCAATGCGTAAATGAATAATCGAATTTGTGCTCGTTTCGTCAGTCAAGTTGTCAGTTTGGAAAATGGGCCACGGTCTTATTATTACGAAAGTCTAAATCTACACAAAACCTTGCTCATACGACTCCGTAGTTAATTTATATATTACACAATAAACAGGACGTTTTAACAACTATTGAATGAAAAAAATAGTTATCATCGATCAAAGATGAGAGTTTCCGATTCACTTTAGGCTTACAGTCCACGTTACGTCTTTTCCAGGATGCATGACGAATGGTCGGTAATTTGGCAATACCTACAATTCTTTAAATAAAAATAATTAAATTAATTTACTTTAGTCGAAGGGAAGCCACCATCTGAATCATCGGCAAATAACTAAATTGGATTCTCATGTGTATAGTACTCATCGTCTATCCCTTTACGCTTTTGTGTCTAACATAACATTCACATATTTTAGCTATGTCGGGGATACCGTAGAGAAGCACTCCGTGCAATACAAAGTGGCCGGTAGTGTGTTCGTCATTAGGAAGAGATGTGTCCGACACAACAACACTATGACTAGGTTAGTGCCCAGTTCTGCTGAAATGTACCGTGTTGTCCACGTCCGAGGGTACTGTTTTGGTTGGCTTGGTTTTAGTCCTTGTCTAATGCGTAGTTGTGATCGTTTTGATGTATATACTTTATCGTTTGGGTTACGGTGCTTCTTAGATTGGTGTTATGTTATGTGAATGCATTCTCTGATAGGGTTTGAAATCCATTTGTATCGTACCTAATTACTTATATTTAAGTATGTACGAGTATATTTTTTAATGTCTTTTGTACCTATAATGAATATTTAATCGAGTTTCAGAACTATTATTTAATCGGAACGTCCCAGTTTTTGTTCTAATCAAATCAATTGTTTGATTGGGAGTATAGACTATGTATATACATTTACTCCAGTAATATTTGCTAGTGGCGCCTAGTCGTGCCGGTAATATTAGATTTAGCACGCATCATGTATTTAACACATTTATGCTACATAAAGTTGGTTTGTAACAAGCCAGATTACGATGACTCATATATACTCTATCATAATACATTCCTTAGTGGCAATAACACAATATTTTTCCAAGGTATACAAAACGCATTATAATATACTGATTTCCATACTAGGTAGTTCTCCATTCTATTACTTTTTTACGAGTTTGTCACACAGTCTAATGTATTGAGAATTGTAAAGGGGGCTATAGGCGACTGCGCTTCCAAACCTAGCTTGTAGTATTTTAGAGATAGGTTGTTACATTTATTATGGGTTAATAATTGAACCTAGATAAGGTCCGACTAAGTATTATTATCAAAATATAACAAAGACGTAAAACAATAGGTCAAACGTATTTTTAATAATTTAAGTAATCTTTTATCGCCACACCTCTGACTATCTTCTTCAGATGAAACCTGCGTCAGCGTCAGTATATTGTTCGCAAATATCTCGTTTCCGTATCAAGTTGACATATCGCACTACAATGGGTCAAGGATCTGACGTATATATGGTCACCCGACATTTTGTTATACATATAGTTATCGTAATATCGCATTTATTATATACACAAATGGTTATATAAATGACGTTGGATTCGCGATTCTCTTGATTGTATGAACTTTCAAGGGCGAAATATAATATTTTTTCAATATGATGGAAAACAATTACCTATATTGTAATGTGCGTCAAACACTTGGTTATATTATACTTACCAAAAAAATATTACTTTATAAACATGACTAATCTTATCTTAAAATTGGAATAAGACGCGTGTTAGTAATCTGAGTATATTTATAGTATCCACAATTTACCATCTGCAAAACAATATATGTATCTACGGTTACGGTAGTAGGACATTTTTTTTTAATTTGTATACTACCCAATTAGTGAGTTATAAAAAAAATAACTCAGTATCAGGTTTGTGACGACAATTAACTATGCAGTTTGTATAAAAATTAATTTTTTCTTTTAAATTTATAAATGAATATGCATTTAAACATTTCATTTTAATGTGAAAGAAGTTCATTTTCATATAATTTATATGCATAATTTTCGTCATAAAACTGACATTGAGTTAATTTATACACAAATTTTAAAAAAATGCGCAGTAGAGCTCACAAAATCTTCTCACCGACTAATTGTAAGACTAAGTGTCGGTGTAGGACCCGACAACGACACTTTTCGGTGGGAGCATGCTCCGACATCGGACTGGGCGGTGTGCAGTGCACAGTAAGCATGTTTTCCATACATTTACTTGCCGACACCGATAGTTATGGATTGGTGCGAACAAACTCTTAGATACAGACGATACTGTAACACCCGCCGTCCAAGTACTATCGATAACTTATTTTACCTGTTTTAGTTACACATGACAGGGATTAAAGATAAATGACAGGCGTGTCACCTTACTTAAGCAATTTGAAAAGGACTACCTGGGCCATTCCGATTATCTATTCTGTGGTATAAAGGAAAAAACAACATATAGTAGGCTATCACTTTATTTTCGTACGAAGTCGTGTGATTTTAAAATGTTTGAAAGCTATATCACGATATGGTCCTATGAACCGGATGACGATAATCTATTGAATCGACGCGGCTTCACTCCTATTATTATCTACCCCGTAATTGTTTTCAGCTGTATATTCACGTGCATGAACGGCCGGAGGCTTGTTTACGAAAACTTTGATCTCCTCACATCGAACCAACGTGCCCTAGTGGACGTCACGAAGACAATTATGAGCCACACGTATATTACATACAATTATATTACATTTTTGTTTGTCTTCGAAGTGTGAAGCTTAAATGTTATGTGTTGCGGTAGCGGTTATTCTGAATTCCGATTATTCCCATGTCACGTGTATCACACACCTTCCAATTTAAATGTCCATAATGAAACAGATTTCCATTTGTAATCTATATACAGTTTTGCCATAACAAAAAAAACTCGATTTGACAACTCTTATTGCTACGAATATTCGTCTACAGATTCTCATTTCTCCAGATACTCATTAGTGGGCATTTTCAATAATTCGTGTACGCAATTAGCGTGAGTTGTTAAAAGAAAATTAACTCAGTGTCAGATTAGTGACGAAAAGTATTGAAATAATGAAAATGCCCTAGTACAACATAACAATATTCCCATTAACACAGGTTTCCATTTTTGCTGCATTACTTAATGACTGATTGAGAATGTTTTCCTTTGAGGTGGCGCTGGAAAATCTCTACATATTTATAGGATTCTATAGTTCTGGGAATATGTAAAGGAGGAGTTAGAAATAATCCGCAATGCATTCAGATTTGCAACGACAAAATCCTGAGGCTCTAGTATAAGTTTTACCGAAACAAAACGTTACGACCACGTTCACGTTTAGCTGTCAAATCCGATACAAATTGAGGGTAAAACGCAAACGCGATCGTAAAGTTTTGTTTCGGTAAAACTTATACTAGAGCCCTAAATAAGTATTCTGTAACTTGTGTGTGGTGTGACAGCTTCGGTGTCCCTACAAATATAGCACTTCGCTTCTATTTTGTTTTCTATGTTAAAAGAAACTGGTGCACCTCGAAGAAGCCAGCCTTCTGCCTTATAATAATAGGTATTCACACTATGTCAAGTATTCATCATATTGTCTCAATGTTCTATATCTACTATACCGCTCACTTGATTTCGGATTTTAAAAAAGGTAGCAGTAAATTGCTTCCAATTTTTCTTTATCAAAGAACTCCATACTTCGCTTGGCAACCACAGTTGCCACCATCAGTTTAGGGGTGCGCGAAAGCAAGTGAGTGGAATATATTATAGTCTGTGAGATTTTAAGTTTGTATATAAGTAGGGGTAATTTAAACCACTTATTTATCGTATTAAAAAAATCTTTTATCTGTGTATAAAATTAGCATTGTGGATATTCATATGCTATATTTTATCTCGCGGGTTTGCCTGGGTTCTCTGTTATACTCGGGTGCATCAGCTAGTGTGATATATGTAAGTACTATGCGGGATTGGTTTGTCCACCGTTTTGTGTTACGTCTGTATATTTGTTGATAAACGTACCGGACCCCTTCTCCAACCTTTTCTCTGCTAAACTGAATTAGCCGATATAAGACATTTTATCAGGTGAATACAAATGGGAACTAATTAGTTGTACTGATACCAGTTGATCTATCATTTAATTTATCTTTGTTAGTTACTTAACGTCCTAAAGAGGTCGTTGTTATTGTTGCTGTAAGAAAATATTTAGATTATTTTTCTCTGGGATAGCTCGAGTTATAACGTAATTATCATGTCTTTCAGTCTTTCAAGTAGAAATTATAAATATCTATAAGAAAAGCTGCTGCCTTAGAGTACCTACGTTCTAAGAAGGTCTCTTTTTCACTTTAATTAAATGTAGGTTTACTCTTCGCCGATAGAATAAACGCAAATTAATGCAAATCTCTTGAACACGATTTTTTCCAGAACAATTCTAAAACGTTTGTTTCGTTCCAGATTCGTGGCGTGCACGCCAAAGATGAGCCGGTCGCTGTGGAAGTTGAGCTTAAACCTGATCCTGCAGCTCCACGGGTTCCTGTACTCCGCGCACGACCGGTCCGCGGCCGCGGCGCAGATATACTACAAACTCACCATGGACACCAAGAAGGAGATAGCAGAGGGACGCCAAATTAACAGGAGGTTTGTTTATATAACCTTGTACTTTCAAAATGAAAAAGATAACCATATAAAGGGTGTGCAAACCAACCCCCTACACCGACACCCTATATATACAATATAGAGCTGGACGTTTTTTGCCATAAGCGTTTTCAAAAACAGTTTCTTCTGTGGTTAGAACCACAAACCGTTTTTATAAAAACGATGATAAGGAGCTACGAGTAGAATGCGACAGTCGCACGCAACGGTTGCAATGCAAAACGTGAAAACGCAACTCGAACAGTTTCGTTTCACTTCGTTTGGTGACCGGCAACAGCGGCAACGCACGGAAAAACTAGTTATTTTTGAAACTGTTTCTCAAAACAGTTTTGTGATAGTAAAAAACGGTTTCGTTTCGTTTCACGGAAAAGTCGAAACGACCCAGCTATAATACTGTACCCCATTAACTAAAAATTAAATTTTACATGTCGAAAATACACATACAACATATAACATACAATAAATATATAAATTTTATATGTCGTTAAAATACTAAACCACCTACTAAAATACTTTATTCATTTTAATAACCCGCTCCGTCACTCTGATTTCGAGTGCAAAACTACCCATTACTGTCGCCGCATTACAGATTTTAGTGGTGTATGTCGGAATTCCTGATAGGCGGATATATCTATAGTTATGAATGCATGAGCTTAGCGTGTTGCCGGTCTCCTTTGACTCGGGACGTCTCCACAATCCAGTTAGCAATACTATAGGTTAGTGTTTAAGAGGTGGTGGTATTGTTGGCTGTTTTGTCGGTGAGCTTATTGAGAATACGCCAAGCAATTCTACTAGATACCTTGAATATTTCTCTACCGTGTCTATCCACTTTTCCTTACGCTGGTTTTCTAAGGAATTTAACAGATTTCGCCCGATTTCCTAGTCTCCTGAGTTTGTACTGCTGGTATAGGCTTTCACTGTCTTTGTTCCAACATGGGAAGTATGATTTTTCGAAAGCCCTCGGGACGTGCTTTTTGGCTATAGCGTTGAGTAGCCCCACAAATCTCGCATAGTTTTCTGCTTTCGGCCATCTAATTGAGGCGTCCATGTCAGCAGCAAAGGAGCTCTAATTTCCTTTCCAAGTTAACAAACGGGATTCGATGTCCTACCTCTAGAAGGATTGGCCTATGCTGGCTGTTGGGGAAGTTTGAGAGGATTTGCCTTTTGGTAATCAGGGGAATATCACCATCTCGTGAGACGAAAGTTAAATCTGGGTTGTCGTCTTTTTTCCACCTGGCAAAGGAACCTTTATCCTTAGCATCAAAACCTAGATGATAGTTGCTATCCTCTGCCCACTAAGCGAGTTGGATCCCATTTGTGTCGTCTATATCTCTATCTATAGAGTCGGACTGACATTGTGGCGTTCTCGTCTCTTCAGTACTTCGATTCGATATAGCGGTGGTCTACTTGACACCGCTTGAGAGTAGTCTCTGAGTACAGCCCAGATTTCGATCGAATCGAAGGAACACTAAGCAGAGGGGGCAGGTTATACTCCTCAGTCTTCTGTATAACCTGACCGAGCGTATGGATGTGCTTTTCGGTACTAAAGCCTCTTTGGAAACCGGCTTGTTCGGGAGGTTACAACTCTCTAGTAGGAAGACACTGAATAACAGTCACTTATCTCAATGAGCCTGCAACGACACTTCGGAGATCACTGCTGGTGTGGCGAGGGAACAATCTTCTTGCCGTCTTCCTCGGGGATGTTCATTCCCGAGCAGAGTTATTGGAGCTTCGCTGGACACTAATATCCAAAGGTCACGTGACCGTAAAATTCGTAAGACGTGAGATTCGAGACAGGTCACGTGACCGTAAGATTCGACAGATTGAAAATTCGTAAGACGGACACGTGACCTGATCGAAAACTGTTACAATGTCATTGAGTTTTCACTTCTGCCGGCACTCCCGGAGTGCAACCCGGTCTTTTTTTTTTAGTTTTTGGTTTTTACAAGGTCACGCCGCCGCCGACGCCGCCGCTGCCGGTCTATTTCTACCGGCGCGCCGCCGCCGGCGATATACCCATCGGCGCTCATGTCTACCTCCCCTACACCTGAAGTGGGGACGTAATTTGTTTTACTCGTTAAACCCATAGTGTGGGGTCCTTGGTTGCATAGCTTGTTCAAAAATATTATGGGTTTCTTCAAACAATTTTACAAATTAGTTTAAGCCCAAGCTTTTAAGCCCAATTTTTTACAGTAGTACATATGATAAATTTAAAAGGAAAACTCACGGCTAAGTAGGCATAACTAGTTACCGAGTAATAGTCGACCAACTTAAAATGTACGTAGAAAGGCCAACTTTCGTACAAATTCGGCCGATGCATCTATTTAGTTGGCGCGCGCGTATCGATGTAACGAAGAAAGACAGGCAACTACGGAACCCTACACTGCGCGTAGCCACACAGTTGGCCGATTTTTTAACTAACAGTATTTACGGAGGCCCAAGGGCAACAAAGGAGAGGATAGAGATCGTAAACCCACGGGGTTTCCTATAGTGGCACGTATGTTAACATTATAATGTAAAACCTATCTAAATAAATAAAATAAAAAAAGGCCCCCACTATAGTTTTATATCTATTGTGGGGTCTGTTCCCTTACGGAGGCCTCAGGGCAGCAGCCCCGACTGCCCTCTCCCAATCCGACCCTGGGTGGTGTCAGTGGTGGCCAGTAATAGACCAATGAAGTTAGTCGCTACGGGGCCGGGTTGATCTGTCCATGTATTGCCTACTATTAACTTTACGCTCCGTAATGTGTATTGCGACAATACTTCTCGTTTGTATTGTATTGTTTACTACTCGGAGCTCATGTAAGTCGTTATCATAACGCGTCATCCAGCTCATTAAAGCGTATTTCGCAATGATAATGTGCTGGTAAATAAATGAGTTCAACAACAACCGGAGGATTTCCGTTCATCTGAGCCGGGGTTTGTTTTCATGTAAATTACTTCGCTACTAGGTTCTTCCCACGACTTTGCCGATTAATAATGCTATTTGTGCTGTTTAAAGTATTTCTGTAGTTCTCTCGCAAAACAAGTATCTCTTTACAAGAATACACTCTTAGTTTTATTTTTTTCAGTTGACTTAGTACTAAAAGCTTTTATGTATTGCACATAACAAGTATAAGTTACTTAGCGTTAAAAAACATGCATTTGTTTTGTACGCTGAATATCCCTGTAAGGGATTTCTTCTAGCTAGCCTATGACCAATTGATCGAAACTGTGATATGGTAGAGACTCATTGTAATCTGGTTGATTTGCTACGTTAAAAACAATAAATTATAGTCCATTCATATGTATACGTCAGCCAAAGTATAAAGCGTGTTGTAATGACTAAACTGAGTATAATATTGAGTTGGACAATCGATGTACATTAACAGAAATTTTTCTCCTGGCTGTTGGACGTCATAATAAATCAATAAAATATGTAAATGATTTGCTTCGAATTCGATATTCAAATTAACACATACTTAACCGGATAAAAACTAGGATAACAACCAGTATCTAATCAATAACCTTCACCAATGCGTTTATCTGACTTTGCATCCGTGTACGTAACCGCAATATTCGGTAAAAGCATTTATTAAGTCGCATAAGCTGCATAATCTACGTATGTTGAACGTGAGCAGCAATAAGCCACCGTTTACAGTTGTACTACGAATATACAATGATTAGTTTTTCTTCCCGCACTTGCACCGTTTGTTAGGTATTAACTAACTATAAGGGGCGCGGCAATACCCCCCGCAATTTCGAGCAAAATAAATAAAATTAGGGCCGTGCCAGAAATTGATCTTGGTGTGTTTCAGCTCTTTATAATTCATTGTTAATATAATACCCGTTGCTTCTTGAAATGTCCATACTCTTTGGTTGGGCCGAGATTTCGTTTGTAGGTATCTCCTCTGCTTGCATGATGTCACGTTTTGTGATGATGTGCCTGCATAGGTAGCGAGTTTGCGAGTGGTCCACTGGAGCAAAGTGTGTTATAGTTTTATTTGCATTTGTGTGAGCTATTTATCTAGGTAGTCAGTATTCACGTCGCTGCGAAGGTTTTGTCTCTAGAGTAGTTGGGTGTGACTCATACAGCATAACCTTCATTCTGGCAAAGCACTCTTGAACTTTAGCATTAGCAAATTTTTCAATTATTTTTACCTTTAGTTTTTAGATACCTATTTCAGACAATAACGTCATTCCCGAGATTAACTTGACTTTGAACGACCGTAGTCGTCCAAAGACTCAGGTATCGGGTATCGATGATTATAAAATAGAGATAGATGATAATTAAAATAGAAGAACTTAGGTATAACGTAGGTATACATTATTTCCTACTATTGTCGCTCGTTTGTGTATACAAACTGTAACGTGGTGGACGTAACTATAGTATCCGCAAAACTAAGTGGCGAGGCAGGTCATAAATAATTAGATCATGCTATCTCATTCGCACCTGCAATGCCTTATGGAGCGGGCCGTGCAACAATAGTACTGACTTTTATTGCCTGACTCGCCACGCCACTTGGTTTTTCGGATACTTTATCAACAGATGACGAATGTTACAAGACTTGTCTGTGCTTGTAAATGAAGCGCATAAATTGCTTCTTGTTTTTGTTATTAAACACGTGTTTAATTATAATTTATCACGTCGCGTTTTATTGCTTTATTGTCATTTGTTTCCAAATATGACTCAACAAGAAGCACAAACATTACGACTCACCATACCTATTATATACTTCACATCACTTAACCTAGCTAGTTTTTGGCAACGTCCATTATTTGGAAGAGTGTAAGTTTGCCAGTGTCGGTATTTTTTTTTCATTTTAATGGCAATAATAGGTTATTTTTTTGGAATCTAATTATTGTTTCAAGTATAGAATGTTTAAAAGAAAATATTTATTCAGTTGGTACATTTCAGCAGGCAATTGTAAGTACTTTTAATGGTGATTAATACGAAGCTGCATACAAATCGGTGAATAATGTTATCGGAAATTGGGAAATGACCCATTTCTCTTGTTTTCGATACTTACCAGGAATCCCTTATCAGTACCTACTCGATATTCGTTTCATGTATGTGTAAAGAAAACCAAGGGGCCCAACTCCATGTGAATGTTTTAAACGGTTGTGGAATATAGGCTTCTAGACCATTATTAGTTGGTACACAGCGGCGTAACTATACCATATATATAGTCCGTGGCGAAATCATCTGAGGGGGGCCCTTCTTCAAGGGGGGGCCCTCGGCCCGGGGGCTGGTGGCATTTTGCCCGCTCTAGCGCGTTACCATAGGGTGACACCTATGGTTACGCTACTGTTGGTAAATGTATGATTATGTTATAGTCTTCTATCACACCCACAATCCCGGTTGCAAGCTAAAGTAGCCCGAGCACGGGGTGCCTTATGGTAAATGTAGTACAAATTAGTAAATAGATGCGGTCGACTACGATTACAACTGCTTTTTATGGCGGATGTCACACTGCACCGCATCTCCGGACGGAGGTGCGGAGCTGCATACAAATTTCGCCGGACGGAGGTGGGGTGCAGTGTGTCGTACCACACGGAATTTATATAAAAACTGAGGTACTTGCATACAACGAGCTCCGCATCTCCGTCCGGAGATGCGGCGCAGTATGACATCCCCCGAGTTGGCCTTCAGGCCACTCCGGGTGGTCGCCCCCTCAACATATCTGTTACTAGCCGCGCTGCAGAACAGGACAAAAATGACTTGACGCTTTTGCTGTTTTGATCTGTCTGATCAGGTCATCACTATAATCACTATTATGGTTATGATGGCAACCGTCATATCATACATGATGTGACGCTTATTGTGTGGGCTTTAAGGGCATATTTGGGTAAGCCGTTGAGATTGTCACTTATAACACAAAAATAACACAGTCAGTTTTGTGATACCATAACACAAATGCAACACAAAAGTAACATATTTTTTGTAAAGATTGTTTCATACTAGTATTAAAATACAGGGTAAGGAAAAAAAAACTTTTTTTTACGTATTTTAATATATTTATAATGACAACATTTTAGATACGTGATCGATCGGCATTTTACTAAATCAGTATTTTTTATGATGATCTGCTTTTTTATACAGAAAATAACAAATTGAGCAATTTTCTAGGAAACAAATAAGTTTTAAGAATTCTTGCAACACACCACAGGTTGCACCAGTCTATGATGAGAGGCTTAACATTAAGAGCTGACATTTTAAATATAATGGCAGCATTTTAATTTCAGCTTCTACATTAGACTAGCATACACTCGATAGTGACCTCGTAGTCGTGTGTGATCTGGTTTTTGACATGATATTAAGTAGTAGACACAACTAACACTAGTAATTAATAAGTATAGATATATTTTTTTAAGTTATGGACTCGTGGTTGTCTGATTTCTCTTTCTTTTTTTGGTTCATTTAAACGAGTTTTATTTTATTTTGTTTATTTATCCAATAAAAATCACATTCATCAAAGGCAATTGAGCATAGCTGTAAGTAACACTAAAGTTTCATTGCGTAAAAAGAATATCAAGAATACAATATCAACTAATAACTAAATAATTAATGAGATCAATCAGTTTGGGCTCATAACTAGAACGCTGACAACTTTTAAAGCAAACTCACCAAAAATCTTGGAAGATGATTGAACTTATTAATCATTTAGCTCCTACTTGCAATATTATTGATAACTATTTTATGATTTCAAGAATTCTTAAAACTTATTTCCTAATTTGTTTCCTAAAAAGTTTGAAGAATTCTTTGCAAACATAAAATAATTATCGAAAATATCTAAAGTAGAAACTAAATGATTAATTAGTTCAATCACTTTGAGCTTAAGCTTCTAACATACCGCCAAAGATTGACATTTGAACCCAAATATCTCGGTAAATATCGATCTGAGAGAAAAAGTTTAAGGAATAAAACATGCTTATTTTTACGTATTTTTTACGATAAGAAACGAAAATTTAAAATACTTATAAAAAAAATTCAAGTCCTAAAACCGGCCACCTTTTTATTATACCCCAACCGTCGCATGCCGCGCGTGTCAATCGCAGGCGATCGATCGCGCGCGGCTGCGATAGCTGCGATTCACGGAATTACACCTTAAGACCTAAGTTCAAGTTTGATCGAATGCGGCATCCTTGGTGTACCTACATCGTCCGGTGATAACCTAAACTATCTAATAAGAAGAAATAGGTAAGTACATGAAAACTCGACCTATACTACGTTAACACACTTGATATTTGTTTTTTTCTGCAAATGCACTAAATAGTGAGTTTTGGTTGTCACCCGACGACCATTACTGCAAGAGTAATACGTTTAGTTAGACTATTCAAAATTAAGTAACAATTCGAATTAACCTTACGATAATAATAAAATGTTTTTCTTTACTATTACAGTATTCTCAATCAGCATGACTCTTTACACTTGTTTTGTGTTACTGAACACAAAATTAGTGTTATGGTTAACACAAAAGTAACACAAAAGCGCCATATATATAACACAAAAGCAGTTTTTTACAAACGTTTTAGGTTATAAAACCAAATTCAGTTAAACTAGACGCAATTGTACATGTTTCATGTAAGCTTTAAACATAAACGAATGCAACCATACTAAAGTGAGCTTCTGAAACGCTTACTTACTAGAGATATACGAGGGGAGGCTGGAAAGTAATCTACCTAAGTATGAAGTAAAAAACTGTCGTGGCTAGTTTTTTTTTATTTTTCTATATAGTCTCCTGTAAGAGAAATGCACTTATTGCATTTGTCATAAAGTGACATTAGACCGTTAAAATAATATTCTTTTGTTTTGCTATCAAAATGCTCGTTTACTGCAGACTTCATGTCTTCATCGGTCAAAAATCGCCGCCCTCTTAGGTCTTTTTTTAAAAGCCTGAACAAAAAGTAGTCGCAGGGGGCTAAACCTGGGCTATAAGGTGGGTGATCCAGCTGGTCGTAGCCGTTTGCTTTCATAGCTGCCTTCACAACTTGAGCGGTGTGCACGGGGGCGTTGTCGTGCAATATAAGAATTCCTTTGGCAAGTTTGCCTCGTCGTGTCTGTTTTATTTTTTCCCGGAGCTGATATAATAAGTTTGCATAATATGTACCATTCATCGTAGTATTTTTTGGTAGATAATCTATTAATAAAATCCCCTCGGCATCCCAAAAAATTGTCGCCATCAGTTTGCCTGCTAACGGACGGACCTTAAACTTGCGAGGAGGCTTCTCACCCTTAAATATCCATTGCATGGACTCCTGTTTCCTTTCAGGATCCCATTGGCGAATCCAGGTTTCGTCACAAGTCACTATTTTAGAAACAATTTCTTCATCCATACCTTTGCTCATTTCTAAAAACGCGTTGCAGCACTCGACACGTCGCACTTTATCAAACGGAGTCAGCATTCTGGGCACCCATCGAGCACTGACCTTGGACATTCCCAAATGTTCGTGAATAATTTGGTGCACCCGTTCTTTACTAATGCCAATATCTCGTGCAATCTCCCACTGCTTAATACGGCGGTCTTCCATAATGAGTTTTTTGACACCGGCCACATTTTCACCAGTAACCGCTGAAACAGGCCTTCCGCAGCGATGATCGTCTTCAAGGCTCTCGCGGCCATTTTTAAATTGTTTCGACCAAAACTTTACGACAAATTCGGAAGGACATGAGTTACCGAACACCGCCAACATGCGTTCTCGGATGTGCGATGGAGTATTACCCTCCCGAGTGAGGAACTTAATAACCGCACGTTGCTCAATTTTTACCATTTTACTTTTTTCTTCCGACATATTCACCAATTAATGCTGCCAATTCAAAGCAAAATGTAATAAACAAATGAATGGCGGCAAATTTAAAAAAGGAATAAACAGACATTTGGAAAACATAGTGGCCAGTGTGACTTTCTAATTGTAATAGACAAAGGAGATTACTTTCCAGCCACCCCTCGTACATAAACACAAATTTTGACGAAAATATACCACTCACCTTAAACGGTTCTCATAGACAAACTAAAAATGACAGTTTCTTTTTTTAAATATTGATTGAGACCTCAAGGTGTTGCCGTGCCAAAATACGTATTTCCCCAGTTTTCTGTTAATATTTAGGGGTAATTATGCATAACACAAAATTTTGTGTCACGAAAGCCAAAACTCTGCCCACTAATCTAAAGATGTATAAAATACGCAAATCAAAGTATTTAAACACCGTTCTTGTACTAACAGAAAGTAATGTGTCTAATCTTTCAAACGTATTTAAACGTTTTTTTGTAAATGTTCAAATATGAAAATAATTCATAGTTTAAAAGTACTCGGAAAAAAGCGACACGGCATTTTAGACCAAAATTAGGGGGGTTTGGTGAACATAAATGCAAGTATTTTATAGAAACAACCACTTATTCACTGGGCGAAATGGGGAAACAAGCTCAATAATTGCTTTATAGAATGAACTAACAATAACGGCGGTAGTGCTTACACATGTGGAGAAAACGAACTGGAAAGTTTTGTTCAGACCAAAACTAACAATGTCGGCGGCCTTACCCATTTACGCATCCTTTTAAAATATCTGTGAGCAGTTATCTATTGTTTTTTATCAAATTTTGCCAAAAACTTCAATAAGCAGCTTAAGTTATAACCTTGGAGTTGTCTGTATCTTTACTATTATCTACATTAAGTCTCTAAATATCCCTCAGATTAATATTAATATATAATCAATCTTTATTTGAAACGCGCGACGCGTTTTCACGTTATTTACTGTCGTGCATTATTAACAGAATAACATCACGTATCATACATAACGTCAATTTGTTTTCGATTTATTCGTGGACGATTTTGTGTAAATATTTTGTCTTGTTTCGACCTAACGTCCTAATATCTAGTTCCGTGTTTTCATCCTATAGTATGTACTTAATGTATTTTATGTATTTAGGTAGCTTTAATTGCTTATAGCGCTTATTCTTGTCAACTGAGTGTTCTTATTTTTATTTTCTGACTAGATATTTAAATTGATACAGGTGTCCAAAATAACCAACGTAGAGTACAATGTGTCTACGAGTATTTCAGCCACGACGCCCGATGACGTTATTAGTAACATTTGCAGGGGGGGTAGGTAGTACGCTAAGTTTTAGACATATAACTTAGCGTACTGTCTAGCGTATGTCCGACAGGGCATAAAGCATTCGTCCCATTCCCATTCTGGCAAATATGCGAGTGCAAGAGGGACGAATGCTTTACGTCGGACATAAAACCTAGTGTGCCAGGGGGGCTGGTCATTTAACCTAATTCTGTTGTCTTAAATTAGGTACATGTCACGACTTCGTTCTAGATAAATAGTCCAACAATACGAGATTAAACGTGTCTGTCATCCTCGATTTTCTTATACTGCGACGGTGATAATCAAGCATACGGCCTGACTGATAATGTCGTCCCTTTCTTAGAGGATTCGTTGCGTCTATACCCACTATAACAAGAAATGCTACCTAATATGACAAGAAATGCGATATCGAGCCAAGATTGCCAATTACTCGAGCCGCGTAATAATCTAAGGATGAGGGGAGATATTTGAATAAAAAATAAAAAATAAATAAATATGCTGGAGAAAGTTTCGAAGCCATCGATTTTTCTCGCACTACCCCTCACTCTCTTATTGGAAAACTTAGAAAGAGAGGTATAGTGCGAAAAAAACCGAGAGAGCTCGCGCGTCGTCTCATGATAGCCGTGCAGTTGTTATTGCGATTAAGACGAACGAACTAGATAAGGGAAAAACATACCTATATGTCCAAATTATATATGTGAAGGTACAATCAGCTGCAGAGAAACGCGACCCCCTACACAGCAGTTTGTATGTTTCCCTACAGCTTACTGTACTAACACGGCAATGTATCGAATTTGCCGCAACCGTAAAAAAATCGGTAGATAGACCTATTTTATAAGTTGTTAAGTTTTTTTCTTAATATGCTATCATTTTCTGTTGACAGAAGAGCCAGCGAGATGCGCATATCGTACGGCGACCAGGTCGCGGACGACACATTCGAGCACATTCTCACCGTGACGTCACACAACGACGCTCTCCTAGCCTATTACTATCTCGACAGCGACAATAAGGTTAGTCTCCCTCTTGCACCGTACGGAACTGAAAGAGATACATAGACTAGAATGTATAGAACGCTGCGAGGCATCCATGCGTACGCCATGGGCCGCGTTTTTCAATACCACGCCGGTGGCAAACAGGCATACGGCCTGTCTGATATTGAGCAGACACCGTACCGTGGCCTCTGAATGCTTGAAACCCAGACTCATTGTTTTACAGCTAGAGACGAATGTCAGTCCCTCACTCTCAAGTCAACAAGGCAGTAAATTGGAACTTCAAATCTGAAAGTAGATTGTAGCCTGCACGGTCACGCCGAGTAATCCATATCGTAGACGTTGAACCGGTAGTAGATATCCCATAAAAACATTCCATGTAAAAAAGAGGCCAACTCTCGAAACTCTTCCACCGTAAAAAGTTGTGAGATATTTCGTAGTACCAAGTCTGACAGGTCTCAGGCATTCTTATTTGTTTTTTTTAATTTTTCACCATTCTTGATTTATTATTTTTGGTCCCATTCACTGCAAATATAACTTTGTAATCCTATATGTTGATATGGGATTTGGATTATTTATTTTAGATTTATTTATGCAGTTGGTGTATCTAGAAAACTGGACTTAAATTGCAATTCTTTTAGTTTTCCCTTGATTTATACACTAAACACTAATTGTATTCTAAATTTGAAGCTTCTATGTCTGCTAGAAGTACCTTAGACTTTCGATGATCGGTGAGTCAGTCAGTGAGTGACAAAACTAAGAAACTTTGACTAGTTATAAATCTTAAACCACTGGTTCAAATTGAATGAAATTTGAAATATACGAGTATCGTGTTTATACAATGCGTGATTGGTTAATGAAAATGCAGGTCGAAAATGGCTTGAACTGCTTCGAGAAAGGGATGGTACGGCCGTGCCGCTGTTTTGCTCGACTTGGCGGGGGCGCTGCCGTGCCCTCAGATACCAGCTATTGGCAGTGCCAATCGGGATAGATTATAAGATCCGGTTCACACGACCACATTTTTAGGTATCTATTTGATGACCTCTATCGCTCGTTGTAGATAACTCAACTTCGATTCAGGTGGCAACACTATCAGGCCCCTATTTCACCAAATCGACAATTGTCGCCTGACAATGACAATTCGCTTTACATGGCTGCGTCGACAGGTTAAGTTGCTCGCTGGGCAGCTTATTGACCCAGCAATGTAGTCATTGTCAGGTGACAATTGTCAAGGTGGTGAAATAGGGCCCTGGTGTTTTTTTTGTAAGCCTTCTTTCCTACTGTCATGGCCCTATTGAAGAAAATTTCCATAAATACATACACACATACATACATATAATCACGCTCATTTCCCGGAGGGGTAGGCAGAGATCACGGATTTCCACTTGCCACGATCTTGACAACCCTTTCTTGACATCATTCACTTTCATGACAATCTTCATACATGCTCGTCGGTTTACGGTACTATTGATCTGACCTTTCATTAGGATTTTTCCATAAATTCCACTTGGTAAAAGAGTGTTCAGCGGTCAAAATCTTGGCTGAGCTGACTGGCGGTGACGCTAGCTGCGATAAAGCCAGCTACACACGTTGAGGTTATCGCCGGGTATCCTTTGTTGTTGAGTTATGTCTTCTGATCACTAATTGGTTATTATGCTTGTTTATTGATATGGGTTATGTTAATTTATCAGGTTTCTTTGCTGCTATACTTAAACCCAAACATAATTACGAAAGTATAACATTGTATTTAGGGTCAGTTTAGGCTAGGCGTTTATTGAAATATCATTGAGCTGAAATAGGATCTTTATAAAACCGACCTTATCAAATTGAAATTTACCCGCTTGTTTTGGAGCCTGAGGCTACTGTATATAAATTAACTATATTTCTATTTTTTTTTAATAAAATAAGTACGAGTATGTATTTAGAAATCACCGTACATTGCATTGTTACAAGTGGTCTTAAAAATAAAATAACTAACTTAGTAATAACTTACTAAAATAACTTACTCAAAAATACAGCACAAACCTTACCAAATTTGAAAATTGATATAGTCAATGAAAACACGTGTAGTGTAGTATATCAGCAAATAAAAGTAATTTTTTCATTTTTTATACAGATTGGGTGATATCAAGCGTATGATGTAGGTAAATTACTGTATAAGTGGAATTGTCTCCAAATGAATCCAACTAGGCATATTATATTGAACTCAGATCAATGAGACATAATTCCCTCGGACAATATCTTCTTTGTGTAAGCATAGAGACGGGTGTTCTATGACTATTCGAACGAATGAGTCAAGCCGGTCATTGTTTAAAGATAACCAACAGCTTAGACAAAGTCCCGACGTCGAGCTCAATTGGTGCAGAATCAAATAACCAAATGGCGAAGAATTATTCCCGCAGCATTCATTCGCCACGAGTCCTGGCAATTGGCTTAATGTAAACGAACATTTTCTTTGGACTTCTGAACATCCCAAGAGGATATAAAAAAATATCCATCTTCTTCTGCCAAATATAACAGAACAAATAGAACAAATGTTCTAAAATACGAAAACATCTTCGTAAATACGAATGACATGACCGGTTCCTCTTGTTCTTGTACCAGTTGTAATAAATAAATAAGTAAACCTAGTCCCATAGTAAGCTCAGTAATGCTTGTGTTATGGGTACTAGACGACGATATATACTGCTCAAAATAAAATAAGGGCCATTGTAATTATTGGACATTGGGCCATTGTAACTAATTGATAAGTGGCTAATTAATGAACTTCCGTATAAGGATACGAATGTATTCTGAAGGCAGAATCTAACCTCTTTCATGCTGGAGTTCAAGTCTAAAAGCTAGAAAAAATATATATTACTGTTTAATATAGTTTTCACGTAACGATCACCATACGTGTGGCCCCTATTTTCTTTTGAGTAGTATATAATATAATAGATATAAATACTTAAATACCTAGAAAAACATCCATGACTCAGAAACAAATATTTATGCTCATCACACAAATATTTACCCTTACCGGGATTCGAACCCAGGACCTTCAGCTTCGTAGGCAGCGTCACTACCCACTAGGCTAACCGGTCGTCATAAGTAAGTAAGTAAGTTGTACCAGGCATCTCGGAGGGCCTTCACCTTACAGAATACCGAATTACTGGTAGTGAATATGGTTGTCCCTAGTTGAATATGTCGCTACCGTTCAATACACATCAGCATAGCTTTATCAATATTCAAGTTCATACCTTGTCCTGCTCTATCTTTAACCCCCGACGCAAAGAGAGGGGTGTCATAAGTTTAACGTGTCTGTCTGTGTATCGTAAACGGATGAACCGATTTTCGTTTAGTTTTGTTTGGGTCATAGATAATTTTATCCCGAGTGTCCTTTGCCATGTTTCATGAAAATCTGTTCAGCCCTTTTTGAGATATTGGACTTTGAAATGAAAATACCGGGGGTTTTTCATTAGGCACTGGTCCCACCGCCGGCTAGTAGACTAGAAAAGTTGGGCGAGTAATGGTTCATTGCGTGTTGACCAGGCACAGTGTGATAAATCGACCTTTACAGATCCTCAATGTAATGCTACTCGCCCAACTTTTCTAGCTTACTAGCCGGCGGTGGGACCAGTGCCATAAGCCGCGTTTTAAGCTGTTTGGTTTCCACGGGACAGGCTCGTGTGGAACCATAGCCACTATGTTTTGAATTGCTTTTTTCGTGAATAAATATATTTTCATTTTCATTTTTTATATACATACCTTATTATCAAATGTCCATCCATAGTCCATACCTTCTTAAAGGTTCGGCATCATCGTAGTGGCAAACCAGTTGGGAAATGTTACCCTTTACTTATGTATAAACGCTATTATTAACCCCCTTATGTTGAGCAGCGTATCTGTGTGTGCATCATAGCTCCCAAACGAAAGAAACCGATTTGAATACGGGTTTTAAATAGAATCTCTTCTCTGTCGAGATGGTTCTTAATTTAATATTTATAACACAGCAAACATAGGCTGTGTCGGGGGTGTTATAAATATTAAATTGATCGTACTAATATTATAAATGCGAAAGTTTACATGTTTGTTAATCAATCACGCTGCCCCAAGATAGTTTATAGCCTGGATTAAAATGTAGGATATTTTATCCCGGATCTACGCAGACGAAGTCGCGGGCGGAAGCTAGTGTTGTTATATGTTAATGATAATATTGTATGACTCCATGACTCACGTCTTTGTTAGTTGTACTCGTATCGCCCGGTCAAGTTAGCGGCACGATACGGAACTACAAACGTGCCTGATAACGATATCTATTTAGTCGTGGATATGTATCCTATATGTTTTAGGTACAATAGCATATATTAAACCATACCTAAATTTGAGTGAATAAGTACACCTAATTATTTATAATTATTAACAATTCTGACTAACCCGAACACTGTTTTTCTAACTCTCTCTACTATACCATACTGAGTTTAACGACATCCCCTTCTGCCGCAATCGAGTAAATAAGACAAATGCAACTATCTCCCTTTGGAAAACATTTCTCAGGTCACTTGGACGCGTCTGAGAAAATGAGAAACTTGTATTAGCTGTGGAACTATGGGCAACGGTAATCGAGAGATACTCATGTTAGGCACACATTAATGCCGTCAGTTTGAACTTGTGCACCGGGACACTCGAAATTCGCTGATATGTAAAATTTGTGACATGTTTCTGCGTACACAACAGTGCAGTTACGCAAATCAGCAGATTTAATGCTATTTCTAGTTCTTACGTAATCAAATTGCCAGTAGCCTTCTACTCACATAATCGCGCTATTTTCCTTTTTGGTCTCTTATCACGAAAGAAATGCATCGCGCAAGGTAGGTATGATGGATGTCTGATGAATGACGAACATTAGTGTTCGAACTTACCTACATCGTAAACAATGGGGGGGCATATCCATTAATTTATGTCCCTTAAACCAGCCTAGTTTGGGACTCACCGGATATCGCTTTTCTATTATGTAACAGTGTCGTTAGTAAAATAAAGTTATTCTTATTCTTAAACGGATCGATCGTTACGGATAGTAACAAAACCGACAGAGCTATTACCACGGTAATCGAATCTCGAAGAGCGTATATCTCCGTCTCTATCAGACTTATGGCTTATGGTACTCGAGCGACAGAGATAGAGATCTACGAACTTCGAGATTCGATTTTCGTGGTAGCGCCGCAGGTTAGACGTGAATTAAACACAGGGACCGGACAACCCTTTCCGAGGTAAAAGCCTTTCAGTGGGCATCCCTTAAACACGGCTAACCCATTGAAAGACTTTCCAGTTTGAACTGCTAGCCCATTCGTTTGACTACCCCTTATCGAAAAACTTAGCAAAAAATAAAGCTAGCCGTTTGCAATTGCTTACTGCTATCCTATATGCCTTGCAATCCCTTAATTTTTTGCTTGCTTTGATGCTTTTTATAAAGCTTTCCCTTTAGTATTAATGTCGTAGTTGTGCCTTGCGTAAAAGAGACAGGATTAGTGTTCTACGCGTTTCTTTCCTTTTCATACACTAGTATGAAAAGGAAAGAAAATACGTGCCTAGGGAAGGGTTTGTAAAATTAATTTGTTCGCCTACCATACCTACTACATACTAGTACGATTACAACTACCAGTTGCTGCGCTTACTATTGGATTCAGAGTAATGTGTGCTTTATGAACAAGGTAGACGATTTAAATTAGCTCGCTTATATGCTAAAAGGGAAGCCCTTTATAAGGCTAACCCTTATAAGGTATTGGTGAGCGGGTGATAAGGGTTTTGTAAGGGTATTGGGATACCGATTGCTCATATGGGTTAGCGTTTATATAAGGGCTTTAAAAGCAAAATGAATGGGTTTCGTGAGTATGCCGTGCATGACGTAAGAGAAGGTTGTCGAGAACGAGAATTACATTAAAAATATTCAGTATACATTGTACGCGTCAATAGCACATTTCAAATAGCTACGGCGGTGTGCGATACTCGTTGCGGCAATACCTCTGACAATTTAGACCTAGATATATGTATAGGAAGATTAATAAATATAAATAAATTAATAATTGTGGACAATCTTACACAAATCCACCTAGACCCGAACTAAGCAAAGCTTGTACTCTCTCGTCTCGGAAGAGACTACCTCTTCTGTTAAAAGTCCTTACCTTCAAACTCGTAATATTTCCACACTAGTTACGTTAGATCGGATCTGTAATATATAGGCAAAAACAAATGACATAATGTTTACTAAATAATTGCATCGGTACGGATTTTATACATACGCTATCGAGAATACAAGGTCGGTTTGTTCATTCAATGTTCCTATAGGTACTTGACTTACCTACGCGCTTGCGTTAGTATAGTTCCAAAAACCCTACTCTCCTCTCTTTTTTTTTCATCTAAAGCAAAAGCTAATATCGCCCTTCTCCTTTCTTTTCAGATGAAGATGACAGAGATATACGACGTGACGGACGCGGACACGGATGCGGTGCAGTCGCCGACCGAGCGCGTCGTCAACGAGCAGCTCGAGTTCGACACCGACTGGTCGCGCGACATGATCGCCGACACCGGTGAGCTCCTTCACTCCATATGAATATGACAGAGACAAAAGTTACGCTACGCGCCGCCTAGGCGCTAAGTCAACATTGCGCGGCGGCGGCAGCAGCAGCGGTTTTTGTAATTCATTGCATGTGATCCCAACTAATCACAGTGCGGTGAGCGTCTCGACCGCGCAATGAACGGAGAAAACGGTTGCCGCGCCGCAATTCGCGCAATGTCGTGGCCGAGCCTTAAGACAGCTGTGTGCAGCTAGTGCAGGGACTGATTGTTTTAACTTTAGGAGAAGATTTCACTTTGTACAGGGTGTAACCAAAATGGTGGCGATCCGTTTAAGCCGTTAATTGATCACACCGTATACGAGTGCATAATCTATACCGTAGTCCCTAAAAGTTTGCTCGATTAAGTTCAATTTTAAAGACAATACAATACAAATATTCTTGAATGCTCACCAAAAATGGTACATTATACAAACACAGAAGTAAATTATACATAAACAATGGTAGATAACAGACGGTCTTATCGCTAAAAGGTATTTTTATGTCTTAACTCGGTAAAAAAAACGTTGATTGTTCGTTTTGTTGAAAATATCATCATCATCATCATCATATCAGCCGAAAGACGTCCACTGCTGGACATAGGCCTCCCCCAAAGAGTGCCAAAGTGACCGGACCTGCGCGACCCGCATCCAGCAGACTCCAGCAACTTTTACCAGCTCATCACCTTGTGGGGGGCCTACCCACGCCGCGCCTTCCGGTACGTGGTCGCCAGTCGAGAACCTTTCCACCCCAACGGCCATCGGTTCTACGTGCTGCAAAATATTAAATGGTGAAATTGAAAATGAAAAATAAGTCATCATCACAAATAGTTTCGAAAGCGATAGTTTTTTGTTTTCTATCCCACTCTCTAGCCACTTTCTAGCCACTATACAAGAAAAAATGGCAATCGTATGTAAATCATGTACCATAGCAAATATAGTAGAGTTTATGTTGTTTTAAAATCGAGTGAAGCAAAACAAATGTAACTGTTCCAATTTAGAATGTTATGAACAGGGTTGGTGACACTAAATAAGATAATCAATAATGTTCAATTATCCGATAAAGCATTAAAAATATTAGTCACATGGAGAAAAAGTAGCACAAGACGATAAATAACCACAAAGTTGTACGTGTACAAAGTTTTAAGCCTTCACATGTATTATTTTGACTCCATATAATCTCATAAATGCAGCCTAGAATCTGTTATTCGGGCCCACTGTGTATATCCAGCGTACCATAAGGAACTTCATAAATAGAGATCTATTTCATATTTAAAAAACAATGTTCTCTCAACAGACGAGCTCGATGTGGATGGCCTGGACCTGTACTCGGACACCCTCGGCGACCGCAACATCTTCTCGGACACCCTCGGCGACCGCAACATATTCTCGGACACCCTCGGCGACCGCAACATATTCTCGGACCCCGAGAGCGAGTGGCGGCGGCACTCGCTGTCCAGCTCCGACAGCGACGCCGAGCAACCCGAGTCTGATCGCCGCCGCGCCACTTACGACCTCGCCGACTAATCAAACCTCTTGGCATCCTGGCAAGGTCGCCATATATGGATGGGCGTAATGATACAACGATTCACGTTGGGATTAAGATATATATTGTGTGTAAGGATTGTTATACATGGCTTATACTACCCTACGCTGTACTTTATCAACTGCAGCGCTCTTGTGTTGAGCCGCGTTTATGTTCGAGTCTATCAATGAGGTTAAACCGCGGTAGGCTCGCGCCCTGTGAGTGACGCGCCCCGGGAGCGCAGGGATTAGTCGCAATATGGATATTAAAAAAAAAAAAAATAACTTTGCAATAGATGGCGAGACTCGCTTATATATAATATGGATTGCCCTGGATTTAAGGAACGGAAGCACACGCTAATGTTTGTACTATTTCTTATTTCGCGGAGGCCGGTTGGTGAGCGATTGAAGGAATGGCTAAGGGATTGCTCACCGAACCGAGTCCGAATACTGTCACCAGACTAAATTACGATCTCGCTATATGTTAGTGAAATATAATTCGTATAGTTGACCTTTGGTTGACCTTGGAAGGGCAGGAATCATTAATACGAAATGGATGATTTCAGGACGGGCAGAAGAGGTTAAAATGTGTTAAGCAGAACTTATATTGGAATCAAGTCTTATTAGGGAAACATTTCAATAAGAGCTAATTTCACAGAATGTTGGCCTTGCTGGCGTGATCGCTTTTATATCGGAGATAAAGCACATGTCGGACATAAACACTGTCATGCTAGCTAGGCTGGTGTAGACTAAATTAGATTGAGATTGACTTTGAAACATCAATAAAATTGTTAACTAATAAATTGAGTGTTTGTTAGAATGGAACAAATCATATTTTAATTGCAATAGGTAATATTAAGAATAATACGAAACATTTTCCAGTTAATATTTTAGAAGTAGTATTAAAATATTCAGTTGCATGTTACCCAAGAATCAAAGCGAAAACGTGAAACCGAGTAAATATTAAAATGTTGATTCGTTTTAGTCTGAGTTTGTTACCTAACTAGTTGTTGACATGAAACATATTTATTTACCAGACGCGGATGCTTTGTTCTTATATTATTAGGTGGTGGTAATACAACGTATACATTTATTCAATACTTACGAAATACGCAAAGGTTTTTAAGAAATAAGTGGCAATCGATAAAAGTTGTTATACAGTGCATAACACTTATGTTGAGAATTTTATTTCCAGTTTTTTTTATATATTTTAAACAGTTTCCAAGACATCTAGATTGAAATTCGATTAGGGATAGTCAGAAAATGTTATTGTATAACTTGGTTACATAGTGCATCGAACTAGAAATGAGGGGCCAAAGTCATTATTCTGAAACTCATTTGAAAAGCTCTCTACTTCAATAGTTAATATTGCTGCCATGACCAAAAGTTACTTTTTATTAAGCCAACCTGACATTCCGTGGCCTTTAAAAAACGTTGCATATTTTATATCATAGTTAGAAGACCATATACCATTTTGTATATGTCACTATACTTCAGTTTATTAAGAAACATAAGCTTCTTGTAAAAAGAAATAGGTAATTATGATTGAATGTGCTTCCCTTAACGAATTTAATGCAATCTGCAATGACATACTTTTAATTCTAGCCAATTGCCTCAAAACACTTAAAGTACAATACAACCGTAGGTTCGTCATGAGTATAGTCAGCGTCATATAGTAAGTAGCAGCCAAGGTGGCCAAATATTTCGGTACACGTCTTTATTACTGTAAGAATAAGGGTGTGTTACGAAATATTTGGCTACTCTGGCTGCTACTAACTATATGACGCTGACTGTACATAAATATCGAATTCCTGTGTGTGCTCACCCTTTAAAATAGTGCCCATTATAAGGGCACATCCCCACGGGAAAGCACGACAGTTTACCGCGTGATTTCGGCCCGTGTGGATAATTGCAGGCTGCTCGGCGCCCGGCTTAAACAAGATCACACCTTTGACATTTCTCGGCAGTCTGACATGCTCGCGCGTGGGGAAGTCTCGAGGATGAGCTGAGAGAGGTATCAGACCTGAGTGCTGTCTGTTATTATGAGCATTAAACTAATATTCACGATCCACAGTGAGATAGCAGATACTAATAATTAGAAAAATATATATGTACAGATAGTTATTGACATTGACCTGCACTTTTGTATCTTTTTCGTGTAAATAACTGCCGCTGACTGTACTAGCTACCAATGATTTATTGTTAATATGTCCCACTGCGGCGATAACTTAAGTATTGTTGGTTATTTATTATTTAGTGGTTCTTAGCTTTTAATTAGTCGTATCGTAAACGAATGTCACAAATTTATATTTTAATGAAAAATGATAAATATTGTATTTTGTTTTTCTGAAATTTACCTTGTTCATATTTTTCCCGTCGCAGGTATTTACCTGAGTATATTGGTAGTGATAACCTGATAAAAGTTAGGCAGGACTCCATGCAGACCGCCGCGTGATTCGGCTCGTGTGTGGATACGTGTCGGAAGCACGGTGGCCAGCCAAATCCCCTCCCCCCGGTTAAATGGCTACAGGGATACTACTGGAGATGTGAAAAAATTCGTGGCTGTAGTACTATCGAACCAACTGAATCATGACCCACCATAGAACCTTGTTACAATGAACGAACATACGTAAGATCATATGACGTTAATATGTCAGTTAATTGTAACAAGGTTCCATGGTGGGTCAGGATTCAATTTTGTCGATAGTACATATAATGAATTTAAAAGGAAAACTATCACGGCTAAGTAGGCATAACTAGTTACAGAGTGATAGTCTGTGGTAACCCTGCATGCCATGTGTCTGTCTCGCTCACTGCTCTCTCTCTCTCTCTCTTGCCCAAGATGGCGGATCGTTGACGGTGTGTGCAATTCGTATGTACTTAAATAAACCTCATTAATTAATTAGAGTTTAATTTTAAGATATGACAGTCGACAAACTTGAAATGTACTTAGAAAGGCCAACTCGTACAAATTCGTCCGACGCAACCGCACCATTTAGTTGGAGCGCGCGTGTCGACGTAAATAAGACAGACAGGCAACTACGGAACCCTACACTGCGCGTGGCTCGACACGCACTTGGCCGTTTTTATAGGAAGATATCGCCCAAAACCTGTTACCAAATGAATATCGGAACGCTCTCCTCAAATCCAACTGTCAGCTGTCACTGTCAAGACAAGATAATCATAATCAGTCGAATCCTCGTCAAATCATCGATTGACGCGTTCTGATGTTTTGTACATATTATTTATAAAACAAAACTGTTTAATCTGTTAAAAATTTTTTTGTTATAATTCAATCCCGAAATCTATTTCTACTGAATAACGAGTACACGTGAGAAAAGAAAATACTTTGTGAAACTGATTTCCTCTTCATAACAAACACTATCTCCATACGCTACAGACTTATTTACTTTAGATTAGAGCTAAATCTCGGACTGTGATCTCGGAGAATGACTTCTGAGAAAGACCCGCTTATAAGCGAGAGATCAGGAAGAGTAAGAGAGGTCGGAAATCATGCTATTTGGAGCTTGTCATCTTGTAAGCCAGGTGATTTTTCAGATTTAAGTGTTTTATCTCACAGCCATATTTATTTTAATCTATGTTCATTTTTGATCTTTAGTTGCCCCTCAGGGTTTAGGTGTATGCCCTACACCCTAAGCCAGGTATACAGTTTGGTAAATACCTGATAAATAAATAACATGAGTCATTAAGATTAGAAACATAGGAATTTTCGTAAATATGCTTAAATCCAGAAATTTATTTCATCATTAGATAAAATAAACTTTCAATATAAATGCTACTAAAATATTGGTTTGAGCACATTACGTTTTGTACTCCATACTAATATTATAAATGCGAGTGTCTGTCTGTTACCTCTTCATGCTTAAACCACTGAACTGATCGAGATGAAATTTGGTATGGAGATAGTTTGAATCCCGGGGAAGGACATAGGATAGGTTTTATCCCGGAAATCATCCCCTGAGGGGGTGAAATGGGGGATGAAAGTTTGTATCAAGCTACAAAATAAACAAGTTCCACGCGGACAGTCGCGGGCAGAAGCTAGTACTTGTATATTTTCACTTTTCTTCCGAATGCAAGAACAAGTTTTTAGAATTTTCATAGATTTATAAACTTGATTTGGAAAATGTTGGCTTTTGGAATACAAAATGTGTAATTAATTTTTGGGTCATAGAGGAGTAACAAGCACATTTTCATAAACAGGATTCGGTATAGACCAGCTGCGAGATGACTGTATGGATACATATTGGCAATCTGATGGGCAACTGCCTCACCTTGTCAACATCCAGTTCCAAAGAAAAACTATGGTATCCCACATCTACATTTATACTGACTACAAACTTGATGAGAGCTACACTCCTAGCCGAATATCCATTAGGGCTGGAACACACTTCAATGATTTGCAGGAAATTGAAGTTATTGAGTTAATTGAGCCAAGTGGTAAGTTAAACTGAAAAAAGATGGCCGTTGTTGTAGTTATTTTGACCTATAACTTTGCCAATAGCATAGTCTAATCAACAGGACTGCCAATGTCAACAGTTCCACTAAGATAGCCTTGTATAAGCCAGGTCTCAGCACCATCCATATCCATATCCATACTAATAAATGCGAAAGTGTGTCGGTCTGTTACCTCTTCACGGTTAAACCGCTGAACCAATTGATACGAAATTTGGTATGGAGATAGTTTGAATCCCAGGGAAGGACATAGGATAGTTTTTATCCCGCAAATCATTCCCTGAGGGGGTGAAATGGGGTATGAAAGTTTGTATCAAGCTACGATATAAACGAGTTCCACGCGAACGGAGTCGCGGGCAGCAGCTAGTACAAAATAAACAGAACTGTCACCGTGAAATGTATGCTTGTCTGTAAGGGTTAATCTCCTACTTTGATTTAAAAAAAAAAAAATGGATTGGATCTTTAAAAAAAACAAAGGCTATATTTTATCCCATATGCGAGTGGACACCGCACAGGCAGCTCGTTATAAGTATTATTAGTATTCAACACAACAATTTGTATCTTAATACATGTTTTTTAATCAAAATGTGTTCTTTTTTTTAGGATGGGAAATGATACCTATTAAAGACATGCATGACAGACCTATAAGGACTTTCATGATTCAGATAGCAGTTCTGAGCAATCACCAAAATGGAAGAGACACCCACATGAGACAGATCAAAGTGCATTCTCCTTGTGAACCTACTTCATTTGATATAAATAAATTTAGGAATTTTTCCACAGTCCAATTCCAACAGTACACTACTATTCGATAAATAAAAATGTTCAAATGCATTATAGTATTATATTAAATGAATAAATCTGTACATTTTACATGAGTTTATTTATAGTATTCAGTTTCAGTCTGATTCTTCACTTTCTGCTTCTTGAAGCCATTCAAAGAACTTGACCAAGGAGGCCTGCTTGGCAACAGGGCTCTCATTGTCTTGTAAGTCTTTGTACCATTCCAACAATGAATCTTCGTCTACAACATCAGCTCCATACAGCAATTGTATGACTTGGCCTCCTTTTTCATTTAGCCATTTACAATTTAGGCAACTTTCCTGTGAACAATTATGCTATTTTGATATATAAATATAAATGATTTTTATTTTTATCTATTAGCAAATTACATTTCTATACAGGGTGTATCAAAAATGGGGTGTGAACCGATAAAGGGCATGTTCGGTAGCGTAATGCGATTACAAAAATGCATGTAATTTTTTTTAAATTTCGGTTTGTTTTTGTTTACATTGAAATGTTTGTTTTTGATTACAAGTCTTTGTTTTTTTTGACATTGCTTGTGTATGACATCAAAAACGCAAAAGCTGTCACCTGCGGGTCAAAAAAACATACACATAACATTTGCTTTCATGACACAGCTGTGCGCGCAGCGGTTGAAAAAAAACCCTCCCACCCTTCACCCTCGCGGGGGAACGTTATCATACACAAGCAATGTCAACAAAAACGAAAATATCAATGTAAACAAAAATAAATAACAAAAACAAATGCATATTTGGAATCGCAATGCACTACGGAATATGTTGCTCGGTTCACACCCCATTTTTGATTCATGCTGTATGCAACACTCATATCAACTTATACAGACTCGTATTTACAATTGTGGCAGTAGCATTTATATTATAAAAATACTTACTTCAACTGCTTTCAGACAATCCATGATGGAAGATTTAGTCTTAATGTAGTTTGCTAAGACTGGGCGGAAAAACTTCAAGATATCCTTTATTACCGGCACTACATTCTTGGTATCTGCAAGAACTGGGAGGCTGAGCAGAGCCCTCACCACAAAGAAATTAACTTCATGCAACTGAATGTTGTATGCATATCTAGACGAGTTGATTTCCAGAATCAAATAGTCACATTTCAGTTTATCTTCATATCCTCTAGCTAAACTGTCAATGACTTCTTGTAGGAAAACTGAAAATAAAACATTATAATGGTCACAGTAGAAAAGGTAACAAGGGAACAATCAAGGAGTTTGTTTCTAGCTAGATGACTATTGATTAATTCACACATTGCTGACAGTTGACAGCACTCAAGATTGTAATTGTATGGGGGCTATGTGGCCTAACACATGAAAAAGCTCTCTTGTCAAATCAAAAATATTTACTTACTATTAGTATCATCTGGAACAGGTGAATCTGGTATTGAAGATTCTGCACTGCTGTCTGATGAGTAGCATGATTCGCTGTCACTCCATGTCTTTTCAAAACCAATAGCTTCATCCTCCTCACTCCCTGTTGACTCATTTTCCCATTCTGTCCCACTTTCGGAAGTTGATTTAGCTAGTTTCTTTTCTGGAATTTATACATGTGAAATCAGTTAGTAACATTGCTTATTAAACTAAGAAATGAAAATAAGTTGAAAGACTAATAAGAATACCATTTGAGTCCAGGCCACCTTCCAACACAGAACCCTTGTATTTAGTTCCAGGTGCCAGATTAACATTTGTAGCAAGAATTGACCCATTTTCTAAATCACAATCCTTCTCTATTTTGCAGTCGTCATCAACAAAGCTATTAATGATTTTACAGTTGTCTTTTATAAGTATGTTGTTTCCAATGTGGCTCCCAGATATAGTAACATTATTGCCTACCACGGAGTTGCTTCCAATTACTGACTTGTTTATCACTGTGTTGTCATTGATTTTTGTATTTTCACCTATTAAAACATCTTCTTTAAGAGAACAAGACCTGAAAGAACACAAAAATATGTATGAAATGAATATATACTTCTATTAAATTCCATATACTTTTTAGTTTCGTTTTTTAAAACATCTTAATCTTACCTACTCAATGTAGCAGTCTTATGGCAGAAGTTGTGGTTACCCATGAATTCATAGTTATCTTGATAGAGTGATCCACTCTCAATGGACAAAGGTAGTGCCCAGTGATGAATGATGTCGCGGCTAAAATGTAATATTCAATTAATAATAACTAAACATATTTATGTAGATAAAAAAACTTACAAACTAACTTAAACTACGTTAACCTAATCATATATTTCCCCAAAATCACTACCACTAGGCAGTGCCCATAAGACTCGCTGAATGACAATGCCAATTGAATTCCTATATAATTAAACAAAGTAAAAAAGGTGTACGTCTTATTAAAATAAGCATATCCAATCTTGAAGCGGACAACGAGTCCGAAGAGGTCGCCGTGCAGTATATCGTCGAGAGTGAATATGATGACGTATTGAATTCCACCGAAGGACTAGTTGATAAAATTGTAAAAAGATTAAGTAATGCAAATTATTCGATTTAACCTAGATTTATTTTAGTATAATTTTAGTTGATGATACCTACTTAAAAAAAATAATGTTTATTATTAGAAAATATTTTGATATACAAATAGAATATTAAAGATACCAGATTTGTTTTATTTTAAGCTTACATACTTGCTTTCATTATTTGTAAGATTATTTAAAAATATTTATAAACGAACCAAGTTTTAAATAGCGTTATCATCCTCCTCTCCCAGGAGGTAAATAATTTGTTCGCAAATGCATACTAAATTCTGACGCATATATGGGCCAACGGTAAATGACGAGTTGTCGATTCGTATGTTCTAAATTGTAACGCATAGGTATATGGGCCGGCGGTAGACGAGGAATTGTTGATTCGTATGTTCTAAATGCTCCTTGAGCAATGAGCGGACAGGTAGAATGACTCAAGTTACAACAAAATGCATGACCACAAGTTACTTACTACGATCAACTTTGCTATGTAATTAAAAGCAATATGAGCCAATTGATCAATTCTAATATGAATCTAACAGCTTTGTTATAGCCTCTATTTTGCAATAAATTGATATAGAAAATAGGTCTTCAAACGGATTACAATTGAAAGCAAATAAAAATTATTTTTAATTTGCCTTATTTTAAAGTCTAGATTACTAACAGCTTTGTAAAACATGCCGCACGAGCACGTGATGAGTTATAGCCAATGAAAAACCCGGACCTGCATCGCGCTATTAAAGTTTTTAACATTTGTTCATATAAATAAAAAATCAGACCTAAGTCTGTCGGGAAGTTGCGACCGGACAACCCCAACACGTAATTCATATGCACTGGACTGGCCACCCTGTGTGTGTGTTGTGTTGAAACAGAACCATGAAAACTGGGGTTTTCTATACCTAGGCGGTCGATAGGTATGGATGGATACCCACACCCGGAGGGGGTAAACTCACTCACAACACTCACAAAGGAACGAGCTAGTCCTACAGTCACCAGAGGACCGGATGAGCATATATCTCGGCTTTTAAAAAGCTTTCTCGGCTTTTAAAAAGCTTAATTGCATCTGGTCCCCAAGGACCCAGGGTCTCCACGGCAAACGCCGTAAATACGTAGTTATCTCCAAGAGTTGCAGATTTGCGGGCAATATTAAATTTCAATTGAATTTGACCTCTGTATACATAGGTGTTTACAATACAATAAACACATACCTACTGCATATTAAATTTGATTTAGCACATTTTTGTTTGCACATGGGGCAACCCTACTAATTATGATACTACATACGATACAATTACTTACCTAATAATTTTAAATGTTCTCCAATTGGTCACAGTTGTTGCGTACATGTTGTCTTTTAGCAGAGTATAATATAAAGAACTTGCTAATATCTCTTCGTTAATAAGGATGCCATTGATAAAATCATCTCTGGTTTGAAAATCAAAGTTGTCAGAGAACAGGGGAGGCACTGATGGAGAGCATAGTGCTATATTAGCATCCAACAGATTATGGTGCAGCTTTACTTCAGAATGGCTCAGCACACTTTCCTGCACATAGAACAAAGGTAAAGGAATACTAATAGTAACAGACACATTCCTAATAGGACTATGCAAAGTGTGAAGTTACTAGCATTGTATGTGTATTAGATGAGTGTTGTGTTGAGTGGAAGTAAAAAAACTATACTAATATTATAAATGCGAAAGTGTGACTGTCTGTCTGTTACCTCTGCACAATAAAACCACGAAATTAAACTTGATTCAAACGATCCTGGCTGGATTGATATGTATATATGTATGAAGTCAATCATAGTATTTTGGGGAAAATTCTTTTGCAAGATAGTCTATTTCCAAACATCAATAGATTATTTTTAAATTGTTGAAAAAGCTAATTTACTAAACCATTTGCACAGTTTTAAACACAGTTTGTACAGTGTTCACCAGTAAACTCAATGATGTCAATGACTTCAATGAACTCAAATTGTACACAAGTTTTGTCTTACCAAGGATAGTGTGATGGTTTTATCCTTAGACTTGGGTTTGTACTTTTTGTGTATCAGGACTTTTCGTGTGTTTCCGTCTGCTGCCAAGAAGATTGGTTTGTCAGTGCCAATGAGGGGATGTTCCCAGGAGACTTTCTTGTAGACCAGAGTCATTGCTGCACCTTTATCTTTCTTGCAGAGTGTTCTATGAACATGAGCAACACTTTGTTAACATGAAATAAACTAGGATAATCTCTACTAGTGAGGTATTTCAGAGTGCATCCTGCCTGCACTGTTAGCACAAGACAGCGTGCAAGCTCTCTCAAGCTCTCTGCACTATCCGCCTCTCTCTCAGAAAACTTAGCTCAGAGGAAGCTCAAGAGCTCGCTGACTAATGCTAACTGTGCTGGTCTATTGACCAGCACAGTTAGCATCAGTCAGCGAGCTCTTATAAGAAGTATATTTACTTGGAGGTGCTGAATTATATTTAATATTTAAATAAAAATGTTAACAACCTGCATCAACTGACTTTATGCTAAATATTTGCTATCACTAGTGCTTTATACTGTATCTGTATTCTGTAGTTGTAAAGTTAATTTACCATGAGCTTAATTAGTTTGAAACTTACTTATGTTGTTCCAACATAGATGCATAGGGTATATTAGCTATGCTGTTGATGGATGTCAGCACAAAGTACCCCCTGATCAGACCAGCTGCGTCTATCTCCCTCATCACATCACCCATCGTCTGGCAAGTGTCTGACATCAGCACTTGCACATCTAAGGTGAGACTCCATGGAGCCCTCTGCTTTTTTGCTTTCCTACAGTAATTAATAAACAAGTGAAATCAAATGATTTTTCGAAAAAAGGCTGCAGGGCGTGCCTAAGAATAAAAAATACATAGGCTCGAAAAACATTATCCTCCTCTCTTTTGGCAGTCGAGTAAAAATCATAAAATTAATACATTCACAGCTACTTTCGATTTTAAAATAAACTACGATGTTGTCATAAAGAAATATAATACATGTTTTTGATAAATACCTTAAATGTTCTTTGATTTTATTTCCATCCTTGCAACAAAATAAAATAGCTTCATCTACTCCGCCCCAAGCTAGAGATTCAAGAACATAGTTTACTAAAGGCACTCCAGCGACTGCAAATAGACCCTAGAAAGAGAGTTATCATTAATAGAAATTAACTTTTCAAAGATGATGAAATCAGTAGTGACAGCCTCAGATAATGTAATTTATTCCTTACCATCGGTTTGTAGTTTGATATAGGATCAAAGTTGTTACTAAATATATCCATTACTACTACCGCTTGAACGGCATTTTCTTTATCCATGTTTGAGATTAATTGTTTTTCTTTTTTTCTAAATATTATTTTAGGTTAGAAGTACAAGGTACTCTAGCTAGCCGAGCGATACCGATACGATACTTTTTTTTGAGCGATACGTCACATAATTTCATCTGACATTGACATGACATCTCAATATGTTTGACATAAAATGTGTAAAGCCCGTTTGAGATATCTTTTAACACGCGTGGGGACTGCCATGCTCGCCCGCTGCGCCAGGCGTCCGAGTGCGGCGGACGGCAAAGCGGTACAGTACGATTACTGTTAGTTAAGACCTGACAGATGGATTGCCTTCATTTAATTTTCTACTTTAATTTCATATAGATAAAGCATTTTTCAGAATACTGTTACCCACATCTACCGATTTAGTAATAACTTCTTTATTTGTATAAGATTAAAGTTGAAAATTAAATGAAGGCAATCCATCTGTCAGGTCTTAACTAACAGTAATCGTACTGTACGAAGTTATAAGATAGAACGAGGTAGGGGTAGAATTTAGCAGGACGCCCTGCATCCGGCATGGATCCACACGGGCCGATTCCGCTCGTCCATAAATAAGAATGTAATATCGCTCGTCTGGCCGAGGCTTATCTCGTCAAAACCCTCGAGTTGAGTGTTAAATTATTCGACATGGCGCTCCTTTGTCTTCATGTACTCATTTTCACCCTGCCTCCATTTGAAATCTACTATGTACTACTTACATCTCTACCTAGTAGCATCAGACACAAACATAACTATGAATACTATGATTAGTATCCACTCAAATAATACGTACTTAATTGCAAGGTGTGATTTGTTGGTATGCTGGTTTCCACGGTGCTATCGATTTATACTTAATCAAGAGTGTCCCATTCGAATTAGATATTTATTATCATTGAGTTACCTATCCAGTTTTTAAACGTTTCCGAGTTTTAAGTAGGTAACGAATAGAATTACAAGCATGGAATATGATTTTTCACGGCTTGATTACGCGATATGTGGGATCACATACCCAGATACGTTAAAGATATTACCAGCACCCGGACCAAAAACACAACAAAAGGTACATGCAGCTCTTAACTGACTTAGGCAGATTCCCAGACAGTTACGTAATTTAAATGCTTGCTTACCTAATTTTCATTTTCTAGTTTATAATCGGCGACAAGAATGGTGTTCTACAATGTTTGAGCATAAAAGATGAAGAGGCATTTGTTCAATTTAAAACTCTCCCAGGAAAACCGATAACGGCTGTCCAGCTTGCCATTAACGATGGTAAGTCAATAATTAAATGAAAGGTACCTTATTACCTAGTGTACCTACCTATTGTGTAGGATTAGGAAGTAGGGTAAGTTTGATAATGACAGGGTTCTATTCTAAGTAGAGGTAGGTTTATTTTTGGTGTAATCTGGAAGAGATCGCTTTAAAGCCGATTGTTTATTTTTCTGACTTTATATGTTGTTTGTCCATGTTTCTCGTATGTCGTAGAGCAATAAAGGATATTAATTAGGTACCTACTTGCTCTCTTTATAAATTTTATATTAATAAAAATTACTTGGGCTGCCGCTGGTAGCGTGGAGGCCCGCTGCCTATGCCACCGCCACCGGTGGCAAGCCGCACCGTGTCCAGGAATCCCGCCTTCTGTATCTGTCTCTAGTCCCAGCGATATCTAGCGAGTCTCTTATTGTTATTATTTTTGGTGGCTAATATGACTTTCATATTGTTAATTACAGGAGCCCAAGCTGACAAAGTGTTCGCGGCATCAGGCAACGAAGTCAAAGGTTACACTAGAAAAGGAAAAGTTTTCCTTTCCATCGAGACAGCATTATCGGAGACTATCACATCCATGTATCTTATTTTTACCTTACTTGGAGTAGGCAGGTTTTTTAATAAATATTTACAGAAGTTATTGTAAAAATCATTGCAGGTCCATTTTAGCAGGCGACTTAATACTGTGCAGCGGGCGGACTGTGACTCATTACAGAGATTTGCGGGAATACCATTCTTATATTTGCGAAGACAGAGTGCTAGATATCGCGTCATTCGCTACTCCCAATGTAACTCCTTTTTTATTTACGCCAGTAGGATTAAGTTTCGGTACCTCTATCACCTCAGTAAAAAACCACACAAGGAAATGGATAAGTTTTCCCAAAGCGGGCGCGCATCAATCATTGCAAGCGTAACGACGTTTATCACTAATAGGCAACCTACAATCTGGGTAGGTTCATATTTACAGATCTTATCCTATCTCGCCTCACTTTTACGTGGAGACTGAAGGACGAGAGGTTCTCTACAATGATTGCTTAGGCATAGATAATATGTAACTCTCTAGGTACTTACTGCCGATACTTCGTTGTATGAAAACAATGGAAAATGGCACATCTGCATACCTACTTTATCCCAAAGCACTCCTATCATACCGTATTTCAGTCTTTAAATAGCCTGCAGTTGTAGAAATTATAAGCACAAATTTCTAATCAGAATACCAGAGTACGGCTTCTGGTGTTGGTGGCAAACAAAGGAGCAGTGATGTTGGAGAACGGGCAGATCGCGGCCCGGGCGGTGGTCACGTCGGGCCCTTCGCGGCTGGTGGTTCCGCCGCCGATGCATGCCGCGGACATTTACGCCTTCTACGGCGCCGCAGATGGATCCGTTGGCCTCATAGCTTATGAAAAGTAAGTATAGTAGATAGCAGAAAAAACCCAGTACAGACGTTTCTGTAGATTGAACATAAGCCGGACAAAATGCGACATAGGTACTTCTCGTAGAAAACCTAAGATAAGGTTAATTGCCTTAGAATAGCTAAGCCGGTAGGAATCCAGTTCTATGGTCACCTCATACAAATTAGGTTACGGGCCCTTAGCTACACCGTACCTCTTGTATATGTATGTACAGTCGACGTCAAATAATCTTTACACTTTTAGGTTCATTGTTCAATGGAACTGTGAACAACTTACGGTCATCAACCCATGCAAAAATAATTTATTAGGGATTAGGGAACAAAGGGACCTGTATAGGTATAAAGTTTTGTAGACACTAAAAGTAAAGGTACCTACCACTACCGACACAATTTTATACATAGTTAAGTAGGTACCTGCATTATATCTGTATCGCTTAAGTCCGTCTAAGGTTTTTATTCTAATTTCCAGATCCATGCTAACCAGTAAATGCCTGGTGGAGGGCAAAGGCCTGGGCTCTGTGATGTGCGTGGGCTGGTACTTCTCCAACGGGAGCGCACACCTCGCCGTCGGCCGCCATGATGGATCGGTGCAGCTCTACCTCGTCGACATGGAGAATCTCGGCGACAAACCTCGGTTGAAATACACATATGTGCGTACCAAATGCCCTACCAACTGAGTAGCTTCAAAGTATCGGTACCTAATTCTAAACCTGTTTATACTCACTTTCAACTTATGATTAGTGCATGGAGTGATGACCGCTTTGAGTAGATACTAACTGAGCGCTTGTTGATTGTTGTCTACAACAGTAGTACTTGAGCAGCAAATGCCTAATCACAATGAGGTTTAGTTTCCCCTCAGAATTGCTCTCCTGCAGATCAGTAAAGCATGTACTTAATATTTCGTTTTTAGTTTTCCGGTGAACCCGTGACGTCAGTTTGTGGTGGATGCGTTGGCACGGAGGAAAACGAACTGTTGGTCACTACGTTTTCAGGGCGGGTCTTCGCTTTAAGATCTCGTCGATTAGTATCGGGTTCTGGAATGTTCACTAATGTGTCTCAAGACGTAATAGCCACAAGGAGGAGTAAACTTGAGTACGTGTAGTCAGAACTCACTCGTACACTTGTCTTCTAAATTATTATTGGAACTTTTCGAATACATAAGTGTACCTACTTATTTTAGAATCGAAGTTGCTCGATTAGAAAAGCAGGCCGCTAATGAACGAGAGAAATATCACAGAAGTACCAGGTCACTACAAAATGGTGTTACAGCACCCCCTCTGTTGGATATTCAGTATGAGGCGAGTACATTTGTTTATGGTCTGGCAAACTCAAGTTGAACCCACTAACTACATGTAAACGGAAACACTAAACTTCATACGCATACATTTTGACTTCAATTTATGTTAGCCAAACTCTAACACGGCCGAAACTTGGGGTTTTGAAGGCTAGTGATCCAGTTTTCTACATTTTCACTTAAGTATTATATAATTTTACATTGCGTAAGGTACCTATAGGTATAGGTTTCTGTCGGCCTTGAACGTTTGGTTCGCTGGCCATATCCGTATAGATTCGAACATGCCTGTTGAAGATGTATTCAGCCTTTATACCACTAAAATATGTACCCCAGTCTGTCATTTAGATTATACTTTGATGAGCATGTTTTGTTTCTTACAGTTGTTAGGAGCAGCCAAGGACGGTTGGCAAGAAGCAAGAATTATGGCTCCCGTGCCTTTAGATATGCTATTCATATATTGCAACCGCAAATTGGATATGAAGACTGACAGCGCCGCGGTGCTCAGTTTGTGCGCGTCTCAGGTAATGGGGATAATTACATCTCGGTAAATAGGAACTAATTATTTTACAGAGGAAGATCTACTTGCCTGGATGGTCGCTGGAGAGATTGTGTGGAATAAATTGTCAAGAACTTGATTTCGTTTCGTTGGCCAACATCCTTCTGGGATCTCTGAGCCAAAGTAGTATATCTGCTAACATAAATTCTAGTTACTATGCAATATTGTTTTGTTGCCTCTTTAATAGGGATCGGCATCAGATTTCCTCGCAACAGTGAGATGCCAAGCTGGCACGAGAAGACTATGGGTCCGCATGAGACACGCGCCAGGGACGCCTCTGCTGCCAGAATGCGCTCGAGTGCTGATATACGCCCTGCCAGCCGGAGTACCGAGGGTGGCTCGCCTGATGACGTTGCGTTTGCCGGTGCTGCCGTACTATTCGCAGCACGAGGATCCCGATTCGGATAGCGAGAGCCGGTAAGTAACTTCGACCATATAGGTTATCGTATTTTTACCCGCCTTTATTAACATTCGTGTACCAAACCCAGGCTGCGTCATACATATGATCCTTCGAACCGGATTTTATAAGTGGAGTGACTCAGAAAATATGTAGGTATGTATATCATTATTGGAGCTTCTATTTCTTGATGATGCCACATCGTGAAGGCTTCGTACTTAACTGAAAAATCCTTCGGAACACTGAGGTTTACGAGTCACGTGCGGTGAAATTCCCTGAAACTATTGTAATCCTTTTTTTTGATATTTCTGCAATGCTGTGGTTCCTCACATCCTTAACATAGCTCTAAATTCTATCAATATATACATTTTAGTATTATTTTTGTATACATATACATTTTAGATACGATATTTTGAAAGAGTGCACTTTTCTTTTTACCCAGGGCATGGTGTGAACTGAATGTATCTGGCAGCTTTTCCGTTGCCGAAATGACTGCATGGTTGTCGGAGGCGTTGCCCGGGGACCTTCCTAGGCCAGCTTCCTCTGTAGCGATTGCACGGTCCCATTCTCTTCTTAAGACAATACTTGTTTGCCGTCTGCAGTAAGTATTCGTATTCACATTAAAATAACTACTTTATATGCTTCATTAATTTATGGAGTCCCTCTCAATATTGCAGGCGTGGTCAAGCTATATTCAGATCGGATAACGTTTCTACGATAGCTACGATGAGACACGTGATTTCTAATTGCTCTGTACAAAAGAACATTCGCCTGGACATATCTTGTGGTATGTTGCTTTTTTTACAAGCTTTTATTACAAGCTGTTATTTACTTTCACCTGTCCCGTTGTCTGTCTGTCTGTCTGTAATCAAATCTTGCAAGTTTGATCCACTTCCCGGTTTCCGATTGAGCTGAATTTTTGCATGCATGTATAAATCGCGTGACAATGCAATATTATGATGACGTGGAGCTGATCTGATGATGGAGCTTGAAGGTGGCCATAGAAGTGCGTAATAAAACCACATAACCCCATCGAGTTTCGGCTCGTTAGAATCGTCTTAATGAGTAGTCGATGACGGTATACAGAAAAGTACAGTCGGCAATAAAAGCTTGTACCAAAAATGAAATTTTTGACAAAAACTTATTTAGTTTCACCTGTCTCGTCTGTCTGTCTGTAATCAAATCTTGCAAGTTAAATTTGATCCACTTCCCGGTTTCCGATTGAGTTGAAATTTTGCACGAATATGCAAATCGCGTGACAATGCAATATTACGATGACGTGAAGCTGATCTGATGATGGAGCTGGAAGGTGGCCATTGGAACTCCGTAATAAAACCACATAACCCCATCGAGTTTGGGCTCGTTAGAATCATCTCAATGAGTAGTTGATACAGAAAAGTACAGTAGGCAATAAAAGCTTGTACCAAAAATGAAATTTTTGACAGGAACCTATTTATATTTGTTACCTATATAGTGTTCATCGCCGATAACTGGCCACCCTTCTATAACTGGCCCCTCGTACTAAAAATTAACTCTGTTCCCCTACAAACATAATTCAATTTAGTATAACATGGCCATTTATTGAAGGGTGGTCATTAAAACCTTATACTAAAAATGAATTCTATTATAGGGGAATAGAGTTCATTTTACAAGCTTTTATTTAGTTTCACCTGTCCCGTTGTCTGTCTGTCTGTCTGTCTGTCTGTAATCAAATCTTGCAAATTAAGAGTTGCAATACCCTTACAGGGTCCCATGTTGTACTGTTAATTTTGTAAGACCACCTGTATGCCAACATGAAAGCAATAAAGTTATTCTATTCTATTCTTATTCTATTTGACCCACTTCCAGGTGACCGATTAAGCTGAAATGTTGGGTATAAGTATAGCTTGGATGACAATTCAATATTATGGTACCATCGAGCTGATCTGATGATGGAGACGGAAGGTGGCCATGGGAATTCAGTACTTAACCGACGTAACCCGTTGAGTTTGGGCTCGATAGAATCGTCTCAATGAGTAGTTGATGATGGTATACAATAATTTACTTTAAAAACAAAGTTTTAACCGACTTCAATTTAGTACTCCGCCAAGCCACGAGAACATTTCCACATTTCTTTTCCAATTTACCACATGAACTGATTTCCGAGAGCAAATGCGTTAATTATTAGAGAAAAAAACCCAATCGCTGTATGTGGGCCGATAATATTTGAGGACTTCCGTCGATTCAACAAGGATCACCTTTGGCACTTCATTAGTTGCTATTTCAACGGAATCTTATCAGAATCTGTGATATACTTTTTCAATTTTATGTACCTACATAATTGAGGAATTCCAGAAGTCATCTGTGGTCTTCATCATCAATTCCACTCCACCAAATTTATGATTTTCGGGTGTAAATACACGAGTTATAATAGAAAATACCAACATCACTACACGCGTGCCTAATATAAATGAGGAGTTCCCTCAATTCCTCATGGATCCCATCATCCAATTGATTTTTTGAAAAAATGGGACCCACCTGGAAGCATATACTTACAAATAAAAAATAAAAATTACGAATCGGCTCATCAATGACGGAGTTCTGAGGTAACAAACATTGAAAAAAAAAAACAACCGAATTGAGAACTTCCTCCTTTTTTTGAACTCGGTTAAAAAGTACAGTTGGCAATAAAAGCTTGTACCAAAAATGATTTTTTTGACAGAAACTTGTTTAGTATGACGTTGGAAGTTATTGAACGGTGGCCAGTTATTGGCAAAGAGAATATAACCACTATGTTTATTGGAAATTTACTTTACATAGAATTTCCTTATCAAACATTTATTTGATAAAAAAGCAAGAGTAAGCGCTGTTTCGTCTTGTGGGGATATCTAGCGGGTTTCTACATCTGCTATAGCTAGCTAATCTTAGGGCTCCTACATCATAAACTTGAAACTTTTTGCATATTCAACAGATATTCCAGACGAAATTTGCGTAAATTCGTTCGAAAGAATAGAGGAACAATTCAAAGAAGAACATACAAAGCAGAAAGATGTCGCGTTAAAAAAGGCAATTAAGTAAGTACCTACTATACTATTAACATGGTCATATACTATTATTATTATAGCTTTATTTATCCATACATTTTTACATGTTTGATATATTTTTTAAAGTAGTTGATATAAGTTTTATTGTATGGCCCCTATAGGGTAGAAAGCCTCCTCCATCTTATTCCATGTTTGTCTGTCTTGGGCTGTGGTCATCCAGTGTTTACCAGCTGTTTTTACAACATCGTCGACCCATCTTGCCTTTTGTCGTCCATCTCGTCTTTTTCCAGTGGGACCAAGCCACTTTGTTATTTGCAGTCCATCTGTTATCCTGGTATCTTGCTATGTGGCCTGCCCACTTCCATTTCAGTGTCATGGCGTGTTTTAGTGCATCTCTGATTTTTGTTTTGTTGCGTACTTATGTCCGCATTTCGTGTTTTATCTATTCTTCTCAATTTCAGGATACTTCTTTCCATGGCCTGCTGGCATGATAGGATTTTATTCTTGATCTTATTGGTACATGTCCAAGTCTGACTTCCGTATGTTAAGGAGGGTAAAATGCATCCATAATGATCTTCTTAAGGTTCAGACTGTAATTTCCTTTGAGGATTTCTTTCTGTGCCCAATACTTTTCCATGTCGTGTTTATTCTCTTGTCTACTTTATTTCCGTGTCTGTTGGCGTCGAATGATATTTGTTTTTAACCCCCGACGCAAAGAGAGGGGTGTTATAAGTTTAACGTGTCTGTGTATCTGTCTGTGGTATCGTAGCTCCCAAACGGATGGACCGATTTGAATGCGGTTTTTTTAATTTTAAAGCTTATGTGATCCCGAGTGTTCTTAGCCCTGTTTCATGAAAATCTGTTCAGCCGTTTTTGAGATATTGGACTTTGAAATGAAAATGTCGGGGTTATTCAACTTTTCTAAGTTGTTTTTCCAAGGTATATATATTCTTTGACATATTCTATTGTGTGTCGTTCTATGGTAATCGGAGTTTGGTTGCGGTTGGTCATTATTTTAGTTTTGTCAGTATTCATTCCCAAGTACACAAGTACGTAAGTAATATGTGTACTTGGGTCAAATTATCTCCCCCACAGACCAAATGACCAAAGAAATAAACAAAAGAATAGCTCTAGGAAAGTACTGGTTACTAAAGGAAATAATGAAAAGTAAGGACTTAGGTATATGTGTAAAAAGAAAGACATTCAACACTTGTATTCTCCCATGCATGACATATGGGTGCGAGACCAGGTCACTCACAGCAGAACACAGGGATAGACTCGCAAAATGCCAACGAGCTATGGAAAGGAGTATGCTGGGAGTGAAACTTAAGGACAGATTCCGGAACCAAGAAATAAGATCAAGGACCAAAGTCACCGACATACTCACACGCATTGACCAGCTGAAGTGGAGGTGGACAGGCCACATGCTGCATGATCAAAAGGAAAAATGGGGCAAACAAGCGACCCACTGGCACCCAATTGATTGCAAGCGCAAAAAAGGTCAACAAAAAACAAGATGGGAAGACGACATAAAGGGAACACTAGGAGCACGCTGGACCAGGGTGGCCTTGGACAGAAATCAATGGAAGGAGATGGAGGAGGCCTATGCCGACAGGCACTTATCTTATCACTAAGAGATATTCTCTGAACATGTTACTATAACAAAGAAAACGAGCTACATAGAAAACAATCTCTTAGCGAAATAAAGGCTTATTGATTGATTGATTGATTCATTCCCAGTCCTACTTTTTTGCTTTCTTTGGCGAGATTTTGAAGCACTTTTTCTAGTTCTTCAGGAGTTTCACTAAACAAAGCTATATCATCAGCGATTCGTAGATGTGTCAGACGTCTATTTCTATCTACATGGTCATATAAGCAACATTTTATTTATAATTTATACATTATTTAAACAAAACTACATACAAATGTTTCAGTGCTCTAGATTTAGATGACAATGTGATGGCTGATTATGATGTGATGCTGTGTGAAGACTATCTGCGTGTTTGGAAAACACCATTGGAGTATGACACAGATGGTTACTTTGAAGTTCTTGTTGGTAAGACACAAATAGTGTGAGCCTGTCTATTAAGGAGCACTAGTTCTCATTATTAAATGTCGCTCTTTCTTCTTTTACAAAAAGGTTATTATCAAGTATTTTTGCAGATACTGTTACACAGTGGTATACAGACTGGAAAACACACACCCTGCACAGAACTGAGCAAGGCAACGAAAAATCAGAGCTTCTTTCCGCTTTAAAAGATTGTGATTTAGACCTCATACATAAAATACTCAGTAATAAGACATTGTTGACTCCAGACCTTTCTATCAATAAAATATAGCAAGCATGCAAAAGTGTTTTATTAGGACAACTTCCATTGAAACAAAATCAATTATGTGAAGACTTAGGTTTGTATGGATGGATTGACTGAAGATGTTTATCATACTGGCAGAGTGCGTCAGGATCTTCAGTGATACTGCCAATGTATGTCACATGCTCGGACAACTTATGAATGGAATTCATTTGCTCCTCAAGAAAAATGGTTGTCACATAATTAGTGCAGTGGTAGTCCTTATCTTTTTTTGCAGTAGCAATCAGTTTTTCTACAAGCTGCAGGAATATTATAAAATTAATCTTTGTTTATAATACAATAATTATGAGACAGGAAACTGTTTAAGTTCCATCTTCCCTTACAAAATGAATAATTTAGTTGTGAATAACTAATAGTATATTGATTGCTTCGAGATCCATTAAACAAGAAAATTTCTAGAAATAGAATACCTCTGTTACACAATGTTCCATGTCTAGTGCATGTTTGAAACCTTCAAGCATTGTAATTTTTACTTTTGGAGTTGGAGCTGTGAGTGCCTGGAACACTGGAATTCCTCCTCTATATAGCTGATACTGGATTAAATTCTCCATGTGCTGAAGCTCTTCATGATACATTCTCATGAAAAAACCTCCAGTTCCATGTTTAGTGACACTTGGGTGTAAAAATGATACTGCTAAGTTCAAGTACTCATGAGCTGCCTGCTGTTCACTAAAGATCTGATTATTAACAGCGGCTTCTAGCTCTGGACTATACTTGTGTTTATAGTAACAATGGTCACTGAAAAAAACTCTTACAACATTTTGTACAGTATGTGATAGACACCAAAGCCTTTTTAGACCAAATGTAGAATTATGTTTTCCAAGAATAAACATGGTATAGTTACAAATTAGAGGTAAATAAGTAGAATTTTATTTCATTACAAACAAAATAAATATATTTGAACAAGAGTAAAATCATTTGACAAGTAATATGAGGCCTAATAGATTACTAAAACTACCTTTTGTAGCATGACAGCTACAGTAGTAACTTTATTTTACAATAGAAGGAAACACAGACAAACTGTAAATCATGTTTATTACAGGCCTACAATAACAAATATTATAATTACTATGACTAAGCTGTTTTATCAAACATGTTACTTTTGGAATGGATAGTAGTCCAGACCAGAATTATATTTAAATTTATAAGTAAAACGGTTGACCTGAGTTTTCCCAACTTCTATCATTTTCTGGACTTCTTTCCGGTACGCCGGCGGCAGCAGCTCAGTCTCCAGAGTGCAGTCGTGCGCGCTCTCGGTTCCTACCTTGTACACGCGCTGCCTCACGATGTCGACATCTCTGCTGTATTCTTCTTTCAAATCAGCCACTACTTGTGTCGCTGTATCTATTTTAAATATAAAATAGTTTGCTTCTCGATGAACTAAACCGTGAGCACTGGTTTTGTACGGAATTGCTCGAAAGCCCAAGTTCTCGATATCTCTTATGATCCCGCCTCGATTAAATATGGCATGTGAAACACGTTTAAGCGTCGTTTTCAGTTCTGGTTTCGGCATAGCACGTAACATTAATGCCAACTCGTAACTAGGCATTTTAACACCAATCCAAATCAGTAACCTACAAAATATATTGCAAACAAAAAAGCTCGCCACCCGCCAGGCAAGACTGACACTGACAGACTTGTTTTGACATTTGCTACTTTTTTTTACTATCTTCTGATGTTAAAAAAATCTGTTTAGTTATTCAAATACTGGTACTTTTGCCGAGTTGATATATATATAGCAATTTGTTTTTAATTCAGTTCACTATATTTAAATTCATAAATAACAAAAATCACACATACAACATATGAAAACACACAAAATAAAAACGTTTGCAGTGTACACATGTGTACACTAATAAACCATAGACAAATTAAGCTATTTTTTAGTACAGTAACATTAATTCATGGAGAGGTATGGTAACACTGGCCTTCTTACCGTCATGGCTGCGGAGGCGTTTGCTTCGCTGTTTTTCTGATATTATAGAATTATTTTTGGCTTCCATGATGAAGTCGTTTACCAAGTTCGTTTCAGAATATTGCAAAACTTGGGAAAAATCAGGAAAAGAACAGTTGTATGTATAAATTGTTTGTATTTCACATCTAATAAGTTTGTTTGTACATCTACCACATGTTATAAATGCGCAACCTTTGTTTATTAATTTGTATGTTCTTCTCAGTGTCTTCTTAGCAATAAACTAGTTATCTGGGTCAGGATAGCTTAAAAAAGTATCTATCGCGATTATAACGCCTTGTCAATCAAGCTTGATAGCCCATCGAGATCTATACTAGATCGTTTATTATCGATTATAGACCCTAGATCAAGAATATTTCACAATTTCAAAGTAATTTGAACTAAATAAATAATCTTACTTGTTTGTTTCAGTATCAAGGCTGTGACACAATCAATCAAGGATGAAGAAAAGAGTCCACTGTTGACAAAATCTGGAAAGCTTTCTGGATTGTCTGAGAACATATACGATCTCCTGCTGTGTGGCCTTCGGGGAACACTAAAGAAAGAGGCTGTGCTGTCCACACTCCGAGAAATATGTGTCAGTGTTATGGAAACTATTTTGTTTTATTTATTTGTAGTTAAAAATTGCTGGTATCTCAGGGATCCAAAATCAGCCTGTTTTTCTTTTACATTCTTCTATTCAAATATTACTTTCTTGTATTTCACTATTGCATGTATTGTTTATGTGCTATTTTAGGCTTTACATGCTGACATACCATCCATACTCCTGGATGTGGTGTGTGTGCTGGATGCTGAAACCTGTTTAGACATCCAGAGTGAGGAACGCACCAACTTCTGCTATATTGTGAGGGAATTGGAATCATTTATATCTGATAAATTATTGAAAGAAAGATTGGAAATTGACACACTACAGGATGTTGGTACACTGAAAAACAAGAACTTTTACACCAAATTTATTAAAATCAAGACAAAGTTGTAGTAAGTATAATTGAAATTATTATATAAACAGATTTTATTTTTTGAAAATGTGTGTTTACCAATAAACACTTGCACAGTAGTCTCACTAGTCCTGTGCTATGAACAAACCAGGTGGTGTGGACAGGGTGTAAGGCTGTGTGTTTACCAATAAACACTTGCACAGTAGTCTCACTAGTCCTGTGCTATGAACAAACCAGGTGGTGTCACAGGGCGTAAGGCTGTGTGTTTACCAATAAACACTTGCACAGTAGTCTCACTAGTCCTGTGCTATGAACAAGCCAGGTGGTGTGACAGGGCGTAAGGCTGTGTGTTTACCAATAAACACTTGCACAGTAGTCTCATTAGTCCTGTGCTATGAACAAACCAGGTGGTGTGACAGGGCGTAAGGCTGTGTGTTTACCAATAAACACTTGCACAGTAGTCTCACTAGTCCTGTGCTATGAACAAACCAGGTGGTGTGACAGGGCGTAAGGCTGTGTGTTTACCAATAAACACTTGCACAGTAGTCTCACTAGTCCTGTGCTATGAACAAACCAGGTGGTGTGACAGGGCGTAAGGCTGTGTGTTTACCAATAAACACTTGCACAGTAGTCTCACTAGTCCTGTGTTATGTGAACAAGCCTGGTGGTGTGACAGGGCCTAAGGCTGAGTCAAATATCTACTCAAGTTTTAATGACATCAACATGAAGATTTTTTCGCGTCACCATATCAAATGCTAATTATGCATTACAAAAGTTATGTAAACACAGTTTTTTTTAATATCTTCACTGGCAGTGTATGCATATTGCACACTAAATGCATGCATAGGTAATGCATAGGATATTTAGCATTATTACAATAATATGTATATTAAAACAGAATTATAAAATATAATGGTGGATAAAAAATATGTACTTATTGTCATAAGATTAAAATATTTATATAAATGAATACCAGCCATTATCTCTTTCCTCAGTTACAAACAACGCAAATTTAATTTATTCAGAGAGGAAAGTGAAGGATATGCTAAATTAATTGTGGAGTTAAATCAAGAGGTTACTGAAGAAACAGAATGGAAAGGGTTATTAGAAATCATTCAAGCGCTTATCGGTATGTCGCGGTTTAATTATCAACTTATTACAATTGTTTAAGGTTGTTGATATTTGTTTAAATATTGTTTAATATTTTCAGGTTGTTTCAATTTGGATCCAAACCGAGTTTTAGACATCATATTGGAGTCCTTTGAGGCTCGCCCACACCTCGACGCACTCTTCATATCCCTTATCAAAAATTATATGGGTGATCCCCAAGTTATCTCAGAAGTTTTAGGATTCAAACTTGGGAATATGGAAGTGTTAGATAAGTATGAAGAACCACCACCACTCATGACAGTCATAGCCCTGTTGCTGCAACACCAAGTTATAGCTCTGGATCACATCTATCCTTGGGTATGTATTCTTTAGATGGTTATATATATTCAAAACAAATAGTTATATTAACATTTGATTCTTCCCCAGTTGCGCCCTGATGACACTCTAATGGCCAAAGAAGCAGATAAAGAGTTCAAAGTGGTACAGGATTACATTCGCAAGATTAACATTGTTTCCACTAAAGGACCGCAAGCCAATGCTCCCACCGAATTTGTTGAAGAAAAAGCTGATCCACAGGTTCATATATTATAGCTTTTCAATAGGGAACATTTTCAATGAGTACTTAACAATGTATTGGCATGCCAGCAGTACTCATGTTCTATATTTGCTTATTAATAAGTTTTTTATATTGATAGGTATCTTAGTCTGGGTTGCATCAAATTATGATTACAGACCGATCAACGTTTAATATGGCGCCGGCAGCGGTCATTCCATAGAAACTTGTCAAACTTTCCATACATTCAGATTTTAACGAACACCGCTTACGATTACAGACAGTTTGGTGCCACCCACCCTTAGTCTGTAAGGTATATGTAAATATGGGCCTTCCTGCCTGACACAAATCTGGTCGGGTCTGATAGATAAATTGTCTCTCAACTCAGTATACCTTGGTAACCTGCAATGCAATTTCTTGCTTGAGTAAATTCCGCTTTAGATTGTTTGTTAGGGTCAAATCTCGAAAGTCCAAGCAATTTCCCGAAGGTGGCCATATCAATTCTTAAACTACCTTCACAAGATAAACCCATCATGTTTGGGCGATTTAGATTCCTCAATTAGCAGTAGTTCCTATAGCAGTCAGCAATAGAAACGTATTGCATGTAGCATATATATTTGTGACCAACACTGAACATTTGTAGGATTACTGGGGCAACCAGAAGTTGGTGCTGAGTGAAGCGTTGCTGAAGGTGACCGCGTGGCGCGAGTTCGCGGCGCTGGCGGCGCGGCTGCCGGCCGCCGGCCTGGCCGAGCGGCCCGCGCGCGCGCTCTGCGCCATGCTGCACAAGCTCGTCGAGCCCCTCTACAGGAAGTAAGACCTCATTCCAGCCTGACCAAGCTACTGCATTGCTCATCCAGTGCGGTAAAACATTAAAAAGCAATATCTCAGATCGCGGGTATTTGCTCAAGCTCAGGCCGAACGCAAATGCGATAAATATGTAATCTGAGCCTTTCTTTACTACCGCCAGTCTTTGTGAATGTTACAATTACGACTATTAGCCGGGATGGAGGATTTCCCGCACGCTGATTGCCACCTTCTGACCAAGTGTGACGTAAAATTATACTGTAGACAATGTTATTTTGCTCACTAGGGTTCACGCACATTTGACGAGGCGCAATGCAACGCATGTTTTACTGTCAGAACATTATCAACTTTGATACATTGTAAAATAATGGCAAAAATTCATTCACACTAGTATTTTTCCCTGAGAACATCAATGCGACTCCCGGCGCTCGCTCCTGTAGCAAGCGCTGCGATGCGCCTTGTCAAATATAAGCCAGCCATAAGCTTTTTATTAGCTACATTAACATTACTGAAAAATTTCATCTCAATATTATGTTTATACATTTCTGTGTGAAATATCTTCACACAGAAATGTAGGTCAAGGTCAGTTGAACTGTTGCCCATTATTTGTGATAACTTTTAAAGCTTTGTTTGAAATGACGGACGAAATATTTTTCCAGACACTGTCGAGTGGCCCCGAAGATAATGGGCACGCCGGTCCCACCGCTGACGTCTCCGCTGGCTCCGCCCGCGTGCGTCACATTTGAAGATATTAAGGAAACCGTCATACCTGCACTCATTTTATTGGGCCCCTCCCTTCATTTGGACCCTATTTTGATGTACAAAGTAAGTTGAATCAAACACCGCTCTCCCCTATTGTTTACTTTTCTTATTTCTAGTATTAGGCCTGTTTATCCAGTATTTGAACTTGTGTTGCCGCATTACTATAAATAAGTCCCCTCTTTTTAGATAATACGTATACTACGGACGTCGCGTTCCCTGAAGGAAGATCCGTTGCAACATGAAACCCTCACCATCCTTGATGCCGCCATTTTGCCTGCACTCACACTAATGGAAGGCAACTGTTGCATGGCAGAGGAAGTTTACACCTTGCTTAAACTCTATCCGTATCAATGCAGGTAAAATTGATTACTGTGTTCATGAATTCATGCTTAATTTTCTTTGCTTAATTCAATTATATGTACTTTTAAAGAGCAATTTGACATAAACAATGTACTTATGATGTAAGCCACACCAGTAATTGTTTAGTCATGCAAATTGTTTTTTTTTTCTTAACAACACTTAGTTGCATTGGTAAGGCGGTCGCATCTCGCTGCGGCGTGCGAAGCGACGGTTCGCAATGTTGTATGCTAGTACCTCAGTTTGTATTTAAAATCAGCACGGTACTGCACCGCACTTCTGTCTGGCGAAATTTGTACGCGACTCCGCATGCCGCTGCGGGAGTGTGTGATGCGCCTAAATGGAAAATATTGTCAAAATATTGATTGGGGATTGTTCTTGCTCTCTTTATTATTGTTTGTTTGGATCAGTGAAAACAATGGATAGCGCGAATGAAATGAAAGTAAAAGTGTGTGTATTATAATTTGTGTATAGATACTGCCTGTACTCTCGCTGGAAGAACGAGTCGGGCGAGCGGCTGCCGGCGCTGATGCGCGTGCGCGGCAACTCGCTGCAGCGCATCAAGCACATTATGAAGCGCGTGTCCAAGGAGAACATCAAGCCGCAGGGCCGGCTCATCGGCAAGCTGTCGCACGCCGCGCCGCAGTTCCTCTTCGACTACATGCTGCTGCAGGTACCGGCACATCTCTACTGTCATCATCATCTAGGCTACATGTAGTAGACGTCGTTCGATAGGATGTATATAGAGAGAATGTTGTTCCCGTCCTCAGATCCAATCGTACGACAACCTGATCGGGCCCGTGGTGGAGTCGCTGAAGTACCTGACGGCGCTGTCGCTGGACGTGCTGGGCTACTGCCTGCTGGAGGCGCTGGTGGCGTGCCGCGGCGCGCGCGGCGCCGCCTACCCGCCGTGGCTGCAGGCGCTGGCCGCCTTCGCCGGCGCCGCCTTCAAGAAGCACAACATCGAGCTCACTGCGCTGCTGCAGTTCGTCGCCAACCGACTCAAGGCGCACCAGAGGTAACCGACCCGCCTTCTCCGCCGCAATTACTCCATAAAGCGGACTCTGGGCTCCTTTGCGACACAACCGGGAAAAACGCTAGGAGAATTATCACTCCATAATTAGTGAAAATTGAGCGTAATCATATGAGCAATTAGTACTTTATAATAATTACCAATAGAGAACACTTTATTTACGATAATTTCAATAAAATATACTTGTGCTAGTATTTGTTTTACATTTGACAACTTGTTAGTCGTATGCCCTACTTAAAATGAAGATTTCTTTCTCATTTTCTATTTCAGTCAAGACCTGCTTATTCTGAAAGAAATAGTACAAAAGATGGCTGGCATCGAGGCAGCTGAAGAGATGACTCCAGAACAGTTAGATGCTATGGCTGGAGGGGAACTATTAAAAGGAGAGGTAGATATGGCTTACAAATTATTACAGGTTTTGTCTCACGAAATCTGGTTGATCAAACTTGGGAATAATAATATAATGTGACTTATCTTTATTGTTCTAATAATTTGTTTTGTCCATAGGCCGGGTACTTCTCTCAAGTGCGCAACACTAGAAGGTCATCGGCGCGGTTAAAAGAAGCCATAGTAGGAAACAACTTGGACATATCACTCTGCATACTGGCTGCCCAGCAACGACACTGCTGCGTTTGGAAAGGTGAGCTATTCATTAAATACACATATGTAGTAAATGGCCCGTGCTATCATGAAGTGGAGTTAAAATTACTAGTTTCGGGAACATTTCATACTATCAGGGAGGGAAATCTACTCAAAGAATGCGTGCCTCGCGTAATTGGTCGTGTATCAGAGCTGAGCATACCGCGGAGAGAATGACAAGTTATAACTTGTTTGTGGGCGAGGCGCGTACGAATTTGAGCAAGTGGCTGAGCCGTGCGTGTGTACCTACTCATGTTTGTTCGTTTTTTTTTTTTTTCAAATGTAATATGCACCGCATGAATTAAGATTTTTATACAACTGCTTCATCTACTGTTTTTTCTTCTATCTTTTTTGTCTATTGCGGCGCCATTTTGAACGATGCACAATGTCGGCACGCCGCTCGCACGCTGCCTCGCCCGCGCATGTTTATGTGCAACAATTTGTCTCGCGAGCAGCGCGCCGCGCGGGGCGAGCATGCCTCAGGCTGAGCCGCTCAAATTCGTACGCAGCTTTATCTGTTCATTGCACAGTCGAGACGCGCAACGCACTGTGTTAGTTGCGATCACACGCAATTAATTAGAAAAACCGCTACCGCCGCCGCTTGAAGTCGTGGACGGGCCGTTAGATGCGTGAGAGATGTGCAAGAGTCTGTACGTTATCTCCGATGTGTATTATTAACCCCCGACGCAAAGAGAGGGGTGTTATAAGTTTAACGTGTCTGTGTATCTGTCTGTGGTATCGTAGCTCCCAAACGGATTGACCGATTTGAATGCGGTTTTCTTTGTATCATAGATAATTTTATCCCAAGTGTTCTTAGCCATGTTCCATAAAAATATGTTCAGCCGTTTTTGAGATATTAGACTTTGAAATGAAAGTGTCGGGGTTTTTCAACTTTTCTATGTTGTAGTTATATATATTTAGATAATATTAGTTTGTATCCATTAAATCCTTGTAGCTCTGTTCTCCGCTGTCCATTTACTATTCTTGAGCGGTGTGAAGCCAAATGAAACTGTCGTGTCGACAATCTCGTGTCACTAGCTACTAAAAACTAGCTCGTTTTTAAGGCTGACGAAACTTTTAGCGAAGTAGCTACAAAAGAAGAGCAATGGTACTATTTTATTTAGAAAAAAAATATGTTTATAATGAAAGTTGTGTCAATTGTCAGAGGTATCGGAGGAGTCCGACGGCGGCTCGCCCCCGGGCTCGCAGCTGAAGGTGGTGGGCCGGCTGGCCGACCAGTGCCAGGACGCGCTCGTGCAGCTCGGCACCTTCCTCGCCTCCTCGCACGCGCCCGACGAGTACGCCGCTAGATTACCGCCCCTACAGGTACGTACTTTACATTAGCTGCCCGCGCGCCTTCGCCCGCGTGTTGGAGGGAACGCTGGCAAACCCGCGGGATAGAACGGGTTACCCTCATCTGGCAGAATAATAAATGCTTTGTTTGTTTTAGGAATTGCTACGCGATTATCACGTAGACGCCGATGTGGCGTTCTTTCTCCATCGGCCAGTATTAGCGCAAAAAATAGCTGCTAAAGTGGAATTGTTACGTAAAAGTTCAGACAGCAAGATTACCAGTCCCGAAATGAGCCTGGAGCGGTACAACGCAGCATCGAAGGAAGCTTTAGAGCCAGTGGTCCAGTCTATTACCCCTCTGTTACCATCAAGAGTGTGGGAAGATATTTCACCGGAATTCTATGTCACGTTTTGGTAAATATTTGCTTAACAGACATAATAATGTGTCTTAAAGTTAACGCTTTAGCCCTAGATAATAAATGTGATTTTCTAATTGCATCCTTTATGCCAATAAGCGGGAAAGTGGTATGTTTTGCCTGTAAGTGACGCAGTCACATATGTATATCTAGTTATTTTTAGACTTGATTAAAAAATTATTTTATTTGCAGGTCCCTGTCAATGTATGATCTAAAAGTTCCTGAAGAATGTTATGATAGAGAAATAGAACGCTTGAAGGCAGCGGCTACTGCCGCCGCCAAAGATTCCTCTCAGGGCACGAAGGGCAAAAAGGAACAGGAGCGCTTCAATACTCTTATTGACAAACTGCAGGTAACACGCCGTTGCTCTATATCTACGTCCGTATTCTCAGCAGAGCATATGAAATTTATTTTTGGCAGTTCCTAGAAATTGTATCTGCACGATACACTTTAACACTATCGCCAACGTCTACTCTGACGAAACCCACCGGAATTGCAACTAGAAGAAGAAACATAAGATCTTCTCGCTAATATGTCCTTAACCTTACCTGCAAAGCTTTCGCCGACTACACAAAATGTAACTGACTCCTTATTACGATTGGAAGACTAGAGTATTATTGCATCGTTGTTCCGGTGATCGGTAGAGAGCTAGTTGCGGTGGCTAGTGGCTAGTGGCTAGTGGCTAGTGGGCTGATGGGCAGCCCTGTGTGCAGGAGGAGCGCGTGCGGCAGCAGGCGCACGTGGCGCGCGTGGCGGCGCGGCTGGCGCGCGAGTGCGCGGGCTGGTTCCCCGCGCGCGCCGTCAAGTCCGCCAAGAACGAGACCGTCACCCGCCTCATGCAGCTGTGCCTGTTCCCGCGCTGCGTCTTCACGCCGGCCGACGCGCTGTTCTGCGCCGAGTTCGTGCACACCGTGCACGCTCTCAAGACGCCCAACTTCTCTACGCTGCTGTGCTACGACAGGGTGAGTGTCCCCAGTTAAGTCCGCCGACAACTCATCGCGCCCTAATCCATATTTTTGTAGTTGCACACTTCAAAAACTAGAGCAATTGGAAAAGGTTTAAGACTTATTTCCGTCAAAATTTGATAATACTTTCGTATGAACTTGTGGTTTCCTGGAAAGCCACCGGGTATCGAAGAGTTAATTCGTCTCTGCTTAAAGCATTATATATCGAATCTATGTAAAAGGTTGACAATGCAAGAGGAATTGGTCTTTCTTATTGCCATAAAGTAAAATTGACCTTAAACGTGACCAATGTGTTGATGTATAAAATGTAACGTATAAGAAATATGAAGGTGTTATTGTGCAGTTGTTCTGCGACATAACGTACTCCGTGATGTCGTGCACGGAGGGAGAGGCGGCGCGCTACGCGCTGTTCCTGTGCCGCGTGCTCGGCACGGCCATGCGCTGGCACGCCGACAAGAACACCTTCCACAAGGAGTGCGCGCACTACCCAGGCTTCGTCACCAAGTACCGCGTCTCCAACCAGTTCACCGAGGCCAACGACCACGTCGGATACGAGAATTACAGGTAACTATTATCAGTAACAACCAACAAAAGCTGGGAAGATATATTTAAAGACAGGGAAGCTCTGGATAGAGGCAGATGGTCTGGGGGAGGCCTATGCCGAAGGCAACCACACAAGTCCGAGAAACTCGGTTATCAGTAATTATTAGAGTGATACCCAGGCAAAAAGTACCTTTTTCAGGGACATTGGTCAATTTAATTGGATGTTTTTTTAAATGTATGAAACAAACGGTTGTTTACAGGATTATATTAGCTTATAAGATGTAGGATTAAACCTATAGTTCCATTAAATATAGGTACAGGCAAAAAGTATTTTTACATGTGTCGAAACAGAGTGGGTAAGTACGTATGCCTATTTCGCAGTTATGTAAGTTGTTTCATATTATAAATATTATGAAATGCTACATTTGCCGTGGTTTAGTTATACAAATAAAGGTTATTAATTAACTTAAGTGTTTCTAATTCATGCACTACAATCAGGAGTTGTTATACTATTCAGTGTAGATCAGGCTACGCAGAGCGCTGAAGTATTGACCAAATGATAGAGAAAAATATCTAAACTAATAAAGTTGGCGTTATCTGGGGGCACGGCAGTGGTTTAAGATTTATAACTAGTCAAAGTTTCTTAATTTTTTTACTCATTGATTGCTCACCGATCATCAAAAGTCTAAGGCACTTCTAGCAGACATAGAAGCTTCAAAGGAGAATGGGCAGATTTATATGGACTCTGGCCTAGAAACCAATAATGACAAGCCATATATCATTGGAAAGGTTTTTCATATTTTACAACTTTTTGTAAGGCGGGAAATCTTGAATCGCTGTGTAAAATAAAGTTAAGCTCGTTCATCCATGATCAATTAACATGAAGTCAATCTTGCATTAGATCACGGAGTCCGATAACAAAGCCAAAAGTCAGGAAATCGCAAGGAAGTAACCAGCGACAGTTTACAGAAACCGATAAGAAAAACAGAATATAAGCAACGACGAAAAAGTCCAAAATCTATTTGAATAGCTGAATTAGAATGACACAAAAAACATATGAAAACGTATAAAAAACAAAAACATGACACAAAATAAGTTACTAAACCTTAATTTAGTCTGTAAAGCGATGCAGTAGTGATGTGCCGTTACCGTAAATTACGAGAACGGATTCTCTCCGTTCTCGTAATTTTGGGGTAACGTTCTCGGTAATGTTCTCCGTAGCGGTAATTATCGAGAAAGTATTCAGTTTTAATTTTTTTCAAGTTTTTTCATCGTGATTCTTGAAATTAGTAATGAAAATCTACACAAAAAAAAAACAAAATAGTCATACTAAAGGAACAAGTATATTTCCAAAATTACCGTAAATTACCGAGAATGTTCTCGGAGAACGTTCCCTGGTATTATTTCCGTTAGGAATCTCAAAAAAATACTTTCCCTACCATTATTATTTATTATTTATTTATTTATTTAGTCATAATGGGTTCCTTTAAGTACCTGCTAGAATACAATGCGACCCTAATGGTCTATTTAGACGAAGACTATTTACAGCCGCCTAAATTACGGCGCCTAAAAAAGGCACCGTCATATCTTCAGACCGTTTAGACAATGACTATTTTCAGCCGCCTAATTCTCGCCGCCAGTGACCAGCAAACCGTTTACACGGTGCCTTTTCAATCCCAGTCATTAGCACGCCGCCACAACCGACGGTCCTTGTTTTGGCGCCAGTCTTTCTACGCTAAGATCACCATCATTTAAAATGAATTCAGGAGCTCTGAAGTTGAAAAGGCAATGTATAACCAAACTATCCGCGTTATTACGAGAGGAGCTGATTAATATGTTGGAGGAAGAAATTCATAAGAAGAGACGAATTTGGGTAAGAAAATGGATTAGTGATAGATATGCTACTGGAGCTTCATCTTTGATTTTGAAACAGTTAAGATTGAAAGATCCCTCAGAGTACAGGTTGGCGTTACGACTAACTACTGAAAGTTTTGACGAACTACTTTCTCTCGTCGAAAACTCTGTTCAGCGTCAAGACACTATAATGAGAGATGCTTTACCGGCAAAAATAAAGCTGGAATTAATATAGATAGTTTTAATTTTCGCCTTTATTTCATTGATGTCCAATCCCTCTATAGACATTCCTAACTTAATTGTTTGCAACGCTGTTATGCGCTTTTCCTTGGTTTGATAGTCGACGCATCTATTGTCCCAAAGACATTCTTGTTCTCTATATAATTGAACAAGCTTTAATACTTCGCTTTCACTGAGTTTCGGCGCCATTTTACCTGAAGAATGTACACCCTATTTACTTTACGGCACGGAGGCGTGCCAGCGACTGGCAGCGACGTGTTTACACGAGTCCGAAAAATAGGCGCGGGGGTAGCGAGAGACGCGGGCGGAGGTCACTGGCGCCGAAAAATAGACTCGTGTTCTGTTCCGTGCCAGCGCTGGCATGCCGCGAAAAAATGGCGCCGAAAGTGTTTATACGGTGCCTTTTCTAGGTGCCGTAATTTAGGCGGCTGTAAATAGTCTTCGTCTAAATCGACCATAACTGATAAGCATTTACCTATTTGCAAAATAACGCTCAAACCTGAAATGAACACGAATTATAATAAAATATCTTAAAAATTCACGCGCTGTTAGCCATTCTCGAAGTCAACTTAATCTCACCAAAATTACTCGCGGAGAACTTTACCGAGAATTCTCGGTAATTTACGGAAATTTTACGCAATGAGAATTACCGTAAGGGCGTAATTTTTCGGCGGCACATCACTATGCAGGACCTTAGTATCGAAAAAACCTAGGTACATAGTAAAGTTTCAACTCAAACTACTTTTATGCAGCGATAACTTTTTTCACACAAAGATTTGGGACTACCTGCCATAGTAAAAGTTTTAGAACTTAGAATAAGCTATCCAGTGACATATCGCTTGTCCTTATTGGTCATATAGGCCAATCTGCCCATCCTCCTTTAGAATAAAATAGTGTTTAGTGTATAAATCAAGGGAACACTAAAAAAAATGCACAATAGTTACTACATAGTTTTAGGTATGCAAAAATCCATAAATGCAGTAAAATTGTGTGATTGCCAAGTTGCAGAATTGTATTTAGCTAGCAAATAAAGTATAATAAGAATGCCTGAGACTTGGTACTACGAAATATCTCACAACTTTTTACGGTGGAAGTTTCGAGACTTGGCCTCTTTTTTTACATGGAATGTTTTTTTATGGGATAATCTTGACATGCTCATCTAAAGAATGTGTTTTTGGCAAACTTGGTACAAAGTCTGATGTGGAATTGTAAGGGGTGGCGACAAGGAATGCAGCGAGGCAATTTAAAAGTTACACTCTCAAATCATGTTAAAGTATCCACAATTTTATTTTGCTTGGAGTAAATGTAAATAAAGCATAAAGGATAATTCCCAACAAACGGCACGCATCGCATCGGACCGTAACGGATGTTACAATCTTTAAACGATATTAAATCATGTATTTAAAGTGTATGTTAGCAAACCAAGCCGCGCACCGCTGTGCGCGGCTTGGTTTGGTTTGCGGTAGACGCCCGCTGTCAAGCCGCTGCTTGACAGCGGGCGTCTACCGCGACGCGCGCTCGTAGACGAAAGTATGCTACGACGTGCGGCTTGGTAATATAGACTAACATCATTTAATATCGTTTAAAGATTGTAAAATCCGTTCCGGTCCCATGCCATGCCGTTTGGTGGGAATTAACCTTAATTCTACATTATAACGAAAGTCTTGGCAAGCAATGCAATATTTATTGATAGGATAAAAACTTTACTACTTGACCAAGCATGCTATAGCATAGATGAATTTATTTTAAGGAAAAAATAAGTATGATTGAAAAATAAACCACTTATTTCAACCTAACCTAACCTACAGCGTGTCGACGTCACCCCGCTTCGCGGGGTGCCTATTTCCGCTCTAAGGGACAAGCTAACCCTAACCTAACCTACTAATAATATCATTGTTACGATTGTCTGGTGTTTTTGTTACTGCGGGGGGCCCCCGAGCCCCCTTTGCTGGGACTTGGCCCCCCCTCCCCCCCTTCCTTCTAAGTACCCTAACCTAATCTACTATATTATAATATTTATAATCCTTATCGAAATCATATAATTATATTGTTGTTATATCTCGTGAGACGTACCCCGTTTTAAGTATGCTTAGTAGAGCGTTTCTCAAAAAAAAATGCCAGTAAATTTTTTCGGAGATTTTCTGCAACTTTTATGTTATTTCTACTCAAAGTCACGATGTCTTTCCATCCCAATAGGAGAAAAAAAGTGTCCCAAAATGTTCATACATTTTTGAACTTTCCTATTGTGTTACCACCATACAAAGTGTATGGTAAATGGTAACACAATAGGAAAAATATCTTTGGGACAGTTTTTTGTCCTACCAGGGTCGAAAGAGCTCCTGATTCTGAGTGGAAATTGTTAACATACAATTCTTAGAAGTACAATTAATAATAGTGGCATTTTTTTTGAGAAACGCTCATTAAGTTTCGGAGAATTGATAATATGCCGAATAAAATTATGTTAAACAAAATTATGCGTAAATATAATCGGCCATAACAATAGTATGCAAATTTAGATTAGGCCAAAATCAATAAAAAGGCCAAAGCCAAAAATTTCGGAATTTTAGAAATTCGATTAAGTAAGGTTTCTACCACATTAACATTCGGCGAAAACAGAATATGCCAAGTCTGTTATGCGAAAAACGTTTCGGACAGTCAAAGTTATGCCAAATAGAGGGAACCCCACAGTGGGTCGTCGGACTTTGAATCACCAACAAAATTGTAACTTTGGATTTTGTTACCAACTACCGACGTTCGCCCAAACCGAGCGCGCCGCAGCCTATGAACGGTTGTTTTGTTCGGCCGAACGGCTTAGGCGAGGGCGATTTTTGCCCTATAAATATCGAACTGGCTCACAAAATTTCACGAAAATCTGTTTAGAGGTGCAACCTATAGAGGGGACAGCCGGACAGCCGGACATACGAAAGCATTTTTGGCCTCTTATAAATATCGAACTCGCTCTCAAAATTTCATTTCAAGATGCGACCTATAGAAGGGACAGCCGGACATGTGGAAACCGGACATACGAAAGCATTTTTGCCCTGTAGTTAAATATCGAACTCGCTCACAAAATTTCACGAGAATCTGTTGAGAGATGCGACCTATAGAGGGGCCAGCCGGACAACCGGACATACGAAAGCATTTTTGGCCTATAGTTAAATATCGAACTTACTTACAAAATTTCACGAGAATCTGTTGAGAGATGCAACCTAAAGAGGGGACAGCCGGACAACGGATATACGAAAGCCTTTTTTATGATCAAACCCACATAAGAAACAGAAATACATGTACAAAACGAGGAAAATATAAGCATGTTGTTTAGTTCTACGTTATTTAAATTTGAAATAATTTTCTTTTAACCACTGTGCACTGATTTTGTGTAAGTACACGGTTCGATCGCGATCTGTCAATGCGGCGCAAAGCGACGTGCTCTTGCTTCGGAGGCACGTGGCCGACCGCTCCATACTAATTTGTATGAATATTTTGAGCGTATAAATTAGGCAACTTTGTGATTTTTTACACGAAATAAGTATATATTTATTAAGAAGTGAAGATTCCAAGAACTTGTTCATAGTTGTAAATTTATTATTTAATAATTCTTGATAGTTACGAGTCAGTTGTTACAATACGGGAGTGCGATTTACACGTTTTTAGTGATTTTCTGTTTTTTTTTACGTTTACCCATAAGCATTATCTTAAATTCGAATGTTTCAAGAAGAAGTATCATTCATTAGCTAGCTGTGTGATTTTTTTCAAGGTTGTGGAATATCGTTTTCTATATAATTCTTTTACATTCCCGACCCTCGATTGCCGAAACCGACCCTTAACCTACACTAACAGCATTGAAAATACAACCATATGCATTACTTAGTAGAAAGTCACTCCTAGTAAATAAGCTTTGTTTCGATGGTAATGGACAGCCAAAAATATCTGGTAGTATTTATTTTTTGATTCGGCATTCAGACACGAATATATTTGTAGACATGTGTGCCATAAGTGGCATTACAAGATCACCAAGGCGATGGTGGTGTGCCTGGAGTCGGGCGACTACGTGCAGATCCGCAACGCCCTCATCGTGCTGATCCGGGTGCTGCCGCGGTTCCCCGTGCTCGCTAAACTGGCGCAAATCATCGAGAAGAAGGTTGAGAAGGTAACAAATACATTTCATGAAATTGATTTCATCACTTGCTTCTTTAGAACATATTGAACTCGTGCAGAAGTCATGGATCCTGCCTCGTATCGCATCGCAGTGACTGGATTTGAGCATTAAAAATGTTTAATTTGGTTTCGTTTCTTTAAGACCGTACACTGCGCGTTTCTAAACGTAACAAGATTCAAACACCGCTTCAGAAATTTGCAGTTCGCAGATTTAAATTCCAAATCCAACAAAAATACAATGCAGTCAGTCTGTGCTTACTTATAGTTATTTAATTTTGTTAGGTCAGAGAAGAGGAGAAAACACAGAGACAAGATCTTTACGTTCTGGCGACAGGCTATAGTGGTCAACTGCGCAACCGAATGTCCAGCATGATGAGAGAGAGCGAATTTCACCAGGTGAGTTTTCACAGTTCTTGTAGAACTTTGCATGTCACTCACTCCTCGCTACTAACTTTATTTCGGTTTATAAATAATCATTTCTACAAAATCATGACCTGACCAATTAGTAAATAACACACCAAGTCAAGTGCTTCATTCAGTGCGTCAATAATTTTATTATAAGTAATTAAAATGCATGCAGATTGCAGCTGTCATGCCGTAGCAGTAAGCTTGTTGTACACTTTTGCAGGCTAACAAGGAATCTTTGTTTTATTACTATTTCATGTTCTACTATCGATTTTGAGTTATGTGTAAGCCCAAGCGGGGCCCATTCCATCATAATAATTACATCAAACTAACGTTATTCTAATTGGCTGTATTTATAGGCATTTTGTACAGGTGATATAAAACGTAGTTTTGTATGAAGTTCCATTACACATTGCCTAGAATTAATAGTATAGAATACCGAATACTAGTGTCCGACCGAAACATGTTTCTTTTCCGAAACCGAAATCGGTTTGATTATAATTTCGGCCGAAACCGAACCTTTTATAAACGCGATTAAAACGTTGAATAAAAATGTCAGTGAGCCGTTCTTTCGAGATATTTGATTTATGAACAATCTCGCCGGCCTAATATTACAAGTTTTTACGTTCTCAACATTTATCGAATTGAAATTTCAACATTGTTATAGTGACACTGGGTCAAAATTTAACTACCCTAATGATTTTTTTTAAATGTTTCATTAACAGTAATTTTGAGGCAGCGACTTGTTAATGGTAGGTGGTATAAAATAAAACAAAATTATTATTAAAATATGATAATCATATAATAATATTATATTACATACAAGCAACTAAGATGAATTCTAGTCATTTAATGAAATAAGTAAACTTCCACACTCCCAATAATTAAAAAGTATCCGTCAATCTGTTTGTAAATTATGCAAATAAGCATTAAAAATTAACTATGACATGATGAATTCATAACAAAAACAAAATAAAAGACTTAATTAAATTACTTACTATTATTCGGGGAACAAACACAATCGTCACTACACGAGCAAATGGGTCATACACAGATTTAGGTTCGCGTCTTTCCTGTGGACATTATCAAAGTTAAGGGCTACGAAGCCTAATTTTTGGCTGTACTCTTATTTATTTAATCGTATGGCAAACAGGATTTCAAATTTACACAAAGTAACATATACATATAATATACATATGGCTGGACTCTTAATCCGCATAAACGGCGCCTCCTCTTCTAATATTACTATGCGATAAAAACATTATTTATATGCACGTGAGCTCTTAATTATTGACCACAGGAGATACGAATTTTGTTTTATATACTGTGTAATACCCAAATAGCAGTGATTCAGAGACCGGCGGAGTTACGCGAGCGACGCCATATTGCCAGCCGTGCCGAGCACATCCGACGTTAGCCGAACGCGACCCGAAAGTACGATGTTGTAAGTTTCGGCCGAAAGCTTCGGCTGTTTTTTGGCCGAAACCGAACCTCTGGCCGAAACATGATTTTTAGGCCGAAACCGAATCTTCGGTCGGACACTACCGAATACAGATTGGCAGTATGATATGCAAATAAAGTAGTATGATGAAGACGGGCTCTGTTGTGTTGTAACTAGTGTACTTGTAAGGTGGTGCAGCTGCAGGCCGGCGACAAGCACAAGCCGGCGGAGGCGGCGGGCGCGGCGCGGCGCGAGGAGCCGCCCGGACACGAGCGCGACGCCGAGTCGCCGCCGCGGTCCGGTAACTAGCCCTTATTATACTTCTGTGCTCCGCTCTAGCTCCTGCTAGAGCCCTGGGGAAGCCGCCGTCGGGTACCCCACATACTCGCCGCGCATTTTATACTTCGTCTCTTAAAGATAATTACCCAAATTAGCCCTTGCTTGTCAGTTTTTCAAGTCTGTTATTAATTATTATGTGTTATAAACAGACATCGTAAAATTTGTAGCATTTTCGGCCCAGCGTAGTATTGTTAACGGATTTGGTATAAACAATTTAGATTGTAATGCTTAAATATGTTTAAAATTGACACGATTGTTGACACAATCAGGCTGCTCAGAAAATGTTACAAAATTCTTGTCTGTATATACCTAAAACTTCGAAGTTTTTTCAAATGATTATTAAATTTAAACTTTCGTAAGTTTTCGTAGTACTAATCATTGTACGGTTAACTATCAAACTCATTAAACTCACGTATAATCGTCACTACGGGCGCCATGTTTCTTATCCATAAGGGATCGAAACATGTCACCCGTAGTGTCAAAGTTTAACCGTATTAGTATAATGATGAATTAATTACATTTCTTTAATACCTGCGATCCGCAACAGACGCCTGGTTTGTTTTTTTAATTATAGGAATAGTAATTGCCAGTAGAGTTCGTCATTGAATAAATTCGTACGTTTTTTTAGCAGAAACAGACAAGCGAGACTCGCGCGCTAGTGACCGACGTCGAGAAGAGTCCGACCGCGACAAAGAATCCAAGCGAGAATCACGAGTGTACGTATCCTTTAAAATGCATCACCAACTGCTATTCATAATTCAAGTAATATGTTAATACAATTAATTTGATTTCATATTCTTTTAGGACATCTAAAGAAAGGGTTAAAGAAGAGGTTAGGAGCAAAGACAGATCACCAAGAGAGCGTCAACATAGAGTGAGTAGAAATTGAATTAGTATGTACAAGTATAAGATAAGTAAGTAATGATGTAAATGTATGAATGTAATGTAATGCGTTTCTTGTGTAGGAGGAGCGTTATTTGGAGACTGTATCACCGCCTCACGATCATCGGCACCCGCCTGAAGACATCGATCGAGGTAATCAACTACTACGATACCATTACATTACGCGGCTACTATTTAAACAAGTTGCAAGTTTAAGGTCACAGTGGGGAGTACATAAACTACTGACCTAGTTCGTTTCTGAGCCTCTTACAAAATAAATATACTAATCGACAAGACTTAGCAATGTCTTTTTTGTGAATGTTTACAGTTAGTAAGTGAATGATGTGAAACGATTTTAGAGACATTGTTAACTTTGCCAATTGTCTGCAGATGTGAAACGCCGTAAAGTCGAAACCAGCAGTAACGGCAAGGTGAGTATCGTTGTAATTAACCGGCCTTGCATCGCGCTGGCTGCGGACTGAGGATTGGGCTGGGCCACGACCACCGCACGGCGTGTTAATGTGATACAAGTGCATTCTCCAGACGAAGACTCAAGATCTCATTCGTGTGTGTAACAGACTCTTCAAACATTACCCAGTGAACAAAATGAGTGTTTCAAAATAAAAAAAAGAGTAAAATCATAACTCAAAAATAATGGAACATTGTACAAATATAAAATATCCAAAATAATATCAACAAAAATTCTCCAGCACCTCAGCAGAAAAGAACAGTATAAAATGAAAATGATGCAAATTGTAAAAGCCAATTGAAAAAAATCCTACCATGAAAAATCATGACGTGTTAATATACGAAAATTTGATTCAACATAAACATTAGCCATACACTGCTGGAAATATTGTAATCATCGTTGGGCGCACACGCATGTAATGGAGAGCCACTTCTAATGATCGAAGTTTACATCTGCTATTCACATTTGTAAAGACGACGCTTCATGTTAAACTTAAATGAAAATGATCTTAGAGGCCGTCATGAAATTACAGTTAAAGTATAAAATGCGTGAAGATTAAAAATATAAAGGAATCTCGGAATGAACTGATATGGTTACCCATGCTGCTACAAATGTTGCTGCAAACCTGAAGATATTTCTACGATGTATACTATGGCTGGAAGAAAGCGCATCTCCCAAATCAAAACTGGAAGATATGTTGTGAAGAATGAAGATGAAGAAAAAGTAAAATAAAATAATCTAGTAAAAACCAAATACTATCTAAAGCTATTTAACTTTTCGTGCAAGAAACCAATAAATCAGAAAGCTGTGAGTCGTTGGTCTATCCAGCCCAGTCCAACTAAGCAATGGTAAGGTTAATATTTTTTTGCTGTACAGAGATTGAGTCAAATGATCCAGTGAATTAGTGCATTTGATTTTATATTTATATTTTACTAAACAAGGACAAGCTACACGAGACTGGAGGAATCCGAACAGCCATGGTTATACAGCGCTGCTGAGACATATTGGGAAGATTGGATATAATTTGATCGCAAGTGATCTATCAGCATATGAGAAACACGATTAAACCCCACGAACAAATGGAAGATATTGAAGACTGTGAATAGAAATATATAATTGCCTGATTCAATGTTTCCTTTGACTTGGTACTATAATTTATAGAGAAAAAATCTAGTGTAAGTTGCAAGTTAACATGAATAAACCTAAAATAGTTGTAAATGGGTAAGGCCGCGGAGCGTTTCAACCGCCGCACTTTTATGTAACGATTTGTGGAGGGCCTAAGCGTGACAAAATCACCAAGTTTGAATAAAAACAAATAAGCTTGCTTTTCTACTTGCGATATATATTAAAAGTAAATGCCACCATGAGGTTTTATTCGGCAATAAATCGTTATAAAAAAGTGAGGCGGTTTAAACGCTCCGCGGCCATACCCAAATATATTAAAAATACTTATCATGAATATTATTATTGATCGATTACTTTTAAAATGTACTTTAACATGTTTTTTCTGATAAAGCAGGGTAAAGAGATAGAGGAACGGTCACCAGAAAAGGAGAAGCGAAAAACTAAAGTGAGAGGAGATGAACGTAAAGAGCGTAAGATGACCCGCAAGCGGGTAAGTTGAACGTCAGCGCAGCGTCAGCTGCACGCTCTGTGCCGTGCTGGGCGCTTACACGCGTACAGCCTACCACATGCACTAGTCTACCACAATATCTCATATCTCTAAATATTATTACTTTTTTCTTCTATAGGATAGAGCTGATGAAACAACTATTTTAGAACAGAAAAGACGTCGAGAAGAACAAAAAGGTAATGAAAGCATTCGTTTTTTTCATGATGTTTTTCTGCCATTATTAGTCAGTAGTAATAATGGCAAAAATGAAACTAAACGGATCTAAACGGATTACAAATAGATCCCGAGATTTTGAGCCCTCCCAGCGGGCGTAGCATGATTGCCATTTTATCACTTATCGCTATTCGTATGACAAGTATGCGAGTGCGAGAGGGACGGATGTTTTGTCCATAACGATAAGTGATAAAATGGCAGAAATGCCACGCCCGCTGCGCTCGCGGTGAAGCTGGTACACACGCAACTGACACCCACACAAGTAATGGAAAGACATGCGCTTCACCACTAACGCGACAGGCCATAGACTTCTTAAACTGTAACTTGTAGCGTCGTGAAGCGTGAGGAATGGCGAATTCCTAATACTACTCCATACATTTGTTAGGAGGTAATCACCGATTATGTCCCCTTGTTTTAGGGGGTACCCTAAAACAAATATTTTTCCAATTTTTGGTGTAGGGGAGGTATCCCCTACACCAAAAGCGGGGATGTATTTTTTTTCTCGTCAACCCATGGTGTGGGGTATCGTTGGATAGCTCGTTCAAAAATATTATGGGTTTTCGAAAACCATTTTTCAAATCAGTAATTCGTTTGCGATATATTGGGCTACTACTGGGAATGTGAAAGAAATCGTGGTAGTAGTACATATGATTAATTTAAAAGGAAAACTCACGAACAAGTAGGCATAACTAGTTACCGAGTAATAGTCGACCAACTTAATGTGTAATTGAAAAGGCCAATTTTCGTACAAATTCGGCCGACGCAACCGCACCGCACGTCGATGTAACTAAGACAGACAGGCAACTACGGAACCCTACACTGCGCGTGGCCTGACACGCACTTGGCCGGTTTTTTAATGATGGTCTTAGTGTGTTAAATTGTTCTTATGCCAGTAGAGACACTATTTTAGAAACGTATTGCACGTATTGGACGGAGAGCTAGAGACCAAATCGGTCATGTGGCTTCAGCTGTATTGAAACTCCGTTAGCTACTTCCCTGAACAACCCTTTCCGATAATCTTCGTGCTGGCAGGCAGCGGGCGGTGGGTGCGGGTGTGTAGTGGGGTGGAGAAAAAAAGAAAAAAAAGTGGGCTCAGCGACTTTTAATTTTTTTTTTCAAACAGTTGCTCTGTACTCCCTTTGCACCCAAAATATTTTTTTAAATCGATCGGGTGGTGGGAAGGGTTTACCAGCGCTAATTAAAAATACCAAAATAATAATAATTTTCATGTGGGCTAAGCTGTATTGGCTTTTTTCTGACGCTAGATTAATTAATATGTAAGCCCCAAAAAAAATAGCCACGCAAAAATATCGGTGGCTAGGTATCCAAAAAAAAATTGTTGAAATCGTTGCATTTCGTTCGAAAATGTGCCGAGGGGAAGGCAAAAGCGGACGTGGAGGGGATATCAGCCGGCGAACGCGTCAGCGCGCTCACGGCGCGTCGATTGTGTTCGGCTAATGGCTCCTATACATGATGGCCCATCCTATGGCCCAGCGCTATGGCCATGCGATGGTTGAACGCCACTACACGATGGCGACATTCAGTTGTGATCGAATCGTTTTGGGAGATGGACGTCGAAGCGTTAGCCGCTGCGGCAATTTACCTAATATTTACATATTGCGCTTTCTCCCCGATATAATTCCAAAAACTTTATTGTTTCGGGTACATTTCATTTCATTTATTTATTCATAACAATAGATATTGTGTTGAACATATATAGGTAAAATTACATTAATTACACAAATTACATAAGAACAAATTCCCTTCTCATTATCAGGTAACAATTACAAAATTAAAAATAAGATTATATTATATTATGATATAAGTAACAATAATTATTTTACACAAATTACATAATGATGTCATGATTAAAAATAAGTTAATTATCCCTAATTTACAATTGATCTTGCACGAATTCTGCTATGGCATAGTACGATTTTTTCAAAAGATACTGTTTCAGTCTCGCATTGAGCATTTTGCTATTCGTGATAGATTTAAACTCCGTACTAATTAATACTACACGCCATTTTCGATTTAAAAAATACACAGCACGAACGTCCACACTCCATCGCGGTCGACCGCGCACTGCGGAATGGCGCACGTGTAGATGCGTACCGCCATCGCTGGCCCACTCCCTTTGATGTGCGGCCGAAAAAACGACACCGCGGCCATCCTATCGCCATCCCGCCGCGCCATAAGCCATCCGACACCACTACCCTCTCTACACGCTGCACCAGCCTAGTGGGCCAGCAGGATGGCCCATCGTGTGGAGCGGCCATAACAGAGAGTAGCCGCTGTTCTTCTCGCACCCGTTGACCGGAAAACCCTAACGTTTCCGAACGAGCAGCTCTTACATATTAATTAATCTCGCGTCAGAAAAAAAGCCAATACAGCTGAGCCCACATGAAAATTATTATTATTTTGGTATTTTTAATTAACGCTGGCAACCCCTTCCCGATATATTTAATTATTTTTTTGGGTGGACAAGTCGCTGAGCCCACATTTTTTTCTTTTTTTTCCCCACCCCACTACACCCGCACCCACCGCCCGCGGCCTGCCAGCACGAAGATTATCGGGAAAGGTTGTTCAGGGAAGTATAGCTAACGGAGAGCTGAAGCCACATGACCGATTTGGTCGCTAGCTCTTAGACCATATATATCACATTTAAAATCTCACTCCCAGTATTATATTTCACCTGTTGACATTAACGATTTTATAATTTATTTCCAATATCAAACTTAAATTTTAATTGTATGATTTTATTTTATGTTTAATGATGCGCCGGTCCTGTTCTCTTTCTCTTTATTAATAATTTGAATGTACCCACTACTAACATTAATTAATTTAAGTCTGTACCTACTAACAACTATATGGGCCACGGCCTGAAATAAACGTTTATTTAATTTAATTTAATTTAATTATGTAACGAAATACTCCGATTTCAGTTGTATGATATGTTTTAGCTGTTCTGAAGATGGCAGCTCACCAAAATGGGTCGCAAGAAGATCATCACTACGAGAAATATCATAAACGCGTAAGAAACATTATTTTTAGCGACATTTCCGAGACATTTTTTGCCGACTTGATAAGATAAGGCACACGACACACACACACTATAAAACGTCAGTATCATGTCAACAAACATTTTCATAACATAATTTAACTTAATACGGCGCAATCCTTCGTTCTTCTTGTTGAAATAAATATCGAACTAGGTACAAGGTGGGCCAAAAGAAGTCATCCGATGTTGTTTGGCTCTCTTTTTTTTTCTAAATGAAAAACTTCGATTCTGTTTTTTGATTATGTTTATTTGAACCTTTAGAATTTTATTGGTCAAGTCGAGAAGATTATATCGCCCAAATGGGTGCCCTCACAATTGGTTGCTATACGGGCTTGTTTTATGGCATTTTTCATCACTTCGGCGAGAACTTCGGGCGACAGATTCTCGCACTCGTGTCGAATGTTGTCCTTGAGGGCTTCCAGAGTCTCGGGCTTGTTCACGTAAGTCCCGCTTCAAAAAACCCCACAAAAAAGTCTGGAACGCTTAAATCGGGCGATCTTGCGGGGCAGTGCAAATCGCCAAAACGAGAGATGAGGCGACCCGGGACCGCTGCCTACAGAATATCGGTTGTGGCTCGCGCAGTGTGTGCCGTTGCTCCGTCCTCTTGGAACCACATGTCTCTCAGTCCTAATTCGTCCAATTGCGGCAGAAAAAACTCGGTCAACATGGCCCAATAGCGCGCACCGTCCACTGTTGTCGTTTGGGCCCGCTCCGGGGCCAGCCACTCTTGGCAACGTCTCGTGTGGTCCCATACTCTTCAAGGTTAGTGGCCAAACGGCTCTGTGTTTGCGCAGTCGGTGTCGGACGGCCGGTGAATCGGCGACGAAATTCGCGCTGCGCCATTAACACCACAGACGAATTGTTACGCAAAAAAATAGAAACAATTATTCCGCGTTCTTGGGGAGTGTATCGCTCCATGGCTTGTTCACTTATATTCTGCATCTGTCTAGTCCACATATATCAAAACAGATTTAACATTGGCGCCCATTTGCAAAAATGAGAGCATCTTCCAATAGGATGATTTCTTTTGGCCCACCTTGTATGTGGGCAATATTTTTTCTACTACGAGTATCACTGGGTACTATTTTCGGTATTACTGTGCTAAAATGTTTTAAAATCGCGTAATATCAGGCTTTAACTTTTCTTTGTTTACATTTGGTAACATTCGATGATTTTTAATGTGTTTATCGATGCCATTCAAATCAATTGGTTCCACAAAAAAAATCTAAGTGGCGAAAAGGGAGTGTTAAAAAGTAACTTGTCGGGTTATATACATAGCAGTGGCGGAGCGCCCATACAAGCTGATTCCTACCGGGTTGCATAAAATTTATTTTTGGGCAAGCCTATAGTTATTTCTCGTTATTTGTCGTATCACCTCATTAGCAATTCTCGTTGCAATTTCTTTCGAAAAATGATTAAAAGGCATAAGCAATCCACAAATGATTTATAAGAAACAACAAAATATTATTATTTTAATTTCTATTTTCAATTTCCTAAAAGTTGGTATCCAAAGGTTATCTCGAAGAGATCGCGCATTCACGATAAGACTGCGTGTTGTTTACTTCTACTCGTAATCATATTTTACATATTGTATTCTGTATACATACATATGTATAATCGGAAGTCGATAAACGAGAAGTCCCTATGACGGCTCAAAAGTGCTACGAAAATTCCGGGCTCTGCTAATTTCAATACTACGAGTAGTTGTCATTACATGGCATGTTGTGTGTGTGTGTGTGCGAGACCTAACTTCTGGTGCCGATTATTATACGTTATTGTAGCTCACTCAGTACATGATGCGTGTTCTGAAACCTTTTATGAAAAAGTTCTTAAGGGTCCTTACGCCTACAGACGAGCGTATTTTGCAAAATGATTGCTTTTTCATTCAAGATTACGACGTAACTATCAGTATTTATTCAAAAACTGATAACCTACTTAAATAATCATTTCTTAATCTAGAGGCTAACACAGTTCAAATTTTCATTTTCTCTTTCTAAACCTAAAATAAATGAGTTTTCTCGGGAGTCTTTCAAATTTTGCAGTGTCGTTTCGGTTCTCAATTTTGCAGTGTCGTTTCGGTTCTCAATTTTGCAATAAACAAGAATCATTTGGTACATGAATGATTACAATTCACATCACCAAATCTTTTACGAGGGGCTGACATGATTGAAAATCAGATTCATTTTAAAAAATTGATAAAACACCTTCCGAGTTTTTTTTTGTGAAAACAGGATTAAGTACATTATTTTTTTTACCGCAAATTGTACTTATATTTTTCTTTATATTTTGCCCTAAAATAATATGATAGCAAACTATAACTTTATGTTAACCCATTAAAAAAAAACTATAGGACCTACGTTGCCGTAAATTTATATTTTTTCAAAAGACGTATATTAGTCACGCTGCACCGACGCCGCGCGCCGAATTTTTTATTTAAGAAATAAGAGGTTATGAAATTATTATTTAAGTACGTTATCAGTTTTGAATAAATACTAATAGTTACGTCGTAATCTTTAATAAAAAAAGAAGTATTTCTTAATACGCGTCCGCTTCTGCTTATGTAGCACAGTGTGTTTTTTGACCTAAAAATGTGTCATTCTCATCTTATTAGACAAATCTATTGCTTGTATCATTACAAATGCGAGACAAGATGCCCCCTGTGCCGATTTTCAATATTTTTACAAATAGATTTTTTTTAAGTTTGTGTGACTGTCACGAATGGAAAACGAAAATTAATTCCTATAAGAAAACTATAGCCAGTTCATCGTTTAACGTGGCATTGTTTTATGTGGCAATTGAATGCGCATATTAATCCGATTTCACTTGCTCTTAAATGTGAATATATTCGTCGCTAAAAAAGTATATCTCCTTTTTGATTTTTATTTATTATTTCCATTTCTAGGTCGTAGTAGAATCTCTGGATGAGTGGAATAGGTTCCTTATAATTGGATGTATAAACATCTAATTTTTTACATTCTACATACGCGGATGTTTAGAGAAAATGAGATTTAAAAAAATGTTCTAGGGCTGTCACCAATAATGACCTTTATCGTCCTGAACCTTTTTTTTATTAAAAGATGATCATCAAAAAGTTTTATTTTTTGAATAAAATATTACAATTGTAAAGGTTAAAACACTGTAGGCCTCTTAATATTTTGTTGTTGTTACAGGAGAAATCACCGTTCAGAGATCGCTCACATGAGGAACCAAGAGATAAACAATATCCTTTTTAATACATTCACAATATCTACTAACAATAATTAATTTTTGTGTGTAGATACTGTAGATGCTGATGGAGGGGTTTGAGACATAATACATTCTTACAGTATGGCCGAGATATAATGAAATGTTATGAATTTGGTCATAATACACAGGGTACTAAGCAATTGTTTTTTATTTGAGGACATTCGAACATTCTTATTTTATGATGATGCGTCCCAGTGGTCCAAGAGCGAACAGAGCTGAATATAGCCTGTCCACGTGTCCATCCACCCATCAACCATGGGTATACTATTAAGTGAATTCCATAGCAGAGAGAATGAGATATTCGTAAACACAAGCGGCACGTAAATACCTATAGACTACGTGAACTCAAAACATACAAAAAACAGAGATTTCTGGTTAATAAAAGTGTGCCTTCATGTATACAATCAATTATGCTTATAAATAACCGGAGAAATGCTTCAAAATTAAAATGTGTTCGTGCACCCGAGCGCAACTGTGGCAAAACTTTATAATTGCTCTATTTTAGATGTACTTTTACCAATGCAACCTGTTATAGGACCTATTATAGAAAATAACGTATACACAAATACCTATTTTTAACGACACTACACGCAGCTCTGTTGCTTGTTGGACCAGACTCCATGCAATTTTACTCAAAACTTAAACTCATTCAAACTTAATTTTTTTTAATTATACATTTTGGGGCGGTAGTTTTTAAGAATAGAATAGAATCTTTATTTACTTAAATGAAAGTATTTAATAATTTATCTTTGTAACTTAATTGAATGTAATATTCCTTAACCATGCTATACTAGGCGGTCTAACGAGTCGAAGATGAGAAGATAAAGCAGAACATTCGCCACTTCTGTTTAGTGATCATAATTATGATAGATGATTAAGAAAACATTTTGCATGAAAAGTGCAATAAAATCTTTCTTGACTATTCGGGATATGTTATTTAAATATCCGTTTCTATGATGATTCGAGTATCCTTCATATAATACTCAGGTACTGGCAATTGCACGTTTACAGTTCATTAATATTGATACATACGCCGGGCATTTTCAATAAATCGTGTACCCAATTATAGTCTGTTCGTTTAGGTATTTAAAAGAATGTAAACAAACAAAACCACGTGACTTGGTCATTCAGCCAATAAGATTGCTGTGAATAGCAACATTTTGTATCTATGGTATTATCTTATTGGCTGAATGACCAAGTCACGTGGTTTTGTTTGTTTACATTCTTTTAAATACCTAAACGAACAGACTATAGCGTGAGTTGTTTATTAAAAATTAACTCGGTGTCAGTTTTGTTACGAAAATTAAGTATTCAAATTATGTGAAAATTAACCTCACTGTTTCACATGTAAGTAAGGTGTTAATGTATATCATTATAAATTGAAAGGAAAAGTAAATTTTTATACAATCTGAACACTTAATTGTCGTCACAAAACGGACACTGAATTAATTTTTGTTTAACAAATCACGCTAATTAGGTACACCAATTTTTAAACATGCCCATAAGGGTGAATATTTCGATTTGCTAGATCAGTTTCCCAAACGCAATTTATCTCTGTAGAAAATTTTTGTTTCGCCATTGTCCATTTCATTCTTAAAAAAAAATCTATTTAATATGGTAGCAAATTTTTTACTGGCATAAGTTTACAAACGCGTTTATTCGCAATTAAATAGTTTCGAAGGAACCGCGCTCCTATTTCTGGGCAGTTTGCCCTTGGGGCAGCTGAAGCTACCTAACGAACCCAACCTACCTACTCTTTTGCGATTGCAATGGGTTTCCTACAGGAAAGAAAAATTGAGACGTAATAAAATACGATACGGGAGCAACAGGACTGTGAAGAAAGTATGCTGCAGTGAAAAAAGTGACTAGACTAATCGCGTTCGGGAAAAAATGCGAAAAGAAAATTAGCTACAAAGAAAAATTGCGTTTGGGGTAAGCGATCTAACAAACCTTAATATTCCATATATTTGACATCTAGCTATCAAGGTTGTGAGGTCTCAAATGTATGAAAATAGCTTCGCACATCTCTGGTGGATATTCACCCTAACACACGTTTTATCAAAACGCGATTAGAATACACTTCGAAAGTACCGTTAGCACAAAAGCTAGAGAAAGTCAGTGATACAGATCTTATATTGAATGTAATGGTCATATTTTGCAATTTTGTTTTGTTTACATTAACTTAGTGACATTTGGTTTGTTAACCTTTATATATAATTTTAAATTATTATTGTGTAAGATTATTATTATTATTTTATTGTAAATTACCGTTTGACATGTAAAAGTGCCCTTGTGGCCTATTTGCAGAATAAATAATTGATTTTGATTTTGAAAGTTCGGAAATTTCTCGTACTGAAGTACTTATCAACATAGGCAGGTACTGCAGTAAACTATTTATATGCTGTCAAATGTGAATATTGTGTTTTTGACACTATTTAGCACACTAATTATCTATTTTACTTTCTTTGTACCAGGCGATTATACAGACAGCTCTGTTATGTTTTATGAGGGAATAATATTTCATTATTTGTATTTTATTTAAATAGGTAATATAATTTATGTTATTTTCCTAAGCTTCAGATCTTCGTACTGAAATAATTATTTTCATTTATCTGCACACTACCATTGACAATGTCATTTCATGTATTAATTCGAAAACGGCATGTGCTCAAGTGTATTCTAATCGCGGTTTGATAATACTCGTTGTGAAGTAACCGCGATTCAGGAAAATACCTAATCCATACTAATATTATAAATGCGAAAGTGTGTCTGTCTGTCTGTTACCTCTTCACGCTTAAACCGCTGAACCGATTTAGGTGAAATTTGGTATATAGATAGTTTGAGTCCCGGGGAAGGACATAAGATAGTTTTTATCCCCGAAATCATCCCCCAAGGGGGTGAAATGGGGGGAGGGGGTGAAAGTTTGTATGGAGCTGCGATATAAACGAGTTCCACGCGGACGGAGTCGCGGGCAGAAGCTAGTATAATAATAATTAGTCTAAACATGAGTACGGTGTAGGCGACAGAACGGTATGGCCCCGTTGAATCGCCTGGCACGGCATCGAACGGACAGAAATTGGCTCATTTCGTTCGTGTATCTCTGTCGCACTTGCTAATTTGAGGTGTAGCAGCTCTGAGGGGCTACCGCGAAGGGGGCTATCGTGTATCTCTCTCTCTCTCTCTCTGTCGCTCGAATATGCAAGTGCGATAGAGACGGAGGTACACGAAGTTCGTTTTCTTTTCGCGGTAGGCCCTCTGACTCGTACACACCAGCACGTCTATCATGAGACGGTCGGGCCGCGACATACTCTCGACTTTTCTGACATTATACCTCTTCTATTTCTTCTTCTAATAAGAGAGAGACGGATAGTGCGAAAAAATCGAGAGAGCTCGCGCGCCGTCTCGTGATAGCCGTGCAGGGGCGCTACCGGAAACGAAGTTCGTTCGTGTATCTCCCTTTGATCCCTCTCTCACTTGCTAATTCGAGCGTCAGACAGGGATATATAGTATATATACAGTTCCTTTCCACTTCACCACATGAACTGTCGCAAGGCAAAGTCGTTCGTCGTCAGAGAAATGTGAACGCAACCATATTAAATGTATGAAACCGATACCGTTCTGATGCGTCACAACACAACACGACAGACTATGTGAATCCGGCTTAAGTCTTCAGCACGTCTAGCACACGACGGCCGCGACATACTCTCGATTTTTATCGCACTATACATCTTCTTCTAAGTGTTCTAATAAGAGAGAGACGGATAGTGCGAGAAAAATCGAGAGAGCTCGCGCGCCGTCGCGTGCTAGCCGTGCTGTGGTCACGGTCATTTGTGACCGAAATTTGTGGTTTCCTTCCAAGAGCATGAAATTACCTCTCAAATTGCATTGGATGCTACCGAAATGGCCACATACGTGTGATGTGTGCGTATTATATTTGAGGATTTCCCTCAATTTTTCATTGTTTTATCCTATTATTAGATCAAAATTTATATGCATGGGATAGGACACCCTGCAGATAAACAAAAACATTTTTTATATAAAATATGAATCGAACATACATAGCTACATTTAAAAAAAACATGAGGAACTGAGAAACGCCAGGAGTCTGTTAACCTTATACCCTTTAACCGACACAGTAGATTCCGTAAGTTGTGTCTCACACGCCAGTCTTTGTAGCAAAAGACTGAAAATGAACCTTGATGGCACGTAAGTTGCCTTTACACGACAGTGGCGACTTGATATTGAAGTGTGCTGTGGGGCACTAAATGTACTGACTATATCAAGCCAAGTGCGGCGAAAAGGGTAAAAAAAATCCTATAATTCGTATTAGGTATTATTAGTATTATCGAGATTAGGTTTTAACCTAGCATAGGGTAAATTCTTGGACATATGTTTCCCGGAATCCACCCTAGGGTGAACTCGTTAGGGTAACAGATCGGAATAACCGACCATCTCGCTTGGACTTGGTATTATTATTACCATGGCTTGTCCGGAGTATTATAGGTCCGTGGTCCCAAAAATTGGCGTAGGCTACTGGCGATCTTCCAACCCGAGGTTTTGTAATGTGGGTAACTTTATGTGACTGTTAGAAGTTCTTAAGTGGTTTAACGACTCCTAGATAACAACCGGGATCAACATCTTAACTTGATTTCAATACATACTATCAGCAAGCTCTGTCAATAGGAAACACTTTAATGCAGTAATGTTATAATACTTATAATTTTAAAAATAAATCAGCCTATATACCGTCCCACTGCTGAGCACAGGCCTCCTCTCATGGATGAGAGGGAACGGGCAGTAGTCTCCACGCTGGCCAAGTGCGGGTTGGGGACTTCATATACACATTTAATATGCAGGTTTCCTCACGATGTTTTTCCTTCACCGAAAAGCTAACGGTAAATATCAAATGATATTCCGTACATAAGTTCCGAAAAACTCATTGGTACGAGCCGGGATTCGAACCCACAACTGCCGTTTGACAGCCGCATGCCTGAACCGCTGGCAAAATTTAAAGAAGTGCCTTAGAGGGTTTAGTGGTTTTGCACATGCGAAAATTAGGTAAGTAAGTAGTGTTATTAAGGGATCCCTTAATGTAAAGCCAAATAATCGGCGTCCACTATCTCTTGTCTCTTTCAGCCATGCATATAGAAGGAAAAGGAAAGAGAAGAGAAGGAAGAGAAGAAGATGCGGGCCTTTTTTAACCCCCGACGCAAAGAGAGGGGTGTTATAAGTTTAACGTGTCTGTGTATCTGTCGTGGTTTCGTAGCTTCCAAACGGATGGACCGATTTGAATGCGGTTTATTTTATTCGAAAGCTGATGTGATCCCGAGTGTTCTTAGCCATTTCATGAAAATATGTTCAGCCGTTTTTGAGATAATGGACTTTGAAATGAAAATGTCGGGGGTTTTTCAACTTTTCTAAGATTTAGTTATTACCTACACATGCAATCCGCTTCTTCACTGATCTTATCAGCTTTCTGGTGGTCTCCTGTGGAAAAGGTTCCCATTCTTCGGCCAAAATCGTGTCAGGGGCGGGATCTCGGGCTCGAACTTTCCTTTTTAGGTAATCCCACAAGTGCTCTATTAGGTTCAAATCCGGACTCTGCGGTGGCCACGTAATGGTGGGGATGCGAACCTCAGCAAGGTATGCTCGCCTGACTCGTGCGGTGTGACAAGGGGCGTTATCTTGCATCAGATGGAACCCTTCGTCAAAAAAATCCTGTATAGGGGATGGTCTTGCAGGATGTGTGGCTGCGTTCACCAGGGATGAAAACAAGCTACGTCCTCCCCTCCATTGAAATGCTTGCCCAGCCCACATCATGACGGAACCTCCACCGTAGGAGACGTGTCTCAGAGAGCAGCACTGCAAACCGCTCTAAAGGTCTTCGGTACACCCGTCATCTTCTGTCATTGCCATGGAGACAGACTGCACTCATCACTGCACGGCTATCACGCGACGGCGCGCGAGCTCTCTCGATTTTTCTCGCACTATCCGTCTCTCTCTTATTAGAACACATAGAACAAGAGGTATATAGTGCGAGAAAAATCGAGAGTATGTCGCGGCCGTCCCATGATAGACGTGCGGAAGAGTATGCGGCTCCATTGCTCGTATACATGTCCAGTTTTCATATGTTGATACAAAATCCATGCGAGCGTCCCGATGCCTTTCGCGGATGTCTCACTGCGCCGCATCTCCATGCAAATTTCGCCGGACGGAAGTGCGGTGCAGTGTGTCGTACCACACGGAATTTATATACAAACAGGTACCTACTTGCATACAACGATCTCCGTCCGGAGATGCGGTGCAGTGTGACATCCACCTTTGAAAATTTGGCCTTGTGGTAGTTGATTCAAATTTCACTGCCATTGTACGGCGGGTGAATAAAATATTCCCAGGCGCTCGACGCTTGAGCAATTGCATCAGTCAGCAACAGAAGTACTTACGCAAAATAACACGCTCAAAATTATCCACACAGTCCTAATTCCTTTGACGTTAGAGTCGTATTGTAGGACATTTTGAGCACTTGGTCCACTTAGCTCCTATTACGGCTAACTGTACTTAGTTAACAAACTTACCTTACCTTACCTTATATTACCTTTATTTATTGTTTTCCTAGGAAAGTAAGTAAGTAGGTACATAGAAAAATGTATTGGTTCATTGACTACAACTTCACTATAAGTGGAGGTGAATAGTATGTATATTGTAGTCTGGTGCCGCAATATGTGAAGAATGTCTATGTATTTTAAGGTTATAAGTTAGAATACCAAATAAAGTAATCTGCGACACTTCCGCTACCTAGTTGCGCTGCGCGCTTTTATTCAATGTGCTTTGTTTCATGTTTCCTAATTGCTATGCCAAGATTGTCGAGAGGGCTATCTATATTGCAGGTAAGAATACACCTGATTTGAAGTGGTTCTACCATCAATAGGTTAAATTATAAGTATACCTTTAAACAGGCACACAGGTGAATCTAAATGAATTAAAAACGGAAGAGGCGATATGTGTGACAAAATTGCACACACGAGAACAATGAATGAATAAATATTTGAAATCGGCCCTTGGTATTATATTTTATATTTATAATCTGTGCCTTGGTGCATGTAGTTTAATAAACCAATATAAGGCCTGCAACACACTGGCGCGGCCTGCGGTGGCGGACAATAGTAAATTTGACAGCTAATGACAAGTTTACTATTGACCGCCGCGCCAGTCTGTGAGAGGCCTAATACATATCCATACTCCAAACCTATAGCTGTCATGAAAGCAATGAGTGAATGAAAAGAGCGACAAAGACGGACATACACGAACGAAGTCGTTTTCGTTTCGCGGTAGGCCCCTCAGCCACCACGTGCACGCATGATCACTTGACGCCCACTGATTCCTTGTTTTTATGTTATCCTTGTTTTTATATTTTGTATGTAGTACCTATAGGTTAGTTTAAGCGTTGGCCTTATGCCGCGCATGCACAGGCCAGTTGGGCGGTGCTTAGTTATTGGCAATTAGTTGAGGGCCCTTCGGGGCCCAACTTAGGCCTGCATCACCCTGGCGCGGCCTGCGGTGGCGGACAATAGTAAATTTGAATGGTCCGCCGCGGTCAGTCCGCGCCAGTGTGATGTGGGCTTAAGAAAGACAGGTAAGAAAAAAAAAACCACTGACCACTGACAACAAAGAGAATATAACCACTGATAATACTGACATAGTACCACAGTACCATGACATGACAGACACGTTCCTTTCCTGTGCCACAATATTGAGCACTATCCTTTTTGTTTGGCAGCCCATACACGGTGATTAAATACTGATGATCCTGGTTTGCTAGTATTTGCAGCAATACTCAGTATGGAAGTAGTATTGAGTGGCCCTTTAAACGCTAATTATTTATCGCGTCAGTATTAAAGGATGGCTACAGATGATAGTTCTGCTTCTTCCATATCCCCATTTCGCTCTATCTTATAGCTGCGTACCGCTCATACCATCCACCAATCAGAATCTTGTGGTGTGCCTTTAGTCGCTCACAGATTATTTCTGCGGATTTCAAAATCATCCGGATATTCTGCAATATATTGACAATCCTGTGATACACGTCAATATACATGTGATCCGGATTGTGATATGGGTGGATCATCAGTATTTAATCACCGTGTATTGGCCGCCTTTTATTATCCTTGCAAATATTCGTGACGATGTTCGGCCCTGCGGCATGTTTGTGGCGGAGCATTTTTTGATCGAAATTTAAAATAATTCGGAATATATTGATTATACCTGATTAAACTTTTGGAAGACGAAAACAGGGTTTTTTTTTTTAAATGCGTTTGTCTCCGACAGTATGAAGATGCTTTATTCTGATTTCAATATATTTCATAACCTAAAAATGCTTTTGAAAACTCTCGTTGGCTCGACTTTTTATCGTCTTCCGGGAACCAAACTTGAATATAGCAATAACTTGCTAATACAGTTGACATGAGACAGCATTACATAACTTTCATTCTAACTGGAGCACGTTGTGACAAATTGCTAGGTGTGTGTGGGGCTTAACACGCGTTTCTTGTTGATGATATTAGCACTATTGTACACAGTAGGGGTGTCAGAAAATGAACTTGCTGCTTTAGCATTCATATTTTATAAGTAAATTTACGGTAATGCATTTACTTACATTATGTTCTACCTAAGTATTCAACATTATATATTAATAACTGGTGTGGCCTGCCCGTATGTCACGGCCGTCTCATGATAGACGTGCAGGTCGTGCCAGTGTGATGCGGGCTTAACACTTTATAACGACGCCATTTTAAGTTTTGTTTGATCTGTGGATTGATAAGACCAAGTGAACGAATGAAAGAACTAAAAAAGATAACGTGTTAAATTAACGTGTCCTATCCTCAAACGTAACAAACATATACCAAATATAAATTCATTTATTACTTTATCATAGTGATATAGCATTATATTCTTAAGAACAGTGGTTATTTTGAAACGATCTAAAAGATATATTCGGATGTAACTGAGCGGCAAGTGTTGTAGTAATACGAGAAAAATGGTTAGCGGCCATATTGAAAATGTTATTCAGTATTGATTGAACGGAACACCCAATATGCTAATTCTGCGTCTGCGGTAAGGCTTATTATCCAGTTCGTTATTAACACTAATATGATAAGTCTTCGAAAACACACAGTAGTTAATATAAACTATGTCTGTGCCGCCATCTTGAAATTCCCGATCAGCGCAAAGCATAGACTAAATAGAAACGTCAAAACGTGGTTGAAGTTGAATGTCATATTTAGAAGTAACTAGAACAACGAAGTCACCGAACGAAGCACTATTTATTTGTAATTTACGATACTATGTAAATCATAAGCAACTATAAACAATACCTAATAGATAGTTTAATAATGAGTGATGAAACGATGGCAGGCTACTATTTTCTTGCTATATTTTACGATTTCCCTTACTTAAATTAAAGCCGGTCATGTGTAATCTAAAACGAATGATATTATCTGTTTAATGATACGTAGTAGTGTAACTGTAACACAGTAAATAGCATTTTCTTTATCAATGGGTAGTGATGGAATTTGATATAAAATTTACCGTGATCATGAGACTTCCCGGCCCTGCCGTTATTAAAGCTATGTAATGTCAACGTCGGCCATCTTGTATGAGCTGGTTGCTGACGTTTGTGTAAGTATGGGAAGATACTTTATTTACGATTAAATAGATTTTTAATAATGTACTAATCGAATAAACTACCTACTAATAAGTTTTTTAATTTGTGTATATCATTGCATTAGTTTAAGAGAAGGTTTTAACGAAAACATGCTCTGTCTTTGAAAACTCTTACGATATGTACCTACCTATTTTCCATATTTTCAGGCCCGAAGCAGACTATGATGAAAATTTTATAATGGCAATAAAACAAGGTAAATTTATCAGTTTCTTTTTAAAGCTACTTTAGCATTTAACACCATCGAACATATTTTAAAATCATATGTTTAGCCAGCGATGACATCTTGGCTTGAGGGGTTAAACTTGAACGCGGGTAGGACGAATGGATCTTGCCCTTGATATAGTCATAGCACTTATTAGGCGCTATACTTACATTTTATAATATTTTATTTAGTGACGTTTTCCCCTCGTATGCTGCGACACGGATCCGTGCCGTTTGTTTTATTTACATCTCAGTCCTCATTTGATTTGATAATTTTGACATGCGCATACTAACCTCTCGTATAAGGATAAATAAGATAGTGTAAAAATGTAAGACAGTATTCCTATGTACACTCAGCATCAGAAGTAGCTAAGCAGCAAAATAACACGCTCAAAATGACCTACACACTACCTTATTCCCTTGACATTAGAGTGGGTGTGTAGGACTTTTTGAGCACTTGGACCACTTAGCAACTTCTGCTGCTGACTGTACTTATGTTATTGGTCGACAGAAAGTGCCAAAAGGCCAAAATGTAAACAACTTTGTACCTACTAGTTGATACATAACCTAAAAAGCGTATTTTATTAAAAATAACGTAACGTTTTTCAACTATAAATTTACATAAATGTGTGGTTATGTGAATTTTTAAATTATTATTAAATCATATAATCAAGTACCTTATCGTTGGCAACTTTCAGCGTGTGTGCACGCAAGGTGTCAACTATGCATGATCGCACATCTCTGGTAGATATTCACCCTAAACGGTAAACAAATGAAAATATATAGTAGTCAAAGTCAGCTTGTCTAAAAATATGCAATTTTGATAGAAGCTTAGGTGCATGTAGTTACCTACTTAATGATGTAGACGAGATAATTGCGTATTTATACCAAAAAAACAGATAATACAATGACTACTGTTTATACACTCGCGAGCAAAATACTTGCATTATTTGTAAACCGGTTTATTTTTCGCACGGGCCGAATCACGCGGCGGTTTGCATGCAGTCCTGTCGATATAGGCCCGTGTAGTCTCCTTTACATAAATATTCTGTCCCGACCAGAGTTCCGTCACCCAAATATCGGATTCGGAGTCAGGTAAGCAAACAAACAAACAAACAGATAAGACAGAAGTGAGAAAAGTCTTCCCCGTCATGGTCTTTATTACATTGGTATACCTAGAATGCACCTGGCGTGCGGATAATGTTTTTATAAATAATATTTGTCCATTAGTTGTCAAAACGTCTCATGCGTGGTTACTTATTCACGGATGGCTTAATATCCGCGCCGCGCGTCTCCCGACATACCCCATTTGACGATTTGCCGTGACCTGATTGTTCATTTCACAATCAATTCAATATATATAATATAAACAAGTATATCGTTTGCTGGAATGACGTGTTATAGGTTATAGAATTTACTTTTTTTTTACCTGACTGGCTTTATGCTAGCTCAGTGAAGCGATAGCAAAGTGGAAGTGGTGCAAAACCTCGGACACGACTAGGCAAGCGGTTCTAAGTACTCTGGACTACTCTTGTTTACACTCGAGTGAGACAGGTAGACGTGGTCTCTACCAAATCTGGGGTCTATGTGTGTGGAATCAAGGCACTGCACATTAACTAGCCTAGCTGAGAAGACTTCAGCGAGATACTCAGCTAGGCCCGACCTGAGTCGGACTGACTACCCTGTATGCGACGGTGCCGGCCGGTATGAATAAGTAGGCATTATGTGCCAGTGTTGTCGCAATCTCGTGGTAGTACGGCTTCGTCTCTAAGTTGGTGACGCTTGTAATTGGTGCACTATACTTGCCCTGAATCCTTCGTCATACATATTCCAAAATCTCACCATTCCGTTGCTCAGGAAGCTTGAAGAAGAAGCTTGCTCGTTGGGCAACCCCAACGAGCAAGCTTCTTAAATTATAATTCCTACATCAACATGTAGGAATTATGGGCTGCTCTTTGGGTTATGATTTCTCATTCGGATGTTTCGTTAAGTTTAAACATTTATATGAAAGTTTTCCTTATACTGTAGAATACATACATACACTTCCTGAAAGTTTCTTGATTCCGCCATGGAATCCAAGTCCAACTTTCGAGTTAGATTTAAATTTGAGCTCTATTTGTTTCCCTTCATTAATACCAGGCTGTTCTTGTCGTTTTTCCTATCCGTGTTTGATAAACTGCATGTAATAGACGAAATATTATCACCTAATTGCTACATGTTATTTAATAGCGATGAAACGTGGAAACTCAGTAGTAATGTTTTCGGTTCCAGATTAAATTGCTGAAAATGGACAAAGAACCTCAAGTTTTTTATTCAAATATAACACGGAGTTCAAAAACGCAAAAAAATGATCTCGCTGACCTTTTAAAAATTTCGCCTGCGCAACCTGTAGTGCAAAAAAAATACGAGACAAGAAATACTTGCGATTTTAAACCAAAAAATGATAAATATTATGAACCAAAGAGAAGGTCAAAACTAAAAGTTAGCACTGTGAGAGACATAAGAAACTTGTTTGAAAAGTATGTCTACTCTACCCTGCCGTTTGATTTGGAGAAGCAACAAAATGTTCTACTTCGTAAAATTAAAGCTGGTTCCTCAAGGGATGAAAATACAAAATCCCTCACTAGGTATATGTTCAAATGCGATAAACCTGTGTCTAGATCTGCGTGGCAAATGTTAACGAATCTAAATCCTGAAGAATATGCACACTCTACTCAATTTGTATTGTGGAATGGCAAACGCATTCGGGTTAATGGCAGCAAAGGTGGATCGTGTAAATTCATTTGCAAGTACGATTTAGAAGCAAAACGATTTCCAAAACCATCCAAAACATGGAAACCTTTGATGAAAAAGAAGGGGCTACTGCAAAACTCTTTAAGTGTCAATTTTAAACCCGGCCCACTTAGAAAAAAACCATTTCTGGATCATTCATATCAAAAATATCACGTTGGCGGGATAGAGTTACAGAATTTACCCAAACCAGCCCTTCAGATTCATCCAACAGTGGGAAAAATAATGGACCCCACACTATCCCGTTTTCTCCACAATATGCAACAAGTAGACGGAACTATAACTGAAAAATGGGCAGAGTTTTCAGTTTCCGTTTTGGCGACGATAGAAAACGAAACTGTTACACAAATTGAAAATGAATGTTGCGTAACTTTTGACCTTGATTATAAATGCAATCAAGAACGTATATTGATGCGCCGTGATGTAAATAGTGAGTTTGCTTCGATTCCACACACGAGTATTATCGGCGTTGACAATTGTGGCACAGTGCAAAATATCGGTGTAACATCTGAAATCCAATGTATAGTTGACAGGATTATAGATTCGGTGGAAATCAGTTTGGACCAAGACAACATGTACATAGTAGAAGAAGAACCTAGATATGTTAAACTTGAAGAACAAACTACAAACGTTGCAAATATTCAACCTAAAGAAATGCGACCGAGACTCAAAAGAGAATTAGATAGAACTAGAGAACTAGAAAGGCTGGATGTAACTATTATACGATTAGCAGAGAGTGTTGATAAAAAACCCACTGATACATGCCCGAAAGATTTTTGTAACATGGGCTGTATTTGCCAATCATTAGAATGTTGCTACAATTTTAAAAGACACTGTGGCCGGATAGAATGCATGTTTGAATGTAAATGTGATTTCTCAAAATATAAGGTAGTTGATTCGCTTGAGCGCGATTGTTCCGATTTATTGCCAGGTTTACTTAAATTAGATAGTGAAATGAGTTCAAAAATGGCCAAAGAAGAACAAAAATTTCATCACACTGTTATTGTTACACCTGAAAACAGTGTGTTGTTAAAGTCAAAACGGAGAGATTGGAAATCTTCAAGAAAATACGCAGATTTTTTCAGTAGCATGTCTCTGAAAAATGAATGCATACCGAAAAAGGTTGCGGCGCTTGTACTCGAAAAACTCAATTTGCCAAATGTGGAACCTTGGTGTATGGTTCATGGTTTGTATAAATGTTTTTGTAAAGGTATCTTTACTGATTATTCAATAACTGACGAAAATAAGGAACTTAATAGTGTCCTGCAACATACTGCCGGCTCTGACCTAACCGAGAATGTGGAGAAACCTAATATTACATTCAACGTGAAATCGCGTATGTCCTCACACAGAAACTACATAGACGACAAACATCCCTCAAGTGTAAATTCAGTAGAAGACCGAGGAGTAGTTATGCATCAATATATTTCTACAAGCTCAAGGGTAAAACCATACAGAGGGCGAAAATTCACGGATGGATATTATTTTAATGCAAACAGAAAAATCTTGGAAATGGAAGAACACGATGACTCATTACATAAACGATTAATACACCTTTACAACGTAAGTACAAATAATAATTTGGAAGAAACGGGTAGTTTAAATAAGAAAGTACCATCTAAATCAGCTCCAACGCTACCGACACTAGTACCTCCGGCACTACCGCCGTTACCGCCTCTAACATCAGCTCCAACTGTACAACTAAACGACACAGGTCTTGAAACCATGAATGCAAGTATTAAATTGTTCACGAATCGATTGCCAAACAAAAAAAAGCTAGTTGAATGGTTAGAAATGAATTATAAACAGTACAAAGATCGCATCAATCAAGGAATTCTGAAAATTTCTCTGGGCCGGCCCGATTCTGGAAAAATGGCACTCTATCCATGGGACTTCATTTTAGGCAGATATAGAGATAAAATGAATGCGTTTTTAATTACACCTAAATTGCCATATCGCATATTCATGGCGGTGGATCTAAAAAATCCTTTCTTCAGACAATGCATAAATATAAATGATATACGCTTTGCTGATTTACCCAAATATCCAGTGACTGTTAAAAATTTGCTTGCAAATGCAAAAGATCTAAAGGACAATTTTTGTATATTATGGGGTTTGTCACATTGTTGGGAATTAATTGGTTCTGTTACTAAACTTGGTCAGCCCCAAGGAACCACTGAAAGTATTAATTTGAGCGACGTAGAACAAAAAGATGATTTTACCGAGATGTCCAGTGATACGTTTCACGTTGACTCGGAAGATTCTAACACTACAACTGCGAGCACATCACTCGGTCAGTACCAAGAAGAGGAAAACATGAACTCTGATAAAAGCATTGATAATGATAAGGATATGTCATTAGACGATTCTTCAAGATGGTTTGTGATGACTGTAGAAAATGACTTTGATGAGATACAATTTTACAATAAAGGATTTTTTGTAAAGTTGGAAAGTATAATTAAGGCGATTCATGTAGCACGAGCTACTAAAAAAACTGTAAGGTTGTCTTCTCAAAAGTGTGTGGACAGCACTGGTCCACAATTTGGTATTTATGCTATACCAAACGAAAAGGAATCATGCGTATTTGTTGGGCCTTACGAAAAAAACGAACTACTCGGTATAGAGACTGTAAAAACTATATCTGATATACGTAAACTAAAAAGAACTAGAGGTGTATGGATTACTACAAAAAAACTAGAGAACTTTAATGTTATTGACGATCCGTTGTCATTCATGCCACCAAAAGATGTCCCAGGCACAGACATGATGACACTGGCTAGACATGAGAATACAGAAAAAAATACAAATAGTTTTGTAGAAACATCTAAACGAAAGAAAGACGCGGTGTGTCTAAACGCTAATAAAAATTATAATAGCGGAATGACAAAACCAAAGATTTTAAAACCTATTAAAATTGCAAAGACCAACAGTTTTTATCAACTTGCGCCAAATGGAACTCTAAAACCAATTTCTCAGCAACGTATTAATGAACAAATTCAAATGCAAGCGTCCACAAAAATGACACCTAAAGTGATCAACGCATCCCTTTTAAAACTATCCGAATCGACCTACGCTCCATTATTAAGCAATACTTCAACATTACTGAAATGTATCCCTTCTAAAAAAATAGTTACAATTAGCAAAAAACCAGTAGCAGAAATTGCGCCACATGTGAAACAATCCCATAAGAGTCCTACATTAACAGCAAACTCTAAGGATGAGTCTCCTAAAAAAGAAAAAGGCATGTTCATTCTTAAACCCGAAGAAATAAATAAAAGACTGATGCAGATTCAAATGCCTACCAATTTGGAGCATTTAACTGCACCCCAATCTGGATTTGACACGGTAATTGATGATAATGATGATATAGAAATGGATATAGAAAATTTTCTGGCTACTGCAGTAGAATGTGAAGCTCCGAATGATGATATTTTAATTATTTCGGATGATGAAACGGATTTGCATAAAGAGAAAAAGCAATGGAAAGACGTGTGGATCGAATGTAAAAACATTGAAGGTCTTGGTTGGATCCGTGGAAGGAAAAATAATGAAGGCTTAGTTAGTTTTGAGTTTCCGGGCTTCAAATACACTGAATTTTATATGCACGGGGACGCCTTTGCTAAACTCAATCAGTAAGTATTCGCTTTTATATATTGTCGCTTGTTTTGGTGCTGTTCCCTGTAATCCGCACTTGTTCATTCACTACCTTTATTGCAATTGGTACTCTGTATAGTTGTGCGGTGTACCTTAACTCTCCTGCCGATAGCTATACTTAAGTGTTTAGTTACAACATTGATGTCTTTTGACGATAAGGGCTCTTACAAGAGCTTACATAAACTAGGAGGTCTCAATTCGTCGTTATGTCATCTATGCATCAAAAACCTAATTTTGAGACCCTGGAGGAATGGAAGGAATTTCTCAAGTTGTATAAGCGCACATACCTACATGTTGTAACAACAATCATAGCTATCCGTTTTTTTACATAAAGCATTTATTATAAAATCGATAACTTATGAGTAGTCGCAAGTCGATACCAGTTAACGCTTCCGATCTCTACCATTTTTGTTAAACCCTCTATAGCGATTTGGGTATTTTGTATAGATTGAGTGGATGCCTGGTGGATTTTTGCCTGATTGAAGTTGAATTTTCTGTTGACAATGTTTAATTTATCAGTGCAATTGTTAAGTAGGTATATGTTAACCATCACTACATAGTATAAAACAAAGTCGCTTCCCGCTGTCTGTCCCTATGTATGCTTAGATCTTTAAAACTACGCAACGGATTTTGATGCGGTTTAAATAGATAGAGTGATTCAAGAGGAAGGTTTATATGTATAATATAGTACCCGTGCGAATCCATGGCGGGTCGCTAGTAGAACATAATTTAGTACCAAGTTAATTTAATTTAGTTAACACGTTACATATATTAATTTACAGAGTTTTATCGAGGAAAATCTACATACCAAAATCCATAGCATTAGAATGGCATGTAGTTGAATCAGAGGAGGATCTAAGTGCCGTGCATATGCTAACCCAGGAGGAATTAGGTCCAGATTTTGTAAGTATGAAAGGAATTTTATTAATATTTACTTTCAGAGTAGAGGTATTCAACATATTTACCATATATTATAGAATAGCTTTCGGAACAATTGTATGTCTATTGCAATTAAAATGTTATTTAAGTAATGTATTCGGCGATACGTAGAAGATTTTCCATGTAGATACTTACCGGAAACTTACTCGGGCCTCTCGACTTATTTGGCCTTCGACAGATCACCCAGCTGACCAGCTCCTATAGTGGACATTTTTGAGCGTAGAATATCGAACCGAAACCTTGTTAAACTTCTTCCCATAGTGCATTGTCAGGTGACAATGCACTATGGGAAGATGAGCTTTCAACTTCGACTTGTAGGTAAAGTCACAACATGGAATTGTTAAGCCACTTGCCACAGTTCATAATTTGACCGTGTAATGCAAATCGGGTTTAGTCGGTTATACTCGTATATCCATAAAGGAAAGTCACACGACTTCGTGCAGCAGCCGAAGAAATAGTTATTTGTGTCACAAGGGAGCAAAATAGTATATTTACGGCGAGGGCGGTGTATTGAATCCTGAACGTAGCGAGGGATCCTACAATAGAATCCTGAGCGTATATAGTGAGGGATACAAATGTTCATAGTAGTAGTCATAGTCATATTAGTAGGCATATTATTTTATTAAGATCTGTGTTCAATTGGCACATGGCGTAAATGCTACATGCCAATGAATAAAATAAAAAGTAGCTTGAACATAAAAGTAGCATATTGATCCCTCTCGTCGTGGAGCAAAACTTACTTTTCCGAATGAAAGGTGTGAAAATTATATTTACAATGCATGTGCTCGAAAAGAGCGTTTTCCAAGCATCCAAATCGTGCGGAAAGACACTTTTTCGCACTAGTGCTTTTTACTTTTCCATTTTTTTTTATTTTTTAAGTCCGTCGTCAGCCCGACGCAAAAAGTTTTTATTACTTGAGAAAAGTTTTACAAATATTTCAAAAACTCTTTTTCTTTCATATAAAAGGTACATAAATACTAATAATGTATAAAATTATTTATTAATATTTTTGACGTTTGAATTTGGTCAATAAATAAATTAATTTTAAATATTCTTACATGAGATGTGGTCTTGTTCGTCTCTCTTTGACTTCACTCCGTAACTTGAAGTATTCGGGATGTTCTTTGACATTAACACGTATATCCCTTATGTACAAACGACAACACTGTTAACTGACCATCCTGTTTTTATATTTATATAAAACCTTATTATAATGCACTTAAGGTGCACCGGTGTCCATTAGCTGTGTTGTCGATAGTACAAACATGGGAGTGGCAAAAAGTTTAATTTTTTAAATAGAGGGACACAACTATCCTTCATCCAGGCATTTATCATCACCCTGATACATTTTTTTTTAATTATAAATATTCTATCAGACTACAGAGTTACCCCACAAAATCAAACCATAACAGAGAATCGAGGACACATGGCCATAGTAAGCCGTTAGTGCAGCTTCTAAAGAAACCGTCTCTCTTAGTCTTTTGAGGGCAAACACAAAATGATTTAATTTATTCGCTATATATTCATCATGGTCTTTCCAGTTAAGAGGTTCGTCTATAGTTATTCCAAGAAATTTAATTGAATTTACTTCGTCGACTCGACTTGGTCATTATTATAATTAATTCTAATAAATATTTTATTTGAATTGCCTATAGGAGTGGAATTGTATACACTTGGTTTCAACATCATTCAGTCCTCCGTTAATATCTCTCTCAAACTTTTCGCTTCAAACATTTCGATTGTCGATCTTTTATTTATTTACTAGCTGTTTCCCGCGACTTCGTCCGCGTAGAACTTGTTACTGTCTTAAAAAAATGATTGCTATGAAATGATTGTAGGCGGAACCTTAATAATCGCTGCCCTTAACAAAGTTCTACCATCCTATATCCTCAAATTAGGGTCTCAAATTATCTGTACGGAAAATTTCATCTAAATCCGTTCAGGGATTAAGCGAAAAAGGTAACAGTGCGATGAGTTCATTAGTTTAAATTGAAAACTCTGTTTTTACACATATAAATATCTTAAAAATCATCAACAGACGGTTCAGCTTAAATTGTATATTTTTCATAATGTATTAAAGAAAGCTACATTACTGAAAATAGTTTTGAAAGCAAACGTAATCTAATGCTAAAAGACGTAGAACTTTCCATCTCCATCCGCCGTCCCCATATAACGGTGTTAGAGAATAATATTGTTCTGATTAACCAAAAAAAAATATTAAATTAACAAAATAATCCGCACCTACTTACTACTACTACTTACCTACCTTTCGGTTCTGGGAGCATCCCAGTTCTAACCTAACCTAACCTACATTTCTGGTAGCTGTTCGGTTCTGTAAGGGTCGTGGTTCTAACTTAACCTAACCTACTTTTCTGCTAGCAGTCGGATTATGTATGATCTATACATACTTCCAACCCTTTTTAACCTCCGTAGAAGATGAATTTTAAGAAACGCTGTAATTAGTTTCCTAGTTTTTAACCGAAGTTACAGATCCCTTACTTTAAAATTGTCTTGTTCCCCGTACAAACATCCAACTCCTTTTAGCCCATTTAGGGGATGAATGTGTCCCCCTTATGGAATCAATTTAAAACAGTCTAAAACAGAAGTTACAAATCCCTTACTTTAAAAATGTTTTGCTCTCCATACAAAAGTTGAAGCCCCTTTAGGGGATGAATTTCAAAAAACCCTGAAATCCGTTTTGTAGTCTAAAAGACTAAGTTAAAAATCTATTACTATAACATTTTCTTGGTTTCCATATAATAGACCTTGAATCCCGTTTTAACCCCTTAGGGGTGGAATTTTTCCAAAACGCTGAAAGAACTTTTATTTATTCTGATAAGAAATCTTTAAACAACGCTTTAAGTCTCCAGCTCAAAAATGAGTGTTTCTCATCCAAAGCTTGCACCCCTTTTTAACCCCCTTAGGGGTGGAATTTTCTAAAACGCTGAAAGTACTTTTTGTATTTTTTAATAAGTAATCTTTCTACAATGTTTCAAGTCTCTAGCTCAAAAAAAAAGTGTTTCCCATACAAAACTTGCAACCCTTTTTAACCCCCTTAGGAGTGGAATTTTCTAAAACGCTAATATTTCTTTTTTTGTATTCATATAAGTAATCTTTTTACAGTTTCAAGTTTCTAGCTGAAAAAACAAAGTTCCCTCCATACAAACCTTGCACCCCTTTTTAACCCCCTTAGGGGTGGAATTTTCTTATAGGCTGACAGTCTTTTCTTTGTATTCTATTAAGTAATCTTTCTACAAAGTTTCAAGTTTCTAGATCATAAAATAAAGTTCCCTCCATACAAACCTTGCACCCCTTTTTAACCCCCTTAGGGGAAGAATTTTCTAAAACGCTGAAAGTACTTTTTTTGTATCTAAATAAGTAATCTTTTTACAAAGTTTTAAGTCTCTAGTTAAAAAAATAATGGTTCCCTCATACAAACATTGCACCCCTATTTAAACCCCCTAGGCGTGGAATTTCCAAAAATCCCGTCATCCCTTGCCTACGTCATAAAAGGAAGTCCTGCTGTAAATTTCAAGTTTCTAGTCCCAGTAGTTTCGGCTGTGCGATGATGAATCAGTCAGGAAGTCTTCTTTTATATGTATAGATTTATTGACATATACATTTACGTGACATTACAGTAATAACCAATGCGTCACGAAACTAAAAACAACAAATAATACTATTTAGGCGACGCCACGCCGTTTGGCCCCGTTGCATCGTCATCTCCGGTGTAGGATTCGGCAGATTGCCCCGGGACCGTCCAAACACGACATCCTTCGGCCAGAAGTCAGCACATGCGATGGTCTCTTGCAGCGGTCGCGGCACGCGCACCACAAACCAGCTGAAGTGCACATAGTGGCGCGAACGCAGCTGGAACACCCTCAGCGAGAAGCCGGTCTTGTGACGAACGTACCCACATTTACGCTAAAAGTGGTACTGCAACACAAGTTTCATGTGCTTTGCCTACCCTTTTTAGGGATAACGGCGTGAATGTATGTATGAATCTACGAAATAGGTACTAAGTGGTATATTTTCATGCAATTAACGATTGGCGAACCTTAGAGCTACAGAACTACCAATCTGACAATTTCAGTAAGAAACTATGAAGTATTTAAATGACCTTTCCCTGTAATAGCTGACAGATGTATTGCTGCCTGGTTCTAACTATAGATGCTTATCTATCGGTTGTATCGACAAAATGGCTGCGTTCTTATTGACGAACTCCATAGTACGGAAACATTTTGGTCATAGACATAGGCAATATGATATCCATCCTGTTTCTGCCATTTGGGTATTACACAGTGTATAAAACAAAATTCGTCTCCTGTGGTCAATAATTAAGAGCTCACATGCATATAAATAATGTTTTTATCGCATAGTAATATAACGGCGTCTCCTCTTCTATAGAAGAGGAGACGCCGTTTATACGGATTAAGTCCAACCAAAAATTAGGCTTCATAGCCCTTAACATTGATAATGTCCACAGGAAAGACGCGAACCTAAATCTGTGTATGACCCATTTACCATTACCTAAGTCCGGTTTAGTATTTATGACGATTAAAGAGTTGTTAATTTGACTTGTTAGAAAATATTCCTATTGGTCGGAAAACATTGGAAATTATAGTAGCGCGATTCACCCATGGTAACGTATAGGTAAACAGTTTTATAGCAACAAAAGCTGTTCATTAAGAGACAGAAAACGTTGGATGGATGATCGGAAATGATCGTAGCTTCCGAAATTCTTCCATGCCCCCCATTTGCGAGTATAACCGATCTTTCCCGACTCGCATTACACGACTAAATACGATCCAGTGGCAAGTGGCTCGATACTCCCTCAGTCATGTGATAACTGTACATGTACGAGCCCCAATGCAAATGAGTTCGTCTAGTTCCAATTTAACGTACGAAAAATATTTCAAAAACTGACATCTATACACAGATTTACTTTGATGGTTAAAGGACTACACTACACATTATCATTAAAGCTAGTCGACCGACCGAGCGAGCGAAGCGTCTATGCTTCAGCTTGGGGCTTGTGCACAAATCACGCGAGGTTTTTTCGGCTAACCCCCCCCTGGTGATATTTGGTGAGGTTCTTGGCCACCCCCCTCCCCCTTACGTACACCTCACGCATATTTTTTTTCATTTGACCGAATTGTAAGATAACTTGTATATAGTAAATCTTGTTTATTTTTCTATCTAATAGTTATGAATGTGATGATATATTTATGGGTAAGGCCGTGGAGCATTTTAACCGTCACACTTGTATGTAACGATTTATTAGCGAGCGGTTGCATTTTTTAAAATGTATATCGCAAGTAGGAAAGCAAGCGTATTTGTTTTCATTCAAACTTGGTGATTTTGTCAAGCTAGGCCTCCACAAACTCCTCCACAAATTGTTAAATAAAAGTGCGGCGGTTGAACGTATCTACTCTTGTGGTAGATATTTTTTCTTAAGCTGCAAACGCACAGAGAGCGGCGCGCCGCGGTGCGGTGCGGCGGCGGCTTTGCGGTAAATTGAATGCGGGTCCGGAGGACGTCGCACCAAAATCCCGCCCGGTATTCGCGCGGGATAGCGGCGCGGAGGCGGCTTGTGTGACATACATAACAAGCGGTAATCGACAGTTAACAGATTCGGAAAGATCAAAACCGTTATCCTCAGATTCAGATAGCGATGACGAGATTTTGCTCTTACTTGCCTTATGGCGAAACAAAAAGAAGAAATCTAAACGGACATCCGGGTCCATGAAATAAATAAAAAAGAAGAATATTTGGAGAGTTCCATCATTTATGCCAAGAGCTGGCTTCTTATGAAGATCGTTTTTACACTTATTTTCACATGAGTAAAAACAGTTTTGAAGAATTACACGACATCTTAAAACCAAGGATTGTTAAGTAGGGTATTAAGTTTCACCAGGGAAATATTTTATACAGTTGTACTTATTGTCAAAGTTAATAAAATCTGAACTGAAGTTGTAAAAATATACAACTTGTTGCACCGCTCTCAGCACGTCTCCGCGCCGCGCCGCGCCGCCACCGCGCCGCCACCGCGCCGCCACCGCCGGTGCGCTGCGGTGCATTGATAACTGCGTGATATAACTTCCCGCCGCAAAACCGCCCCGCGCCGCGCTCGCCTATCTGTGCACGCGTTTCACCGCCTCCGTGCCGCTACCGCCTTCGCGCCGCCGCCGTCACGCTTTTTTCCCGGCCGGTCTTCTATGCGGACCCTTTTATATTAGTTCGAACATTACAACCGGTACCGCCTCCGCGCCGCTCCGCCACCGCTGTCAGTGCGTTTCGGCTTTTAGTTTCGTTCACTGTCGAAAAATACACGTGAGGTCTCCTTATAGCCCCCCTCCCCCAACGTGATCTGTCGTGATTTTTTCCTGACGTGCACGTTTTCATTGGGGCTCGTAGTTGCTGTCGTAACGTAACACCTACTGTTAAAAAAAACGATATGTTAATTATTTCCTTTCTATTCAAAGTTTTTTTTTGTCAGATTATGACTAAACGAGGCATACAACACAAACAGGAGCTTATAATCATCAAGTCATCAAAGAAAGATGCCGCGGACGAAAGCGAATCCAGGAACTTAAAAACTGAAGCAAACGAACCGTCCGATCATGTGGATAAGGTCTGTATCTACGTAATGAAATATATCGTAATATACAGGTTGTTCGGTTCGGGATAGCGATGTACGAACTTAAAGAGGTGATAGACTGGACTATTAGGAAGAGTTGGAACCATACATGTTTTAGTCCAATCTGTGATAGTACCTATTTTTTTAAATATAGTTTATTTTTTGTAGCAAAAAACTTAGATAGTGTACTTAATGATACTCAATCTTTGGGGATCTATTATTAGTAGATAGATATCGACAAGTATTTTTACACCTGCTATTCAGAAAAGAGTAATTGTTGCCCTCAACGAGGAATGAAAGCTTTATTTTCCTTCCCCGGTGTTCCCTGTTTAATGAAAGAGTACGAGGAAAATCGTAGGTGTGAAAAGCAGTATGTGAATGTGACGCTCTGTAGCAATAGTAGATTGCGTATCAGGGGAGCAAAATAAAAAAGGTGAATTTACGGCAGGGGCGTTATATTGAATCTTGAGGGTAACTAGGGATTCAAGTGTTTACGCCAAGGACTATCGACATTTTGCTAACGAGTGTCACATACTTACCGCTTTTCAGTTTTCATGCACATCTTTTATAAGAAAATAATTAATAGTTATTTTCTGAATCGCAGGACCGGGGAAGAAAAGTGCATTGGGTGAAAAAAGCTCTTTATACCTTTAGACTTCAAAAAAAGGAGGTTCTCAATTCTACTGTTTTTTAGGGTTCCGTACCTCACAAGGAAAAACGAAGCCCTTATACGATCACTTTGTTGTCCGTCTGTCTGTCTGTCAAGACCCTCTATCTCAGGAACGCTTGGAGGTTTCGAGTTGAAATTAAAACCGTATACTCAAGTCTACGGTCCCTTAAAGCTGTAAAAAATCAAACTTCAATGTTAGCGAAAAAAAAGATACGGCCGTTTATGCCGCAAAAAACGTATATTTCGACACTCCAGGGAATCAAAAGTTATTAGGGTAGGTACTTTCCGTTGATCTAGAACTATGAAATTTGGCAACTTTATTTTATCTTATTTTTACTACAAGTACAGGGAAATATCTGAAGACTATACATATGTACATTTGTAATTAAGGACGGAACCCTTGGTGGGCGAGTCCGACTCGCTCTTGTGCGGTTGTTTCATGTTTGTTACTTCAGAACTCCGTCATTTATTAACAACTTCTTTTTTTAATTTGAAGGATATGCTTCCCGTTTGCTCCCATTATTACTTACCTAATATAAATTTCAGGAAAATACAAAATACCCTCTCTAAGGGTGAAAAAATAGGGGATGAAATTTTCTATTGGACATCTAACTGAGTAGGTAGGTACTTAATGTTAAACGAATTTGTTAAATTATTTTTTAATTAGAAGGATGCTTCCCGTTTGGCCCCATTGACATTAGCATAACGCAAAACGTCCCTCTATCAAAATTACGTCCCATTCGCTAAACGTCTCCTTGGCAAACGGCCCCGTGTGCAAAATACCCCATTGGCGAAACGTCCCTTTCTCAAAAACTCCCATTCATTTCGCAAAATATCACTGCTGTTAGTCTCTTTCGCTAAACGTCCCTTCCGCACAAAATGACCTATTCGCAAAACGTCCAGTCTGCAAAACGTCTCAGTCGCAAATGTCCCGTCTACAGTGACAAGTACAGAGAAACTGGGACTCTTCTCATGGATTAAAGAGAAAAATGTGAAATGGGCAATTAGTCCCTACCCTAGAAGCGAAGCAAATGTTTATTTGTAGATATTTTTTACAATGCCCAACAATAACCAAAAAGCCAATCTACATTTTCCTCAAGATCGTACACGCATACTAAAACAACACAGAAATATATTCTTACAATTAAACAAACAATAAGAGCACAAAGACATTAAAGCCTCGAAGAGACTGCCAGCGGGACGGTAGCGGGGCTTGATGAGCGCGTGATGCGGGCGGGACGTCCGGTCACACAGAGCACGCGCGCATCGCGCTGGCCTCGCGCCATCATACTACGTACAGTCGTACACCTACGCACCGCGCGCTGCGCTGTCTGAAGCCGCGTTCACATTTTGTGTGTCGTGTTGTGTTGTGACGCATCATCAATCGGTTTTATACATTTAATATGGTTGCGTTCACATTTGTCTGATGTCGTGGGCGTGGGCGACAACACAACACGACACCAAATGTGAACGCGACTTGAGTTGACAGTCTGACGTCACACTGACTGGTCGCATCGACGGTCTGCTGGCGGGACGCGACAGAAGCGGGGCGCGTTGCCGACGGGGCGCAGCCTGTTTGATAACGCTCAGCGATTTGTAAGCAATATCGCGCTGCGCGCCCGCAACGGTGCTGTCTGTCCTGTCTGTCCGGGCCTTAAGCGAGAAACAGCACACATTGCGTAAGTTACGGTTTGTAAACGGGACATTTTGCGAAAGGAACGTATTGCGAACGGGACATTTTGTGAAAGGGACGTTCTGCGAAAGGGACATCCTTTAAGAACGGGGCATTTTGCAGAAGGACCATTTATGAAAAAGTCGTTTTGTGAAAGGGACTAAGGGACATTTTGCGAGTGGGACTATAGGTATGCACCTAAACCTTTTATAAGCACACTTGATACGATTTGGGATTTTTTATAGTGATTCTTGCATTCCTTATGTAACTAACTGCAATAAATTATGACCTTAACGACTAAAAAGCCGGATAAAACCGACTTCAACCAAAAATTAATTGGGTATATTGTTTGGTTAATAGGCAATCAAATTATTACGACAATATAATGTACAATTATTGCTATTTTTGAAGTCGGTGGAAGATTAAGTAGTTACAAACCTACCTACTTTGGCTGATAAAATATATCCGTCTTGGGCGTAAACATTTGAACTCCTCGTTACGCTCAGGATTATATTGTACAGTCTATCGCTTCACTCTTTATGCAATATACCGCCCTCGCCCTAAATATATGATTTTGCTCTCATGAGACACAATCTACTATAAGTATTATGTAGGTATTTACTTATTGATGAATCAAAGAAGAGTAGCAATAAATCATTTGTTTTCAGCCCATGGACATTGCCCGCCTGGAAGAAGAGAGCCAATTATTGGAAAAGGAGGGGGAGATACTATTTAATACGTTCAAAAGCAATGTCAGCCATGCCGTAATTGGGAAAGAATTGAAAGAACTGGACAATCTCCGGGAAGAGACAGTTGCCAGACTGCAGAGCATGGTCTCTGACAATTGAGTTGTAGGTATTTCATTTGAAAAATATTGTTTTCGCCCATTCTACAATGTACATTTTACGTTTTTAGTCCGTCGACTTATTAATTTTAAATGTTTGTAAATAATAATTATATATGGTATGTTATCTGAATGAAAAGCATCACGGAACGTCCGAATGGAGGGGTAAATGTACAAATGTAAAAAGTTGATTGTAGAAGTAAACGATTTTATTTTAAACACTGTAATTAAATTCACAAGAGCTGGGACATTGATTAAAGGTAAAATGAGGTAAACACAAAATGTATAATTCTAATTGTTCAATATAAAATTGAACGATATTGAAGTTTAAATTAAATTGTTTTTTATATACGATATTTTTGTTAGATATTTAATAAACCAAAAGATCATTTGATACCTTAAGTCACGTACCAGCTCTTTTGAATCGATTTATAAGTAGGTACTTGTGGACTGTTTTTGGTGTTAAGGTGGAATATAATTTTCGGTTCCATTTTAAAACGAGTGGACTATGTAATCAATCGAGTAAATTAGGTGGTTTTTTTTTCAAAAAGGTCGCTTGTTCCTATATTCCACAAATCGGTTTGGGCCTACCTTGCCATACAATTAGAATGATGTGTTTTTAGTGTCGTAATTGTATGACGGTTAGTTAATTACACATGTTTATTATTATGATGAAACGATAAGCTGGGTGTGTTCAGCAACTCCTCACCCAGCCTTAACTGGCCACACGGGTAGTTGTAGGTACTAGTCATGGCGGATAAATTACACATTGGTTTACTGATTTTAATCATATATTGTAAAAAAAACTGTGATATTACCATTTAATTATCTGTGTAACTTCCAAAATAGATATTTAGGCCGCCGTAAGATCATTAAGTATAACCGAAGATTGAATAGGGTTTGAATGATGTCACATGTTCAGGTACCAGTTGGAACCCGACTGCAGACGGCAGCAGCAGACGACGTTTCCCTATAGAGGGAAGGGCATTAGTACGCTTACTTAAGTCCCATTCCTCATCGCCGAATGGCCGGGGCTATTCCGAGTTGTCCGCACACCGTAGTTTGCACTGTGAGCTACTGTTTTTTCCGCACTGCGGGCAACTTCTACGGGGTGCGGACAGCTGGTAATAGCCCGTAGGTACAGTCGACTACAAAAGTCCATTCATGATCAATATATTATATAAATATATTGCATTGTAATAAGCAAAGATGCTCTGCTTAGCCCTGTCATTTGTGTTGATTGGAAAAAAAATATGTACATTTCAGACTGATTCGATTAGGTTTGAACACGTGTAAGTTCATTCTATATGTATAAGTAGGTCATAAGATAAGAGTTAATAAAACCATCTAAAAACTATGTAGTTTGATTGTGATTACTGTTTGGGGCTTTGCCGTTCAAAGTCGTCTTTGATACATCAGTTGATATACTCAGGTGAGGTCTTATTTTACACAATACCTACCTGTATTTAACCCTGGAATACTGGCTACTGGGTAAAAAGTACCTCATAGTAGTTAATTTTAGTCGTAACTTTTTTCTTACGCTTTGGACGCTCGGGTTCTCAGTACCTTCAAATGCGCTGGTCAGTCCGCGCTAGGGAATGCAACCGAGTAATGAAAAAACCGAGTAGCGAGTTTAACCGACGGCTTTTAACCGAATCCAAATCGGGTTCGAATTCGGTTAAAAACCGTTGTTTCGAGTTTAAAACTATATAAGTTGTCTTGTAAGTGAAATACTTAATTTCTTTAGACAATAGTTTCTTTAAACCGAAATCGGAGAGGAAAATATACAGTTTTTTTTAAACTTTACTGAATAAGTACTTCATTTAAAATATGTATGTGACGTCGTCAACGCGCAGATGCGAAGTTAGTCTGGTGGAACTGGCGGAAGGCCCTAGAGTTAGACCCTCCAGGACCACAAGGTTGAATTCCTAAAATGTTGAAATCCCGAAATGTTGACTTTCCCAGAAAGTTGAATATATTTTGTTTCGCAAAATGTTGAATTCTTATTATGTTGAAATATTCCAAAGTTGAATTCCCACAACGTTGACTTAAAACGATAAATAATACGAACAGTTTTGACGGAGCCCCGCGGAGCGGGGCTCCTATTTCTGGTCTGTTGGCCCTTCGGGCATCTGAAGATACCTAACGAACCTAACCTACCTACCAGTTGAACTACCTGGTGGGTACTACTGGTAGGTAGGTTAGGTTCGTTAGGTATCTTCAGATGCCCGAAGGGCAAACAGACCAGAAATAGGAGCCCCGCTCTGCGGGGCTCCGTCAAAACTGTTCGAATTATTTATCGTTTTAAGTCAACGTTGTGGGAATTCAACTTTTAAATATTTCAACATTATGCAAATTCAACAGTTTAACGTTCAACATGCTGCAAATTCAACTTTATGCAAATCCAACATTTTAGGAATTCAACCTTGTGGTCCTGGAGGAGTTAGACTAATCTAATAAATAGACGTAATCCCGGACATCAGCCTGTACGAGATTGTAATGCCTCTTAAACAGCTCAAAAATAACAAGGCACCCGGTGAAGATGGAACAGACGAACTCCTGAAGACGGGTGGAATACCGGTCCTAACGGCCCCAGGAGAAGTTTTTCGATTCGGTCTTACTGGAAGGGAGAACGCCAAAGGCATGAAACGGAGGGGTGGTAGTGCTGTTCTTTAAAAAGGGTGACAACAACACCCAGCTGAAGAACTACCGATCCCTCTCACTTCTGAGCCATGTCTATGAGCTGTTTTCGAGTCATCACAAATCGTCTCGTACGCAGGCTAGATAACTTCCAGCCTCCCGAACAAACCGGTTTTCGAAGAAACTTTAGTACCGTAGACCACACGTTCCGTTAGGTTATACAGAAGACTGAGGAGCGTAACCTGCCCCTCTGTTAGCGTTCGTGGTCTACGAGAAAGCCTTCGATTCGACTTCGAGCGTAAAGACGCTCGAAGTTGTAGACGATTATGTATGCCTAGAACAGACTGTCCGTAAGGTAGGTCCGCAACTTTGAGAAAGAGGTCAATCGTCGAATTCGACTCGGCTGGACAGCGTTCGGGAAGCTACGGCACATCTTTTCGTCCAATATTCCGCAGTGTCTCAAGACGAGAGTCTTTGACCAGTGTGTGTTGCCAGTGATGACATATGGCACTGAAATGTGGTCGCTTAACTATGGGTCTCATAAGAAGGCTCAAAGTCATCCAAAGGGCAATGAAGAGGGCTATGTTGGGAGTTTCTCTGCGTGATCGCATCAGAAATGAGGCAATGGGTGGGGCACATAGCACGTGGAACCGACGGCCGTTGGGGCGTACCAGAAGGCTCGCCGTGGGTAGACCCCCCACAAGGTGGACTGATGACCTGGTAAAGGTCGCAGGAGTGCGCCGAATGCGGGTGGCGCAGAACCGGTCACTTTGGCACTCTTTGGGGGAGGCCTATGTCCAGCAGTGTACGTCTTTCGGCTGATATGATGATGATGTCATCATCATCATCATCATATCAATATTCATATTGATGAAGTGTCCTACTGCTGCTCTTTTGCTTCCATGTGGAAGTTTTCTATAGTAAAGAAAAACTTGGTTATTAACCGAGATTCGGTTCGAGTTCGAGTTTAACCGAATAAAAACCGATATTCGACTTTCGGTCATAGTTGCAATCCCTCCGCGCCCAGTGTTTGGTGGCAGGGGATGCTTGAAGTACATATGCGCGGAAATTAACCGGTAGCTAGCGACGGGTTGTGTCATATAATTTCTGGTATGTTTCCGTTCGTTTTTCTTGTCGTTTAGGCACAAATAAAATATATAACCCAGGCATTGATAAGATTCGCTCTTACCATGCCGAACAAATCGCTCGTTGCTAATATAGGTACCGCATTCCCGGAATACCAGATTTTGCAAAATATCGGATTATCAATATATCACACTTTGAGCTTACCACATTCCCGTTACACCAGGTTATAAAATCGTAAGGTACTCATGGAACTAAATCGTTTTAAGTAATGTCCTATACTGAAGGTATATTGGTAATGTGATAAATCAAGTATGTGGTATTTTGCAAAATCTGGTATTCCGGGAATGCGGTATATTAGCAAAGAGCGGCACAAATTACCTAGCACGTTTTTATTCTTCAGAAAATGAAACACAACAGTTATCTAAAAATTTTATTTTAAGGGCCATGCACACTGCCTTTTTTCACGCACCGTCGACGCCTTCCACTGCTGCCTAGCGGACAGGCCTAGCGTAGGGGAACGCGTATTGATGGCGCGTGAAATAAACGCAGTCTGCATAGGCCCTAAGACCAACTTTTTGAGTAGGAAGGAGGTAATTCACTTTTGTCTTCTAAGTTAGGAAATCTGGTGCTTATCTTACTCAGAAATACGTGATAACTGATAAGATATGATCCTCCGCTGTAGGTAGTCAGTTGTTAGGTAGGTACACCTGAAATTTAAATAGCTCAAATAATAGAGTGGAAAATAAATAAATACTTCTTTTATTATAAACAGTACACATATTTCACTCACTATTATTAAACAATATTATTATTTATTTTATGTACACGAACATTACAACGATATTGCTTCTGACTTATAAATAATTAAAATTTATTCTCATTTTCATATATCTGGACAATAAAATTTGTATTTAATTAAATAATTAGCAGGATAAAGTATTACGATTACGTAAAAAAACATAAAATTAACAGTTACAATGACCAGCGGTGTGGTGTACATGTCCCCACCACGCTGGAAAATCCGCGTTAGTCCAGTAGTACCTAGCACTTAGTAGCTTACCTTCATGTAAGGATCTGCCATTGTCATGCAACAGTTTTTGAAATGACAATATCTCTGTAGCAATATTGGTGTTAAGTATCTGATTTATGCTATATTTCTGGAGATATGAGAGGGTCGTTAGTGTATTCTTAACATTTCACATGCGGACTGCGATGGTGTTAAAGAATAGGAAACAGTTGAAACGGTTAACGAATTGCCTGCTATATAACTGTACCTATCTGTAAAATATGTCAACATTCTAGCTAGGAACATCACAGATCACTAAGGGGCACAAGCCTAAGACTTAAACATATTTAATACCACAAAGTAACATCAAATTATTTATTTAATGTATTTATTTGTCGCTATTTATAGTGGTCGGTAGCAAGTAGGTATATCATATGATTATGCTTGAATACAATATTCAACGAGGACTAGATCGCACATAGTGCTTCAATGAAAAAATAGTCAAGCTCTAGTGAAACAACATAGTTTCCTTGGTTATGTTCATTCCGAGAGAATCGATAGATAAAATAATGGAGAGTTCGTATATTACGTCAGGATCGTTTTATTTAACTGATCATATTTTTCTTTTCTAAGTATCACCTAGGTCCTCTAGATATCGAAAAAGCCGTGAACGACATTTAAGATTAAAACAATCTAAGGTAATCGGGCAGAGGTCGGTTAGTTAAATAGACGTTTAGATTTTCGCAACGGGTTTTACAAAACGGATCGGGAAGTATACCTAAATATGTTCAATGCATATCAAAATATCAAACAGGTAACTTCGTAGGTACGCATAAGTTGTTCCGTATGAGAATATAATTTTTGTACAATATTGTGAACGTCTAGTCGGTCGGTCGCATCGGATCAATCGCAAGGTCGAGACTCGGGTCGACGAACGCTTTATAATTAAAACGGTTCACCCCGGAATTGGACTTGTCGTCTAGAACGTTGCGATCGAACGTTACGTATTTTATGAGTTATTGAGGTCGGTGGAGGGTCGGCGCGAGTTGTTGCGCTGCGGGATGACGAACTCGGCGTGTCTGGGCGCGGTGAAGGGGTTGGTTGGCGCGAAGATCCCGCTGGCGCTGACGGAGCCCTGGCGCTGCGGCGCGCGCAGGGGCGGGCTGGCGCTGCTGCAAAAACACACAGCTTTTGTAATAATAGGCTAGTGTCCTAAGACTTTTACGATTCCATTCGAACCAGTTTTTGGAGATGATGAGGACAAACGTTTGTATGAGAGCAACTACAATTACAGAACAGAAAGACCCATACAATTGAGCCAGACAGACCTCGCTGGCGGCAGCCGAAACGATTTATATACATTAGTATTATGACATAAAAGTATGACGTCACAGTTTTCTATTTTTACTACTTAATCCTTTTGTATGGAAAACCAAGTAACTTGCTGATTCGGTCGGGAAAAACTGCGTTTAGGTCCATAGATATCGTTATCATACAATTTTGTTTCTATAAAATAAACCAGTGGAAACTGGTAGCTTCAAATTTAAACGATGTGATACCTACAGAGAGAAAGAATATAATGGAAAAATAAACTATCTTCATCCTCTTTATTTTTTCTAAACTTTCAACATCCATATCCTTTTATGTTTTAAATTATATTTTGTAATTTATACTTTATTACAATCATTTCATCCATTTAGAAAAGCTACGTTATCAATTTTAACATGAAGAAACTACCCTATTACATTAGGTTCATACCTGCTCGGTAGCCTGATGCAAGCTACTCTTTCCTGAATTAGGTGCTCGAGCTCGAGACCCACTTCCGCGAGCCGAAGTCGGTGCGAGCAGCACCGACCGAGGTTTGCAGGGCGGGTTCGTCGATTTTGCTTATTTTAGTACTGATCGGTACATCAACTATGGCGTCGGAAGACTTCCCATATAAAACAGATTTTAACAGATTACCAACGGTTTGACGCACTGTACTGATCGGTACATCAACTATGGCGTCGGAAGACTTCCCATATAAAACAGATTTTAACAGATTACCATCGGTTTGACGCAACCGACGCTTATCGTACAGTTGTGAGACAATACATATGTACCTATAAGTACGTGTGCACTTCAGGTATAAGCTAACACGGTTGGCGCGAGCGGGTCAGTAACGTTGTTTATCTAGTAGGTGCGAGTAAAATTAATAAGTATAGCAGCAAAACGAAATTTTGTTATTATATTTTTCTGTCATGTATATATCTCTGCGAGTCTAATTCTACAGTTTTAGCAAATGCAGATTGATCGATATCTCAAGCGATTGTTAAAAATATGAAGTGACCGTGTTTAAGAAGTTAACATGTGAATGAAAGCTTAATCCAAGATAATGTAGGTAAAATAGGTCAATACTTAGTATGTAGGTGGATAATAATGTTGTTAATAGAGCTCGGAGAATTCTATCATGACCATGGCTAGCTAATATGTTCACCTTTCGTCCGGCCCGACAGCGGCATCTACGGTCGCTTAAGTTAGTTTCGCTTAAGATCGCCAATAGCATTGCTGAAAATAGTAATTGAAACAAATTCAAATTATATACATCTTCCCCTTCACACAGACCTGACTACATGGAACTATTTATTTATTTAATCGTATCGCGATAGTCTATAATAGGGAGAATATAAAACATTATTATAATAAGATTTATAAGGCAACATCCAGGTTTTGCATCCATTTCAGAGCGTCGGGTGTCGGGTAGGCGTGGAGTGGACACCTTTGTGTAATACGTTCCAAGGTTTGGTGTATTTGGAACTATATGGAATACCGACTGATTCAATAAAATGCATGACATTATTAATTAGGTACTTAACTACTCACTTGATTGTGTCAACCACAGTTGCCAACTACGTGCACCCTTAAACAGATTGTGGCAGTGGTGCAAACCATGTGGTTGCCAAGCAAAGTATGGCCTACTTTGATAAACAAAAGGAATTTAGGCTACCTTTTTTACATTTCGAAATCAAGTGAGGTTAGTCATTAAAGCCAGAGTTGAGACTCGTTTCATTCTAATATCGTATAGGAGGTATTTAATGCAAAATAGGGTAAAGTTCCATATTTTCTTTATGTAGACGCGTCTCACAGCCATCAGCGCCGTTTTCAGCGCGTATTATAAGAATACGAATAGTTTATTTACCAAAATAAAATTTAACAATTGACATGATCGGTGACTTCCACACTAGGCACAGCCTGTATCGTGGGAGTCGGGATCGCTTACGAGAGTTACAGGATATCATGCGGCGTTATACAACAATTATTAACACTAGAGTAGTTTTATAGAATAATTGTAATGTATTATATAGTTTAATAATTATATGAATGAATGATATGTATTAGTTCAATTCAAAACACGCGTCAGCATGTGTCACGGCCACCGCTGATTTCATACTAAGGGAGCTGTAGCTACGTTTCAAATGTATGAAAACATAGCATAGCATGGCATAGCACAGCTCTGGTGAAAAGGCACCCTAAGCTTGTTACGTGCGTAACGCCTGTCATGGAAACGCGCCTAAATGTGGGTTAGTTACTAGTTTACGCGACTGTTTACGTTCAAACTCGTGGTCTTCAAATACGAATACGTTGTCAGATCTAAGAACGTCCTGGCGTTAGCTTTGAGGTATTCGATCTACACCCAAGATCTATAAATAAATATCCACTTCATCAGCGTTATCTGACGAACCCGATATTTGATCTCCGGAGTAATTGCACTCCTCACTTTCCGGGCGACGGCAATAATGTTGTACAGGTAATTCAATAGATATAATACGGTAATATATCTACCGTACCGTACCGTATTATATCTGTGCAGATGTCAGTTCGTCATCCCAGTATACACATATACCGCCGCCAACACGGCTATCACAAACAGCGCGCGAGCTCTCTCGATTTTTCTCGCACTATCCGACTCTCTCTTATCAGAAAACTTAGCAAGAGGTATAGTGCGAGAAAAATCGAGAGAGCTCTCGCGCCGTCTTGTGATGTGCCGTGTTGAAGATGAGTTGAGTTATGTATATGTTGGTGTGGGCTTTATGGATCTAGATGTAAGCTTTACCTGGGCCCGGAGTTGAGGTCGGCGGCGGCGGACAGCTGGCGCGGCGGCAGCGCCGGCGGCGCGCCCGGCGCCGCGCGCGCGCCCGGCCGCGGCGGCAGCTGACACACACGCTACGTTATATAACATACAAATGCACAGTACGCGCCACATAAGTTTGCGCCTCTGAAGTTAGGCTCAAGTCGCCTCCCGCACACGCGATTTTACTAGTAGCTAACATCGCAGACGCAAACTTATGTGGCGCGTTCTGCATGTACAGCGGTGTAAGATAACCGGTTGTGATAATGTCTACTTTCGGTGGAGCCTGTCTGTCCCGTTGGCCGCTTCAAAAACGGGGTTCGTCCCCATAGGTAATTAACAATTTAACAACTCATGATATAATTTCATGTTACTAACGTTCACTACATATTTGTTCTAATACACGTTAGATATAAAAACAATAACTATATGTTTATAACAATTTGTCTGCTATGCCCAAAGGTTGACTGGTAGAGAATGCTTACGGCATTAAGTCCGCCTTTTGTACGATCCAGTCCACCTTGTGGGGGGCCTACCAACGCTGCGTTTTTCTTATTTTCTGTTGTTCTCCTATCTACCTATACTACCTTAAGGAAGTTCTCAGTTAGGTACGACGACGAGCGAAGCGAGGAGTCTTAGGTAAAACTGCGATCATACAGCGCGCGAGCCGAGCGAGCGAAGCGAGCGTGCCGTGGCAGCGGCCGGCGAAGCGCCGGAATGGAATCTTTTTAGTAAGTAATACTTTCATATTTTACGTACATGAATACCTACACCTACAATAGTTCAGATGATTATTCTAGAATGAAAAAGCGAAGAAAATAACAATATACGTCAGTAATATGTCAGTAGTTACTTAATACAATCCTATTTTGTCGATCTTTTATAAGTACCCACATTTATGCCAAGTGGAACAAAAATTTCATGGGTAGGCCCCTTTTAGGGATAAAGGCGTTAATGTATGTATGTATAATATGAATATCAAATAAACTAGTATAAAGTGCACGTATAACTTATGCTTGTTATATCATAAAATAAGTTGTTATATTACTTACTTACCATCAAAACGGCTTCGTGTCGACAAGGCTTCTCATATTGCGAAGAAAGAGCTACTTTGCTTTTGAATTGATGCAAGTGCTAACGAATACCATGCGTTATGGATTCCGGGACGAATTACTTTACACCAGAAAACCTACCCTAACCTATCTCCAAAAAATTAATAGAATGAAATCAAATAACATGATATGTTAGAGTGCTATAGTACTTACGACAGGTGGGTCGTGGGGGCGGGCGGGCGCGGCCTGCGACATGGCGCGCGCCAGGCGCGGCTGCGGGGCGGGCGGCGGCGGCCGGCGCGGCGGCACGCTGTCGCGCCGCGCCGCGCCCGCTGGGGGCCCGCTGCCAGCGCTCGCCGGCGGCCCGCCGCCAGCGCTCGCCGGCGGCCCGCCGCTAGCGGCCGTCGGCGGGCCCGGCTCCGGGCTGCGGCGCCTGGCGTCCGGAGCGGGCGACGCCGTGGCGAGCGAGCCCCGCTGCTCCCCGGGTCGCTTAACCGGTGATCTTCTATCCCCCTGTAACTGTACATTTGTAGATATATTCAGTGAAACTATTGTCAATAGTCAACGGGTTCCAAGCTAGTACCGTCCAACCGGAAGAGCATCCTGGTCATTAGATCACTGAATTATTTAAGTACTCTCAAGCAAGTACAGATAGCTACACTATTTCAATGATTATTATGTGTTACTAATAAAAACCATAATTTCATTTACCATAAATGTAACGTTCGCCATAATCATTATTTGCCCTAAATATTTTTATCAAAATCTAAGCTTCCTAGGTTTCACCTTGCCTGTATAGAGCCGCAGGGATCTATACAAAGTCTTATATAAGTGGTTTTGAAAGTGTTACAGGTTTTACAGCTTTTTATGGCAAATGATGATTTTTGACACTAGTTACCTAACCACATATCGACGGCATCCAGATTATTATTCGTATGATTAGGTGTGTAGTGGCAACGCCGGCCCGATACCTGCGGACTGGTCCTGTTGCTGAGCCCCGCGGCGTCGGGCCCCAGGTCGGACACGCTGCGCGCGGCGGGCGCGGGCGCGAGTGCGGGAGCGGGCACGCGCGCCGCCTGCTCCAAGATCGACTTCTTCTGGTCCTGCCCCGCCGCGAAGTACGAGAACACGCACAGCACCGCGTAGCATATCTGGTCTGCCTGGAATACCGCACGCTACGCTTACACCGGTTCAAACTGTAGCGCTGCGCTTCACTCGTTGCGCTGAGATGTCAAGTGAACACGAGCTTGGGTGGAAGTAAATGAGTGGCAGTAGGATGTTATCCACCGGAGCTGTGCGAGGTAGCGGAGCGATAAACGAGGAAAAAATCCACCAATAAGAAGAGATGCTTGACCGAGGCTAGCAATCCTATTGGCGGTTTTCTGGTGTTCACACAGCTCTGTTGGATACTCATTGTTATGCTCCGTTGCCCAAGTTTGTTTACTTACCCTGTCCCACGCTCACTTGACACTGACTTGGCTTTAAATTGGTAATGTTTCGCGAAGTATACATGTGGGTTTGGTAAATTGCTCTATCAAATTAAATCAACTACATTTAGGTAGTAGGTTATAATGTGTCCCCAATTTCTTTTCTCCGATTACATTACTAAGTTCATATTTATAATGTTGAAGTAATTTTTAACAAAAGGTTCACTCATCAAAAAAAACAGTCAAAAATCTCATTTTGTTAGCTACAGTTAATATGGGTAACTTTCACTGGAGTTGAAATCTTAGCTAAAATGAATCTATAGGTACGTATACACTAAATAAGAGGTATCGCGTCGAGAGTTGTAGCCTAGCAACGCAAACAACGTCACGTCATGTATTGTATTTATTTAACATACTAGGGGTGTTCAATAAGTTCTGAGAATCGGCGTAAAAAAACAGAATAAGTGATTCACAGAAGTTTAAGAGATAACTAACACTTTCAATTACTACTAAATTAATCAAACCAACAATAAATATTAACCACAAAGAACATAATCTTCAAACTGTAAAGCCCTTCGACTCATCCGTATATCTTTATCGATGTGATGAAAATGAAGTGGTAAACATTGTAAAAGCCCTAAAAAACACAAACGCTGTAGAGTACGATGAGGTCTCAACTAAAGTAATCAAGGAGTGCATTACGCAAATAGCAGGAGTGGTAAGCTTCTTTATTAATGTATAGTTTGAAAATGGTTTGTTCCCGGATAAACTAAAGATATCCATTGTCAAACCTCTGCATACTCTTAAAAAGGGTGACAAAGAAATATTAAATAACTATCGCCCTATAACATTAATACCAATTTTCTCGAAAATGTTTGAGAGAGCTATGTACGTTACAATACCAAAATTTTCTGATAAAAACAATATTATTAAGGAACAACAAAACGGGTTCCGAAAAGGCAAATCCACTACACTGGCCGCATTTATGTTGCTTAAAGGTAAAAATGAAAATATTGATGCGAACAAGCCTATATACGTACCGTAAAACGTGCCTACTTTGCTCCCGACTAGGTAAATGTGCTCCAATTTTGTATTGAGTTTCATGCCCTCATAAGTCGAGATCTATGGTTAATACAGCAAAATTTCCGAATGCATTCGTTACACTGGGCAATCAAGTGACAACACTATATGTCAAAGTTTCGTTCCGCTATTTTCTCTTTCTGCCAGACGTCGCACAGTGCCGCTACGAGAATTTGTTAAAAAAATATTATGAGAAAAAGTTACTTCCATCTCAGCAAGTTGTCATCGATTCGCGGTAAGTATGTTTTGATGTATTCTTGTATATAATAGGCTAGGTACTCATTGTTTACAGTATTTTTAGTAGTTTCAAATTCTTTCGAGGCGTAACCTCATATTATTTTTCAAGTGCCTACTTTGCACCACGTGTTGGGGTAACTTTGATCCTAGAGCATAGTTACCTCATGAAGTAAATTATGTTTATAAATAGTAATAGATTGTGGAGTTTTATACTAAATAGTGTTTTCGTTTATAGGAAATCATGCCACGGGCTTATAAAAGAGCGATATGGGAGCTCTATGATTGGAAAAAAGTACTAGGATGCAAAAATCCACCAAAAAAAAAATGGCGACGAGAGATTTATTCTATTCCGGAATTGAGTCAGTTTTGGGGATAGTTATATGATGCCTAGGTACCCAATTACATAAAAAAGACGATTTATCTCTTATTATTAACATTAATTACGTTTTTGAGAAGGTTTAATAATTAAGAAAAATTATACCTATTAAGACCGATAAATAATATTTTTTTTATTAATTTATTTCCTAGTTCTGTATTTTAGAAGACTGTTTTTGTTTCTTGTTGGTTGTTGTCCTGGTGAAACAATACTAAGACTGAACAATTTCGTAATTATAATAAAAATAAAACACTTCCACTAAATGTGCGTTTTTTTGTACCTAATATTTTTTGTTTTTCTTCATATTTACTCAAAAATGGGCAGGTATGATTATAAATTGTGTATTGTTTGATTGACGACAATGTAAAACTGCGCCAAACACTTTAAAGTATTAATTTTGGAATAAGTTAAATTCAGAGGCAAAGTTACCCAAACACTGGATAACATTGCTCCTAAATTAATGTTTTTATATATATATATATAAAACGTGATTGCGGCGTTATATGAGCATTGTAGTACGATAGTAGGGATGATCTACTTTTATATGATGTACATAACGACATATCATGCTATAATAATTTTCAGTAAAAAACTAAATTACCGAAATTTGGAGCCAATTTTGGTGCAAAGTAGGCACGTTTTACGGTACCTACTTTATTTTTTGACATGTCTAATTTGATTTGATATACGCATACGGCATTAGAGGTATAGCATTGTACTGGATTGAAAGCTATCTAAGTAACAGATCGCAGTGTTTTCAAATTGATAATATTAGTGACAGAAACAAAAGTGGTCACATTAGATCTTACTTCAAACTAAATGAAGTCGGCGTGCCGCAGGGCAGTGTTTTGGGCGTTCTGCTCTTTTTATTATATATTAATGACTTTCCCAATATAATTCATTATCAATGTATTCTATTTGCTGACGAAATCTCTATTATAATACCATGTACTAACTTAAACATTTAATTATGACATTGACAATTCAATAAGCAATGTAATTGAATGGCTAGAAATGAATAATTTAATGGTTAATATTGATAAAACTCATTATATACAATTATATAACAGGAAAGGCGGAGTTATATAAGACATGGCGATAAAAATATACATGAATCGAAAGAAGTGACATTTCTGGGTACTTGATAAAAATTGCTCATGGAGACCGCAAATTAAAAAAAAAGTGTAAATTGATCAATAGTTTTTTTGTTTATCTTCTTCGTAGGCTTATTACGCGTGTAAGTAAAGAAACTGCACTTCTTGCCTACCACGGCTAAGTAGCATCGGTATTAAGGTATGGACTCGTATTGTGGGGAAATTCCTGTGAAGCTTCCAGATTATTTATTAGCCAAAAAAAAGTGTATACGAGCCATAACGAGCATATAATAAACCGCCGCTATCATCATGTAAGGAATTATTCAATGACCTGAAACTGCTAAGGTTGCCATCGTTATACATATACGAAATGGCCAAATTTGTAAAATTAAATTATCATTTATTTAAGCAATCGAAAAATGTATGTACTTTTAACATTTTCCTTCAAGACTAATTCTACCAAAAACGACAATGTATTATTATATAATTTGTAAAATTAAATTATCATTTATTTAAGCAATCGAAAAATGTATGTACTTTTAACATTTTCCTTCAAGACTAATTCTACCAAAAACGACTAAATGTATTATTATATAATTTGTAAAATTAAATTATCATTTATTTAAGCAATCGAAAAATGTATGTACTTTTAACATTTTCCTTCAAGACTAATTCTACCAAAAACGACTAAATGTATTATTATATAATTTGTAAAATTAAATTATCATTTATTTAAGCAATCGAAAAATGTATGTACTTTTAACATTTTCCTTCAAGACTAATTCTACCAAAAACGACTAAATGTATTATTATATAATTTGTAAAATTAAATTATCATTTATTTAAGCAATCGAAAAATGTATGTACGTTTAACATTTTCCTTCAAGACTAATTCTACCAAAAACGACTAAATGTATTATTATATAATTTGTAAAATTAAATTATCATTTATTTAAGCAATCGAAAAATGTATGTACTTTTAACATTTTCCTTCAAGACTAATTCTACCAAAAACGACTAAATGTATTATTATATAATTTGTAAAATTAAATTATCATTTATTTAAGCAATCGAAAAATGTATGTACTTTTAACATTTTCCTTCAAGACTAATTCTACCAAAAACGACTAAATGTATTATTATATAATTTGTAAAATTAAATTATCATTTATTTAAGCAATCGAAAAATGTATGTACTTTTAACATTTTCCTTCAAGACTAATTCTACCAAAAACGACTAAATGTATTATTATATAATTTGTAAAATTAAATTATCATTTATTTAAGCAATCGAAAAATGTATGTACTTTTAACATTTTCCTTCAAGACTAATTCTACCAAAAACGACTAAATGCGTTAATTACCTATATTGGTAATTTTATATTATTTGCATGCTGCATGTGGCAAAATAGTAGATAGAAATTTGTATTGTTATCTTATTGTGCACTATTTTCTGCAAATAAATAACTTTGAACTTTTTTTCGTTGTTATATACGCACTTTTATTTTTATTTTACGTGCATATCTATTATGTTGAAAATATTTTAACTGCTTCAAAAGAAATGTTTTGATCGTCGTTATGAGGTTTATTTTATACATATACGCTATTGCACCGATTTTAATTGAGTAGTTTCAAATTTCTAAGAATAAGAAGTAATAGTAAAAGTGTTGGTTTAGATTACACGGTAAGTAATTAGTTGTATAGAATTCACAAGCCTAAACAGCAGCCCTCGTAATCAGCAAGCTTGGTAAAAAATAGCTCATGGAATTGTTCTTTTTATTCTGTTTTTTTTCTTAATCGCTATAGAATTATGATGAATCACCCTTCGTATTTATATTCATATATTTGCCTATTACGTTCGCCCTATTTAAAGAGAGAATAAAAATATGTATTGATGGCCAGAAAACCCTACCTAGAACTTTGTTAGGTAAGCTGTGCCTTAAAAAAATATGACACGAATTTTATTTCGTTGCATCAAGATAATTCTAAGATTATAATTTAAAATTAAAACAAAAAAAAAACAGAATTTTGCCAACACCGCTCCTAACATTTAATAAAATAACTCACATTTAAGTGACGTCAGAATTTGTCCTATACCACCATCTTTGTTTAGCTATCGAAGAAAAACATATGAATAGTGACATAGTATAACCACTAATCAGAAATTATCATCATGCCAAATTATGTTGCCGATTCTCACAACTTATTGAACACTCCTCGTATAAGCAGTCAGTGCGATTTAAGCTAACGGCCCGCCTGGTGGTAAGCGGAAACTACAGAGGAGTCACATACTCGTTGCCGACTATTTATGGGTTTGAGGATTTGCTGAGTTCAAAGCAAGAACCCGAGCAGATACTCTCTCTCTCTCAGTAGGCATAGATGGTTCTTTTTTTTAATATTACATAAGTATACACAAGTGCCGCCCAGAGTTATTTCGGTTGTAGTAGTCCTGTTAAATTGGGAAATTAACAATATTATTTTTCGTTCAAAGTTACCTGCATTGACTGTAGGAATTGTTATTAGTTAAGTAGGTATATTAAAACTGCCAAGCAGCCAAAGCAAGCCGCATGTTCTATTTCGAGTACACATTCCTTAAAATACTATGTTAATGCAAATGTCTTAATATAAAATGTAATGTTAACGCCAATAAAACAATGCAACATTTAATGTTAGTGCTAATAAAAACTCTAATCTAGAAAAAAAATTACCAATTAAGTAAGTCAATTAAGGCATACTTTTAGTTGTAATTAAGGCTCTGTTATTTGTTATTACTTATACATTCTCAATTGTTCAGAAGTTTAACTTGTTTGACGTAGGTGCAAAACATGTTCCTACATTTTTTTATAAAAATTATCTAATTGCGTTTATATACGCGTTTTCGAAGGTAAGCAAATGTGAGTCACATATAAGCTTTTATTAAAAAATTATGGTTATTTAAAAATGCAAGCATTTTAAAATGTTAATGCACCGAGGTCGGGGGCTCGGTAGTCTACAAGTTAAATAAAAAGTAAGAAGTCCATCCCAATAGCACCGAATGGCACTTATATAGTACACAACAACAGCAAGAATGAAGCCGGTTAAAAATGCTAGCATATTATAAATAAAAAAATTAAAATATATTTATTAAATATTTTTATATAGTTGTTAGACATACCCTAGGAAGACTATCTTATTAAATTAGTAGGTAACTAATATGGCATAATAAAATCTACTAGTTAATGTAACAGAAAGAAGCTAGTACCTAGGAAGCAATAATGAGAAGGATGCAAAAAGTAATGATTAAATCTGCGCGATGCTGGCAGCTTGACGAGGCTATTCAAGCGAAAGAGTAAAAAAAGTAATGCAAAAATAAAAACCAGAAACGTCGTGTACATACATCAGTACGAGCTATGAAACGAAAGGTGCATAATTCATTTCACTTCTAGTGGTCTCGATATAGAACCGAGAAAGCCATATGGAGAAGAAACGATGCAGTTCAAGCACTACTTTCTCTGCCTACAACATAAAAAAAAAACAAACATTCAATGAAAATAAAACAAAGGACATCGAAATAAATGCCATTATAAATGAAAGACTGGGAGACAATAGCAATAAAATATAATATTTTTATCAGAATGCGATACAACAATATCCACGTTATGTTGCATTATGAATATTATGATAAACATATTTTGCGAGTGACTGTAAAATAAATGCAACATAACGTGAACTTTGTTTTTTACTTTTTGTAAACAAAAAAGCTGTAGACAAATAACCTGTATGTTGTTTACAGCTATTTTGGTTAGGGGGAAAAAGTGTACTAGGGTATTGGTATTTTAAGGTAGTGTACTTATCGCCTCACAATATAGCTTCCGCCCTGAGATGAACACTATGAGATCTTATCCTAGCTATACACGGATTTTAACAACATACACCCATCTTGTAAATACTTACCATTATAGATTTGTACTTTCTCTGTATTATTTGTCTTGTTTTTGGATCTGTAAAACAAAGAACAGTTGAACAACATGTACATAGGTATTTACATACCTACATTATTCACGTGAATAGTAGATTGTACGTAAAACAAGTCATTTAATCCGTGACAATTTATCGATTTGAACTGCAAATCTGCGTCGATATTTAAAATTGAGTATAAAATAGTTTTATCCTACTCATCGACTTTAATGTTTGAATTAAGACTTCGTACACCAAACTATTAATCACACACTCAGCTCCCAACTTAATTTTTAACTTAACTTTAATAATTATTATACAACTGTTGAGACAAAAATAATTAAATTTATACACGAGTTATGATGACATTTTGGTTTTCAAACAGTTCTTGTTTAAATTAAGAAATAATATAATATAATTGAGCTCGTCGAGTTCGCGTGTGCTGCAGGTAGGGGGCGCCATATGACTGCGGCGGCGGATTTTACTCTATGCACTATAGATTATAGAAAGTCAATTCAGGTAGCTTATATATAACATAAACGACTTAACGAGCGTGAGAAGTAAGATGCATGGGTAAGTACTTAAAAATTGATCTAAAGCATATTTTTTGGTGTTGTAAAGTTTATATCATTTTTGTGAAACAAAATAAGTTTAGTTGCTTGATACACCTACGAGTACTTAGTTCGTTTTCGTGGTTGTGAAATCATATTATTAGGTTTTTGAGAAAACCTCTAACGGGAAGATTTAGTTATTCCCACCGGTTGGATAAGCAACAATTGTTTCCCATACGTTTCGGTAAAAATATATAGTCTAGTAATTACTTACTAAATTCTTCTAAAACGAAGATACCGCCATTCTGTGTAAAGCACTTCCGGATGTGGTCAAGCCTCACAAAGAACTGAAAAACACGGAGAAGAGCAACATCAACACACAACACAGTCTAGCTTTCCAGTCAGTTACGACGTGTAGGGACGTCGACGGCTAGCCCTGAATGCCCACGGTGAATAGTGGCTTTTTTTAATATCCAGGTTTTTAAATAGACAAATATCTCAATTTAAAATCAATATTCTGGATAACCATACTAGGATTTTACCAAAATCGCCCCTAAAATTCAAAATAAAAAGTCCTCCAATTCTATTGACGTCAGAATATTGGTACCCCATCGTCTTTGTTGAACTATTGAAGAAAACAAATGAATAATATCTGTTTTTACTTATTTAGTGTACCTATTCATAAATACATCATGTGATGTAATCACGCCATTAACGAGAACTTATTGAACGCCCCTCGTAAGTGCGTGTAGGCAATAAACAGACATCGGACAGCAGCGTAAAGTTGTTATCGGAATCATGGACAATTTGTATGTATCTTGTAGTGTGTATAGTACAGAGAGCTACGTAAATTACTACATGCAACTAATTGACACACACACATCCAGTTTATAACAGCTTTAGCAGCTATGCGAGTGGTCTACCAATACACACAAATTAAATGCTAGCTTGATTTTTACAAGAAGTTCTAATATGTATAAATTGGAGTTCCTTACATCCTAAAGTGGTATTGTTTGACTACTGTGAATACTTACCCCATGCAACTCATTATCAAAAAAGGCAGTTCTTAAAACCTACATTCATACAACCTGTGTCGTCAGTGTTTTGAGAAAGTATTTAGTGTATATACAAAAATAAGCAAACCAGTCCATTTGAAGTCTGCTCTGAACTTTTCATTTAGTACAATTGTTAAAGGGTTCAAGCCAGATTAAACATAACGGAATATCAAAGTCCTCGCGCATGCAATCATGCGATACGAGCAGCGCAACGCGGATACTGAACATCGGACGGATCCACTGATGCCCGCTGCAGGTGCGAGCACCTTCCAAACTTGAAGCGGGTTGCATCGGGCCACGGGGAGCGGGACGTCAGTGTATCCGTACGACACTCCAATTCAAAATTCAACGACAAAAACTGCTAGTCAGGAGCCGGTTCTCGGGAGCTTCTGCACGTCGCGTTTCTGTTGGTTGAATTCAAACAGCGGGGAGGCGGGCGTTTGCGATCTCGCGCTCAGCAGCGGGAAGGTGCGGGGTGCGGGGTGCGGGTGCGGGGGTGCGGGCGGCGTGTGCGGGGAGCGGGACGGGAGGGACGGCGCGCGGCCGGGCCCGGAGCCGCACCAGAACTTGTGAGATGGCAATGCTCTACGACTGACCTCGCGACTCGCGTCCGGGAAGCTTTGGGCTGACGTGACGCTCGCTCGGGTTCCGGGACACATACGGGGGGGACCAACGAACTGAACCTGCCGCGCAGGGCGGGCGAAGGGGAATCGAGACCGCTCGCCGGACGATCCGCGATACGAATGCAAGCTATCGGGTGCGATAATAAACAAATAAATAAACAAAGGGTTTCTATGTGCATGCACGACGCGCGCTTCGGCGCTCGCCGCACTCGGGAGAACTAAAACAACGCTAACAACGGCTAAAAACAATCTGTAAGCCTCAAAACTACAAGTAAAGCCCTACGACCTCGAACGATCATCGCTAATTGCACATATTAATGTAACCGTGACAGAAATCATAAGGTCGTGTCGATCATCGTAAGAGCCAGCCATTACTAGTGTATGAACCACTGAGTACCTCGAAATCCTTGAGCGCAGCGGCGCGGGTTCGGCGTGTCCGGGAAGAGTAGAACAGACAAAAAGAAGAGATTAGTTGGGGCGGACGAGCGCGTGTCAAGGACCATCTCAAAAGTTCCTAGCGTGGCGGCCGCCACGGCGAAGTGCCGCGGCCGCGAGGCGAGCGGCGCGACCGGCGGCCCGCGGCTCGCGGCTCGCGGCTCGCGGCTCGCGGCTCGCGGCTCGCGGCCGGCCCGCGCCGCGAGCCCGCGGCGACGAGGGAGGTTGCAGACAATAGCACATGCACAAAGTATTGTACGGAATAGGTATACGAAAATCAGATGGACAACGTTCAACCTTAAAATGTAAAAACTTCTAACTATTACATCGATTTAGTAATAGAGAAAGATAATTTAAATATGGACATAGATAGTGATTTATTAGACAAAAGTAGAATTCGTTGTTGTTACATAGTGATCGTTCAATTCGTTCGCTACGAATACGCCATTACTTAAAAATAGTATCGAGATACTAATATAAATAAGTAATACATATTTGTAAAATAAAAGTCGTATAATGAAGAAGTTAAAAAGACAGGAAAGTTTGAGTGGTCCTTGAATCCGGATTAAATATTGCCAGGAACTGAGAGGCAAGCAAGTTTCAAGTTATGATTTGCCATTGAGCGTTTGAATACGATTTTAGTTTTGACGATATCATGGCTTGCGCCTTATTTGTCTGATATCGTGAGATGGCATAGTATCGCGTTCGTTGGATGAGGAAGCTTCGAGAGTGACGGGCGACGCGCCGCGCGGCGCGAGGCGGCACAGTGACAGAAGCGCCTTCGCCGTAATACCGACACGTTACACTGACATACCTTACCTGACGAGCCGCCGTAATGACCATACCAAAACCGTTGCAACTTTACATCTGTTCAATAGTTTTGGTAAATTCATTACTATATAACAAATAAATAAGCTGACAAAAAAATACTACAATTGTAAAAGAGAAAACGCATACCTTGCTGTTCTGGAAGAGCAGGCCAACGCCTTCCATGCACACCTTCGAAATGAGAAAACAGTCAATTGTTGCAATAACCTCATTCCCCATCCAGATTACACAAAGTATGCAAAGTATGGAAGAGATCAGTCATTTACTGACTTTGCTGTACCTATGTTATTTCGAGAATCGAGATGGTTCTTAGCTATGTTTATGCAGGTGTTTAAATGTTTTAATTTAAGTAGTTTTTAGAATCTTGATAACGTTCCCGATGACTTCCTGTATATAGAGTAAGATGCGCTAAATTCTAAATTAGACGTGAACATGGACGAATAAATACCTGTATAAGTCCGCCTTCTCATGAGGCACAGTCCATCACAGGGAACTCGCCGCCCAACTCCGCGACGTCCTGTTTTCGTACCTGTATAAGTCCGCCTTCTCCCGAGGCACAGTTCTGTACAGGGAACTCGCCGCCCAACTCCGCGGCGTTCTGTTTTCGTACCTGTATAAGTCCGCCTTCTCCCGAGGCACAGTCCAGTACAGGGAACTCGCCGCCCAACTCCGCGGCGTTTTGTTTTCGTACCTGTATAAGTCCGCCTTCTCCCGAAGCACAGTCCAGTACAGGGAACTCGCCGCCCAACTCCGCGGCGTCCTGTTTTCGTACCTGTATAAGTCCGCCTTCTCCCGAGGCACAGTCCAGTACAGGGAACTCGCCTCCCAACTCCGCGGTGTCCTATTTTCGTACCTGTATAAGTCCGCCTTCTCCCGAGGCACAGTCCTGTATAGGGAACTCGCCTCCCAACTCCGCGGTGTCCTATTTTCGTACCTGTATAAGTCCACCTTCTCCCGAGGCACAGTCCTGTATAGGGAACTCGCCTCCCAACTCCGCGGTGTCCTATTTTCGTACCTGTATAAGTCCGCCTTCTCCCGAGGCACAGTCCTGTATAGGGAACTCGCCTCCCAACTCCGTGGTGTCCTATTTTCGTACCTGTATAAGTCCGCCTTCTCCCGAGGTACAGTCCTGTATAGGGAACTCGCCTCCCAGCTCCGCGGCGTCCTGTTTTCGTACCTGTATAAGTCCGCCTTCTCCCGAGGCACAGTCCTGTATAGGGAACTCGCCGCCCAACTCCGCGGCGTCCTGTTTTCGTCCACTCTTTTCCATTGCCTCTTTGATACAATAGTAGAGCGCTTTGCACTGAAAATACGAAAAGTAACCGTGACAACTCATAAATGAAATTGTTTTAAAGCCGAGAAGTTTCTAACATAAGTAAATCATTTACCTTTTTCGTATAATATTTATGCAGTTGCGTCTGACCACCATTCTTTCTCCAAAGGCACAAAACTCGTATTTTAGGACTGTACGTCATGTTTACTAGCCTCTCGTACCACCACCTCTCCACGATTGTTCCTGGAATTTAATAAAACAAATGGTTGTTACGAATGTTTTTCATTAAGAAACTTTGCATTTAAACGCTACCATAATTTGAGACGACGAAAGAAATCGGTGACCAACAAAAACAACTCTAGCCAGTATGCAATCTTCATGTATGTGTGAATCAAGACCGGCGTACTTGGCTCTGATCCGGAGATTGCAGCCATTTTTCAACAGCTGAAATAGCGGTCGATGTTGTTGCCGTGCTAGGGTAACACACAGACCTTGCGTGGAGCGCAGCACGAGTCCGTCGTCCCGCACCTCCATGAAGCGCAGCTCGCCACCCGCGTCGCCCTCGTGCACCGTGAACGAGGCGCGCCGCAGCTTCAGGTCGATGTGGCCGTGCTACGGTAACACACAGACCTTGCGTGGAGCGCAGCACGAGTCCGTCGTCCCGCACCTCCATGAAGCGCAGCTCGCCGCCCGCGTCGCCCTCGTGCACCGTGAACGAGGCGCGCCGCAGCTTCAGGTCGATGTGGCCGTGCTACGGTAACACACAGACCTTGCGTGGAGCGCAGCACGAGTCCGTCGTCCCGCACCTCCATGAAGCGCAGCTCGCCACCCGCGTCACCCTCGTGCACCGTGAACGAGGCGCGCCGCAGCTTCAGGTCGATGTGGCCGTGCTACGGTAACACACAGACCTTGCGTGGAGCGCAGCACGAGTCCGTCGTCCCGCACCTCCATGAAGCGCAGCTCGCCACCCGCGTCGCCCTCGTGCACCGTGAACGAGGCGCGCCGCAGCTTCAGGTCGATGTGGCCGTGCTACGGTAACACACAGACCTTGCGTGGAGCGCAGCACGAGTCCGTCGTCCCGCACCTCCATGAAGCGCAGCTCGCCGCCCGCGTCGCCCTCGTGCACCGTGAACGAGGCGCGCCGCAGCTTCAGGTCGATGTGGCCGTGCTACGGTAACACACAGACCTTGCGTGGAGCGCAGCACGAGTCCGTCGTCCCGCACCTCCATGAAGCGCAGCTCGCCGCCCGCGTCGCCCTTGTGCACCGTGAACGAGGCGCGCCGCAGCTTCAGGTCGATGTGGCCGTGCTACGGTAACACACAGACCTTGCGTGGAGCGCAGCACGAGTCCGTCGTCCCGCACCTCCATGAAGCGCAGCTCGCCGCCCGCGTCGCCCTCGTGCACCGTGAACGAGGCGCGCCGCAGCTTCAGGTCGATGTGGCCGTGCTACGGTAACACACAGACCTTGCGTGGAGCGCAGCACGAGTCCGTCGTCCCGCACCTCCATGAAGCGCAGCTCGCCACCCGCGTCGCCCTCGTGCACCGTGAACGAGGCGCGCCGCAGCTTCAGGTCGATGTGGCCGTGCTACGGTAACACACAGACCTTGCGTGGAGCGCAGCACGAGTCCGTCGTCCCGCACCTCCATGAAGCGCAGCTCGCCACCCGCGTCGCCCTCGTGCACCGTGAACGAGGCGCGCCGCAGCTTCAGGTCGATGTGGCCGTGCTACGGTAACACACAGACCTTGCGTGGAGCGCAGCACGAGTCCGTCGTCCCGCACCTCCATGAAGCGCAGCTCGCCGCCCGCGTCGCCCTCGTGCACCGTGAACGAGGCGCGCCGCAGCTTCAGGTCGATGTGGCCGTGCTACGGTAACACACAGACCTTGCGTGGAGCGCAGCACGAGTCCGTCGTCCCGCACCTCCATGAAGCGCAGCTCGCCGCCCGCGTCGCCCTTGTGCACCGTGAACGAGGCGCGCCGCAGCTTCAGGTCGATGTGGCCGTGCTACGGTAACACACAGACCTTGCGTGGAGCGCAGCACGAGTCCGTCGTCCCGCACCTCCATGAAGCGCAGCTCGCCGCCCGCGTCGCCCTCGTGCACCGTGAACGAGGCGCGCCGCAGCTTCAGGTCGATGTGGCCGTGCTACGGTAACACACAGACCTTGCGTGGAGCGCAGCACGAGTCCGTCGTCCCGCACCTCCATGAAGCGCAGCTCGCCACCCGCGTCGCCCTCGTGCACCGTGAACGAGGCGCGCCGCAGCTTCAGGTCGATGTGGCCGTGCTACGGTAACACACAGACCTTGCGTGGAGCGCAGCACGAGTCCGTCGTCCCGCACCTCCATGAAGCGCAGCTCGCCGCCCGCGTCGCCCTCGTGCACCGTGAACGAGGCGCGCCGCAGCTTCAGGTCGATGTGGCCGTGCTACGGTAACACACAGACCTTGCGTGGAGCGCAGCACGAGTCCGTCGTCCCGCACCTCCATGAAGCGCAGCTCGCCGCCCGCGTCGCCCTTGTGCACCGTGAACGAGGCGCGCCGCAGCTTCAGGTCGATGTGGCCGTGCTACGGTAACACACAGACCTTGCGTGGAGCGCAGCACGAGTCCGTCGTCCCGCACCTCCATGAAGCGCAGCTCGCCGCCCGCGTCGCCCTCGTGCACCGTGAACGAGGCGCGCCGCAGCTTCAGGTCGATGTGGCCGTGCTACGGTAACACACAGACCTTGCGTGGAGCGCAGCACGAGTCCGTCGTCCCGCACCTCCATGAAGCGCAGCTCGCCGCCCGCGTCGCCCTCGTGCACCGTGAACGAGGCGCGCCGCAGCTTCAGGTCGATGTGGCCGTGCTACGGTAACACACAGACCTTGCGTGGAGCGCAGCACGAGTCCGTCGTCCCGCACCTCCATGAAGCGCAGCTCGCCGCCCGCGTCGCCCTCGTGCACCGTGAACGAGGCGCGCCGCAGCTTCAGGTCGATGTGGCCGTGTTACGGTAACATACAGACCTTGCGTGGAGCGCAGCACGAGTCCGTCGTCCCGCACCTCCATGAAGCGCAGCTCGCCGCCCGCGTCGCCCTCGTGCACCGTGAACGAGGCGCGCCGCAGCTTCAGGTCGATGTGGCCGTGTTACGGTAACATACAGACCTTGCGTGGAGCGCAGCACGAGTCCGTCGTCCCGCACCTCCATGAAGCGCAGCTCGCCGCCCGCGTCGCCCTCGTGCACCGTGAACGAGGCGCGCCGCAGCTTCAGGTCGATGTGGCCGTGTTACGGTAACATACAGACCTTGCGTGGAGCGCAGCACGAGTCCGTCGTCCCGCACCTCCATGAAGCGCAGCTCGCCGCCCGCGTCGCCCTCGTGCACCGTGAACGAGGCGCGCCGCAGCTTCAGGTCGATGTGGCCGTGTTACGGTAACATACAGACCTTGCGTGGAGCGCAGCACGAGTCCGTCGTCCCGCACCTCCATGAAGCGCAGCTCGCCGCCCGCGTCGCCCTCGTGCACCGTGAACGAGGCGCGCCGCAGCTTCAGGTCGATGTGGCCGTGTTACGGTAACATACAGACCTTGCGTGGAGCGCAGCACGAGTCCGTCGTCCCGCACCTCCATGAAGCGCAGCTCGCCGCCCGCGTCGCCCTCGTGCACCGTGAACGAGGCGCGCCGCAGCTTCAGGTCGATGTGGCCGTGTTACGGTAACATACAGACCTTGCGTGGAGCGCAGCACGAGTCCGTCGTCCCGCACCTCCATGAAGCGCAGCTCGCCGCCCGCGTCGCCCTCGTGCACCGTGAACGAGGCGCGCCGCAGCTTCAGGTCGATGTGGCCGTGTTACGGTAACATACAGACCTTGCGTGGAGCGCAGCACGAGTCCGTCGTCCCGCACCTCCATGAAGCGCAGCTCGCCGCCCGCGTCGCCCTCGTGCACCGTGAACGAGGCGCGCCGCAGCTTCAGGTCGATGTGGCCGTGTTACGGTAACATACAGACCTTGCGTGGAGCGCAGCACGAGTCCGTCGTCCCGCACCTCCATGAAGCGCAGCTCGCCGCCCGCGTCGCCCTCGTGCACCGTGAACGAGGCGCGCCGCAGCTTCAGGTCGATGTGGCCGTGCTACGGTAACATACAGACCTTGCGTGGAGCGCAGCACGAGTCCGTCGTCCCGCACCTCCATGAAGCGCAGCTCGCCGCCCGCGTCGCCCTCGTGCACGGTGAACGAGGCGCGCCGCAGCAGACGCGAGCCCAGCGGCTTCAGGTCGATGTCGTTTCCGTGCTGCGACAAATAATATGCCTTACAATACAGTTCCAAACCAGCACAGCTCACACCGAGCGGCCTTGGTGGCGAGGTGGCCGCGGCAGCGGGACGAGATGCCGCATGCTGTTCTGACTTTCCGCTCACACGGCACTTTAATCAAAATCTGGGTTCGTTGTTTCGGAACCATACCTATTGGCCATTGGCCGCCACCTAGAATGTCTCACTTCTGGTCAGGATTTGGTGAGGGCAACCACCGAATCATATTTACTATAGTCCGAAAAGTCGGTTTAATGATTGGATTCTAGAATCGAGGAGAGCGTTTTGATTTGTTTGATATGACTTTACCTAAGTACCGCATCACGCGATAAAGCATCCATTATTTTATGGCGACACATAGGCAGGACTCCAGATGCCATTGCCGTTGACAATCGCTGTCTGACGTCACACTGACTGGTCGCATCGCGCGACGGGCTGCTGGCGGGGCGCGTTGCCGACGGGGCGCAGCGCGGCCGGTTCGACCACGCCAGCGGTTTGTAAGCAATATCGCGCTGCGCGTCCGTCACGGGCAGGCCGCGCGCCCGCGACAGTGCTGTAGTCTGTTCGACCCTTAATAGCATAATCATTAACTACGAAACAAATACAAAAACTTACCAAATTGTGGACAACGTCTAGCAGATGATTGACTTCTTGACTGTACACAAGACCGATGTGACTCTTCGCGAGCAATCGCCGCACTTTGTTCCGAACGGTATCTGGTTTCACATCAAAAAGCACCATCGCCGCCGTCAGATTGTACAGAGCTGTGGACAGCAGTCTGTCCTCTTCATGCTCTAGGCGTTTCCGCTCCGTCTCGCTCAGACACTTGTATCGTTCCATCATCTCGTTTGCGCCTTGGTCCATCCCAATCATGTCCCGCTCCTGGCTCACGGCGTCCAAAAACGCATCTTCCCAGTACTGCATTTGGTCCCAAAGATTCGATCTCTCTTTGCCTTTAAAAACATATCAGTTTTATAGCAAAACGTAACGATAGACAGTAGGGTCGGTTCGCCGGTTAGCGACCACTTAGCCGAGTTGGTCACTTTAGATTAGTAAATATATACATATTATATGTACACGCATAATAGATGGCATTCGTATAGGCCCGGAGTATAGTCAAGTTTTGAAACCAACAATAAAATATAGCACTTTCATCCATAGATTAGTCAAAAATATAGAAAAGGTTCCAAAATAGAGAATTCGCTAGATAGCAACCGCTTTCATCGGTTTGTGACCACCTCTTAACTGGTTTGCGACCAACTTTGAAATAGTACAATGTGATACAAGTGATGCGGCTCGGGTGAATAATTCTGCCTCTGATGTAATTATCAAAGCTCACGCGTTTCATACGACGATTTTGAACACATTTTGCTAGGAAAAATCCTTTTCATAAGATGAAAATTGTATAGGCCTGCCAAGTTATTTTCTTTACTCATTTTCAATTTCCAGTGGCGTCCATTCTATTTATCACTTTTCTAGTCACCACGAGTAATTTGTTTTTATAATAACCAAACACGCATAAACAATGTTTACAAATATTTTTACAAATAAATATTTTCGTTTTAAAATGATCAAAAGTGAATAGTTTTACTAAATTAAACGTTTCTATATCATATCCAAAAAGAAATAGTCAATTAATGAACAAAAAGGATTTAATTTGTTTAGTCGAGTAAGAATCCATTTGCCGAGAATTAAAAAAAAGCTGTAAATTCTGTACAACCCGGTTAATTTAAGAATGCACCTTGTTCATGCATACATCTTGCTGCAAGGTGTGTCAGCCCCAATTTATCAGAAGCTGACTAATTGCTATCGTCTGGAGGCATGTTGCGCTGCTGATCCAACTGTCAAACGAGTTGTACTGAGAAATTGTATGCACATGTGGTCGGATTGTTACATCTGTACGCTACACCCAATTATGAATTCGACATGTTGTACTGACAAATTGGGGTAAAATCACATAATCTGTATACACACGAGTGTCGTAATGTTATAAAACACGCGTGTTTAATACCCAGGATTATGAGCCTAATGGTCCCCACCCACTATCAGTCCGCAGGACGATATCAGCCTGTCAGTTAGAACAAAAATTTGATAGTTCCGAACAACTGACAGGCCAGGGACTGCAGGCGAACTGATAGTGGGTGGGCCCCTTTAAAGCGACATGATAAGAGGTATGTTACGAGCTAATGTGTTGAAAATAGTGTATAAGTAGGCACCAGAAGACACATCAAAGCCTTCGATTGCGAAGACGGAGCAGGAATTCTAAACTAAGCAAGATTTTACAACCAACCTCCCCCTCCGCCCCATCTTTTCTTTTTGTCATTGCCGTCGTCACTCCATGTTTGTACATTTTCTTTATGACACGAAATACAATACATAGCTAACAAAATGATTATCTACTGTTGCTTTTTTTTGTCTGTAAAATTTGCGGTATTGGAGGATAATATTTGTTTTTACTATATGTTACTAATTACCATCGTCAGTTGTATTAATTCATCGTCCTCCTTACAATTTTCCCAGTTCCATCATAAAGAAGCTCGGAGTCCGCTTTAATGCCGTAACCCAAGATTTGGCGTAGGCACTGCACTAGTTTTACAAAAGCGACTACCATATGAATTTTCTACTCGGAGAGAAAGGTAGACCTTGTTACGTTTTTTAATGCGCTTATGATGTCTATACGAAATGATTCAGCTATATTCCACCGAATTGAAGTCGAAGGTGAACTTGCAGAATCTGTCTCTACAGTCTAGCTTCCAGCGAGTTACAGTACTTAAGTTAATACTTTTAATCACCATAGGCGCTATCCACACTCACAGCCACAGTCCACTACGTAAAAGCATTGAAAATGACACTTGGTTGGAAAGGTTAAAATAATGTCTGGCTTTTAAGTATCTGTCCTTCAAAATCAGAATGAAAGAGACATCAATCAAAGCGATCTTCTAGAGATGGCTTTTTCTGACAAATAAGACAAATGGAATCGTGGCTTTTCGCTCTTGTAGGTGAAGTGAGACAGCGATACATACTTTTCATTCCGACCATAGCAAGTTGGTGTGACAAATTGCATCGACTGTAGCGTGCCTGAAGTAGTTCCACGTATTCTTTTTTCTTGAATGCTATAGGCTTAAGGCCTGCAACACACTGGCGCGGCCTGCGGTGGCGGACAATAGTCAACTTGTCAGCGCCAGTCTGTGAGAGGCCTTACTCTTCACTTTTACACGTCGCAGAAGTGGCGTATTTAAAATTGTCTCAAATAGTTTCAAATAGGAAAAAAAAAATCACAAAACTGAATACAAAATGAACTGAAAGTTGTTTAGATTTAAATCATTAAATATAATAAATTAAATACCAACATAATGAATAATCACCCATTTGTATCAATCACGGTAATTGATTTTGATGTATTTTGAATTAAAACATTATTTCGACAGAAATTGGCATTATAAATAAGGCCGTGCACTTTTAAAAAATAAGTAGGGACGGAAGGGAGCTATTGTTTTGATAATTTGAGGTTGTAGTGAAAATATTTATTGATTTCCTCGCCTTTTTGGAGAAAAACACTAACTATAACTTGGCCTTGGCGGGAATGGCAATTCAAGGATTCGTAGAAAACTAAGTCGTCGCTATCTAACCACATACGCAATTATTCATTTGGGTTACTGACCACCCCATTTTACTGAAATCTATTTTTATAATATGCCGAAAATTAACGAAATCCTAACCGTAACTAAATCATTTCAGCAATGAAACTACAAAATTCAGTTTAATACTAAAATTAAGTGACATAACTTACCGTTGCGCGCCAAATGTCGCTTTTTCTTTTTACAGTTTCACTGCTCGTCAACACGTTACGGAGGCCATGTGAAACTAAAGTTGTTTTTTTTCGTTTTGGGTTAAAGTGTCGGTTTTAAAGTAATAATATACTTAAAATTTAACTATACAAAAATAGTTTATAATTGATACTTTATCTTATTGGTTTGTAGAAATGATAATATCTTTAGTTAAAGAAGCCTAGTCGGTCAAGTGGTCGCCAACCGAAGGTGGTCACGTAACCGGCGAAACAACCCTATTTATAAAAATACTTAAAGATCTAAGTGAGTGAGAGAGTATCTATAAAATAACAACGTACTTATGAAATGCTTAATATTGAGTAATTATAAGAAAATTTACATCTCACCAAACATATTTTGACAACCCTGCCTACTGATTGTATCCTTTATACTGTGCTAGACGGGTATATACGCTTTCCCTGAAGTGCAGATTTACCGATAAGTCCCTGGAAGAGGTACGTCCTCGCGGTGTCCGGCGACGTGATGGGCGACGTGGCCGGCACGCCGGCCGGCGGCCGGTACCCGCCCAGCGACGACTTGGACGAAAACACGCTGGACGCGCGAGGCTTACCGTTCCCACCGCGATCCATCTGCAGTCGAAAAATCAACCTTATTAATATAATAATAGGGTGATTTTTGTGTTTGGAAAGGGAGACGAACATTTAGCTTAGTGCTCCGTCTAGCCTCGGTTTGGAATATGCATTTGTATTTGGTGGTAGTGAATTATATACAGGTCAGGGAGTAATGTAATTTACTTTCTAGTTCTTTTCTGTATATGTACTTGTAGTTCGTAAGATATAGTTTGATCCTATTCGTTTAGTAGCGGTTAGAGCCCAAATCCAATGAGCACAAACTATATTTCGCAAACCACAGGAAAAAGTTGGGAAAACTGATATATATGTATATACATAAAGTGGTGTCTACAGACAGTTACCATGCGCACTACGGTCTCGCGATTCGCGGCAAGCGGGCGCTAAGCTGCTACGACAGCGACTACGACTTACATTGAGGAACATGACTTCTGTATCAGAGAGGTTGGACTTAAAGGAGGCGCGGTGGTCGCAGAGATTGGCTCGGTTGGTCGTGATCGAGCCGCTCTCGTCGACCGAGCAGTCCGACGACGGCGCCGCCTGCCCACAAACAACCGCTGTAGCCGACGAACAACGATCCCGCCAAGTACAGCGCCAATCCCCAATCATTACTTGCTACCAGCCAAAAATATTGATTCTGACTTGTTTATACATGTATACATTTCGTGTCATGCTGAAAAACATAGCGATAACACTGTCAAATAATATATCAGGCCCCTAAATACGGGTTCAGGAATAAGTCAATTCAAAATAAATACATTTACTGATAATCAGTTACAGAATATGTCCCATGCAGTACAACATGAACCGTCCCTCTCAGTGTTTCGGTTGTACTTACATCGGAGTCGAACGAGGTCAGTTTGCTGAATAGAAGATTCCGCTTCTGGTTGAGCATGTCTTTGAACATTTCGGTGGTGCTCTGAGCTTCCGATGAGTCCATCTCGGGATAGTTCACTGTAGGCACGTCTGCGTTGAAAAAAAAATTAATTAAATAACAAGGAACAAAATGGTTAAAAGATTACGCATGAAGATCCATCACTTGGTTGGAACGTGCTATTTTTGCTCATGCATGCTCGTGGGAGGGGAACCATCGACTATACCTGGATCTCTATCACTCTTTCATAAACCGAGCTATAGAAATAACTAAACCTCGGTCAATTAGGCAGCACTGTGACTTCTATGCTGATAATTTACTTCGTATCTTTTTGACTGACTAGGTGACTCTCAAGGTAGCTCACTGCAGAATTTCAAACTGAACTTATTTGAAGCAGCCCAACTGGCAGAGCCTCCCGAAGACTGCAGCCATAATAACACTATTAGCTCAGTAGCTATGTGTTGTTGTGTTCCTGGTGGTGAGTACGGTCGCGAGAGCAGAGAGAGTGAGGGACCTTCATTTATATATCATCGCCTAGCCCAAAGTTGAAGAACCCGGGTACTGTTCGGTTGTATGATCTGACCTGACTGCGAGCTCTTCCTGGAAGAAGGCTCGGAGGGCGTGTCCAGATAGTTGTCAGCGAGCGCGGAGCCGCCGACCCCGTGCTCGAGGCCGGCCACCTCCTTGCTCCAGTAGTGCGTGTGCGCCATCTCCGCCAGCTGGAACACGGACGCCATGCCGCCCAGCCCGAAGTTGGAGTAGGTGTGCTCGAGCCCGTGCACCACCGCCTGCAGCACGCGCAGCATGCCCTTCCACACGCCTTTGCTCACAAACTGGGACACAAATAAATAACTAATCAATATCAACGGACAATCCATACTAATATTATAAATGCGAAAGTGTGTCTGTCTTTTACATCTTCACGCTTAAACCGCTCAACCAATTTAGATGAAATTTGGTATAGAGATAGTTGGAGTACCGGGGAAGGACATAGGATAGTTTTTATCCCGGTAACCATCCCCTAAGGGGGTGAAAAGGGGGATGAAAGTTTGTATGGAGCTACGATATAAACGAGCTCCACACGGACGGGGTCACGGGTAGAAGCTAGTCTTACATAAATCAAGACAGTGGCTTGCCTAGCCGAGCGGTAAGGCAAGCGACTGTCAATATGGAGGTAGCGGGTTCGAGCCCGTGCATACAGAGAGAGAGAGAGAGAGAGAAAAAAATATATACATTATGGTGGATTATTAAATGCACTGCTTAAACGCGCTCATAATCATAACGGAACGTGTACTCACCACATCGTAGACTTTGTCGTTGGGCGTGTTCTTGCGGGTGAGGTTGCGGTTGAGCTTGCTGAGCACCATGTTGCGGTACGACTCGTCTTCCATCAGCTTCTTCAGGCGGTTCAGCTTGAGCCAGCCCACGCCCTCGCCTTCCAGTACATGTTGCACCAGCTAGTTTAAATTGATCAATTAATATTGTATGCTACGGCATTTCAAAGTAAAATCGATTTTTCAAAAAACTTAACTGCCTTTTTCAAATATGTTACTCGTGGGAGTAGTAGAGATTATGAACAACACCTCATTGTCAAAATCCATTGAGCCGTTTGGACTGTAGCCCGTAAAATGGATTTTTTTTGGATGTTCATTTCAAATTCGGTCTCAGAGTATCGGAATGTGTGCGATTGGTTCTCGGCGTTGACCGATGAATGGGTTTGCAATGGGAGAGTATGACACGGGACCTGCCACAGATAACTCCTTATTCGAGTTTGGTCCATAGTGACGTATCTCATCTTATCTAAATGAGCCCCCCTTTCGGATACACTTCGACTCAGTGGGATCTTTTGTGCATTTGCCCCCGCCTTTCTCATCCATCATCATCATCATCATATCAGCCGAAAGACGTCCACTGCTGGACATAGGCCTCCCCTAAAAAGTGCAAATGTGATCGGTCCTGCGACACCCGCATCCAGCGGACTCCCGCGACCTTTACCAGGTCATCAGTCCACCTTGTGGGGGCTACCCAAGCCGCGCCTTCCGGTACGTGGTCGCCACTAAAGAGCTTTACCGCCTAAACGGCCATCGCGGCGGCGGCGCGGCGGGCGCGGCCTGGCGCACGAGCGGCGAGCGCGCCACCAGCCCGCGCGCGCCGCCCGAGAACGTATGGTACGTACGTCGTTGAGGAAGGCCTGGTTCTCCGCGTTGGCGGAGGAGCGGTCGCGCGGCGGCGGCGGCGGCGCGGCGGGCGCGGCGTGGCGCACGAGCGGCGAGCGCGCCACCAGCCCGCGCGCGCCGCCCGAGAACGTATGGTACGTACGTCGTTGAGGAAGGCCTGGTTCTCCGCGTTGGCGGAGGAGCGGTCGCGCGGCGGCGGCGGCGGCGCGGCTGGCGCGGCGTGGCGCACGAGCGGCGAGCGCGCCACCAGCCCGCGCGCGCCGCCCGAGAACGTATGGTACGTACGTCGTTGAGGAAGGCCTGGTTCTCCGCGTTGGCGGAGGAGCGGTCGCGCGGCGGCGGCGGCGGCGCGGCTGGCGCGGCGTGGCGCACGAGCGGCGAGCGCGCCACCAGCCCGCGCGCGCCGCCCGAGAACGTATGGTACGTACGTCGTTGAGGAAGGCCTGGTTCTCCGCGTTGGCGGAGGAGCGGTCGCGCGGCGGCGGCGGCGGCGCGGCGGGCGCGGCGTGGCGCACGAGCGGCGAGCGCGCCACCAGCCCGCGCGCGCCGCCCGAGAACGTATGGTACGTACGTCGTTGAGGAAGGCCTGGTTCTCCGCGTTGGCGGAGGAGCGGTCGCGCGGCGGCGGCGGCGGCGCGGCTGGCGCGGCGTGGCGCACGAGCGGCGAGCGCGCCACCAGCCCGCGCGCGCCGCCCGAGAACGTATGGTACGTACGTCGTTGAGGAAGGCCTGGTTCTCCGCGTTGGCGGAGGAGCGGTCGCGCGGCGGCGGCGGCGGCGCGGCTGGCGCGGCGTGGCGCACGAGCGGCGAGCGCGCCACCAGCCCGCGCGCGCCGCCCGAGAACGTATGGTACGTACGTCGTTGAGGAAGGCCTGGTTCTCCGCGTTGGCGGAGGAGCGGTCGCGCGGCGGCGGCGGCGGCGCGGCTGGCGCGGCGTGGCGCACGAGCGGCGAGCGCGCCACCAGCCCGCGCGCGCCGCCCGAGAACGTATGGTACGTACGTCGTTGAGGAAGGCCTGGTTCTCCGCGTTGGCGGAGGAGCGGTCGCGCGGCGGCGGCGGCGGCGCGGCTGGCGCGGCGTGGCGCACGAGCGGCGAGCGCGCCACCAGCCCGCGCGCGCCGCCCGAGAACGTATGGTACGTACGTCGTTGAGGAAGGCCTGGTTCTCCGCGTTGGCGGAGGAGCGGTCGCGCGGCGGCGGCGGCGGCGCGGCTGGCGCGGCGTGGCGCACGAGCGGCGAGCGCGCCACCAGCCCGCGCGCGCCGCCCGAGAACGTATGGTACGTACGTCGTTGAGGAAGGCCTGGTTCTCCGCGTTGGCGGAGGAGCGGTCGCGCGGCGGCGGCGGCGGCGCGGCTGGCGCGGCGTGGCGCACGAGCGGCGAGCGCGCCACCAGCCCGCGCGCGCCGCCCGAGAACGTATGGTACGTACGTCGTTGAGGAAGGCCTGGTTCTCCGCGTTGGCGGAGGAGCGGTCGCGCGGCGGCGGCGGCGGCGCGGCTGGCGCGGCGTGGCGCACGAGCGGCGAGCGCGCCACCAGCCCGCGCGCGCCGCCCGAGAACGGCCCGAACGCGGCCGCCGAACCGCGCCGCCCGCGCGTCGCCTCCGCGCGTGGCTGCTTGCCTGACACCACACGGGGATATCACTTTACGACGCTCGTAATCATTATGTAGAGAATTGTTCTAGAGGCTAGAAAGTAGGCAATAGATGGACGAGTGGGTTCGAGATCCGAGCCGAAGGTGAGGACCTCGAAGGAGACGAGTCCATCTATTGTACTTTTGGCCGAGACACACAGTGCTTTTCACGTCTACTGCGAGGAATTTGCAAATAATTATAATTATAAGTCAAAATTAAGCAGGTACCTAATAAGGATCATAATATTAAACACTTTAGCGCGGGCCCGCTCGCCGGCGCGACGGGGGGACCGCGAGGGGCCCACAGATCGAATCGCTATTCAAACTGTCCAACAATAATATGGTTGGACAGTTCGAACTCATAGCTGGCCTGTTCGTGCAATGTCCAGCTTTGAAGCGTGACGTCTGACCATCTTTTCACATTTCCGAGCAGTGGCGTGAAATAGTACTCTCGAACGAAGTGAGAACGCCAATAGTTCAAGGGTGAAATCAGGGATGTTGCAGACATTCGCATCCGCATCCGCAAGCGCGGATGGTCCACATGATTTTCAACATCCGCATCCGCCTCCGCATCCGCAAAAATTGATGCGGAGTTTTTGCGGATGCGGATGTAGTATGGTCACGCCCAGATGCTTGCCACGCGCGTGTTTTGTATTTTCGTGATTAGTCAATAAGAATCTTCATTTCCTTTCTGTAATCTCACGATTCGCCGTATTCGCTATTGGTGATGCGTTAGGTTTGCAACGATTGTAAATCAGTCGCAACGTGTTCGAGTACTGCGTGATCCTAAAGACGTTGCGTATTTATGTTTTTGAGTCTTTTCGTTAAAATCCGTATTCGCATCCGCATCCGCCGATGTGAGCCAGGAAATATCCGTATCCGCGGATGTCTAAAAAGTTGCATCCGCGGCATCCCTGGGTGAAATGAGTAATGTCACCCGAGTTAAACACTACTTTTCATTTCGACTGCGAGGAAATAGCATAAGAGAATTAATAAAATCAGCGGAAATAATTCGTGTAGTTTTATAAATTGGTACAATTATACCTTGTCGATTTAAGAAAACGTCGTTTTTTCGTAGTTGTTCATCATAACTATTATAATTACTTCGGATAAAAGTTTTTCCATAAAATTTGCTACAAAATTGGTCATATTTATTTTTACTCTACGATCGATAATGAGAATAATAATTAATAATTATAATTTGAAAGATTAATCAAGGTTCAAACACATCGTGTTTAAAATATTTATATTATTTTAACAGTTTTAGTTGAAAATTTATAGGTTTCGGTTGATGTCATAAAAAATAATTTGATGCCATTTTGGTAACATAACGAATAACGTTAATTAAAAAAATATAAATTCAGCAAAATCGCTACCGCCCGTGATACCTTATAGATACTAGTTATGCTCTGACGTCAAACAAATCGCTGAAGGTCAGCCCGATGTGATGCCGATGTTGGAGAAGACTTACGGCTTCATAGGTAGCAAACCGTGGGTCAGGTTCACTAGGCGTCTTACCGAGCTAACGGTCATCAAAATTACTCGTAAGATACACACCTTTGGAGCCGAACAAGTCGCTGAACATGCTGGTGGTGGAAGCGGCGAGCCCGTTAAGGTCTGAGCTAATGTTGGAGAAGAAATCTCGATGCGTGGCCGCCAGCATATTGGTGGTCTGCAGCGCGGTGGAGTCCCGCCGCGGCGCCGGCCCGGGCGGCGGGGTGCCGCCATCTTGGCTTTCACCCTGTGGGAATAAAATACGGGTGACTTCATTGATGCCTAAAGCCCTCGCGAACTATCGTACCTACAGCGTTAGCAACGACATTGCTAAGCGCCGCTGTGAATGCTTATTAATACTGTCAAGTTTATCTACGCTGTCGGTGTTTCAAGTAAACCCGTTCTAAATGGAACTAATTCCAATTCAGATTTTAAGTAAAATATAATTTGACTCAATGATTTCGCTGAGGCTTGAGGGTTAGCGTACCAAAAACAAGCTATTTAACTGTATAAGTAGCTGTATACCCAAGGACAAACTCTTAAGAATTCACCTAACCTAACCAACTTCAGTTAGCTCACCTTAATTAATCCTTTCTTAGTCGCGGCTTCCTTAGCGCTCTTGGTGAGGTCCCCTAGCGTGGACTTGCCCACGTAGGTGAGGTCCTCGAACGTGTTCTTGCTGACCGCCGTGGCGGTCTTGCTCGCCTCTAAGGCCGACTTGGACGCCTCGTGTACGCTTTTCGACGCTTCTTCAGCGGCTTTCTTGGCGTGTAGCGTTAGCTATCAATGTAAAAATTCAATGATATTGGAATTTAGCTTGTAAATTACCTAGTAGTATTACAAGCGTGCTAGAAAATTGTTCTTAAAGATGTCTGCTGTGAAAGATATGCTTTAACGTACAGAAGCATCGTCGTATTGCCATGAATAAATTGTGTTTTGCATCAGTTAAGTTCTTCAATTCGACCAAACAAGAATAGAGTTTATTCGCTACAATTGAGACGCTTAACCACAGATTTGACAGATCTTATTCGTATTTAGTCGAATCCAGTCTAAGCCAGTTCAGCGAAGAGTTTGAATGATTATTATTCCTTAAGCTCATAATAATAAGATGTTATTCTATCAAATTACAGACAAGCCAAACTTAAGTGGTAATTTCCGACTCTTACAGCATTGAGATAAGGTCTACAAATTACCACTTTAACTGTACCTAGCTTGGACTGTACCATTCTAATGATATGTATAATACTGTAAACTAAATGAAATGTAAACAGAGTAGAGATTTATTTGTGATCTAATGTCAGAGAAGTAAAGGTGCCGTTACTAATGGAGTTTCACTAGATGGGTTTGTCACAGTGGCAATTCCATCCTTATATATTTTGTACGGCGCTAGGATTGTCAAGTGTCATCTTGTGAATCTACTACAGTCAAGAGCAAAGAAAATGATCTGTTTGTTTGGAAATTCAATACTAACTTTACCTGTTCTCATTGCTCTCGACTAGAATTTGACGACATGATTATTTCTTTGACCATGGCACTATAAACAGCTCTATACTCTGTACTGTATAATTATAAGCCGAATATCTTCAAAGATGATCGCCATACAGAGATGAATAGTACATATTATATTCTTAATAATCCGACAAATACGTAGCCGTTTTATAGGCGATATGCCGTCAACGGAGATATTCCGCCGATAGATAATATCTAGTCCAGTAAATAATAACACAATATAGAAAATCACTGGAGACGGTCTATCGGTAAATCGAAGTAATTGTAAAGCCAATTTGAGTTTGTATTACGTTCCAACAAATTAGTTTATTGGTTTAAAGATTTACAAAAAGTGTGAAAGCTAAGCAACAAATGAACAATTGAAAAATTTACTAGATTTGTTACAAGCGAAATGTTTCAACTATTTATCTCATGTCAAGTGGGCTATTATGTATGTTTCAAAGTCAATATGGCTAAAGCGGATTTTTCTCATCTAAATTGAAGATGAACTAAACTACGGCCAAGTGCTAAGTTCGTCATTCGTCGTCTGTCTCCAAGCGTTCACGCAGTGATTGATACCTGTCCGAAAGGCGCAAACAATTTCTTTTCTTCACCGTCTGCCGCTTTTCCTTTCTTCGAATTTCGATACAAATAAAGCAACATTCATGTTAAAAAGACACGTACAAGCGGCGCGATTACTTGTCACGTGACGTAGCTCAATATCCATGACGTCAGAGGGACCAATACTACGTCGCGCGACCAAAGTTCGGTTTAAAGAACTTTATTTCTCAAATAAATTTTACATTTCACTTTAGAGAACTTAGCTTAATTAATATTATAGATAAGCGCCGCAAGGCGCTGATACAAAGTACAGCTTAACTAAAACCCAGGAATAACGAAAAATATCAAATACATATTTCTCGTAAAACAAAACATATTGAAGCTAACACATTAAAAAGTTAGCTGCCGGTGTCTCAAAATAACACCCTGTTCTATTCCTACAACATACATGTATTAAGTCGCTACTAACACTACACACGTATTAAGTTAATTAAACATTTTTCCAAATAAAAAAACGGTAGCCTGCGAATGTCAAAAGACGTTTTGTATGGTCGTCGAACCACCTTAATAAAAGAACAGACAGGGTTGTTAGTTGTTCTATAATATTTAATGCCTATATATGTATAATTCTCAGGATGGTCAAACGATTTTCCTAAAGCATCTTTATGACATAGGTACGCGCCTTGTTGACAACTTACAAAGTACATATCTTTGTCCTGACAATGTCACATAATTATGTAAAAAGACTTATATGTATATGAACCATTATATGTTCATATCTTACTGCCGTCCTCATCGAAATCGACGAGGCGATTTCGATGACGGCGAGTCTAGCAATTTTATCATGGATTTGATATTGCGAGCTGTTATAGCTGGCTCGGCCAAACTTCCTCTTAAACACTATTCGAATGGGGAACAGTAGAGTTGGGCGGTCATATTATAAGTGTACACTATTCGAATGGGGAACAGTAAAGTTGGCCGGTCGTATTATAAGTGTACACTATTCGAATGGGGAACAGTAAAGTTAGCCGGTCGTATTATAAGTGTACAAGCAGGAAGGGGGACCACAGAAAAATTCCGAAGAGTAATAGTCCGAAATTTCAAAATTCCGAACGCGATTTTCCGCTAAGCTAAAATGTAGACGCAGATGATTAAATGGAATAACAAGTTCGGTTAGTCATCTTGAAAAATCAAAAAATCCTTCAGTGAAACACGGTTTTCGGAATAATGCAATTTTGAAAAAATATGTTTTCGGACAAATGCCTTTTCGGAATTATGTAGAGTACCCGTGGGAAGGTTCCTATTAAATATTCATGATATTAGGTACACCAACCTTGTCCATGTGCGCGAGCAGCCCCTCCTGGCTGCTCTGGCGGGTGGTCTCGCGCACGAGCTCCTTGGCTTGCGCCGCGAACTGCTCCAGCAGAGAGCTCTGCGACGCTTGTCGCGACACGCCGCTGTTTGTGCGCTGAAATAGCCCATCATTCATCTAATGGCCTTTAAGTCTATAACAGACTATACAAGCAGTGTCAAGAAGGGATCACACAGTCTTTCATGCAGTAAGCCAATGCAGGAGCGGCATACACGACCGCTACTAGTAGCATCGCAAAGGTGTCAGAGGGGTCAGAGGGGCCATCTCTGATGTTAGCTAACATCAGAGAGGCAAACTTATGTGGTTCGTACTGTAGAGATAGTGTTTTTTCCATTCAGTCTCTATATGACATTAACACAAGGTTGACTCTTATCGGGCCTGTGGAAAAGTTTTTCCGCTCACTGCCTCGAAAAGCCGTCTTTTATACTTTAAAACCAGTGGGCAAAAACGCATTTTATCCACTAGTGGGGAAAATAATTTGACTTTGGAGCGTGTTTAAGTAGCTTTTGACAGATAACATAACGTACAACGCTCATAATTTAAAAAAAACACAGATGATGTATTTCTATTGCCGCTATAACAACAAATACTAATAAACAGAATAAAATAAATATTTAAGAACTTAAAAAATTGCTTGTCTTCATCAGGCGCTGGGTCTCCAAATGTATAGGAAAACTCAAATCCGACTCGCACTTGACCAAAATTCTAACTTGATAATACTTAACGTTATTATAACCGTACCTTGACGTGCGGCGGGTGCGAGGGCGTGAGCGCGCGGTCGCTGTCGCTGGTGCTGGTGCTGTCGGCCGCGCGGCCGCGCGCCACCACCGTCTTCGGCGTCGTCGTCGAGTTCGAGTCCGACTCGCGCTCGTAGCTGCCGCTGTCCGTATCCTGACAATAAATTCATTATTTTATAAAATATATATAGGGTGACCAAGACCATGTTCGGTAGCGTATTGCGATTCCAAAAATGCATTTGTTTATTTTTTATATTTTTGATTTGTTTTTGTTTACATTATTACAGTCTTTGTTTTTATTGACATTGCTTGAGTATGACATCAAAACCGTAAAAGCTGTCACCTGCGTGTCAAAAAACATACACAAAACATTTGTTTTCATAACACAGCTGTGCGCGCAGCGGTTGAGAATAAAATAAACCCTCCCACCCTTCACCCTCGTGGGGGAATGTTGTCATACACAAGCAATGTCAACAAAAACAAAGACTGTAATTTAAACAAAAACAAAAATATCAATATAAACAAAAATAATAAAGATGTAAAAAACATAAACATAAACAAATGCATATATTTGGAATCGCAATGCGCTACCGAATATGTCCTTGCTCGGTTCACATCCTATTTTTGATACAACCTGTATAAGTTTTACATCAGACTGTTTTTCTAGAAACATTCTAGACTAGTATTTTTTATAAAAAATTACTTCATATATATATATTTTATGTATATATTATTTTTCTATGTATTAATACCTCTAAGAAATTAGTTTAAGATTATGTTTCTAACTGAAGATTTCAAAGTGCTTGTTAGTAGGCCAACTTGAATAAAGATTATTTTGAGTTTTGAGTTTTATATTATAAATATTTGGGGACAATAACAATAATACACAAATCGAACTAGTCCCAAACTAAGCAAAGCTTGTACCGTGGGTACTAGACGACGATATACATACTTATATAGATAAATAAATACCTATATACATTGACAACATCCATGACTCAGGAACAAATATTCATGCTCGTCACATCGGGCTCGGCGGGCGGCTCGTCGTCCGACAGCTCGCTGTGCTCGGAGCTGGAGCCCGACGCGGACGGCGACGGTAGTCGTCATACGCGGGTGTGAATGTGACTCGCGCTCTTCTTGACGGGCGGCGCGTCGGGCTCGGCGGGCGGCGCGCCGGGCGGCTCGTCGTCCGACAGCTCGCTGTGCTCGGAGCTGGAGCCCGGCGCGGACGGCGACGGTAGTCGTCATACGCGGGTGTGACTGTGACTCACGCTCTTCTTGACGGGCGGCGCGTCGGGCTCGGCGGGCGGCGCGCCGGGCGGCTCGTCGTCCGACAGCTCGCTGTGCTCGGAGCTGGAGCCCGGCGCGGACGGCGACGGTAGTCGTCATACGCGGGTGTGACTGGGACTCACGCTCTTCTTGACGGGCGGCGCGTCGGGCTCGGCGGGCGGCGCGCCGGGCGGCTCGTCGTCCGACAGCTCGCTGTGCTCGGAGCTGGAGCCCGGCGCGGACGGCGACGGTAGTCGTCATACGCGGGTGTGACTGGGACTCACGCTCTTCTTGACGGGCGGCGCGTCGGGCTCGGCGGGCGGCGCGCCGGGCGGCTCGTCGTCCGACAGCTCGCTGTGCTCGGAGCTGGAGCCCGGCGCGGACGGCGACGGTAGTCGTCATACGCGGGTGTGACTGTGACTCACGCTCTTCTTGACGGGCGGCGCGTCGGGCTCGGCGGGCGGCGCGCCAGGCGGCTCGTCGTCCGACAGCTCGCTGTGCTCGGAGCTGGAGCCCGGCGCGGACGGCGACGGTAGTCGTCATACGCGGGTGTGACTGTGACTCACGCTCTTCTTGACGGGCGGCGCGTCGGGCTCGGCGGGCGGCGCGCCGGGCGGCTCGTCGTCCGACAGCTCGCTGTGCTCGGAGCTGGAGCCCGGCGCGGACGGCGACGGTAGTCGTCATACGCGGGTGTGACTGTGACTCACGCTCTTCTTGACGGGCGGCGCGTCGGGCTCGGCGGGCGGCGCGCCAGGCGGCTCGTCGTCCGACAGCTCGCTGTGCTCGGAGCTGGAGCCCGGCGCGGACGGCGACGGTAGTCGTCATACGCGGGTGTGACTGTGACTCACGCTCTTCTTGACGGGCGGTGCGTCGGGCTCGGCGGGCGGCGCGCCGGGCGGCTCGTCGTCCGACAGCTCGCTGTGCTCGGAGCTGGAGCCCGGCGCGGACGGCGACGGTAGTCGTCATACGCGGGTGTGACTGTGACTCACGCTCTTCTTGACGGGCGGCGCGTCGGGCTCGGCGGGCGGCGCGCCAGGCGGCTCGTCGTCCGACAGCTCGCTGTGCTCGGAGCTGGAGCCCGAAGCGGACGGCGACGCGGAGCGCGCGCGCGGTACCGAGTCGCCGAACATCAGCGACGACGGCGGGCTGTACACCTGCGACCGTACGTACATAGACAATAACTATAGAGAGACTCACTTTTGAGTGATGAAGATGTAAGCATGTATGTAATCTGTTACCTATTGTACATAAAATGCAAAAAAAAAAGATAAATCATAATGTACATCAGTTGTAATATAGACTAGGAGCTTACTATTAGAGGCAAATAACAAGTGCCTGAGCTAGGATACCCTGTGAATGGAATGAGGCAATAAAGAACTAATAAGTAATTGAAAATGTAATTCATATGCAAAAATAATACAATATCAATCTTATTGACTAACTAGTACAAATAATTAGGAAGTTATAACCTAATATCTATAAAAGATAGAATAAAATTATTTGAAAACTATTTTAAAACCATAAATAACTTCTCAGTATCGTCATAGGACATATTTTGTAGGGCTTCTCGTAGCGTCTAAGCGCATTAAGTCTATTGTAAAGAAGTGGACCTAGGAATAGAAAAAATCTAGAAGAGAAAGCGTGTCTTTTTTGCGTGTATTTAGGACAAACACAATCTTTACGCCTTTTACTGGCATGATCAGTGTTGTAAGGGGTTTCGGCGTGCTGTTTTAGAACTGTGTGTATTATAAATAATTGTCGAACTGTTAAAACTTGAGATGATTTATACAGAAGGTTTGTGGGGAATTAATAGGGGCGGAAAGTAGAAACTTTAAGGATTGCTCTCTGGGCTCTTTCTAGGTTTAGTAATGTGGCTTTAGCCAAACCACCCCACGTAGAGATGCAGTAAGTTAATAAAGATTGACATAACGCAAAGTAAACTTGTTTGATTATGTGCGAGTCTGCAATCGTACGTAATTTATTGAAAATAAATATTAACTTATGAACTCTAGTGCACAACGCTTCCACATGATGTCGAAACGAGAGGCTCATCAATTATGATTTCTAAATACTTTATTTTTCTTGTGGTAGCAATACCCGGACATATTTGTGGGATGTTTACAATTGAAACTGACATCATGGATAAAACACGACCAGGGGCGGCTCACTTCGTGGATTGGTCGCGCCGCTACAAAGTACATGCCGGTCTACCGGCCCCAGGGGGTATGTTAGCGCTGCTACGGCACGCACGCGTTGCATGCGATAGAAAGAGATGGCCACGTTTAGGCTCGTTCAGCATAACTAAACAAGGGATTTGTTAACAGAAAATCTTCTGTACGTAGTACTATTATTTATTCTATGACACGACTAAAATATATATATTAATAAGGGCTTTTGATTGTATTAACGTTCAGCTCTTACTTTCTGAGTTACTATGGTTTTGACGAACATGCAGTGCGCTGGTTCCATAGCTATTTTGAGAACCGTAAACAAATTGTTTATTTATCAAAAAAGGACGCGGACGGTTCTTGTTCAATGTCGGGTCTATGTGCGGTGAATGAGGCGTGCTACAGGGATCAAGGCTGGCAGGCAGGGCTCTTTTATTCATTCTATATAGGAGTGATATTATAAGCTGTATAAAGTTTTCAAATACCAACTTTTTGCAGATGATTTGCAATTTTTTTTGTCGTTTTATCCTAGAGATGTTGCTTCGGCAGTCGAAAAGATAAATGAGGATCTGAAACGGTTGTCGGAATGGTCCACCTCGAACTGTCTGGTACTCCATCGTTTAAAAACGAAATATATAATTATATGGTACTTGGCTCTTTAAAGCAGACAAACCCTATCATTGATAAATGTCCTACCATCGTTATCAATGACCTAAGAGTCGATCGAGTTGATGAGACACGAAACCTAGGATTATTGTTTGATACTAATCTGCGATTTGAAAATCATGAGATGGAAACTGTTGGTGTCTGTCTACAGGGTGGAAAGTTAAAACGGGTCACTAAGGGCAGCTACTAGATCCCTTACCGCCACGCAAAAATGGCATTAGGATTTCATTCCTAACTTTTTAAGTGATGACAATCTACATTCTCAGATTTAAAAAAAAGTACAGTCAGCGAGAAAATCATAAATTTTGACGATTTTTTTAAATGCCATTAGATCCCATTTCTATTAAGGATCAAAATACTCTTTGACTGAAATCCTAATGCCATTTTTGCGTGGCGGCAAGGGATCTAGTAGCTGCCCTTACTGCCACGTTTTAACTTTCCGCCCTGTATATCGATTAAAGATATTGTACCATTTTCGTCATTTTTTCAGTATTAGTCTACGAATGAGGCTCTGTGAAGCGTTAGTGCTGTCCAAACTTAATTATTGTGTTCCAGCTTATGGCCCATGTCTTCTTGCACGCTCACAGCGCCTCGTTCAAAGTACAAAATGCTTGCGCTAGATACGGCTTTAATATTCCAGCCCGAACTCACGTTAGACCATTCTTAAATAACGCGGGAATGTTAAAGATACTGCTCGCCAGGAACTGATGTTTGCCTGCCTGCTTTTTGATACCATCCAAACCAAACACCTTCCTATTTATTTCAAAAACTTACTTGGCACTGTAATAATCACCACCTACCCAGATCGACCAGAGCGGTTATCTTACAGGTCCCGCTACATCGGTCTGCCGCTTTCAAAAGGAGTTTTCGCTACCGTGCAACAAAATGTTGGAACAACATTCCTCCGCCTATACGTTAATTAAAAAACAAATTCAATTTCAAAATTAAATACAAATTATATCTTTTGAACCAACAATAACAAAAAAACTTAGCGGGAATTCCCTCCTGTTTTTGTTTTTGAAAAGTCGTAATCATGTCGATGTTTTATTTTATTTTATTTTATTTATTTGAATAAACATGTACACACAAAATATGCAGTACACCTACACATAAGTTCAATAACTTGAGATTACTACCTCACTTTAACACATTCACCTATACATGTACACACACAATGCGCACCTTTTCTTTTTCTTTTTATTTATCCACACTTAATAAAAATGCGTTGCAGACAATGTAAGGTCCTGGCAGAATACCAGCGATGTGGCTAGTCACATCATTATGCTGAGCCAGCACCTTTTCTATGCCACGACACATGGCCTTATACTTAACTTGTATTTAAGTTCTAAGCTGAAAGAAAAGAAAGAAAGAAAGAAAGAAAAGCATTTATTTGTGACAAACACGTAGGTAACAAAAATTACACAAATAGGCCGAACACTGTTTGTCACAAAAGGGCCACAACTCGGCATGAAGCTGGCAAAGCCAGCGCTGTTCTTCCGTTGTGGCCCAGGTGCATGGCCAGCTCGCCGACGACGCGGCTACACTTGCCGATTACTGACAATATTTCTATTTGTATTCTAGCTGCACGTCTCTCTGTTTTTTTTAAAAACTATTTTTGTGTTTTTTCCATGTATGTTGTGGAAAAGAATAAAGGATTTATCTGTCTATCTATATAGGACATGAGATTTCAAGGATGTATTCGTCTTCTGATACTTCTCTATTTAGTGTTTGCTGCACCAAAGCGTCCGTAATCGTAAGCGGTGGTCGTTAAAATCTGAATGTATGGAAAGTTTGTCATGTTTCTATGGTATGGCAGCTGCCGGCGCCATATTTAACGTTGATCGGTCTGTAATCGTAAATTCGTAAGTTGGTGCAACCCGCCCTTAGTCTGCCAGAGGCCGCACTCCCGTCTCTCGCTCGCTTGTATGTCGCACCGCTGCCGCTCAGACTCGTGGCCGAGCCACTAAATAGAGAGATTTTTCACTGGAGCAGTCCATGCCTGCGTCGGTTAAGAGCGTGAAACACGGAGACGAACGAAGGATGCCGTGGTCAGCGAGCGGCAAAGATAGTATCCCGTGCTCATTACGAAGGCAGGACTGGCCGCGTTAGTGTGTAAATATAAAAAGACACACTAACACACTATTCTCAAGTAAATATAAATAAACTTCATACCGTTCCCGGATCTAACGAAGACGACAGTGTCATCGGCACTTGGACGACCGCGCTGTATGTTTCGCCGATCACGTGTTGCTGGTGAGGATTTCCTCCTTTAAAAGAACAACATTTTTTTTACTAGTATAGTGCCTACAATTTTGACACTACAATTGTACCCCGAAAGTGCTCGAAAGTCAAAAATCGGGCCCACGTTTATTTACCTGGCGATAGGTCCGACGACACAATTTCAGACACAAAATCGCTAAGCGACGAGTACGAAGAACTCGTGCTCTCGGCGGCTTCCGAGTCTGACCCACTTTCATCTGAACAAAGAAAACAATTGTTTATAAATCAAAAGTCTGCAAGAAATTTAACAGGTATGTTTTGTTAATACTCGCTCTCATGCCAGGCTATAAGCCTCTCTTTTTCTATATTATATAATTATGAAATATGTTCAGTATTAACGCCTGGGCTTGTCTCCGCCCTGTTGCAGGCCGAACTGACCTGTGGGCTGGTTCTCCTGCCGCTGCAGCTGCCGCAGCGCGCCGTTGAGCGAGCTGCCGTCGTCCCACACGGCGAACCGGATGGGCTGCAGCTGCTCGACGAACCACTTGGGCTTGTCTCCGCCCTGTTGCAGGCCGAACTGACCTGTGGGCTGGTTCTCCTGCCGCTGCAGCTGCCGCAGCGCGCCGTTGAGCGAGCTGCCGTCGTCCCACACGGCGAACCGGATGGGCTGCAGCTGCTCGACGAACCACTTGGGCTTGTCTCTGCCCTGTTGCAGGCCGAACTGACCTGTGGGCTGGTTCTCCTGCCGCTGCAGCTGCCGCAGCGCGCCGTTGAGCGAGCTGCCGTCGTCCCACACGGCGAACCGGATGGGCTGCAGCTGCTCGACGAACCACTTGGGCTTGTCTCCGCCCTGTTGCAGGCCGAACTGACCTGTGGGCTGGTTCTCCTGCCGCTGCAGCTGCCGCAGCGCGCCGTTGAGCGAGCTGCCGTCGTCCCACACGGCGAACCGGATGGGCTGCAGCTGCTCGACGAACCACTTGGGCTTGTCTCCGCCCTGTTGCAGGCCGAACTGACCTGTGGGCTGGTTCTCCTGCCGCTGCAGCTGCCGCAGCGCGCCGTTGAGCGAGCTGCCGTCGTCCCACACGGCGAACCGGATGGGCTGCAGCTGCTCGACGAACCACTTGGGCTTGTCTCCGCCCTGTTGCAGGCCGAACTGACCTGTGGGCTGGTTCTCCTGCCGCTGCAGCTGCCGCAGCGCGCCGTTGAGCGAGCTGCCGTCGTCCCACACGGCGAACCGGATGGGCTGCAGCTGCTCGACGAACCACTTGGGCTTGTCTCCGCCCTGTTGCAGGCCGAACTGACCTGTGGGCTGGTTCTCCTGCCGCTGCAGCTGCCGCAGCGCGCCGTTGAGCGAGCTGCCGTCGTCCCACACGGCGAACCGGATGGGCTGCAGCTGCTCGACGAACCACTTGGGCTTGTCTCCGCCCTGTTGCAGGCCGAACTGACCTGTGGGCTGGTTCTCCTGCCGCTGCAGCTGCCGCAGCGCGCCGTTGAGCGAGCTGCCGTCGTCCCATACGGCGAACCGGATGGGCTGCAGCATCTCGGCGAACCACTTGGGCTTGTCTCCGACCTGCCGCGGGTCGAACAGGCCTGTCTGCACACGCAGGAACGCCACGTTGCACGGCGTCAGCGACCATTCTGCTAGGAACTCCACTGCCTGCCAAAACCACAGGATTAAGGTGACAATGTTCAGAATTGAAACTAGAGCCAGTCGGCGCCCACTGACGGCGAGGGATCTTTTGGAGACGAACAATAAATAAATGGTCTTGAACAAGCCTTATTGAGTTTCGTATGGGACTAGTTCGATTTGTGCAAGATGGTCCCCTGCTATTTTATTTATTTATTTAGTCAGTCGGTCCGGACGGCGGGTATGGTTAATGTAAAGCTAATAATCCGTACCCCGCGAGTACAGCTGCATTGTGCTATTCGCCACCACGTGTTGCAAGCAACCCACCTGTGTCCGCGCGAACTTGTTGAGGAAGCTGGTGGTCCGCGGCCGCGAGCGCAGGAAGCTGTTGATCTGGAAAGCGACCACGGGGCGCGGGTACAGCCGCAGCGTCCGTGTGTGCTCCATGAAGTTCGCCAGGATGTTTTGGGAGTTGAAGAAACGGACCTGAGGATAATGTTGCTATAGTAAATAATAGGGTTGTTCACGCGAGCCGCAGGTGAGCGTGCTAAGAGAGCCGAGGATGTAATTATCAAAGTTCACGTTTTTCAACACATTTGCTAGGAAAAAATCCTATTCATTCGATATTTTTTTTATTGGTTTCCTAAGTTATTTTCTTTAGTTATTGATGGCAACCGGTTTTTACTCACATATTGTACATCGCCAAGAATTTCCAGTGGCGTCAAATTGTCGACACTCACTTCGTCGAATTTCAGTTCAAAGTCAACGTTTCATGTATTTTCATTTCGTCGACAATGTAGTTCGTGGGTTACAAGTAATTTTAAATCGTGTATTTTTACTTGTCGGATGATTCATTAAATAGTTGAATTATGTCACGGAAAACGTTATATGACTTATTGTTTCAAGTACTTCTATTAAACATAAGTACAAATTATTACAAGGATTATTATTTAATGGAACTATAGGTTTAGTCGTATATCTTATAAGCTAATATAATCCTGTAAACAACCGTTTGTTTCCTAAAACAAAAAAACAAAAAAAGAGCTGGCATACACAGTTATCTATGACACCTAACCTAACCTAAACCTAACCGCCAGCGTGTCGACGGCACCCCGCTTGGCGGGGTGCCTATTTCCGCTCTGAGGGACACAGGTTAACCCTAACCTACTTAGTTAATTGATTATTTTGTAATGTTGTAATAAAATTTCCAATAAAAGGTAATTCGTTGTTTTTTCTGGCATTTAAAATTCATACAAAATGAATCATTTGCCAAATAATATTCCCTAAACAGTTATTCTATGAAATAATAAACATTGGAATGATCTGGTTATTAAATAAAATTACAACAAACAATAATTCGTGTTACTTGAACCGTTTTCGATGGAATGAAATTCGATGAAAAGTTTGTCGACACAACAAGAGACACGACATCGACGGTACGGTATAGTTACCATAGCAACCCTCGTGGCCACGTCGACCGAGTCGACGTCGTTCCCGTAGATGAGCGGGTTGAAGGGTTGCGGCGAGGCCAGCGAGTGCCGCTGCGGCGTGTGGCCCACGCTCGCCGCGCCCGCGCTCGCCACGGACACGCGCCGGCTCTCCGGCGTGCTGTGCGGCATCGACTGCGCGCCGTCCGTTGACGAGCGGAACGTTGGCGGCTGCACTCTACCAATGTTAAGAATAGCTTGTTTCAAACCGTAGGTAATCGTAAGTTTGTCAGTTCTATATGACATGACAGCTGCCGGCGCCGTATTTAATGCTACATTTAATTAAACCGCCACAAACTCCGAGCCTTTACAAACGCTTCGATGCCATTTACAGTATTCACACTGCGTTAAGTGTCTCCCAGGCAGAAGGCGTTGAAGTTGTGACGGCTATTGCGTTTGGCTTGACAACGGTGGCGCCAACGTGTAAACCGACACTAACCCGGACCGCCCGCAAGGTCACGTAAGTCAAGCCAAACAATCCCGTTTACACGCTTGTGGACGCTTGCCAAGCCTCGGCAAGCGTGTAAATGTAGCATAATGTTTAGTGGTCAGTAAAGCGTGCGTGTGTACGGATGGATGGAGGTATAATAAAATACGATAGATGATTACATGTTTACTGGTCAAACAGATCTTACAGACTACCTCATTATAGCATGATACATGACTTATATCTAGACACACGCCACACGCCCCCTCTGCGTGAGAAAAATATATACTGCGTGGAACGGAACGATGGACTTTCCCGCAAGAGGGGGATTATTGAGCGCTAGTACGTCACATTTTCCAGATAAACTATTTTTTTGACGCGATTTTTTTTTTACCTTTGTATGGAGCGTTGGCCAACTGGAGCGACGAGCTCCATACAAATGTAAAAAAAAAATCGCGTCTATTTTTTTTTCTCCTTATTCTTATCAGAACACGATACCTGTCAAGCCCTTGATCGGTTCATACCCCATTTTTGTTACACCCTGTATATATATAGCATTCTATTTTTTTCAGGAATAATACTTTTTAGTCCTGTTCTTATGTAAAGTTTTTTGTTTGTTTTTATTATCCAAAATATCAGAACAAGCAAGATATTTTTTATATAACTCGTTAGCTCTACTTAAACATTTTTGCAGTGTAGTATGAGTCCTTTTTTGATTTGCTAACTTGAAAGTATTATCCTTTAATGTTATTAATTCGTCGTACACTCTATTGAGTTCCTCGACCATTACATATGATTTGTATTACGATTCTTAATAATAATCTGATTTTGTCTTATTTTTTAGTCCCTATCTATACTTATATAATAATTAAAGTCAATAGGAATAACTTCGCATTTTAGTACGCAAATGGAAATATAACAGTCACGCCCTGCACCGTCAATTCACCTTTAATATCTTGAAGCCGCTGTGCTCGCCGGCGCGTCGTCGGCTGACCGCTTGTCTCTCCTGGACCACCTCCGGACCAGGACGTGTTGGTTCAGCTCTCGTTGAATCATCTTTTTGTGGCACTTGTAGTAAGTTTTGTATATACCATAGAGCATCGCCAAAAGAGCAATTAGCAATATAACTGATAATATTATGTTGGTCGTAGAAGCGTGGAACTTGAGTTGCTCCAACTCGGAGGTATTACTGCCACCTGCTGCGTTTTGAGCTATTAACACTTCTTCTTTTTTTTCGGTGGAAATCGAAGAACCCATGTCGAACTGTCTGTTATGTGTTGTGAACTGTTTTTTATTATTTGTTACACCAACGTATATAAAGTTTGTAAAGAATTACAGCTAAAACTAGTATCACGAATCCACTCAGTAACAGCCATATGCAAATAGTTCTAATGAGGCCGCAAACTGTCTCAATTTCCAATCCCTCATGGCGCACATATTTGGTCTATCACAGCCTTTTAGGGTAAACACGCGCGGCGCGCGGCGCCTGGCAGGTCGCCATGTACGGATGGATGGAGGTATAATAAAATACGATAGATGATTACATGTCTACTGGTCAAACACTTCTTACAGACTACCTCATTATAGCATGATACATGACTTATATCTAGACACACACCACACGTGAACCCGCTACAATGGTGCTCTCATATCCACTTAAACTTATATCAGGGATTTAGAAGACGCTAGTCTCGTTCACCTTGATATCAGACGTCAGTCTCGGTCCAAACCCTCCAACAATTATACAAAGCAACAGCTGCGGTCGATTCTACCTTACAATGTGACCAGTTCTTTTAAAGCAAACTCAGCAACTGATAAATAAGCAACAGGGTCACCATCGTCTGTGATGGCGTGAACAGCTATTATTGTCATGGAAACTGTACGGTCTACTGAATCGGTTTTAGTGCGTACAAAATTACCGCTTTATCCTAGTATATCCTAGTAAAATAGCAATGAATGCACTGTAGACATGATTATAAGAACAGTTTGCATTGGTCGAGTATTCAGAAAGTAGTAAGTGACTTACTTGAGAGTGGCGCCGCCGACGGCGTCCCTCTTCGAAGGCATGAGCGCGGCCGTGGCCTGCTCCGCCGTGCTGTTGGTGAGACTGCTCAGAGCCTGCGGAACAAACCACTCCATGCATAACCCAGTACACACGTAGATGGATCGGCTTCAGGCCACTATTTCAGCAATGTGATAATTACCCGAGGAAGACAATTCGAAGAACATTTCTGGATCGAGAAGTACAATCGCCGTGAGACATCAAGTCGTGTTCAGATTTTTGTGAGGGAAGCTCAGCTCTATTGTTAAGTTAGGGTAAATGTGCAGATGTTTTTGATCATCCTGAAGTGTGGAGATATATTTGAGGGCGATTGTATCAAGCGACCATCTCTAGGCACTTGTGGACCCAGAAATATACTGCAAATTGTCATTGTCAGGTGACCGACTGTGAGACAACCGTTGACCAGTTGGTGAAATATGGGCCACAAATGTCGAATAACGAAAATATTCAACCGGTTCCGGCTTTATTATTTGAATTTTTGTTCTAATCCGGCGTCCCACGCTCCCCACTCTGGAGTCTGGTGTATAACAGTTTAAAGTAGGTATAAGCGTTAAATCCCAATTGTACTCTTTTGTTCAATAAAGTAAATTTAATGTTTCATAAAGTCTTCAATGAGATAGATATACCTCTAGAGACTTCTGATACATATTTTTATGGCAGTTAGGTATAACAAAGCAGTAGAGCTTATGGTTAAATTATTTAGATCAGTAAGTGTACCTTATTAAATACTATCAAACAATGTTATAATACAGCTTTTCTTCTCATGGCTAAATGTAATTTAATGAAGCGAAATTTCAAACAGCGTTAAGTTGTTCAAATTAAATACCTAAATTTATATAAGATATTTCGATCTAATGTAGCATTTTTGCAGAAAAATACTGCCTATATCTACTATTTCTAGTCAAAGTCTCTCTTTTAAATAAATCTTAAAACTACTTTTTCCCCGTTGAAACCAAAGGGAAAAATATATTATATCTACTCATATAGTGGATATAGTATCGCCATCGGAAGTAGCATGCTGAACAGACTGCCAAAACAAACATACAATTATTAATAAAAAGTCAGAATTATCTATAGATAATCTCCTTTCACACACGATACAAAAACAGAATGTGACAAATGTAGCCAAACCATGCCAAACACAACAAGTAGCGAAGAACACGGACTGAAATTGTGTTATGTTTGTTACCACAACAGTGAAGTATTCCTTCAAGTACTTAATGACATTTAAAAGAAACATGATAAAGCTGATTGTGTAATGTCCCCAACACTTATTTCAGTCAAAAAGGTAGCAAAAGTACCCCATTTTAGAATTACGCAAGCTACCTATTGTAGTATGTATATGTATGAAAGGAAAATACAACATATTTGTATGTTTTTTATAATGAAGCATGGCAAATGATTTCGCTAATGATTTTGATTTATGCGCAATTCTAAAATGGTGAAGTACTTATAAATACTGAAGTACTGTCTTCCGAGTAAGTATTTCGTCGTGAAGATAATAGGTAAAGTGTGCAATATATAAAGATAGTAGTAATATTTACACCAGATCCGGCGTTATCCATGAGATGCATGGCCTAGCGACGGGAAAGAAGTGAGGGCAATGTTAGTGAAGATCAAAGAAAATGTATTTAGAGAACTCCTCTGTAAACCAAACAAAAACGTTTCATTTGTATTGTAGGTCCGAACATGTAAGTTAGAAAGGTATTATGTTGTGTAAGATAATTCCAAGTTTAAGAAATAAAAACACGCTTCAGTTCTTACGGAAAAGGTTAAAGATATTCAGAATGCATTCAGCAGAATAGCAACATCGACAACAATGCACGAGTGCATTTAGTAGAGAGAAGGTGAAAAATTTGACGAAAATAAGAAATGCGAGAGAATTGTGAGGAAACAGGGTATCGTTATACCTGTTTCAAGTGGCTCTTTAAGACGGAGCCCTCGGGCTCCGGCAGCGGCGGCAGGTCCTGGTCCGTGCCGCTCGGGTTGTACAGTTTCGTCGCGTCCAGATCCACGAGCCAAATGTCATCTGGTAACCTGCATGGTAAAACATAATAAGTTTAATACCAAGTAACCGGCCAAGTGCGAGTCGGACTCGCGCACGAGAGTTCCGCACCGTACCCACGTGTCTAGTGAAACGTGAGCTCCCGTCGCGAAGTGTTTACCGGCGTCCGGGTGTCCCTTTCTTTACGAGGGCTGCAATGCAGGTATTTTTATGCGACATAGTTACAAATTTACTGTTTTAAGAACTATTCCTCTGGTTTTTAATCGTTACCCAATATGAAGTGGGACTCTTTTTTTTTACTTGTTACACAATTTCATGAGACGATGAAAATCTCACCTAAAATTCTTTTTATACTGTAGGAAGGTTGCTGGTATGCCAATAAGGAAGGGCGTCGGTGCTAGCAGGAGCTGTTCCGCGCAGTTCATACAGCTGGGCAGCAGAGGGATGGCGGGGAACATGTACTCCAGGGGGTACAGCATCGCCACCAGCGCCATCACGGACATCGACAGCGCGTTGTAGTCGCGCGACTGCACCACCACCTTGTTCTCCAAAATGATTAGCGTCAGCACCTTCAGACACGTGTCGACGCCTGGGGGTGAAGTTAGCATTAGTCTAGAGCCCTTTCGAAGACACTTCCACCCAATGGGATCTTCAGTACCTACCTACTTTGCTAAAAGTTATCATTATTACTTTGCTAAACAATGACAGTATAGTACCTATACTATATACCCAAATTTTGCAACATAGGGGTTTACGGGGCCGAGGAATCGATCTATTTAGCTAGGTCTCATATCTTGGAAAAGTTTTCTCTCTGAAAAACACGGTGGACACCGAGCCAAGCTTGGTCGCCCGGATACTATTTATAATAAAGGTTACGCACTTGCCACCACGCAGCCATTTAAATATATAAACCCGGTTCGTTAAAATGTTATTAAGGCGTAGGTGTTCATAAATGGTCATCCTGTTTATTGCCTAGAATTGAGTTTTATTAAGTTCTGCAAACTTAGATATAATTGGACGTCGTTAAAGGGAACGTATATCCATAAAACTACGTTCAACTAATTTAGCCGTACATAATGTTATCACTAGCACTACCGCCCGGTTCAATCAATTACTTACCTAAAAGCTCTAGAGGTAAATGTAGTGGAAAGTCCACGAGGGCGAATCTCGTGTGGTCCGGCAAGGCGAAGAGGAGAGGCGAGTGTGCGGTGGGCGACAGCACCTCGAGTTCCAACCGGGTCTTGCCGGGCACGGGGACCGGCGCCGACAGCAGCCGGAGGATCCACGTCTCGATCTCCTTCACGTCGTGCAGCACTATCGTGGGCGTGTTGTCGTACGCTTGGCCCGTTAATACTGACCATACTGTATCCCTGGTAACAGACGATGCTGTACTGTCTGTGTCTGGGACTCAAGGTTAAAAACAAAATAAATAAGATTCTGTCAAAAATTTCATTTTTTTATTGCCGACTGTACTTTTCTGTATACTGTCATCAACTACTCATTGAGACGATTCTAACGAGCCCAAACTCGATAGGGTTATGTGATTTTATTACGGAGTTCCTATGGCTACCTTCCAGCTCCATCATCAGATCAGCTCCACGTCATCTTAATATTGCATTGTCACGCGATTTGCACATTCGCGGAAAATTTCAACTCAATTGGAAACCGGGAAGTGGATCAAATTTAACTTGCAAGATTTGATTACAGACAGACAGACAGACAGACAACGGGACAGGTGAAACGAAATAAAAGGCTTGTAAAAAGACTTTATTACTTTTGGGTAGAGGTACAATTAAAACTCTGCTCAAATCACAGTAAGTAAGCGGTTAAAACCACTGAAGCCACATAAGTAGATTTAACTTCTTACTTCTTTAGCCCCGCTATTCTGTAACTTATTTTAATCTCACCTCACCTGTCACCTACAAATATATCTTGACGCCGGCGTAATCAGAGGTTTAGTTAGACATTAGGCGTGACGGGTGAGGTGAGGCGTATAGAATAACAGCACAGGATTTCCTAACCGGCGGGGCCCCTTCGTAGTTGCGTACATACACGGAAAGAGGGTGCGGAACAGAGCGTATATTAACGTCGATGTTTTACAATGAAACATTATTTCTGTTAAACTAACATATGTGAGTTTGATTATTGACATAAATATGGTTAACGGGGCAATGCAAGAAGCCTCAAGCGAAAATGGTGAGGAAATATTGATTCAGATACCTAAATATTTGTCTGGACGCTCCCACGCGCCGCGGACTGGAAGACTCGTTACAGGCATCAATTAACCTCTTCAGGATAAACAGGCACTCTCGGAATGTGGAGAAGAAGGGGTGGTGCGACAGCAGGCACAGAGACGTCAGGGAATGGTTCCGTATTCGCTGCAATAAAGATACTTGTTACCGGGATGCCAGGAATGGAGACTGCAACACACTTGCTAGGTTATCCTTGTTGTAGCCGAGGCCAAAAAGATGTGTGAAAATTGTAATAGTACATTACGTACCTAGGGCGGTGAATTCGTAAATGGCCCAGATCACAGGTGTGATCTGGGGCTTTACGAATTACCGCCCGTGGTGAGTACACAATTTTACGTACAATTTTATGTGACGTAATACTACATTGTTTAACGAGGGGCGTAAGTGGAATATTGCGAACAAGAGTCTATCAGAAGCTTTTGATGACTCGAGTTTGCAATATTCTTACGCCCGTGTTATACACAATGTTTTTCATCACATTTGCGAGGAAACAAATACATTTTCGATGAAATTAATACAAATCGTAATAAAAACTGCGACATGTCAGTTGTCCATTTTATTGAATTTGACGTGAGGCGCGTATGGCAAAGACCCTCCGGTATACAGCCACGATTTGAAAACACTTAAAAACATTTTACATAGACACTAAATAACTACATATTAAATGTGTAAATATGTTTTAGTAGTGTTTTGAAGTTTATATTTATTTATAAATACGTTTTCAGACATCGTATTTGATATAAAACCTCTTTGCTTTGTAACTGCCGTATGAGTGACAGATACAATTTAAGAAAAAAACCATTACGCCCGTGGGCGTAACATAGGCTATTACAGCCCGTTTCGAGCAAGTGTAATGAAAACAAATATAACAGTAAATCCCAAAGGTCGCAGTCGCAATCGGCGCAGAACGGGCGCGGTGGTGGTCGTACACTACTTACACCATTGCCGGCCTAGGCTAACATGTTGTATGGGCATCCAAAGAATAGCGGAACCCTTAAAGCGATACTTTGCAGTGTATTATCACGTAAGTAACTACATACATTACGAGCATTCCTTTATAAATGTATTGTTTTGAATTGATTCAGACACACCCACGCTCATATATTATCTAAAACAACTGTTTTTATAGTAAAGATCCTTCAAATTGCCTATGAGTTGGCGGAAACAGTATGAAATATATTATTAATAATAATTGTTACAAGTCGAGGTCGACAACATTGAGCTGTCAATAGTATATATAGACCGGATAGTCATGAGGCTGGCAACCCCTTTTCACGCCGAGGTATGTATAGTGCATTTCTCTAACATGCAATTAAATAAATAAAAAGCGCCAAGAAATCAAACTTTAATTTTCATGGCTGAACGCCGTGATGCTGTGCCACAAATTGTGGAATGGAAAATAAATAAGTGCGAGCCCCCGCTCTCGGAGTCGGGTGCGGTCGCGCTGCAGTCGCGCTCCGAGTCGCTTATGGTTGTACTGTACCTGTCGCTTCCTGCTGGCGCGGGGGCTGGGCGAGTGCGAGCCCCCGCTCTCGGAGTCGGGGGCTGCCGCGAGCCACGGCCCGAGCGTCGCGCTGCAGTCGCGCTCCGAGTCGCTTATGGTTGTACTGTACCTGTTGCTTCCTGCTGGCGCGGGGGCTGGGCGAGTGCGAGCCCCCGCTCTCGGAGTCGGGGGCGGCCGCGAGCCGCGGCCCGAGCGTCGCGCTGCAGTCGCGCTCCGAGTCGCTTATGGTTGTACTGTACCTGTCGCTTCCTGCTGGCGCGGGGGCTAGGCGAGTGCGAGCCCCCGCTCTCGGAGTCGGGGGCGGCCGCGAGCCGCGGCCCGAGCGTCGTGCTGCAGTCGCGCTCCGAGTCGCTTATGGTTGTACTGAACCTGTCGCTTCCTGCTGGCGCGGGGGCTGGGCGAGTGCGAGCCCCCGCTCTCGGAGTCGGGGGCGACCGCGAGCCGCGGCCCGAGCGTCGCGCTGCAGTCGCGCTCCGAGTCGCTTATGGTTGTACTGTACCTGTCGCTTCCTGCTGGCGCGGGAGCTGGGCGAGTGCGAGCCCCCGCTCTCGGAGTCGGGGGCGGCCGCGAGCCGCGGCCCGAGCGTCGCGCTGCAGTCGCGCTCCGAGTCGCTTATGGTTGTACTGTACCTGTCGCTTCCTGCTGGCGCGGGGGCTGGGCGAGTGCGAGCCCCCGCTCTCGGAGTCGGGGGCGGCCGCGAGCCGCGGCCCGAGCGTCGCGCTGCAGTCGCGCTCCGAGTCGCTTATGGTTGTACTGTACCTGTCGCTTCCTGCTGGCGCGGGGGCTGGGCGAGTGCGAGCCCCCGCTCTCGGAGTCGGGGGCGGCCGCGAGCCGCGGCCCGAGCGTCGCGCTGCAGTCGCGCTCCGAGTCGCTTATGGTTGTACTGTACCTGTCGCTTCCTGCTGGCGCGGGGGCTGGGCGAGTCCGAGCCCCCGCTCTCGGAGTCGGGGGCAGCCGCGAGCCGCGGCCCGAGCGTCGCGCTGCAGTCGCGCTCCGAGTTGCTTATGGTTGTACTGTACCTGTCGCTTCCTGCTGGCGCGGGGGCTGGGCGAGTGCGAGCCCCCGCTCTCAGAGTCGGGGGCGGCCGCGAGCCGCGGCCCGAGCGTCGCGCTGCAGTCGCGCTCCGAGTCGCTTATGGTTGTACTGTACCTGTCGCTTCCTGCTGGCGCGGGGGCTGGGCGAGTGCGAGCCCCCGCTCTCGGAGTCGGGGGCGGCCGCGAGCCGCGGCCCAAGCGTCGCGCTGCAGTCGCGCTCCGAGTCGCTTATGGTTGTACTGTACCTGTCGCTTCCTGCTGGCGCGGGGGCTGGGCGAGTGCGAGCCCCCGCTCTCGGAGTCGGGGGCGGCCGCGAGCCGCGGCCCGAGCGTCGCGCTGCAGTCGCGCTCCGAGTCGCTTATGGTTGTACTGTACCTGTCGCTTCCTGCTGGCGCGGGGGCTGGGCGAGTGCGAGCCCCCGCTCTCGGAGTCGGGGGCGGCCGCGAGCCGCGGCCCGAGCGTCGCGCTGCAGTCGCGCTCCGAGTCGCTTGGAGCCACATTGCTGCTCCTATAGTCACTGGAACATTCGCGCCGCGTTATACAAGGAAAGCTTACACTGAATGCTTCTGAACTAGAATAGTAGCAATTGACTAGTCTTTGAATTGCGGCGTACACTGAACGTTTGAGAGGCCGCGTCGGAGACACAGCTGCGGGAGTGCTTCGCGCTCGCCACTAGTGGCCGTAGTGCGGTCGCTCTACATTGCCATACATAATACATGCAAATAATAATAATAAATAAATAAATATTAGGGCACAATCTTACGCAAATCGACCTAGTCCCATAGTATCAAACCATCTAAGTAAGGTTTGTGTTATGGGTACTAGACGACGATATTTATAATAGATATAAATACTTAAATAGGTACATAGAAAACATCCATGACTCAGAAACCAATATTTATGCTCATAACACAATTATTTGCCATTATTGGGATACGAACCCAGGAACTTCAGCTTTATAAACAAACCACACATTATCCCGAGAAAATTACTTTCATTAATTTTAAATATTTTTCATTAGTGTTCCGTAAACTTCCCAAACTTTTGGAGAAATTTTCAGGTTCATGTGTTATTAAAATGTAAAATTTGAACAGTGTAACAGGCCCTACTCGTATTGTAGTAATGATCACCTGGAGAATGCGGAGTCGGAGCTCTTCTCCAGGGACTTGCGCCAGGACTCGCGGCGCAGCGTGGAGCGCTCGCGCGGGCCCGGCGGCGGCGCGCGCTCCACGGCGCGGTAGAAGTTGACGCAGATCCCGTACCGGGTCTTACCTGTCGCAAAACAAAACCATTTCATTTCTCATGCTCTCAAAGTTCGTCTTTATGCTTTGCGTAGGTGACATAAAGTCGCTCTAGTCACTAGAGCACTAGAGTCTAGTGCATAAACTAAAATCTTCGTCGAAAACCAAGGCAATCGGTTCAACAGCCACTCGAGCAACTTTAACTTCATCTATGTTACGTTAGTATTCTAAGACCAAGGCAAAGACACCAGTAGAGAGACTCAGTAGAGTGTACAATTCGTCCATAAAACAACGACAATCTACTATTTAAGTACTATCGACAACACAGCTAACTGTCCATCGGTGCACCTTAAGTGCATTGTAATAAGGTTCTATATAAACACAGGATGGTCAGTTAACAGTGTTGTCGTTTGTACAAGCATTTATTATAGACTGTACTTTTTTGAGGAGAGGATTCCAATGAGCCGAGTTGATCGTTTGTAGTTTAGGAGTTGCTATGCCCAGCTTCTATCTTAATCGTCAGATCACCACTGTGATATTGCGTTGTAACCGAACTCACATTCATCAGATACCGATTAATAGGGGCTACAAAATAGGTAAAATTTGGAGGACGACTTAAATACGGACAGTTCAAGTAAAATAAAAGCACGTAAAAAGCAAAAAAAAACCTTCTACAGTCTACAATAACTACAGATGTATTTCTGCCTCAGTCGCACAGAGGTACAGCGTTCAATCAACGAGGACGCGTCTCACTCCTTTTTAACCGGCTTCAAAAAAAGGAGGAGGTTCTCAATTCGGTTGTATTTTTTTTATCATTTTTTTTTTCAATGTTTGTTACCTCAGAACTCCGTCATTGATGAGCCGATTCGTAAAATTTTTTTTTCTTTGTAAGTATATGCACCCAGGTGGGACCCATTTTTTTCATAAAATCAATTGGATGATGGGATCCATGAGGAATTGAGGGAACTCCTCAATTATATTAGGCACGCGTGTAGTGATTTTAGAATTTTCTATTATAACTCGTATATTTACAACTGGAAATCATAAATTTGGTGGAGTGGAATTGATGATGAAGACCACAGATGACTTATGGAATTCCTCAATTATGTACTTAAAAGTACAAAAGTATATCACAGATTCTGATAAGATTCCATTGAAATAGCAACTAATGAAGTGCCAAAGGTGATCCTTGTGGAATCGACGGAAGTCCTCAAATATTATCGGGTCACATACTTACAGCCATTGGGTTTTTTTTAACCGACTTCAAAAAAAGGAGGAGGTTCTCAATTCGGTTGTATTTTTGTTTTTTCTTTCAATGTTTGTTACCTCAGAACTCCGTCATTGATGAGCCGATTCATTTTTTTTTGTTTGAAAGTATATACTTTCAGGTGGGTCCCAATTTTTTGAAAATTCAATTGGATGATGGGATCCATGAGGAATTGAGGGAACTCCTCAATTATATTAGGCACGCGTGTAGTGATTTTCGGAAATCATAAATTGGTGGAGTGGAATTGATGATGAAGACCACAGATGACTTATGGAATTCCTCAATTATGTACTTAAAAGTACAAAAGTATATCACAGTTTCTGATAAGATTCCGTTGAAATAGCAACTAATGAAGTGCCAAGGGTGATCCTTGTGGAATTGACGGAAGTCCTCAAATATTATCGGGTCACATACAGCGATTGGGTTTTTTTCTATAATAATCAACGCATTTGCTCTCGGAAATCAGTCATGAGGTAAATTGGAAAAGAAATGTTCTCATGGCTTGGCGGAGTACTAAATTGAAGTCGGTTAAAATTTTGTTTTTAAAGTAAATTATCTCTAATAATCAACGCATTTGCTCTCGGAAATCAGTTCATGTGGTAAATTGGAAAAGAAATGTGGAAATGTTCTCGTGGCTTGGCGGAGTACTAAATTGAAGTCGGTTAAAACTTTGTTTTTAAAGTAAATTATCACTAAAAGCTTAGGTAGGAATAGCGCGCGAATTCGTATAGTGGACAATCTATAACCGTGGAAGCCGAGCGGAAAATACGCTCGAAAACCTAAAGTTAGCAGTCAGCTCACCAGAGTCCTTATCCGTGAGCGTGAACACGAAGGACGTGGTGTCCCGCGCCGCCATGTGGCCGGGCGCGCGGCGCGGCCCCACCGACACGCAGCCCTCGGGCTGGCAGAAGTATACCATGTCCAACGGCAGAGGGAAGTCATCGTGGTTGGTCAGAGGGTACCGCCGCAGCAACTCCGGTGCCTACACCACAGTTAATCCACGTTTAATAAGGCGAACATTTAATTTAAAAGCGAATAACATCCCGCAAGCCTGTGGCTGAAACAGACAATATCACAAAATACGAGAAAATACAAATATCTGAAAGTCTAATTTGTCACGAGAACATTATTAAATCTGCTCTCAGTTATGGTGTTATCATTTAAACATAAGCCAAAGAGAACCTTTAAAGGGTAGATGGCTTACCGCAAGATTATCGAAGCCCTTTTATCTCGAATGACGAACTAATCACATCGCGATTGAAAAGGTTTTGTTACGTCATCTCGGCGGGATTATCGTCAGTTCGCTATTCGTTTTTTATACAGTTTATTTAAAGAGGATTACCTGAACCGGTGCGAGGCCTTTCCGTGTGGTGTAAGGGCGCGCGCCGACGACGGTCAGATAATCCACCAGCCGCGGGCACAAGTGCTGCTTCTGGATGTCCATGTTTCTGATATGCACGAATTCGAATATTTGGCTGCTCTAAGCGCCAGATTTTTTGAAATCATCGTATTTAATTAGGATATTGCTTGTCATAATCATCACTTTTAACTAAAATTCTGAAACAAATATTTTAGAGTTACCTATCTATAGGTACATACAGATACACGGCTGAAAACTTGTTCGCAAACTCAAACTCAGCTCAAACTCAAAATGACCTTTATTCAAGTAGGCCTAGTAACAAGCACTTTCAAATCGTCAGCTAATTTATTAGAGTAATTTTTTAAACAAAAAAAATAAAAACTATATGAAGTAAAAGTTGTTTAAAAATACTAGTCTAGAATGCTTCTAGAAAATTAATCTAATGTCAAAAAACAAAATATAACAAGAATAATAGATTAAAAATTCAGTCACAATTAGTTCCATGGAGTCTTATCATTCATGTAGTCTTGTGTGCTATAATAAGCTTCCGAAATAAGTCTACGCTTCACATAGTAGTCACTTATGTTCGATGTAAGTAGGTAGGCATTCATAACGCTTCGTACCTCGCCTCAGTCAGATTAGTGTAAGTCAGATCAGACCTCCGATTAGGTACGCGTTGTAGGTGTATGCCACACTGAGCCGCATCTCCGGACGGAGATGCGGAGCTCGTTGTATGCAAGTACCTGTTTGTATATAAATTCCGTATGATACGACACACTGCACCGTACCTCCGTCCGGCGAAACTTGTATACTATAACCGATTTAAGGACAGTATACTATACTGTTATTTATATTAATGTATGTCTAACCTAGAGACTGCCGTTCCCACAGTCAAACTGTTACTAAAGTTTTGTGGGGCTATGTTTTAATTTTTAGTATTAATAAATGTACTTATTAAATAAAAATAATAATAAAAAAGCTCCGCACCTCCGTCCGGAGATGCGGCGCAGTGTGGCATCCGTCGTAGGTACGAGTATTTACGAATCCCGGCTTCAAGATAAATTAGAGGTGAGGCGTGAGGTGAGTTGAAACCAGTTGTGAATATTTAGGTAAGTTAATACCAGTCTAGTCACAATTTTGAGCAAAGTTTCGTTTTAATTAACAACAACATGGACCGAAACTGACGTTTCCTAATATGATTTAATGAGATAAAAATATTTTTAACGTTATAATTGGATTCTGTGTCGAAGATACAAAACAAACTCTTTGTTATTGATTTAAGTGACAATTAAAACGGCACGAGCATACTTTAAAACCGGAGCCCTTGACCTACTTCTACCCTTGACCTATTTCCGCGGGTCTCAGTGGCTGTGCCCGGAAGGCCCACTTTAATAACCCTCTTTAAAGACCCCCACAGCCTAATAAAACAGTCTAAGAGAACATTTAATTTCCTACACAAGCTAGGAACGAATCACGTAGCTAATAAATATGTAGGCAGTGGTTCTTCTTCTTTTATATGTAGGCAGCGGTTAGAATAATCGATACGTGATTAGGGGTAACTTTTTTTACACGAACCTCGCAACCACATGTCGGAGCAAAATATATAAATTCCGTGACATAATTATCAACAACATTGAATTAAAGCAAATAACATCAGATCGCTTAAGGTCCATGAATAATGAAATGAAAGTAGTGATTTTCCTATTAGCAGGTAGGTATCTAATGAAATCCGACACCACATTCTCACCCCTTTTCAATTTTCCCATCTGTCTCAGTTCAATCAACGGTGCGCATTGCGCACTGTAGCGTAATATTCAGTCCGTAAAATACGAAACCATATCAGAGGTGTAGGCGTAAGAACGAATAGGGGCATTACTAAAATAGAAGCCACCGACATAAACTATATACATATCGACATTGACGAACATGAATGAAAATAATCGCGGTGCTTGCGTTTGAGTACGCCATACACCCTTGTATGTGTATATATACTATAAGTATAGTACCTATAGGTACTATACTTATAGTAAGTATAATATATGCTGTAATAGCGGCAACGACACGAGTGAATAAAAACGTTAATGGGCGCGAACGACGCCACTCCGCTCTATTAGCTATTTGATATTCCCGGAAAGCCTCCCAATGGAGTGCACTCGTCTATCTACTGTGACGGTAAAGTAACGGTCAATCGATACCATTACTCGAACGGAATCAGCTAACCTGCACTCCTTACCGATGTAGGGTTCACGTAGGTTCCAGGCATGAAAAAAACTATTTTATATCTAATAGAATTAATAATAAACTTAAGAGAAATCGATGAGTTATCATCCTCCTAGCGTTATTCCCGGTTGTGCCCTAAAGGAGCCCGGGGTCCTTTAACTTTAACCCAATCCCAAGATTGGGCATAAGAGATATCGTTGAGTAGTTACTAGTTAGTATATAATTATTAGTTAATTAGGAGACACGACACTGGCGGTAACAAATGGCACTATTAGATAAGGGTCTAGAATGTAGAGCCTTTGACGTCAATTAGGTTAGTTTTATATTGACTGTTGTTTTTCGAGTAGGTAATGCATAAAGGCCAACTGTCAGAACTGATAAACGTCATTGCTGGAGTCACATATGGCTGCCTACTGTCACCGTTGCTGTTCTTGATTGTTTTAGACTCGGAATAAAGTTTTAGATGACGTGATGTGCAGAGTAACGAGCCAAGAAGTAGGGAGGAGGGCTGCTATGGGTACTTTAAGGGCAAAGTATCTACTCGAAGACATTGACTTCGCAGACGACCTGTGCTTAATCGCTACCAACATCACGAGACTATTTACAATCCAAAACCGACGACCTCACCAATGCTGCGGATAAGGAAGGTTGGTTAATTGAAGACATGCGCCTAAAAACTAATAACATATCGACCATTAACGTACTCGTAAACGGTGTGATCGTCGAGCAGGGGAAACGGTTCTCGTATCTGGGAATCGTGGTGGACCCACTGCACTGGGAGTAGCAGAAGCGGACGTTGAGGCACGCATCCACAAAATATGCGCACCTGAAGCCCGTATGGACATCCCCAGACATCACTCGCCGAACTCTAACATCAAGTCGGCCCTCCTATTTATATGGACGTGAGAGATGGCCCGTTAAAATGATATCACCAGTAGAATTCAGGTTTTCGATGCCAGGCTATGGGAGTTGACCGGCCAAAATTCTGTCACCAAGGAGATACGTCTGAGGAAGTGGTGCTGGATAGGACATTTGCTGCGAAGGCCAGGCAAAGTTTACGATATCAGGCTACCGGGAAGAGGAAACCATGTCGCCCTCGCACCACTTGGAGGCGCACAGTCGACAAAGAGACTACCTCAACGGGCCTTGGTTGGAAGGAGATTGAGGTTGCCGCCTAAGGCAGAAACAGATGGAAAACCCCTTGTAAGAGTCCTATGTCCCTGATAAAAGAGGATACTCGTACCAAACATCATCATCAGAATACTTATCGGAGAGCAAAAAATGTATCTAAAGTCATTGCCCGTCTGAATATATAAGCTTGTTTTTACGATAATTTTATCGATACACATCGCAGAACTAGTAGTGTCGTGATTAGGGAATGCGTATTAAGCCGTAAGTATATATGACTAGCTCACGGCCTAACGTACCCAACTCATCCTAGCAACTAACACCTACATTAATAAGTAGTAGGCCACCTATAAGTACCTACCTATTATAATTCTGTCTTCAACAACAACGTTGAAAGGTTAGACTGGTTTTCCATCTGTAACGTTTGTTCCCAGAGTAATTACATCAAGCCGCAAGCGTCTCTTTCCAAACTCATGCTCACATTTTAGAAGTGGCTTCCACAAGGCTCCTAGGGACACGACCGCCCGAGCGTTGTAATTTATTATAACCGCTGAGAAAAAAGCCTCGGTCCAACACCCATAATAGGTAATATACGTAACGAAGCGGCCGTAGTATATTTATTTTATAGACATAAGAGTTTCGCAAGATACCTACCCGTCGGCGTCGTGTAGGTATTACTTGTTAAAGTCGTCTCCTGTAGGGCGTAAATTGGCAGAAAGTTAATAAAGTAGGCAGTAACTATTACCGCGCCGTACTTAGGCGGAGGGTTCGGCAAAACTTTTACAATGTTTCTTCAATTTAGGTACACAGTTTTTGTCCTCAACTAACTGCCTACTTGTTCAACAACTCATTACTGTGGAATTATTTAGAAAGCTTGTTACTGGTAACTATACAAACTTTCCTTGTTACCCAGTTTATCAGTTTCATTGTATGTTCGTTTAAACAGTTAACGTAAACCTTGACACAATAGCTCTGATCTATGGAGCTAATTAGCGTAGATTTTTAAGACCGAACTTGTTCTTTTTCTGACAATACCTACTTCTGGGATGAATTTATCCCTGTTTCAACAACTTGTTATTTCTGACTTCTCATTGACTTGTAAGTTAAGGGTACCTAGCTACTTTTGATTTAAGTACTTGCTTCCATCGCGCATTGCCAAAACACGGGTCACACGTGTAGGATTCATTAAAACATTACTATCAAATGTCAAGTGCAATTACGCCCAAAGTTTTCGCCACGTTTTCATTTTCAAAGCAAATCCACGTTATATGAGTGCAAAATATATGCACGGAATAAATCCTTTCATAAATAGGTAAGTACCGTAACCTTTATTTGCCCATGTAGGAGGCATGGGGCCAATTTTTGAGTACCTTGTACCTATATCTACACCCATTTGAGTAACTTGTACCTAAGTATATCTATCTATACCCATTGTTCGCACTTAACTGTAGGTATTATGAAATCGGAGGTCCTAGGTTCGAGTCCTGCAAAGCCACCTTATTTTGTTTTCAATAAAGACACCAAGCAAGGGCAACCCTCGATGGCCCAGGTGCTTTATTTTAACCAAAGACAGTCATTATAATTATACGCGGGCCGCATACACAATCACGGAGACCTTGTACAAGTAGGTAACTACACCGGGGTTCGTATTCACTGTATGTATGTATGTATGTATGTATGTGTGTGTGTATGTATGTATGAGTGTATGTCTTATTCTCTGGCAGCCGAAACCGTTTGACGGATTTCGACATATGAGGTGTATGTAGAAGTGGCATAGGCTAAATGGACGGAGAGCTAGCGACCAAATCGGTCATGTGGCTTCAGCTGTATTGAAACTCCGTTAGCTAGTTCCCTGAACAACCCTTTCCAAATTAATATCGCGTCAGAAAAAAAGCCAATACAGCTGAGCCCACATGAAAATTATTAATATTTTGCTATTTTTAATTAACGCTGGCAACCACTTCCCACCACCCGATCGATTTAAAAAATTTTTTGGGTGCACAGGGAGTACAGAGCAACTGTTTGAAAAAAAAATTTGGTCGCTGAGCCCACATTTTTTTTTTTTTTCCCCACTCCACAACACCCGCACCCACCGCCCGCGGCCTGCCAGCACGAAGATTATCGGAAAAGGTTGTTCAGGGAAGTAGCTTACGGAGTTTCAATACAGCTGAAGCCACATGACCGATTTGGTCGCTAGCTCTTAGACCAAAACGAAAATATAAACCATAAATAAAAAATACTAACATACTTGGCTAAGAACCATCCCTACCGAAAACTCTTTCAATTTTAAAAAAAACGCGGTTCATCCGTTTGGAAGTCACGATTACTCATTTTAAACTTATAAGTAACACCCTCGTTTCGTTTGTGATGGGGGTAAAAATGAGGATTTAACTCTTACGTTTTCCTGACGCTCAGAATAGATACTGTCCATCACAAAGGGGAATTCTCTTTTTAACTGACGCAGTATCGTCTTGCGTTGAAACTTTCAAATGTTTATTTCCCAATTCATTTAAGATTTTAAGGAAATCTATTTCTCATTTCATTACATTTCATTTTATCATCACTTCAAGAACCGTGGAAATTGTCACTGTACCTATCTCCGAAATCCCCCAGATAAAATCTCCGCAAATTTTATATTTATTATTTATTTGTTTATTTATTTATTCATTGCATAAACGTCTCGATTTCACCTTAATTAATCGTATTCACGGGATTACCAGGCAACTTCGTACCTCGTTCGTTACTGTTCCGTATCAATCAAAATACGGAATGTAAAAAAACATTCGAAGGTACCGTGAAAAAAATATCACGTTGACTATTTTCAAACTACTTCCGAAAAAAAGGAAATTCTAAATTCGTCTGTACGTATTTTTATTATTTGTATTGTAACCTCAGACATTTAAACGAAGAGGTTCTAAATTTGATAGGAGAAAGAAGATGCACTAAAAACTATTGAAAACAGAAAGGGAAATATGTTGGGGCATGACAATCACATAAAAACTATAATTGAAGGAAATATAGAAGGAAAAAGAGGCAGGGGAAGAGCAAGACGTGCGTTTATGGACCAAGCTAAAGAGAAAATTAACGTAATGACGTATCAAGAGCTGAAAACAGTGGTAGAGAGAAGAACAGAAGTGAGAACAAGAGTGGCGATTACTCCACCGACAAGAGCCCGCGGCTCTAAGTTTATGATGATGATGATTGGGATTAGACCGGTTTCCTCACGATGTTTTCCTTCACCGAAAAGCTAACGGTAAATATTCCGTAGGTACGAAAGTTCCGATTATTCCATAATAGTATTTCTTGGCAGCCATTCGCTAATTGGCGGCATCGTCTCCAGATGTTCGGTGGAAGTCGGCTGGCATGAAATACATTGTTATTTTAGTTGCTAATTATATTAGTGTTTATTTTCAACCCACCTTCAAGAAGAAAGTTCAAAATTCGACTGTATTTTTGAGTACCTATATCAACCTACCTGAGGTATTTGAGGGATGAAATGGAGGTACAGTCGTCGTCAAGGGGATGTTTACTTTTTACACATTCATCATCATCATCATATCATACGAAAGACGTCCAATGCTGGACATAGGCCTCCCCCAAAGAGTGCCAAATTTGTACACCTTATTCCATTGTAATAAGGCGACCGTAGGTACCTACTAAGCAAAACCAGGAATATGATAGGTTGTACGTACGTGTAAGACTGCATTACACCTACATTTTAGCCGCATTGAAAAAATTGGTGCATTGCCGGTTCATTAAAGTATTTTGGAAGACCATCAATTTATCGTCCGCTTGAACTAGAACCCGCTAGAACCTAGTTATTTAGTAAGTATATACTAAATAACCATGGGACTAAGACTTACTCAGTATGACAAGTGACGCGTAGCGACTACAAAAATGCGACCTGTTTATAAGAATTTATCATTTACTACCTGGAAATTCTAGAAAATATATTAACCACCTCAGTTTCACTTTTACCATCATCACAGTGAACGAAAAAACCATAGAAGTCTAAGTAGCGCCGGAAAATGGCCCCACAGAATGGGTGCCATTGCCATTATGCGGGGATGGGGGCGGGTTATCAAAACGATGCCAGTCAGCCGTTTAGTTCGAACATGCGCATACCGGCTTTTAGGCACGTGTTTGGGTAGAAATTGATAAGGAGCTCGCTTTCTATGTTTTTTTTCTTTCGCTGCGGGCACAGGCCTCCGATCATGACAGGGAACGGGCAGTTGTCCGTGCGGGTTGGCGACTTTTTTACATAACATTTGAATATCTGAAGAGGTATGCAGTTTTCTTAACGATGTTTTCCTTCACCAAAAAGCTAAGAGTAAATTTAATAACATATGTAAGTTCCGAAAACCGGGTCGGGTTGCGAACCCACGGACGGCATTGTCTTTCGACAGGCGCATGAATGAACCACTTGCTATACTGTAGTTTCAAAAATAAATATTTGCGTACAAAGGAAGCAAAGCATATCCTTTGGGCACTAGATGATGATATTACCAATACAGATAAATAAATACTTATTCGTGCTCATGACACAAATACGCCAGCTTCGTACGCTGGACCAAATACGCTAAAGTGGTCGTCAACATATATTCTAATGGGATTGTAAAGAGAACTATGAATAATTATACCAGAATATTGTGCTTATGCTTGTAAAATCATAACAATAAATATGACACGTATCGTATGTCTCAAGACTGCAGCTCCTACTAACCTGATAATATTTAAACCTGAAACCCTGCGTTTAATTTGCATAATCGCTATGCAAATACCGTTCCATTAAACTAATCGCACCGCACCATCATTATGTTAAAGTCAATGCCGTTAGCAGATAGCGCCGAAGATAACATGCCCTTACTATCGAGCGCCCGCGCAAACCAACCAATACCTACCGGGAAGGACACTCAATCATTAACAAGTCTTGAACTCCAGCACTGTCGCCACCCACCTGTCACCGACTTCATACGAACTCCAAAAACAATAGTTTTTTTTTTCTGTGATGGCGAATAGGTTAAGACCATTTCAGAACAGTTGCCCAAGTTTTAATTTAACTATATACTTATCGAGGCCATCGACCGAGGCTGAACAATATCGACCAGTATGCAAACTAAATTATCGGAAATAATGCATTCAGTGGCAAAGGTAATTTTTTATGGAATAGCATATTTATCTACGTTTACTGAGCTTACCTAGTAGCATTTTAAGTTGGCCCCACGTTGGGCCATTGATCACCGAGTTGGCCCAACGAAATGCCAACGAAAATGCTGCTAGAGTTAATACATTTCTATAGAAAAGTATCTTATTGAAACTAGAACTCTGAGAGGACAGCTAGTATAGTGAGCTATCAACGAAAGTAGCAAATAAAATGTAGATGACTGTAGGTAAATTAATCGAGAAGATTGAATCATGTGAATGAGAAATATATCCTACCTAGTGGCTATGGGAGTGTAGAAAAGAGATAAGTACCACTACTTATCTCTGTTTGGATCACTAATGGCAAATACCATTGCATAACATTTGTCAGGCTCTGGCCTAAATATATTAAATGAACCGGGAAGCGGCTTTATTTCACAAAACAAATAATAAGTAAACAAAAATCCACTTTCGTTCGACCGTCCATCACATCCATGTTGAATGACAAGAAACGTTGAGCCTCTTTAATTGCATCAGATTTAAAGTAAACCTTAAATTAGCTTATTTGGGCCATTTTATGAAAAGTTGTCCACCGATTTTTCTTCTCCGATTCTTTAATTTTTAGGTTATCCTTGCGCAGAATTGAAAACCCTATCCATCCTTATAGGAGAAAATAATGGTCCAACCGTTTTCATATGAAGTAACGGAATGGAAACGTAAACGTTAAGGACACTTTTTTCACGTTAGCATGAATGGGTTTTCAATTGTGCGTAAGGATAACCTAAAATTAAACAGTACAGCCCTTTTAAAAATTCGTCAATGAAACAAACGGTAGTCGTCGAGTCCCTGGAATTTGAAATTTGGTTTTTTAATAACCTTTTACATTTAATATGAGCATACTCGACCGACGAACGCCTCGGGGGGCCGCCCCATGCAGAAACTCAATTAATAGCAACTTAACACTATTATCGCGACCTCGACTGCACTTAGGGCACCACTCGGTACAACTACCACTATGTCTACAATGTTATACCTAAATATAATTGTATCTTTATCGTTTCTATAGAGGTCAGAAACGGAGTGAGAAAATCGTCTTAAACTTCCAGTTCATCGTCAAGTAATTAACTATTACCCAATACCCTTATTTATTGTAGGTACCTATTTGTCTCGAGAAAAATACCAATTCCCTTACTTTTTATTCTATTTCACATTGCGTATTTAGGATGCCGATCATAAACATATTAATAAATCACGACCAACATCAGTTTCCTCCCGACCTGTTCAATATCAAAGTACATATAAACTAATAGCAACGACAAGTTGTTAATCATGAGCAAACTGAATTCCACGGAGTTACGTCACCAGCACGTCAGCACCATGACGCAGGTCTACCACGTCCGCCTGGCTCCAGCATTAACCTCAGGCACAGTACAAGCGAGCGGCACCGTTTTAACATTTAGTGATAAAAAGTCGACTTACCTAATTTGCGTAGGGCGTTAGTTTTTCACTATTTGTACATCGTTGGAGTATCGTACTAGCAGTAGTCGCGAGTTAGTACGGGATGTGGCCCCGTAGTGCATGTCGCGTATGGCGAAGGCTCGCGAGTGAGCGGCAGGCGGCATGCGCGTCGCCCACGCTCGATACTGCCCCGCCCCGCGACCCGTGCGCCCTGCCGCTGCCGCCCCAGCTAAGAGCCCTATACATTAACCGTGATTGATAACACGACTCACTGTAAAGTCGCGATACAACGTTATCATTGTGGCGGGAAATCGAAAACTAACCAATTTACATCCACGTTTTATTTGATGCAACTAGTATGAAGTAAAACAGGACCCGAAATAGTACATTACGTACGTAGGGCGGTGAATTCGTGAATGTCCCAGATCGCAGGTGTTTGTGGCCCGAACTGAAGGTGAGGGCATTAAATATGCGATCTGGGGCTTTACGAATTACCACCCGTGGTGAGTACACAATTTTACGTCGTCTCCTAGTTGTGAAGTGAGATTTGCCGCTGCGCCCGTGGGCGTTAAATCTCACTTTCCGCCCAGAGTGACGTAAATAAAATATTATATAAAAGTATATTGTATTGTATTATATTGTAGTTTTGACAAATAAATCAGACTCATGATAGTACATTTTTTTTAAATCCGAAAAACGTAATCACCCTAAGAATCAATTATATTGTAGGAGTGTTTACCTACTTGGGCCCTTGCCGGGCGCGTTCCACAGGTTGCGGAAGGGCCTCGAAGGGTACAGGAGGTGCTACAAGTGAGTGAATAAAACCCTTGATAATAAATAAAACTGTTGTATTGTATAAACTGTATTAAATACATTATAATATCAAACACTTCAAATTCATTTTCCAGTATCTTCTTTGAGGGAAACAGTCCGATTGAACACCATCTGAAATTAACGGAAAAATCATTTGTATACTAAAAAAATATAATGAAATGATACCTAATCATAAGTTTACAGTCGCAGTTTTGTTAAGTCTATTGATTGTAATCTTCGATTCGATCACTGTTTCCATACTGTTTAGGGTAACTTATGATATGGGTTGTCCGGTTGCGATTCCTTTTGTTGTGTAATTAATAAGTAAATAAATATTAGGACAATCTTACACAAATCGACCTAGTCCCAAACTAAGCAAAGCTTGTACTATGGGTACTAGACGACGATTTACATACTTATATAGATAAATAAATACTTAAATACATAGAAAACATCCATGACTCAGGAACGAATATTCGTGTTCATCACACAAATAAATGCCCTTACCGGGATTCGAACCCGGGACCTCCGGCTTCGTTAGCAGGGTCACTACCAACTGGGCTACAGAGTTCGTCAAAATATACTAACGTAAGCAATAACAAAAATACTTTTACGTTCAAAAGAAAGATTTTCACATAATATAAAGCAAGTTTATCAAACCTTAAATGAAAAATCCATATGATTGATGATTGACAGTATAAAACGATTTTCACTTGGCATCAATACAAGATTAATATGATTTATGATCGACGCAGGAACAGTAATGTGCATATTTGATGTCGCCACCGAAAGCTTCGCCATATTCTAATAATCTTCATTCATTATGCAATACAACGATCTATACATTGAACATGGTCCATTAATGTGCGAGTGAGTACACAAATAATACTTCATATTAGCATTTTAATATCCTTGCACAAAAGTAATAATGCGAAAATCGAATGGACACTTCTTATTTGACGCAAATAACGCGATTGATTAAATATAATAAGAATATATTTTTGAAGAATTTAGCAATTCTGTCCTAAAATAACTGAATAAAATTACAAAGATATTCCAATCATTTCTTGCAACAATACTCCAATTAACTTCATAAATACGCTTAATTTTGGGTCCGCAAATGATTGTTACGCGCTGACAAAATACTATGAATACCAAGTGCCAAGTAATTCATAAAGGGGTTGCGTTGCGTGGGAGTAGCGAGGCATTACGTGACACCACCCACAATACGATGTTGACTTCCTTTCAGTTACGAAGCCGCAGCTTTTTTTAGTACCAGCCTTTTAACAAGGAAACATACCCAACTGTCCGACGCCGATTTCAATATTTTTTATATATAGAGTAGTCTAAAATAACGCACACGTATTTTAGCTGCCCAAACTCAACCTATCGGGAGATATTGTCCTCCAAAGTACTGAAAAATGGCGAAACCCTCTAAATTCGGAAGAGTTTTTTTCAAGAAAACTGCTTGTTAATTACTAGTTTTAATATATGTTGGAGAACATGAAAAAATAATGGACACGTGTTTTGCTATTTCGGCTAAAACTAATATTTTACATCATACTTTTCCCCGTTTCACTTACGTACGTTGTTTTTTCGTCAAATACCGTATTAAGTCCGACTCACGCTTCACTGCACATTTCTAATAGGTTTTCCTGTTATCTGTAGGTAAAGAAGTATTTTGTGTATTTTTTTAAAATTTTAGACTCAGTAGTTTCGGATATGAAGGGGGGGGGATGGTAATTTTTTTGGCTATTTTCTTAAATAATTTCTAAACTAACTATTTTAAAATTACAAAAAATATATATTTTAGATGCACACAATGAGCTCTTTCATTTGATATGTAACACAAAAGTATATGCAAAACTTTATTTTTTAATTTTCTCATTTCCCCCCAAAAGTGGCCCCATGTTTAAAATTCATTTGTTTGCGTTACATTTTCCTCTTTGGGTCACAAACTTAAATATGTGTACCAAATTTCAACGTAATTGGTTCAGTAGTTTCGGAGAAAATAGGCTGTGAAGGACGGACAGACAGACGCACGAGTGATCCTATAAGGGTTCCGTTTTTTCCTTTTGAGGTACGGAACCCTAAAAATCATTGAAATCGGCGCCGGACAGTTGGGTGTGTTTCCTTGTAAGTTATTGGCAACAATTTGGCAGTAGAACAGACACGCGCACAGCAGTCTTTTGTTAAAAATACAAATTAAGGTTTGTATATTTGGCGGTGCTAACAGGAATTGACTGATGAACTGATGACTGGTGGACTGATGACCTGGTAAAGGTTGCGGGAGTCCGCTGGACTTGTGGCACTCTTTGGGGGAGGCTTATGTCCAGCAGTGGACGTCTTCCGGCTGATATGATGATGATGAACCGGAATGGGCAGGTCCAGACCATTCCATCGTCATGATTTATTATAGCCATAAATCGAATCAACCTTGGTTGCCATTTAAATGAACATTTTCCTATTCATTCCTTCAATACGACGCGACTATGGTGCAAGTAAAACGATACATGTCTAAAATAATTTACTTTAAAAACAAAGTTTTAACCGACTTCAATTTAGTACTCCGCCAAGCCACGAGAACATTTCCACATTTCTTTTCCAATTTACCACATGAACTGATTTCCGAGAGCAAATGCGTTGATTATTAGAGAAAAAAACCGAATCGCTGTATGTGACCCGATAATATTTGAGGACTTCCGTCGATTCCACAAGGATCATCTTTGGCACTTCATTAATTGCTATTTCAACGGAATCTTATCAGAATCTGTGATATACTTTTGTACTTTTGAATTCCATAAGTCATCTGTAGTCTTCATCATCAATTCCACTCCACCAAATTTATGATTTCCGGGTGTAAATATACGAGTTATAATAGAAAATACCAAAATCACTACACGCGTGCCTAATATAATTGAGGAGTTCCCTCAATTCCTCATGGATCCCATAATCCAATTGAATTTTTGAAAAAAAAATGGGACCCACCTGGAAGCATATACTTACAAACAAAAAAATATATTTACGAATCGGCTCGTAAATGACGGAGTTCTGAGGTAACATTGAAAAAAAAATGATAAAAAACAGAATAAAAAAAATACAACCGAATTGAGAACCTCCTCCTTTTTTTAAAAGTCGGTTAAAAAGTTACAGTATGATATCACCGCCACATTTCCTACATGTTGCTGTTGTAGTATTTTATATCGATGATCGTTTGTGTGGATAAAAACTATCATATAAACTACCATGCTCAAGTGTATACCGCAAGTGTAGTTCCCTCCGGCGTTTACCACGATTCCATAACACATCAGCTATCACCACCGACATTTTAGAGCTTGGCTCTGGTTCTGGTCTGGTTAATATACTTTGAGCTGTTGGTTACAACTGTGCTGTGTTAACAGATGCACAACCGTAAAAGAACTATTACCGTATTTATTTAACGTGTACAATTTGAGCTAATAATTATACACTCGCGGACAAAGAATACGGGTTGGTAAAATACCGTCATAATTCCTAAAATAGTGCGTAAGAGGTTGTACAGTTAATCCTGTCATGATCTTTATTTAATTTTACATATAAACTGCCAATAACAGTAAAAAATATAACGTAACCAGGTATAAATCGGATTCGTAAAAACCCATGAAAAAAAAACAACTTTAACGGAGCGAGATATCGCAAAAATCGTGATTTTTGGATATTGATATTTTTATGATAGGATCCAGGAAATTGCTAATACAGTTGGGTATTGTAAAGAATAGCATATTATGTAAATAAAGCAAGTATTAAATATTTTAAAAAACCTATTGCAGTTATTTAATTTAGGGTGACCCGAAATATTTGACCGCGAGTGTATTATACTTAGTTAGTAGGTACACAATGTACACATCACCGCGCGACACTACTTATAATAGGGTAGTACTCTCATGTTAAAATGGATAACGTAGTGTTGCTAAATGGATAGTAAACCATCAAATTATTGTAATAAATGTCATTAAAATTATAAAAAGAAAGAACAGACTTTAGAAAAAAAATGCGTTTTTTTATTGTCCAAGAGTAAATTTAAAGCTCCCAATAGAATCCTTACGCTTTTATATAAACAAAATTGCATGACAAAGGACCTAAACGCAGTATTTCGCGACCGAAACATCAATTTACTTGATTTTTCATACGATTAGTAGAAATAGCAAACTGTGATGTCGTACTTCTTTGTCTAACATTTTTGGGTATTTATGTTCTTTAATTGTAGAGCACACAAACAAACATTTGTTCCTCTCCAAAAACTGGTTCGAATGGCGTTGCAAAAACATCTTAGGACACAAGCCTATTTTGACATTTCCAATCTACTTGACAAATTCACTTACATTGGCAGCGTTGGTGTCAGGGTCGACGGAGAAGAAGCCGATCCTCTCGAACTGGAACTTGTCGTAGACCCTGGCGCCCCGGAGCGAGACGTCGGCGAGCGCCTTCACCGCCCGCAGCGTGTCCGAGCGGCAGTCCGACAGGAACCCGCCCGGGACCTCGCTAGGGTCCTCCGGGTTCTTATGTTTGAACCTATATTGACACAGTAGTTAGATTTTGAACAGCTTAGTCATTCAACATAATACAATAGCTAAATAGATTTGTATTTACACGAGTAGTATAAAGAGGAAAGGCTTAGTCAAATAGACACTGCACTAATAATTTGAAAAACAAATGGATTTTTATTGCACAAACTTCCTTATCCAGGACAACACAGCAGGCTTTGAGAGCCGTTTATCAAATCAAATCAATTATTTATTCTGCAAATAGGCCACAAGGGCACTTTTACATGTCAAACCGTAATTTACAATAAAATAATAATAATAATCTTACACGTATCGTTAAGCACATACTTCATAATTTAAAATGGCACTAGATCCAAAGTTTATTGAAAATTATATAAGTAGTGATGAAATTTACTAGGTACCTAAGGCTGCACAGTACAGATCAAGTCAGTTATTCTTGGGAAGTGTTACACGATTCATATGATCATATGTAAGAGAGGTGGTAATTTAACCGGCGCGACGTTACGGTAGCCATGGCGACGCTAGGCGTGGGGATTAGCTTTATCATTGTCCTATCTCTATCCCAGATTCTCAGAAACCTTTTTATTTTTTAGCGCAGAGTTTCGTAATATCGATTAAATGCCAGCTAAATCATCATTTTGCTCCTATGTGCGGCGGTAAAATAATGTTCCTACAAATCCTAAAAGTAGGATTGTTTATCCTGTGTATTCGTTTATTTAGTACTACGTATAAATTAATTAATTTAACTAAAGTGCGACCATTTATCTAGCTTGTGTAAGGAATTAAATATAAACTACTAGATAATTATATAAATCATATTTGATGCGGGTCTGTCTGTATAACTGTGGATATTTGTCAAATTAAACATTAATTGGTCCTGAACTGACTCCTTCCGGTGGAGCCACTGTCACACCCCACTGCTTTCGCGCCGATACGATTGATGGCGTGATCGGAGTGGGGATGAATTGGCATTGGGTTCATGGTAGAGCTGGGTCGTTTCGACTTTTCCGTGAAACGAAACGTAACCGTTTTTCAACTGTTTTGAAAAACAGTTTCAAAAAGAACTAGTTTCTCCGTGCGTTTTCACGTTTAGCATCGCAACCGTTGCGTGCGACTGTCGCGTTCTACTCGTAGCTCCTTGTCATAGTTTTTATAAAAACTGTTAGTGGTTCTAGCCACAAACAGTTTTTCCGTTACTGTACGAGAAAACGCTTGAAAACGCTTACGGGAAAAAACGCCCAACTCTATTTCATGGACGGGATCGAGAGCGGTGCTGTTCGGATAGTTATTTGGTTGGTAATAAGGTGAAATTGTCTATAAGTTGCATAAGGAAATGTTGGAGGAATAAATTAATAATTGTGAGCTATTGGTTTCCATCAGTATCCCGTCCCACCCAATACTTGTGCAAAGTAAATAAATTTAAATGTTGTCTCGCGGCTAATCGGGTGAACCAAAACGTGACTAGCTCTGCTTAACTCGTACCTGCAACAAAAGAACTTGTCACGTGTTTCATGAACAGAAGTATACTTACAGCGGTTCATATAGCCTGACTTCCACCGTCTGGGGGTCGGACACCCAGTGGACGAAGGCCTTCGGCTTGTCGGCGGAGTCGGCCGGCGCGGCCGTGCACGCCACCTCCACAGCCTTGCCCGCAGCGTCGTGGATCACTTTCGATACCTGTAATAGTCTGTACTATTAGTGAGTTGCATAAATAACATTTTACTATCAGACTTACAACTAAATGTACAATACCATTTAATACAATATTCATTTTTAAATCGAATTAAACAAAGCATGAAATCCGCGTAATAAATTCAAGCTAACAAAACGCCATTATATTGCTCCAATGGATTATGACGTGAAAGTGCAGGTAATGTACGAATTTGATATTGAGTTTCTAATTAAAATATACACAAGCCTACAATCGATTCAGTTTCTTAGCCGGTATCAATCACAATCGATTTAAGCTAGCCACAACTCTTGAAGAAAAAAGTAAAGTAGGGGAGTTTTTTTGCCTTCTTTCTTTTGGAGTAATATGTTTTTTTGAGCCTACACACGTACTGAAGCATGCAGCTTCGTGAAACGGGCCACAGAAAAGCAAAATTCTAATAGTTATTCTACAAGTGCAGCAGCAGAAACAGCTATGAGGATATATTTATTTATTTATTTATTTATTGAAAAAAAACAGGTTACATAACATTACAGTGTAAGCACCAATGCGTCATGAACCGAACAATGTTTATTTAGACGGCGAAACGGCGTGGCCCCGTTGCGTCGACATCTCGGGTGTTGGATTTGGTAGGTTGCCCCGGAACCGACGAAACACGACACCTTTCGGCCAGAAATCAGCACACGCGATGGTCTCCTGGAGCGGCCGCGGCACGCGCACTACAAAAGAGCTGAAGTGCACGTAGTGCCGGGACCGCAGCTGGTGCACCCTCAGCGAGTAGCCGGTTTTCTGGCGAACATACTGCGTCACTTCTTCAGCGGTGGCAGTGTGATGCAGGCGCGACACGTACAGCGCCTTGCTCGGTGTGGAGACCCGCAGACCACAACAAACCGGGTCTGCAGTACCACACTGACTCTTACGTGTCTTACGCTTTCTTGACACCGTTGTGAAACCCTCCTTGTCCACATTGGTGCGAGGGGTTTCCTCTTTAGGAGGATCCCGAACTTATATATGTGTATATGTGTGTATATGTGTTTAAGCGATCTAGAAAAGCTCAATATTGTCTCATATCATAATAAAGACTGCGAAGATCATTTTGACCTCTCGGGCGGAGTAGTTACTTTTGCTGCTGACTGTACGCCTCATGGGGTTCGTTCACAGCCTACAAATGCCATCGAGATACCGACCTTAATAACGTATCCGGCATGCCTCAGGCCCACGGTCTGAGTCGGCGTCAGACGCCGGTACCCCTTCTCCGGGTGCTCCTTAAAGTCCGTGGCTTCGATGTAGAGGACCCGGTTAAAGACCACCTGGTGGGAGCCCTTCTCCGGCTCGTTCGGGAAGTCCGGCACTGATACCGATATGGGGTTTTCACTTGGGAAGTTGGTGATTGTTATCTTTAGGGGCTCTAGGACGACCATTACTCTACAAAGAAGAAAAAATAATTATTTTCGGCACCTCGAAAATGATTCATGTTGTCCTAGAAAATCATCATCATCAAATCAAGAAAGTAAAAACCAGTCATAAACATATATACAACATATTGCTAACGAAACATGATGAAAATACGTTCATATATATGATCATAAAGAGATATAAATGTTCACGATCGTCAACAATGTACTATCGATAACACAGCTAACTGACCATCGGTGCACCTTAAGTGGTTCTATAGTTCTACATAAACACAGGATGGTCAGTTAACAGTGTTGTTGACAAACAACAACACTGTTAACTGACCATCCGGTGTGTGGGCAACTCGACGTATATGTACAAACATATACGTCGAGTTGCCCACTCACTTGACAAAGGGGGGACAACTGTTACTCGCGTCCGCAGGCCACAACCCTGCACGTTGCCCCCTGGGTGGTACTAAAGAGTCAAACTTAAAAACTGGCCAAATAATGTACGTCATACGATGATTTCACTAAGATCGTTAGCAGAGTGCAGGAGCCGCCGCTAGCAAAATGCCGCCGCCTGCGCTATCTCGAGAGGTATCTTACATATTTACTTTATCTTACATATACAAAACGAACTATAAAATCATCGCGCATCATAGTGGCTTCCTTGAGGTCGCTCACTATTTACGACAGACAGGAGACGTTTGTTGGTCGGAGCCCTGAGCGGCTTACATTGTACAGTACCGCCCAAGTAACACATTAGCTGCAAAAAAGCTGGATTAGATTATTAACTTAAAGCTTGTTCCACTAAGGCTGTTTCAGCGGCCTGAGCTCTTTAATGTCTGCACAGGATTTCGAAATAGCTGGTATAGAGCTGCATTAGCGCTTAAACAGGTTGATTGTGCAGCTTATAATGCTTTTATTCAAGTTTAAGAATGATTGGGTCTGGATAAAGGTAAAACAAAAAATATTATGCATCTAATGTCAAATTAAAATTCTCAAACACAATGGATCATGGTGGACTTCGATCAAGTGAAGTGTTTTTATTATGACAGCTGCAAAATTTATTACTAAAAGATCAGTTAAACATTTGTTATTACATAGCAGTAATGTTAACTGAACATTTCTTTAAAGAATGGTGTCTGAAACTCAGTTATGTATGATTTGTTAAGTTGTGTTACTAAAATAATCTCTAAATCAGCTCATAATTAAGAGATTTCAGTCTTAAATTTGTAAAAAACATACATTTTTGAATATTTGATGGTTATACCGGTCATTGGAAATGGCGTCGATTTGTTAAGTCCTTTTTATACCTTTGTTATTATTTTGTCTGCACACGGCGCTTCGCAACAAAATTTACACAAGCCGAAGGTTTCTTAACCTGCTATGAGCATTAGTTGCGTCTAAACGCTGAATAATAACATCCGAATTCACAGAAATAATGCTTAGAGACTCCTGTGCAGTCGATGTCTGCACAAGAGCTTATAATTTACCCCATAAACCAACCTTACACCAGCCGAAGGTTTCTTAACATGCTATGAGCTTAAGTTACGACTAAAGGCTGAATAATAACATTCGAATTAACTGATATAATGCTTAGAGTACATTTTTGCCCTCTGTTGCAGCGCTTAATCAGTAAGGACAAGACTCAAAAATCTCTCCCATATGCAGTCTTGAGTCTCCCCTATAACTCTTGTATATCTTTAGTAAAGCTTAATAATTATTAAAGGCTGCCTTATTACTGAACATCATCAGCCTTTGTGCTACTCGGGCGGGGCGCGGTGACGCCGAGCGCGCCCGTGACGCCGAGCCCCGCGCAGAAGCTGTCGGTGATGAAGTACTGTACCGGGGCGCGCTGACGTTGAGCGCGTCGCGGACGGCGGCGTCGAGCATGGTGGGGTCGACGGCGCCGAGCGCGCCCGTGACGCCGAGCCCCGCGCAGAAGCTGTCGGTGATGATGTACTGTACCGGGGCGCGCTGACGTTGAGCGCGTCGCGGACGGCGGCGTCGAGCATGGTGGGGTCGACGGCGCCGAGCGCGCCCGTGACGCCGAGCCCCGCGCAGAAGCTGTCGGTGATGATGTACTGTACCGGGGCGCGCTGACGTTGAGCGCGTCGCGGACGGCGGCGTCGAGCATGGTGGGGTCGACGGCGCCGAGCGCGCCCGTGACGCCAAGCCCCGCGCAGAAGCTGTCGGTGATGATGTACTGTACCGGGGCGCGCTGACGTTGAGCGCGTCGCGGACGGCGGCGTCGAGCATGGTGGGGTCGACGGCGCCGAGCGCGCCCGTGACGCCGAGCCCCGCGCAGAAGCTGTCGGTGATGATGTACTGTACCGGGGCGCGCTGACGTTGAGCGCGTCGCGGACGGCGGCGTCGAGCATGGTGGGGTCGACGGCGCCGAGCGCGCCCGTGACGCCGAGCCCCGCGCAGAAGCTGTCGGTGATGATGTACTGTACCGGGGCGCGCTGACGTTGAGCGCGTCGCGGACGGCGGCGTCGAGCATGGTGGGGTCGACGGCGCCGAGCGCGCCCGTGACGCCGAGCCCCGCGCAGAAGCTGTCGGTGATGATGTACTGTACCGGGGCGCGCTGACGTTGAGCGCGTCGCGGACGGCGGCATCGAGCATGGTGGGGTCGACGGCGCCGAGCGCGCCCGTGACGCCGAGCCCCGCGCAGAAGCTGTCGGTGATGATGTACTGTACCGGGGCGCGCTGACGTTGAGCGCGTCGCGGACGGCGGCGTCGAGCATGGTGGGGTCGACGGCGCCGAGCGCGCCCGTGACGCCGAGCCCCGCGCAGAAGCTGTCGGTGATGATGTACTGTACCGGGGCGCGCTGACGTTGAGCGCGTCGCGGACGGCGGCGTCGAGCATGGTGGGGTCGACGGCGCCGAGCGCGCCCGTGACGCCGAGCCCCGCGCAGAAGCTGTCGGTGATGATGTACTGTACCGGGGCGCGCTGACGTTGAGCGCGTCGCGGACGGCGGCGTCGAGCATGGTGGGGTCGACGGCGCCGAGCGCGCCCGTGACGCCGAGCCCCGCGCAGAAGCTGTCGGTGATGATGTACTGTACCGGGGCGCGCTGACGTTGAGCGCGTCGCGGACGGCGGCGTCGAGCATGGTGGGGTCGACGGCGCCGAGCGCGCCCGTGACGCCGAGCCCCGCGCAGAAGCTGTCGGTGATGATGTACTGTACCGGGGCGCGCTGACGTTGAGCGCGTCGCGGACGGCGGCGTCGAGCATGGTGGGGTCGACGGCGCCGAGCGCGCCCGTGACGCCAAGCCCCGCGCAGAAGCTGTCGGTGATGATGTACTGTACCGGGGCGCGCTGACGTTGAGCGCGTCGCGGACGGCGGCGTCGAGCATGGTGGGGTCAACGGCGCCGAGCGCGCCCGTGACGCCGAGCCCCGCGCAGAAGCTGTCGGTGATGATGTACTGTATCGGGGCGCGCTGACGTTAAGCGCGTCGCGGACAGCGGCGTCGAGCATGGTGGGGTCGACGGCGCCGAGCGCGCCCGTGACGCCGAGCCCCGCGCAGAAGCTGTCGGTGATGATGTACTGTACCGGGGCGCGCTGACGTTGAGCGCGTCGCGGACGGCGGCGTCGAGCATGGTGGGGTCGACGGCGCCGAGCGCGCCCGTGACGCCAAGCCCCGCGCAGAAGCTGTCGGTGATGATGTACTGTACCGGGGCGCGCTGACGTTGAGCGCGTCGCGGACGGCGGCGTCGAGCATGGTGGGGTCGACGGCGCCGAGCGCGCCCGTGACGCCGAGCCCCGCGCAGAAGCTGTCGGTGATGATGTACTGTACCGGGGCGCGCTGACGTTGAGCGCGTCGCGGACGGCGGCGTCGAGCATGGTGGGGTCGACGGCGCCGAGCGCGCCCTTGACGCCAAGCCCCGCGCAGAAGCTGTCGGTGATGATGTACTGTACCGGGGCGCGCTGACGTTGAGCGCGTCGCGGACGGCGGCGTCGAGCATGGTGGGGTCGACGGCGCCGAGCGCGCCCGTGACGCCGAACCCCGCGCAGAAGCTGTCGGTGATGATGTACTGTACCGGGGCGCGCTGACGTTGAGCGCGTCGCGGACGGCGGCGTCGAGCATGGTGGGGTCGACGGCGCCGAGCGCGCCCGTGACGCCGAGCCCCGCGCAGAAGCTGTCGGTGATGATGTACTGTACCGGGGCGCGCTGACGTTGAGCGCGTCGCGGACGGCGGCGTCGAGCATGGTGGGGTCGACGGCGCCGAGCGCGCCCGTGACGCCAAGCCCCGCGCAGAAGCTGTCGGTGATGATGTACTGTACCGGGGCGCGCTGACGTTGAGCGCGTCGCGGACGGCGGCGTCGAGCATGGTGGGGTCGACGGCGCCGAGCGCGCCCGTGACGCCGAGCCCCGCGCAGAAGCTGTCGGTGATGATGTACTGTACCGGGGCGCGCTGACGTTGAGCGCGTCGCGGACGGCGGCGTCGAGCATGGTGGGGTCGACGGCGCCGAGCGCGCCCGTGACGCCAAGCCCCGCGCAGAAGCTGTCGGTGATGATGTACTGTACCGGGGCGCGCTGACGTTGAGCGCGTCGCGGACGGCGGCGTCGAGCATGGTGGGGTCGACGGCGCCGAGCGCGCCCGTGACGCCGAGCCCCGCGCAGAAGCTGTCGGTGATGATGTACTGTACCGGGGCGCGCTGACGTTGAGCGCGTCGCGGACGGCGGCGTCGAGCATGGTGGGGTCGACGGCGCCGAGCGCGCCCGTGACGCCAAGCCCCGCGCAGAAGCTGTCGGTGATGATGTACTGTACCGGGGCGCGCTGACGTTGAGCGCGTCGCGGACGGCGGCGTCGAGCATGGTGGGGTGGACGGCGCCGAGCGCGCCCGTGACGCCGAGCCCCGCGCAGAAGCTGTCGGTGATGATGTACTGTACCGGGGCGCGCTGACGTTGAGCGCGTCGCGGACGGCGGCGTCGAGCATGGTGGGGTCGACGGCGCCGAGCGCGCCCGTGACGCCGAGCCCCGCGCAGAAGCTGTCGGTGATGATGTACTGTACCGGGGCGCGCTGACGTTGAGCGCGTCGCGGACGGCGGCGTCGAGCATGGTGGGGTCGACGGCGCCGAGCGCGCCCGTGACGCCAAGCCCCGCGCAGAAGCTGTCGGTGATGATGTACTGTACCGGGGCGCGCTGACGTTGAGCGCGTCGCGGACGGCGGCGTCGAGCATGGTGGGGTCGACGGCGCCGAGCGCGCCCGTGACGCCGAGCCCCGCGCAGAAGCTGTCGGTGATGATGTACTGTACCGGGGCGCGCTGACGTTGAGTGCGTCGCGGACGGCGGCGTCGAGCATGGTGGGGTGGACGGCGCCGAGCGCGCCCGTGACGCCGAGCCCCGCGCAGAAGCTGTCGGTGATGATGTACTGTACCGGGGCGCGCTGACGTTGAGCGCGTCGCGGACGGCGGCGTCGAGCATGGTGGGGTCGACGGCGCCGAGCGCGCCCGTGACGCCGAGCCCCGCGCAGAAGCTGTCGGTGATGATGTACTGTACCGGGGCGCGCTGACGTTGAGCGCGTCGCGGACGGCGGCGTCGAGCATGGTGGGGTCGACGGTGCCGAGCGCGCCCGTGACGCCGAGCCCCGCGCAGAAGCTGTCGGTGATGATGTACTGTACCGGGGCGCGCTGACGTTGAGCGCGTCGCGGACGGCGGCGTCGAGCATGGTGGGGTCGACGGCGCCGAGCGCGCCCGTGACGCCGAGCCCCGCGCAGAAGCTGTCGGTGATGATGTACTGTACCGGGGCGCGCTGACGTTGAGCGCGTCGCGGACGGCGGCGTCGAGCATGGTGGGGTCGACGGCGCCGAGCGCGCCCGTGACGCCAAGCCCCGCGCAGAAGCTGTCGGTGATGATGTACTGTACCGGGGCGCGCTGACGTTGAGCGCGTCGCGGACGGCGGCGTCGAGCATGGTGGGGTCGACGGCGCCGAGCGCGCCCGTGACGCCGAGCCCCGCGCAGAAGCTGTCGGTGATGATGTACTGTACCGGGGCGCGCTGACGTTGAGCGCGTCGCGGACGGCGGCGTCGAGCATGGTGGGGTCGACGGCGCCGAGCGCGCCCGTGACGCCAAGCCCCGCGCAGAAGCTGTCGGTGATGATGTACTGTACCGGGGCGCGCTGACGTTGAGCGCGTCGCGGACGGCGGCGTCGAGCATGGTGGGGTCGACGGCGCCGAGCGCGCCCGTGACGCCGAGCCCCGCGCAGAAGCTGTCGGTGATGATGTACTGTACCGGGGCGCGCTGACGTTGAGCGCGTCGCGGACGGCGGCGTCGAGCATGGTGGGGTCGACGGCGCCGAGCGCGCCCGTGACGCCGAGCCCCGCGCAGAAGCTGTCGGTGATGATGTACTGTACCGGGGCGCGCTGACGTTGAGCGCGTCGCGGACGGCGGCGTCGAGCATGGTGGGGTCGACGGCGCCGAGCGCGCCCGTGACGCCAAGCCCCGCGCAGAAGCTGTCGGTGATGATGTACTGTACCGGGGCGCGCTGACGTTGAGCGCGTCGCGGACGGCGGCGTCGAGCATGGTGGGGTCGACGGCGCCGAGCGCGCCCGTGACGCCGAGCCCCGCGCAGAAGCTGTCGGTGATGATGTACTGTACCGGGGCGCGCTGACGTTGAGCGCGTCGCGGACGGCGGCGTCGAGCATGGTGGGGTCGACGGCGCCGAGCGCGCCCGTGACGCCAAGCCCCGCGCAGAAGCTGTCGGTGATGATGTACTGTACCGGGGCGCGCTGACGTTGAGCGCGTCGCGGACGGCGGCGTCGAGCATGGTGGGGTCGACGGCGCCGAGCGCGCCCGTGACGCCGAGCCCCGCGCAGAAGCTGTCGGTGATGATGTACTGTACCGGGGCGCGCTGACGTTGAGCGCGTCGCGGACGGCGGCGTCGAGCATGGTGGGGTCGACGGCGCCGAGCGCGCCCGTGACGCCGAGCCCCGCGCAGAAGCTGTCGGTGATGATGTACTGTACCGGGGCGCGCTGACGTTGAGCGCGTCGCGGACGGCGGCGTCGAGCATGGTGGGGTCGACGGCGCCGAGCGCGCCCGTGACGCCGAGCCCCGCGCAGAAGCTGTCGGTGATGATGTACTGTACCGGGGCGCGCTGACGTTGAGCGCGTCGCGGACGGCGGCGTCGAGCATGGTGGGGTCGACGGCGCCGAGCGCGCCCGTGACGCCGAGCCCCGCGCAGAAGCTGTCGGTGATGATGTACTGTACCGGGGCGCGCTGACGTTGAGCGCGTCGCGGACGGCGGCGTCGAGCATGGTGGGGTCGACGGCGCCGAGCGCGCCCGTGACGCCAAGCCCCGCGCAGAAGCTGTCGGTGATGATGTACTGTACCGGGGCGCGCTGACGTTGAGCGCGTCGCGGACGGCGGCGTCGAGCATGGTGGGGTCGACGGCGCCGAGCGCGCCCGTGACGCCAAGCCCCGCGCAGAAGCTGTCGGTGATGATGTACTGTACCGGGGCGCGCTGACGTTGAGCGCGTCGCGGACGGCGGCGTCGAGCATGGTGGGGTCGACGGCGCCGAGCGCGCCCGTGACGCCGAGCCCCGCGCAGAAGCTGTCGGTGATGATGTACTGTACCGGGGCGCGCTGACGTTGAGCGCGTCGCGGACGGCGGCGTCGAGCATGGTGGGGTCGACGGCGCCGAGCGCGCCCGTGACGCCGAGCCCCGCGCAGAAGCTGTCGGTGATGATGTACTGTACCGGGGCGCGCTGACGTTGAGCGCGTCGCGGACGGCGGCGTCGAGCATGGTGGGGTCGACGGCGCCGAGCGCGCCCGTGACGCCGAGCCCCGCGCAGAAGCTGTTGATGGCGGCAGCCGGCACGCCGCGCCGACGCAGTGCCGTCAGTGTGTACAGCCGCGGGTCGTCCCAGTCTAAAAAAAAAGCCAAAGGTTAACACACACACACCCTTGTCGCCCCTCAGCTCGCGCCGGTCAGTATTCTTTGTATAAAACTCCCACTACGACCAAGACCACCGGGGTTGAGCAGCAGTGCGCCTATTCCACATATCCCTACTGCGATATGGGGGGGATATCGTAGTGGAATATTTTTCCATTTATTTCTACTGGTAGGGATATTTTTCCACCTAGCCCTACTAATTCATGTCAAATGAATTATTTTCCGCATATCCCTACCATTTCACCCCTAGTGGGGATAATTGTTTTTTTTTACACGTATACCTACCGTTCCCCCCCGGTGGCGGTAGGTGGATTTATTTCCACGTATCTCTACTATTTTGCCCCTAGTAGGGATATATGGAATTTTTCCCATTGATATTTTTCACAAGCTCGTTGTTTGGTAGGGATAGATGGAAACTTTTCCTTGCATCTCTATCAGATGGTTTTGTGGTAGGTATAGATGGAAACTTTTCCTTGCATCTCTATCAGATTGTTTTGTGGTACGGATAGGTGGAAACTTTTCCTTGCATCTCTATCAGATTTTTTTGTGGTAGGGATAGATGGAAACTTTTCCTTGCATCTCTATCAGATTGTTTTGTGGTAGGGATAGATGGAAACTTTTCCTTGCATCTCTATCAGATGTTTTGTGGTAGGGATAGATGGAAAGTATTCCTTACATTTCTCCTTGATTGTTTTTTGGTACGGATAAATGGGTAACATTCCAATTAAGTCGATTTTTTATTTATTTCTTGGTACCCACTTTTGTTCATATTGTTAATTTCCCCTCTTCATCTCTGCTAAAGTCAAAAGTTGTATACCGTGCCCCGCGAGGCCAAAGTTTTATACATCTCGTGCCTTAGTCACTCGCAATGATCAACATTCTAAACTAAATCACTTGCTAAGCTCGTGATTCTATTATATTATTATTATTATTCTATTATTTCGCTAAATAGGGACTCAAAATAAGCACCTAAAGTAAAAAATAGGGAACACATGATACTTGTCACTGACATGTGTCTTATGTCAGTAATAGCGTTGAAAATTTCCGAAAAAAAACCCGTTTTTTTCCAAACGGCTCGAACCATGTGATTTTCCGCTTCAATTTTTCTGAAAAAAAAACGATTTAAACAGGTTTCAATCGGTTATTTTTCTTAATACTGGTACCCACCAGTTGAATGATTATAGACTTACTTTGCCATTGACATCCGTGTCAGTTCAGTTCAGTTGTTATAATGACTTATTGGCTTTTTTTCCTTAAAAATCCGAAAAAAATGGAAAAAAACGAAAATTACATAAATTCTCGAAAAAAAATTTGTTTTTTCCGACATTTTCAACGCTAGTCAGTAGCAATAAAGTAGATATTTTTGAAAGGTTGTCTGTGTAGACATTGGAAAACTCGACTGTACAAATTGAGTAATATCATCTATTCAGGCTATCATTCATCGCTGGACAATTACCTAAACTGAACACCAAAGTTGTTTACAAGTATGGTTGGAAACTGTTCCTTTCAAGAATCACTACAAATGGAACATATTTTTACCAGCTTTATATTAACTTGACCTGTTCGTATGTATCTAGGTATGTAAGTTGTCCGTCAAAATTCGCAATCCATTTTTCAGTTACTTGCCGTTATCCGATTGAGCTGAAATTATGGGTATTAGTATAGTTTAGATGACAATTCAATATTATGGTACCATCGAGCTGAGCTGATGATGGAGACAGAAGGTGGCGAAAGGTGGTGGGTGGTGGTGGTGATGAATTCAGTAATTAACCAACGTAACCCCGTTGACGTCCACTGGATGCGGGTGGCGCAGGACCGGTCATTGTAGCACTCTTTGGAGGAGGCCTATGTGCAGCAGTGGACGTCTTTCGGCTGATATGAGGATGATGATGTCCTTGGATTTTTAATTGTTACGAAAACTTCCCTCTCTGAAGGTTTACTTTAGGCCTTTAATTCCAATGAAGAGCTCGGCCTTCGGCCTCTCTTGCCTCACCGCTCGGCACTTTGGCCTCAGGTCTCGCTTGCAAGACACCTTATGATAGTGAGTGTCCGTCGGGCTCGCCCTAGGGCCTTCGGACCTGGGGCTCGCATAGGGAGCGCTCTCTAAAAGGATACTTTGGGCATCTATATAATATTATTGACGACCAAGTTTATGAGGGTGTTTATTTATATTCGAAGATAATTTGAACTGTAACACGCAGAATCTATGGAATTGAAATCTTTATTTTCAGAATGTAGTATAGTTAAACATAAGAATACCATGTAAACCATAATTTATGCACGTACGAAGTCGCGGGCAGAAGCTAGTAGTAAATAAGCGGTGTTCAGTGGAAAAAAATCCATAGCTATTACCCTTTCCAAACAGTAAGTAAGTAGGGCTGAGTGGAAGAAGTTCCATATATCTCCACCAAACAGCAAGTAAGTAGGGCTGAGTGGAAGAAGTTCCATATATCTCTACCAAACAGCAAGTAAGTAGGGCTGAGTGGAAGAAGTTCCATATATCTCCACCAAACAGCAAGTAAGTAGGGCTGAGTGGAAGAAGTTCCATATATCTCCACCAAACAGCAAGTAAGTAGGACTGAATGGAAGAAGTTCCATATATCCCCACCAAACAGCAAGTAAGTAGGACTGAATGGAAGAAGTTCCATATATCCCCACCAAACAGCAAGTAAGTAGGACTGAATGGAAGAAGTTCCATATATCCCCACCAAACAGCAAGTAAGTAGGACTGAATGGAAGAAGTTCCATATATCCCCACCAAACAGCAAGTAAGTAGGACTGAATGGAAGAAGTTCCATATATCCCCACCAAACAGCAAGTAAGTAGGACTGAATGGAAAAAAATCCATGTATCCCTACTAGGGAGTAAATTAGTAGGGATAGGTAAAAAAAAAACCACCTATCCCCACTAGGGGGACAACAAATAGGTATACATGGAAAAAAATCCACTTATCCCTACCAGGGGGGAAAGTAATTGGGATAAGTGGAATAAATTCCGTCTTGCCCTACCATTGAAAACCGGGAGGGATAGATGGACGACTCAATTCCATGTATCCCTACCAGTAGAAATAAATGGAAAAATATTCCACTGGGGGGGATATCTCAGTAGGGATACGTGGAATAGGCGCAGCAGTGGCAGGCATGGAGTGCGGAGGAATTACTGCGGTAGCTAACCCGCATGCCGGGCGTGGCGATTATGGCATTTTCCTTCTATGATAAGTACAACCCAGCCACGGCCTCGGGGTTCCGGCGACCCCCGGTACCCTGGTTATGCTAGCGGCCAGAATACTAGCGGGGTCAGGGGTGCTAAGGGTCTCCGGCGAAGATCCGGCTACCACTACCAACGACCCCTGCCCTGGCAACATATTCCACGCGCACACTGCGGACCGACGAAAGGATAGCGGAACAGGACGAAGGATTGAGCAAGTTGCGCTGGGATGTCATTGAAGGTCTTACAGGTTTACGCGCCAACCTCTACACATTCCGACGACAAGGTGGAGTCTATGTATGAAGATGGACAGGATTTCCGGTGACTTAATATTGGAACGGAGAAGTTTGTGAAGAAATGATCAATCCTGTAGTAGACGACAAGATTCAAGGGAGCAAATGCCATATGAACGCAGTCGCTGGTCATAACTCTGATGTATGAGGTCGCGTTTGTATCGATATGACAGGATTTTAAGGCATCTCCTCTGAAGTAGCTCAATATTGTTGGAGTGAACGGAGTAAAACGGAGACCAGACAGTGGAACCATACTCAAGTAAATTTTACTACGCACGAGACTATTATAGAGACAAAGTAGGCTGTTAGGTCTCGATTATTCATAAAACTTAAAATGCCTCAGCTAAATAAAATGTGCTTTGTCCCTTTCTTACGAACACAAATGTCAAAGTGACAGTAAGGACCAACGAATTTTAACGGCATTTTAGTTAAAAAAGGATTGAATAACGTTTATGAATACGGCCGTATGTCTTTGGTAACTCGAAGAATTTGGTTAACTTTTTTTGTTATAAAATCGTAGTGAAATTTAAGATTCAGGTGCTCATCAAACCAAATACCAAGATCCTTAGCAACCGTTTTGCGAGCAAGCTTCTGTCGCGGTTACGGCGCGAACGCGGGTCGGGCGCGGCGCGGGTGGGAAGCGAAGCGGTTCAGGCGCGGTGCTGAGCTGATAGTTCCGTAAGTAAAATGAATGCACCTTCGATAACTCCCAAGAGCGCGATTTTTATGTTGACATTTATAAAATTAGTACCTACTACTAGTAGTAAAAAAGATTTTGACGTTGATTAGGTATTACACAGCGTTTTCTCAGCGACCCTTATAATTCCAAGGAAAGATTATACATGTGATATTTTTCTTCAAGTGAGTATCGCATTTTACTACTATAATCTCCCCTTTAGTTTGCTAAAACTTTTATAAGTGATAACGTCAGTATAATCTAAAACAAATAGCTATTTCCTCTAAAAGATTAATCTATGTGAGTTTTGGTCGGCGGCGTCTGGGTGTCCATTTACGCTGGGTAGTATTTAAACAGTATTTGTATGCAATACTGTACCAAATCCATAGATTTCACTTTTTCCTTAACTTGTATGGAGCTTGCTTCCTGCCAAATTTCACCGAGGCTAGGTCAATGCTCGCAAGTGCTCTATAGGTTTTCATTATTAAAGTAGAGAATATGCAGCATAAATGGCCACATCTTTTGATTGTATTAACTTGGAAGTTAACTTAATATATCGCACTACACTCCAGAGCAGAAATATTCCCCCTAACTTTCAGTCGCTGGTTGTGTATTTAGGTCGTGAACCCAAATTCTTTTCTTTTTCTTAAGAGCCAGAAGCAATAATAGGTCTTCTTCGTCGGAGTCAATGTCTTCACCGTTCCACATCTTGAGGTCGACTGGCGCTGCCGGGCGTATTCTCTTTGCCGTCCCTTTGAACGCGGGACCAAGGCGTGTCCAACGCGGTAGTAAAGCTGGCCTACCACGTGCGCGCGGCGGGCCCGCGTTCCTCCTGCGCTGGACGCGCGTTGCTGCCGCGGCGGGCCCGCGTTACTGTTACTACACGCCGCCCGCCTGCGGTGTGAATATACCGCTTTAACCGCGGGCTTTTACCGTCAACTATGGATTTTAAGCGAGAACATTTTCGTGCGATGATTTCTACGATTATAAATTTGGATTAAATGAATGTGAGTGCAGAGAGCGATTAGTTCCACCATCGCGTGCAACAGTTTTCAGATGGTTTGCTCAATTTAAACGAGGGATTTTCTACTTAAATGATGATGAAAGTGGCCGGCCCGCGACTTCAGTTACAGAAGAAAACGTCCTAACTGTGAAAAAAATTATTTAAGAGGACCCAAAAGTGGCTTTTAAACAAATAGAAGAGGTCGTGAAGATTTCATCGCCAGCTATTAATGAAATTTTACACAACCGGCTTGGAGTCAGGAAATTATGTTCACGATGGGTGCCTCACTCTCAGACTGCAGAACAAAAAGAAGCTCGCGTGACATGGTGCAAAGATATGCTCAGAAAAATTGATCAGAGAGAAGGACTGTCAATTTTTAACATTATTACTGGAGACGAGAGTTGGATTTACCAATATGATCCACCGACTAAACGGCAATCAGTATTTGGGTGTTTCCCAATGATAAATCTCCAACGAAGGTGAAACGCGGGCGAAGTGTTGAGAAAAAAATGGTGGCCACATTTTTTTCTGCAGGTGGTCGTTAGGCCACAATTTCCTTAGACAACCAAAAAACTGTGAAAGCTAAGTGGTATATTGAAGTGTGTTTACCTACTGTATTTAATAATTTAAAACAAAAACGACCTAAAACTGGTTTGAGGGGGCTCTTTTTCATCATGACAATGCGTCACCGCACAAGGCCATTGTCACCAAGGATTTTTTGAAGAGTACAGAGATTGAAAAATTGTGTCATCTTCCGTATAGCCCCGATTTAGCTCCTTGTGATTTCTTCCTCTTTCCGAAAATCAAACTCGGACTTCGTGACACGCAATATAAAAGTCCTGAGGATGCACCCGGAATGCCTACTTGCAGGCCGTAGAAGACCTCCCTAAAGAAGAGTACCGGGAATGCTATAAATCATGGTTTAGGCGGATGAATCGATGCATAAAAGCCAATGGAAAACTTTGAGAAACTGTAATAAAAAAAAATTGAATAACTTTTATACTTTTTTGTATCTCTAAACTTTCGTAGTGACCTAAGGTATAGTCCTTTTGCAGCTTTGATCAGTCAGCAGTACTGTTCACGCTAGTATAAAATTTCAAGTCATCGCGTATATAAAAGAGAATGGCAAGACGGCCCACCAAATCGTTTACAAAAACAATAAAGAGGCCCTAAGTGCTATCCTTGAGGCACGCCAGATGTTACAGGCACAGGAGCAGACAAAAATCCATTGATCGCTACCAGTTGGCTCCTTTCATTACAGCTGACTGATATTAGATTCTAGTTTTCAGCAGAGAGAGAGAGATTTCAAATCCATACCATTGACAATCTGTTCGTCAATAAGCTTGGCTATCTTCCTCTTGGACACGACGGTGTAGTTTACGTTCAGCCGGCCGTATTCCCACTGCACGGGGCAGTAGATGCCCAGGGCGTTACACAGCCAGTAGTAAGAGGATCTGAAACACGTATATTTATTACTGCCAGTTATTTGCACAAACGTCTGGTTGATGTAACTGGTATTTGATCGAGTTAAATCTATGAACGCCCGCTCGCCACTCCTTTGCCCGCTACATATATGGCGTCCAGAGGTGCTCTCTCTGTCGCTCGAACTAGCAAGTGCGCCAGAGACCGAGATACACGTTCGTAGTCCGTTTTCGTTTCGCGGTAGGCCCTCAGACCTCGGGCCTCGGGCTAAGGTTTGGATGTTTCAAGCCGTTGGTATTTATAATTTACATCAATTAAAATCTGTTTGTTTGGGAAGTTTGGAGATTCTCAGATGGCTGCTACCAGCGCCATATTTAACGTTTACCGGCCAGTAAAATGTGATCAATGCAACCCGCCTTTAAATAGTAAAAGGTGTTTCTTTAACAACAGAGTTTATTCTCCCCTCACACCCAAAGAAAAGGGAAATGACGTTGATTACACCCAGGAACTTCAATTCTCCCATAATAGCTCTAGTAAGAATATAACAAAAGAACACTTGCCGCCGCGACTGGAACTCCTTAGTGCACAGCGAATGCGTGATGTGCTCAATGCTGTCACAAAGGCAATGGGTGTAATCGTAGGTGGGGTATATGCACCACTTGTTGCCGGTGCGGTGGTGCGGCTTGAACTTTATCCTGTACGCCACAGGGTCCTGCTTGCCCTCTTCGAGCGTTATCTTCATCCTCAGTGTGGCTTCTCCCTCGTCGATTTTACCGTTTTTCATGTCCTAAAAATATCATACTTAAAGTGGCTGACTGGCAATGTATGTCATGTCACATTCGTGCCAAACTGCATGTCTAGAAAAACTATAGCACCATTTTCATAAACACATTCATTCATAGACAAATTGATAATATGTAAAGTTTACATTTAAAAAAATAAAATAGGTAGTCTCTTTCGTCTCCTTCGGGGTCCTCACCTTCGGCACGAAACCTCGAACCAACTCGTCCATCCATTATTATCTATCAACTTTCTAGCATTACTACAATGTACGATTGGCTCTTTTGTATGCACAATAATACATTCTTCGTTAATAATATATAATAAGGGTGTTTTTTTTATGAATTTGAAGTGCTAAAGTTGTGTAAATGGGTCAATCAACTATTTTTTATTGTTATTCGGTCCCGTTAGCTAGGAGACAAAATTAGTAATTTAAGTATAATTAATTTAAGTTTCTTAGGAAAAATTGTTATAATAATGACTTCTCACGTGCCTAAAAATGGACCATCCCATACAAAAAGGGGTCGAACTTGAAAATAAAACCCCACATTTGGTGATTTAAAACCCATAAATCGCAAGGAGACGTAACAACGGCAACTAGTGACAGAAAATAGTTCATCCACCCAAATATATGTCATTGTACAAACGACAACACTGTTAACTGACCATCCTGTGTTTATATAGAACCTTATTACAATGCACTTGAGGTGCACCGATGCACGATGGTCAGTTAGCTGTGTTGTCGATAGTACGCGACGGTATTGTTTCCCTCATTCCGCTCCATCCCTTTCATTTGATACCCCACTTGATCTTGTAGTTATCTACAATTTGATTTTTTACCTCCACTCATATTTGCCATCATAGAAAATAAAAATACATATTTTTTTCATTTTCCATACACGTGCGTCAGCCTTCTTTATAATTTTATTATTCCAAATTGATAGCATAAATAGTTCTGAGATATTTGAAGTTGTTACAGACAGAGTCGCACCATATAAGGGTTCCTTTTTTACCTTTTTGATACGGAACCCTAAAAGGGTCAATTTGAGATCTTGCTCTTGTCTGTTTCCAACTCCAAAACTCAATTCGTTCTAAAGTCGCCGTCAATGGAATTTGCTAACTATGTAAACAAACCGCCATAGTGAGAGACAATTTTAATATGACGGTTTGTTTACATAGTTAGCAAATTCTATTGACGGCCACTTTAAACATATTCTATTTTATACAGAATAACTAAGAATTTTTCAACAAGTGACAATTGTTTAAGGGTTCGCAAAACGGTTCTAACGATTTCAAAGTAATTTTCACAGCTCGCATTACCAGGTGCTATAATAGTACTTTACTTATCTAGGGCCCCAAATGCCCGAGCCGAAGGCAAGGACGACAAACATGCGATCAGAGGCTTTATTAATTAATTAATTAATTTTAACACGTAACGATTTCATGATTTGTCCGTTCAGCAACGCTATGGGCGTTACGCTGTAGCGCGTAGCAGAAATTTCCTCATTTTTAATAGGAAAAATGCTGTTATGCGTAGCGTTGCTTGGCCTTGAAGAGGTTAAATAAAAAAAACTAGTGGCTCTGCGAGCTGTAGACCTCGCGAGCCTAGGTTTTGAAAAAAAAAATGATTTTGGAAAAGTGAACCGACAAGAAAGGCTACCTCAAACAGTTGTAAACTCTCTTCCACGGGCCTGTGCCTGTATGGCGAGGGAGGAGGGTTGAAACCTTTGATTTCTTCAGACTTCTGATGGCACACGTAAGCTAAATCTTTTTTAATTAGCTGGACTGCCCACTCATACAGCTGGTCGAAGTTGTCAGAGGAATGAGTGATTTTATATGGTTTGTAACCTGAAATTATGGAAAATACCAGGATATTACAATACAATAGTGACAACCCTGGTGCACAAGTGATTGAGAAATACCACGCGCAGTTATACAACCCGTGGAGGAAGAACATGCGTTAATCAATACTAATCATATAAAGAGGAGGTCTCTGTGAGATTATAACTTCGTAAGTTTGTATGTAATGGATAATCACTGGACCCACTGGACCGATTACAAAAATAATTTCACCATGGACTTACTAGATGGACCTCGTACTAATACTATAAATGCGAAAGTTTAGATGTTTGGATGTCTGTTACTCAATCACGCTTAAACGGCTGAACCGATTTGAATGAAATTTTGCACGAAGATATTTTATAGCCTGGATTAAAATATAGGATAGTTTTTATCCCGGGTCCACGCGGACGAAGTCGCGGGCGGAAGCTAGTAGGCTATATTTTGGCCCGCGGCTCCGCTTGGGTTGCCTGTAATACGCAGGTGAAGCAGCGCGAGCCACTAATTCAAGTTAAGGTCACAAATGATCCGCTCCCGCTAGTAATTGGTAAGAAAGACTGATAAATAATCAGGCTCTCTCTTCTTTTCATTCATTTTAATTCATTAAGAATCATATATTTTTTTAGCATCTGAGTAAAGTGATGCCAAACAAGGATGGAACACCTATAGCGTTGATACTTATATCTATCGTCATTGGTTACCTTGTGCTTCTCTGTCATCTATATCAGCTCTCACTCATGCTTGATCAAAAATAAAATAAAAAATATTTGTAATTTGGGTCATCCAGAGTCAAAGAAACAAAAGGCATCTTTCCCGTGCTAAGAGACCACCATTTATGCTGAATAATAATTCAACTCAAGCCTAAATTTTTGTTGAAAGCTCATAACTTGGCCATGTCCACAGAGAAGATGCAAACCCAAATCTCTGTATGCCCCATACGTAAATGCATAACTTACCTAGCCACTCTACCATATCCTTGATTCCTACGAAGAACTTCTCCTCCTCCTTCTCTGGGTTGGTATCATCATATCTGAGGAAACATATGCCGTCATGAGCCGCCGCATACCCAAAATTTATATTGATAGCCTTGGCATGACCTATATGGAGGATCCCATTGGGTTCCGGAGGGAACCTAGTCCTAACTTTCCCTCCGGTGATTTTGAGATGTTCTTGCAGCAATCTCTTAGTATCCGGAGTAACCACATAGCCATCAGACTTGAAGTTCTCTCCGGGGCCGTGGAACGGCAGCTTCTTCATCAGGTCATGGATAGAAACCACTCCTCCCGTGCCTCCTGGAGTTTCCGTTTTTTCTGTTTTGGCAGCTGCTGAAATGATTTTTGTATACTTCATTTAACAAGTAGATGTAAAATACATGGCTGGCGTAGTTGATATAGGGCCTATACCAACAAGGCCGGCCATGTATTGTATTTTACACTAATAGGCCATGCCGTTGAAGCCAGTGGAACTGTTTATTTATTTTAGTATTAAAAATATTAAATAAAATGTTAATGCTTTGAAACAACTCTATAGGTACTGAAAATATACACGATGATTTATAATCAGTGATCAGGAACGAAGGTTTTTTTCTAATTCAGCAATTAATGGTTTATTTTTATCGGAAGTTAGTGTTCAATTATTTTTTGTCACCATACCGGTTCACGATAATTATCAAATCGAAATTAAAAATGTATTCTGCAAATAAGCCACATGGCACTTTTACAAGTCAAACACTCATCTACATATATATAGAAGAAGACTTCCTGACTGATTCATCATCGCACAGCCGAAACTACTGGGACTAGAAACTTGAAATTTACACCAGGACTTCCTTTTATGACGTAGGCAAGGAATAAGACGGGATTTTTGGAAATTCCACCCCTAACGGGGTTAAATAGGGGTGCAATTTTTCTATGAGGGATACATTATTTTTTTAACTAGAGACTTAAAACTTTGTAGAAAGATTACTTATTTAGATACAAAAAAGTACCTTCAGCGTTTTAGAAAATTCCACCCCTAAGGGGGTTAAATAGGGGTGCAATGTTTGTATGGGGAGAACATTATTTTTAGAACTAGGACTTGAAACTTTCTAGAAAGATTACTTATTAGAATACAAAAAAGTAATTTCTGCGTTTTAGAAAATTTCACCCCTAAGGGGGTTAAAAAGGGGTGCAAGGTTTGTATGGAGGGAACTTTATTTTTTTGAGCTAGAAACTTGAAACTTTGTAGAAAGAGTACTTATTAGAATACAAAGAAAGGACTGTCAGCGTTTTTGAAAAATCCACCCCTAAGGGGGTTAAAAAGGGACGCAAGGTTTGTATCGAGAGAACTTTTTTTTTTGAGCTAGAGACTCGAAACTTGTTAGAAAGATTACTTATTAAAAAACACGAAAAGTATTTTCAGCGTTACAGAAAATACCACCCCTAAGGGGGTTAAATAGGGGTGCAATGTTTGTATAGAGGAAACTATATTTGAGCTTGAGACTTGAAACTTTGTAGAAAGATTACTGATTAAAAAACACTAAAAGTACTTTCAGCGTTTCAGAAAATTCCACCCTTAATGAAACCACAGGTTACGGGGCCCAGAATGAAATCACAGGTTAAATAGGGGTGCAATGTTTGTATGGGGTTTTTTTTTTGAGCTAGAGATGAAACTTTGTAGAAAGATTACTTATTAAAAAACACGAAAGTACTTTCAGCGTTTTAGAAAATTAGAAAATTTGTAAAAAGATTACTTATATGAATACAAAAAATAAATATTGGAGTTTTAGAAAATTCCACCCCTAAGGGGGTTAAAATAGGGGTGCAAAAGTTGTATGAGGGAAACTTTTCCGTTTGAGCTAGAAACTTGAAACTTTGTAGCCAGATTACGTATTTAAATACAAAAAAGAACTTTAATCGTTTTGAAAACATCCACCCCCAAGGGGGTTAAAAAGGGTTGCAAGGTTTGTATGGGAAACACTTTTTTTGAGCTAGAGATTTGAAACTTTGTAGAAAGATTACTTATTATAATATAAACAATTACTTCCAGCGTTTTAGAAAATTCTATCCCTAAGAGGGTTATAAAGGGGTGCAAGCTTTGGGTGAGAAACACTCATTTTTGAGCTGGAGACTTTAAGCGTTGTATAAAGATTTCTTATCAGAATAAATAAAAGTTCTTTCAGCGTTTTGGAAAAATAAGGGGTTAAAACAGGATCCAAGGTCTATTATACGCAGAAAATTTTATAGTAAGAGATTTTTAACTTCTGTCTTAGCCTGTATTTATCAGTTTTGTAGTCTTTTAGACTTCAAAACTGATTTCAGAGTTTTTTGAAAATCATTCCCTATAGGGGTTAAAGGGAGTTTGTATGGAGAGCATAACATTTTTAAAGTAAGGGATTTGTAACTTCTGTTTTAGACTGTTTTAAATTGATTCCATAAGGGGGACACATTCATCCCCTAAATGGGCTAAAAGGAGTTGGATGTTTGTACGGGGAACAAAACAATTTTAAAGTAAGGGATCTGTAACTTCAGTTAAAAACTAGGAAACTAATTACAGCGTTTCTTAAAATTCATCCTCTACGGAGGTTAAAAAGGGTTGGAAGTATGTATAGGTCATACATAATCCGACTGCTAGCAGAAAAGTAGGTTAGGTTAAGTTAGAACCACGACCCTTAGAGAACCGAACAGCTACCAGAAATGTAGGTTAGAACTGGGATGCTCCCAGAACCGAAAGGTAGGTAAGTAGTAGTAGTAAGTAGGTGCTGATTATTTTGTTAATTTTAATTTTTTTCTTGTTAATCAGAATAATATTATTCTCTAACACCGTTCAATGGGGACGGCGGATGGAGATGGAAAGTTCTACGTCTTTTAGCATTAGATTACGTTTGCTTTCAAAGCTATTTTCAGTAATGTAGCTTTCTTTAATACATTATGAAAAATATACAATTTAAGCTGAAACGTCTGTTGATGATTTTCAAGATATTTATGTCTGTAAAAACGGAGTTTTCAATTTAAACTAATGAACTCATCGCACTGTTACCTTTTACGCTTAATCCCTGAACGGATTCAGATGAAATTTTCCGTACAGATAATCTGAGACCCTAATTTGAGGATATAGGATAGTCTTTATCTCGGAAATCATCCCTTAAGATGGTAGAACTTTGTTAAGGGAAGCGATAATTAAGGTTCCGCCTACAATCATTTAATAGCAATCATTTTTCTAAGACGGTAACAAGTTCTACGCGGACGAAGTCGCGGGCAACAGCTAGTTTTCTATAAATAAATTATGTCTACAAATAATACTAAAATATAATTATACTCCATCCAGTCCAAATATTATAGATAGGTACTTAGTCTATTGTTCTTAGACTAGTAGTAGACCGTAGGTATCGTCTTTAAGCATCCAATATATAATTAACAAACTCACTAACTAATCTAAGAGATGTATGAGGTCTCCAAGCGTCAGCACAGTCAATAACAGGATGAAGTCTCTGATCTGAAGCCAGTTATTGTACAGTCGACTACAAAGAGATCGATACGGCCAAAGTTACAAAAATATGTATCCACGACCGTAATGTTAAGACAATAAAGTCGTGTATACATATTTTTCTAGCTTTGGCCGTATGATATGGACTGAGCTATAACCAAATTCGAAGTTCGGGTATATCCATCTCTATCGCACTCACAGTCTCACAGTACTCGGGTGACAGGGATGCATGTATACGAACTTCGAGTTTCTTTTTAGGGTTCCGTAGCCAAATGGCAAAAAACGGAACCCTTATGGATTCTTCATGTCTGTCTGTCTGTACGTCCGTATGTCACAGGCATGTTACTCGAAAACTATAAGGTGTATTTGAATAAAATTTTGAGGATAGGTGTATTTTGTTAGCCGCTAGTTTTGTAATTAAATTTAAAAAAAAAAATTTTTTTTGCGGTGCACTCTATACATAAAACTTAAATTCAAATTTTTTTTCATTGCAAGCCCAATGTAGTACATCAATCGATAGGCCTTTCAAAATAAATAAGTTAATAATAAGGTTTCTCAGCAATTTTTTTGATTAAGTGAATAGAGTAGCAGATACTCGCCCCGAAAGTCACTAAAATTGTGTGTCCCCCCCTCTCTAATTTTTGAATCGTGTATTTTAAAAATATGAAAAAAATCATGGACATCATCATATCAGCCGAAAGACGCCCACTGCTGGACATAGGCCTCCCCCAAAGAGTGCCAAAGTGACCGGTCCTGCGCCACCCGCATCCAGCGGACTCCAGCAACCTTTACCAGGTCATCAGTCCACCTTGCGGGGGGCCTACCCACGCCGCGCCTTCCGGTTCGTGGTCGCCACTCGAGAACCTTCCTCCGAATCGCTATTCGGAGGGCTATATCGGTTACCTTGGTTCTGCTGCGAATAGCCTCATTTCTGATGCGATTACGCAGAGAAACTCCCAACATAGCCCTCTCCATAGCCCTTTGGGTGACTTTGAGCCTTCTTATGAGGCCCATAGTAAGCGACCACGTTTCAGTGCCATATGTCATCACTGGCAACTGGCAACACACACTGGTCAAAGACTCTCGTCTTGAGACACTGCGGAATATTGGACGAAAAGATATGCCGTAGCTTCCCGAACGCTGCCCAGCCGAGTCGGATTCGACGATTGACCTCTTTCTCGAAGTTGGACCTACCTAACTGGATAGTTTGTCCTAGGTATACATAATCGTCTACAACTTCGAGTGTAAAGTGTCCGATTGTAATGGGAGTTGGTACTACATGGGTATTTGACATGATCTTCGTCTTATCCATGTTCATTCTTAGACCAACTCGTTCGGAAGCTTTAGATTAGATTTATTTATTTCATAAAATAAATTTACATTATAAGTTAACTTTAAGCTAATTTACACGAATTTATTTAATGATCGTCAAATAATGAATATTAATTGAATGAAATCACAGGTACAATACAACATTCATATGGACATATATTACAAAATGATTCATGATAAAGTCAAAATAGGGAATATAAATATTGATATTGATACTCGTATCTCGTAATGATCGTCAAAATAAAACCAGAACATTATGATATTATAAAACAATTTAAATTAAATTAACCATGTCAAATATATTATATGTCCATATACTCACATACAGAATACAATGGATGCTCTAATAAAAAGATTCTCAGCTGACGTTTGAATGTTTCGTCAGATGATTCAGTTCGCAGTTTGGCGGGTAGACGCTCGTAATACGTTGGGCCAATTACCCTAGGATTTTTCACTGAAAGTGCCATGCGACGCGGTACTGTTCTTAGCCTTCCAGTTGATCGGAGCTGTTTACCTGCTGTTTACGTCCACCCGTTTAAACGTTCGTATATTGGTTCTCACAAACATTAGTACCTCAAACATGTATAGGGAGTATTGGTTGAATTACCCCAAATGACTGTACCATATGACATCAACGAGTGAAAATGAGAGAAATAAACAGATTTTAAAGAATTTCGTGATATCAATGGTTGCAGCCTTTTTAGGGCAAATACAGCACCGCTCAGTCTGTTTGTTCCGTTCTTAACGTTTCATTTTTCTTTAATCTTTAAACGTTTGCGCGCCTTACCAACCTAAACGATGCAATGTCAAAACGCCTCCGCAAGCAGTGCAACATCGAAAATCTAGCCAATGGGAACGCGCGGAACGCCCGTGGCGCATGCGCAGTACAAGCCGGTGTTGATGACAGCGCCATAGCGGCGGCGGCGAAAAAGGGAGTCGAAACAACGCTCGCGCATCGCGAAGTAATCTTACCGTGTCTAAAACCCAATTCGACGTTCAAAAGGACTCATTAATCTGCTCATACTTATTTATTGTGTGTGTGACATTATCCAGGAACTGTGTACATGTTATTAAGCCGGCCGGCATACGTATCTGAAGGACAAATTGAACAGAACCGTTTCGTGGAAGCCAGCACGCTGCCGACTATCTGGTGAGTACTTGTGCATGGTCTTCTCATTGACTGATAGTCTTTGTTGTATCGTTTTTACCGGCGAATATATTAGATATTCGATCCAGAGTGGTGAATTGACATTGCATCATCTATAAACGCGTTAATTTGCTACATCTTTATGGTGCCGAAACCAGGGAACTTTAGATACCTATGACACAGTCGGCCTGCCAAATACCGATTTTATTTAGTAATTGTAACATTAACAACCTAAGTTTACCGTTTACAATACATAACTACAGCTAAAACAAATAATCACGTAAATATATTGCTCAATTACTAAGCAGAAATTCGAGTCCTTGTTCCATTTTGTTTCGTTACCTACCGCAAACCGATTTAAAAGTGACGTACTTATGTCGCTAAATATTTGTTGAGAGATAGATATCTAGTCGTTTTATACTGGTTGAAACATTATTATCTATCGTTTTACCGTTTGCAATAACCAAAATTGCAAAATATATCGCATCATAATATTGTGTACCACAAGTTGCGTATACCTCGACTACTTAACTTTGATCGCTCAACATTATCAACTTAAGTTATATAAAAATTGTCATATCGCTTTAAATTTCGAAATATAACATATCATATCGTTGTATCGTGTATCGTACTAGATTTTAATTGTATTTCGGTGCTTTCGAATTTCGCTCATTACCGTTTTAAAGTAGAATTATTAGCAGTAGCACTAAAACTGAACAGTTTTTTCTGAATTTGAATTAATATTCATAAATATCGTTATTGCAAGAATTCGGAGTGTTACGAAGGTAAATTTTTCGACAAACTGTTTATTCGATTTCTTTTACTACGCAACTCCGCGAACTCGAGGTGACGGGTTTTTATATGTTGTCGCGTTATACGAACATCGATGCGAGTTGCGTAATTATTATTTTCGAATACGCATTCTGTTTGTTATTCGCTGTGTATTTTGAGTTATTGAATAGCGTTTTAGATTGGTAATAAGTAATTATGTCTTACCTAACAAGGCGCAAATCTAAACCTGCACTAAAAAAGGGTACCGAACCGACTTACACTGTAAATAATTTGCCGAGTTTACGACGTAAACGAACGATAGCTTATAATCGCATTTCGAAGGCTTTCGAAGTAGGGAGATTAGCTAACACCGATAAATCACAAATCGAGCTATTTCTTTCGTATTGTCAGGAGATAACGAATATCGCTGACAGTTTTCAAGAAGCCCATTTTATTATTTTGGACCTTCTTAAGGACGATGTCGATGAGAGTGAGGACGGCATTCAGGAACGCTTCGACGAGATATACTTTCAAGTTATTGCAATTCAACGCAAATTTGAACCGTGTTCGTCGCAACAAACAGATAGTTTGAAACGTAACTCGTTGTACGGTTCGCACGGCGGCAATATGCGGTTACCTAAAATTTCGTTGCCGACGTTTGCAGGCGTTATTAAGGAGTGGCCTGAGTTTATCGCTACTTATAATGCATTGATTCATGAATCTACCCTCTTGAGTGATATTGAGAAATTTCATTATCTCGTGTCGGTGTTACGTGGTGACGCCTTATCGTTAATTAGAACGTTCCCTGTTGCAAGCGAACATTATTCAAGCGCATACGACGCTCTCAAGTCCCGTTACGAAGACAAACGCGAATTAGCGTTTACGTGCTGGCGTGACATTTTAGATGTTAATTTCAAAACTGCAAACGCTCAGGATTTTCGACGCGCTTTAGATACGATCGACGAAAACTTGACAATCTTAAAAAAGTTAAACTTACCTACCGAGCACTGGGATTTTGTTCTCTGTTATAACATTCTAGCCAAACTCGATACCAAATTAAGACGCGAGTTTGAGGAAAAGCACACTGATATCGAGCTTCCACAATATAAGCACTTAAGGGCCTTCTTACACTCTAAAAGCGAAGCATTAATGCGCGACACGCACTTTACCGCCGCCGTCACCAACAAAAACCCTAACACATGGAAGGAGGCTTCGGGATCGGGATTTCCACAGAAGCCGAAGCGATTTAACGTTACGCATTCACTTGTCGCTCCCGCCGTAAATAATCAAAAAAAAGTTGGTGACAAACCAGAAGCGAAGCCTACTAACTACTCGACAACCCCGAAGGTTATTCGTAAATGTTCATACTGTGGTGACGAACACCACATATCGGCTTGTAAGGATTTTCTTGCTAAATCATTGGACGAACGCATGACTGTGGCGGCTGAGAAGAGATGGTGCTATAATTGCCTTAACGCATCTCACTCCATGCGAGAGTGCACTTCGATATTTTCGTGCCAAAAATGTAAACGTAAACACCACACTCTGCTACACCGGGAGCAACCGGCAAGCAAGATGGACCCCGCCGCTGGTGATCCACCAAGTTCAGTAGCCTTAGTAGCAAAAGAATCGTTAGCTCAGTCTAACTCACCCTTCAATACAACCGTGCTACTGGCAACTGCCCTCGTACAAATTCGTGACGCATCAGGCGAATTTCACACATTTCGTGCGTTATTTGACACTGGGAGTCAAAACAACTTCCTCACGGCCCATGCAGCCCAACGGCTGAACCTACAACCTCGAACAGGTTGTGCTAACGTTCATGGGCTAGGAGGTAGTCCTGCATCAGTGAGTGGCATTGTCACATGCGATGTTGGCGCCAATCGTAACGTAAATTTTCGTTTGGAAATGCTCGTTATACCGAGTATTTGCGGAGATCAACCTATAGCAAGACTGAATACGAACGGATGGGATGAAGTCAAGACACTACCGTTAGCAGATCCTGGTTTTGATATCCCCGGGCCGATTGACGTCTTGTTAGGTGCCGACGTTTTTGCCGAGTCACTTCTCGAACAACGTCTGAGAGGCAACGCCTCACAACCGCGGGCCTTCAACTCGGTCTTCGGCTGGCTTCTTCTTGGGAAATCTCGACTCGCATCATCCTGTTTATTAGGCGGAGCACCACCTACGGTTGATGACAGCTTAAATCAAATCGTTCAACGTTTCTGGGAAATCGATAACGTTCCACAATCCTCCCGATTGACCCCAGAAGAGCAACTCTGTGAAACCAGTTTTACCAACGATCACTACCGCGACGAGACAGGCAGGTATGTCGTTTGTCTCCCTTTCAAGGACAATGAGGAGCCAGTCTTTGAAGGCTCTCGAGCGATAGCCTTACGACGCTTTCATGCCATTGAGAGGCGTTTATCTCGTGACCAGAACTTAAAACAACAATATGTTGAGTTCATGACTGACTACATTGAAAGTGATCACATGACTTTGGTACCTGCTAAGCAGATGGGTCAAGGCAAGTACTATATCCCTCATCATTGTATTTTGCGCCCTGACAGCGCCACGACAAAGCTCAGAGTCGTCTTCGACGCCTCTGCCCGGGACGCTCATTCCAAATCGTTAAACGACACTCTACTTACGGGGTCGAAGTTACAATCCAACATTGTAGAGATTCTACTTCATTTTCGTGAGCATGAGATTGTCTTCATGGCAGACGTGCGCCAAATGTACCGCCAAATCAACGTAGCTCCCCACCATCGTGATTACCAACGTATTCTTTGGCGAGCCCACCCAGATGAACCTCTCCAGGAATACACTTTAAACACAGTGACGTACGGAGTATCCTCGGCTCCGTTCTTGGCGTGTCGAACCATTCAGCAACTGGCCAACGAGGAGGGTCACAATTATCCTAAGGCCAAGGCTGTTTTAATCTCCGACGTTTATGTCGATGATATCGTAACTGGAAGCTCATCACTGGAAGATGCAAGTGAAATAAAAACTCAAGTCATCACTCTTTTCGGTCTTGGCTCGTTTGAGCTACGAAAATGGGTAAGCAATCGACCTGAGCTTCTTAGCGATCTACCCGCAGAGGCGTGTCTTTCAGAAGCCATTACCTTCACCGAAGCTGAAGATACAACCATCAAGGTTCTGGGCCTTAAGTGGGAGCCTGCTTCAGATTCTTTCGTTTTTAACGTCAATCCGTCAAATCAAACGTGCACCAAACGAACGATTCTGAGTGAGGTGGCCAGAATCTTTGACCCTCTGGGTTTCTTGTCGCCTTTGACAATTCAGGCCAAATGCTTAATTCAAAAGCTTTGGATCCTCGGCGTTTCGTGGGATGAGACTCCTCCACCGGAAATTATCTCGCAGTGGAGCATCTTCTCGCAACAACTTCCAGAAGTTAGAGAACTTAAGGTTCCGCGCAAATTCGCTGCCGAAGGCGTTCAATCTTATCAACTGCATGGGTTCTGTGACAGCTCCGAAGCAGCGTATGGCGCCGTCGTCTATTTACGTGTCACTGAGTCCGACGGTTCCGTTCGCGTCTTCCTCGTCTGTGCAAAGGCTCGTGTCGCTCCCTTAAAGAGGCAATCGCTGCCCCGTCTGGAATTGTGTGGCGCCGTTTTACTCGCAGACCTCATCAAGTTCGTCAAGGACACGTTACGGATCCCTGTCCATGAAACTTATCTGTGGTGTGACTCAACCGTTACTTTGGCCTGGCTTCGAGCCCCTTCTTCTCGCTGGGTGACATTCGTTGCAAACCGTGTCAGCCATATCCAAGACATCGTGCCGACTGAGTGCTGGAGGCACGTTCCTTCTGCTATGAACTCTGCAGATATTTGTTCGCGTGGGCAATTGCCAAGGGACTTATTAAACAACGCGCTATGGTGGGCGGGCCCAGATTGGTTGTCTCAATCACAGTCTGAGTGGCCAATGGATACATCGAAGAGTTGTTACACGGACAACGTGGTGCTCTCTGAACAGCATCGCTCCATAGCTCTCGTTACAGATCAAATCGACACCGCAAACCAAACGTCAACAATCGATCAGTTGTTTAAGAAGTATTCATCCCTGGACAAAATCTGTCGCATTCTAGCTTACATTTGGAGATTTTGTAACAACGTGCGCAACACCGTTCCGAAAGCAGAAAGCCTTTTCATAACGAACACCGAGCGCCATCGTGCGCTACTAACCATCGTCAAACACTTCCAAACTCGATGTTTTTCGGACGTAATATCAAGGTTACAGCTGCGGAAACAGCTACCACGCAGTTTTCGCAAACTAAATCCCTTCTTGGACGAGCAGGGTATACTCAGGGTGGGCGGCCGTCTCGCTCGCTCTGGTCTTGAGTTTGAGCACAAGCATCCCGCATTGTTGCCCAGGAACAGCGTACTTACAACCGCCGTGATTGAATCTATTCATCGAAACAATCTTCATCCCGGCCTTAACACAACTCATTACCTGGTGTTGCAGCAGTTCTGGATACTTGCGGCAAGGCGTGCGATACGTCATCACCTCTCAAAATGCATAAGATGCTACCGTCTTCATCCGCAACCTTTGCAACCATTCATGAGCGACCTTCCTGCCTTTCGCGTTAATCAAGCGAAACCCTTTTCCAAGGTAGGCGTAGATTTCGGAGGGCCGTTTCGAATTAAGCTCGGACATCATCGTGGTGCGAAGGTCGATAAAGCTTACCTGTGCCTTTTCGTATGCCTAAGTACAAAGGCAGTGCATCTTGAGGTAGTATCAACATTATCTACTGACGGCTTCATCGCGGCGTTGCGTCGTTTCGTTTCTCGACGCGGCCGCTGCAACATAATTCATTCAGATTGCGGTACCAATTTTGTCGGTGCAAGTTCGCAACTGGCATCCTGCATCGAACAGGCCTCGCACGCTGAACGAATTGCCTTTAAACGTAATCCCCCGTCTGCTCCACACTTCGGAGGGGCATGGGAGATCCAAATCAAAGCCGCGAAAAGTCACCTATACCGCATTGTTGGCGATCAGACTTTAACATTCGAAGAGCTTGCCACACTCTTCACTCAGATCGAATCAATCCTAAATTCGAGGCCTTTGTGCCCATTAAGCTCCGACCCTAACGATTTGAATGTGCTCTCGCCCGGTCACTTCCTGACGCTGGAGCCTCTAACAGCGGTCCCTGATTCCGACTACACGGACGTGAAAATCAATCGCCTTAACCGATGGCAACTTATTCAATCGTTTCAACAGCAATTTTGGAAACGCTGGAAAAATGAGTACTTACATGCGTTAACGCAGCGGGCGAAATGGACTGAGGACTCAAAACCATTAAGCGTAAATGCAGTCGTGCTTATCAAAGACGACAATCGACCTCCTCTTCAGTGGGCACTAGGGCGAGTTGTTTCCCTACACCCTGGGCCTGATGGAGTGGTTCGGGTCGCGACCGTAAAAACAGCTAGAGACCATTTAGTTAAGAGACCTCTGGTCAAATTATGTCCCCTACCCTCCGAATAACCGTTTAACTGGCTAACGTTCCCTAGTTTTTAAGATTAGTATCGTAATTTGTAGCATAATCATACTTTTTCATTTTATTCTGGGAAAATCCCATTGGTATTTTGGTGGGCGGAATGTTCCGTTCTTAACGTTTCATTTTTCTTTAATCTTTAAACGTTTGCGCGCCTTACCAACCTAAACGATGCAATGTCAAAACGCCTCCGCAAGCAGTGCAACATCGAAAATCTAGCCAATGGGAACGCGCGGAACGCCCGTGGCGCATGCGCAGTACAAGCCGGTGTTGATGACAGCGCCATAGCGGCGGCGGCGAAAAGGGAGTCGAAACAACGCTCGCGCATCGCGAAGTAATCTTACCGTGTCTAAAACCCAATTCGACGTTCAAAAGGACTCATTAATCTGCTCATACTTATTTATTGTGTGTGTGACATTATCCAGGAACTGTGTACATGTTATTAAGCCGGCCGGCATACGTATCTGAAGGACAAATTGAACAGAACCGTTTCGTGGAAGCCAGCACGCTGCCGACTATCTGGTGAGTACTTGTGCATGGTCTTCTCATTGACTGATAGTCTTTGTTGTATCGTTTTTACCGGCGAATATATTAGATATTCGATCCAGAGTGGTGAATTGACATTGCATCATCTATAAACGCGTTAATTTGCTACACTGTTACATAGTTGGTCTACATGGCACTTCCAGTTAAGGTTCGAGTCTAGTGTAAAGCCGAGAAATTTGCACTCGTTGCATAATGGCATTGGACCATTGGCAACAGATGGGGGTAGTGCAGTCACCCGACCCGAGAAAATCATTACCATCGACTTAGAAAGATTAAGGAGTAAGCCGTTTGACGAAAACCATGTTTGCAGTTGACCACACGCCTCATCGATCTTCATCGCGAGTTGTTCGTAAGATTTCGCGCTCACTATGACTGTAGTGTCGTCTGCGAACAGCACAGATAAGCCACTCGTGACTGCCGATGGAAGATCGTTAATAAATAATAAAAATAGCGTATTCCCGATCGCTGATCCCTGCGGAATACCCAGACAGACCTGTCCAGCGTCAGAAACAAGTGTTTTGCCGTTGGTTGACATTTTGACTACTTGTTTACGGTCCCCTAAGAACGATGCAAACAGCTGATGGGCGGACCCTTCGATACCGTAATGTTTTAATTTGGATAATAATAATTGGTGACTAATAACATCGAATGCCTTGGATAGATCGCATAGTATGCCGGCTATCTTGTATCTTTCGTCTAGTCCAGTCATGATACAATCAATAATTTTATTCGCCGCCATGGTTGTAGACTTTGCCTGCCTGTAGGCATACTGATTTTCTGTGAGCAACTCATTCGATTCAAGATGCATCATAAGGTAAGATGATAAAATTGACTCAATTAATTTGGAAATTGTAGGTACAATGGTTATAGGTCTGTAGTTATTTACGTCGGACCTATCGCCTTTTCCTTTATAAACAGGACATACCCTAGTACTTTTTAGCACGTTTGGGTATGTACCAGTTTGGAACATATTGTTTACTAAAACTAACAGAACATTAGATATAATCGGCCAAATACTTAAAATAATATTCAATGTCATGTCATATACATCAGCTGTTCCGCGAGTCTTTAACATTGACTTAACCGTTCTGTCCATGATGTCATTCGTAACAAAGGGAAGGGTAAATAAGGGAATGTCTGAGCCACCGAGGTGCTTGCATACGTACTCTTGGGACAACGTCTCATCACTATTTATGACGTAATTCGCAGCTATGTTTAGAAAATGCGAATTAAACGCATTGGGAACTTCTTTATAACATACGTCAGAATGAGTTAACGGGTCCTTCAAACATATAATTTGCGACTTCGTTTTTAAGCCTATCTCTTCGTTAACGACTTTCCACATCTCTTTCGAAGGATTTTGGCTTTTTCTCAGCCTAGTTTCGATGTGTGTCTGACGAGCTCGCAGGGTCTCTGTTTTAATCAAACTAGAGTAATATTCAATACAGTCAGATATGAGGTGGTTACCGGGATATTGACGTCTAATCTCGTGTAGGTCACTGTGTTTTTGTAGATATCCTAACAGCTCGTCAGTCATCCAAGGAACATTCGACTTCTTTTTTAACCGCATCGGTTTAATCGGAAAGTGTATGTCAATGTAGTGTCAATATATTAAATAATTTATTAAATTTGCAATCAATGTCAATAGTACTATCATAGATAAAATTAAAATTATAATTGGCAATGTCAGAATAAAATAAATATATTGCATCACTATTAAATAATCGACGTTGTATCATATCATTAGGTTTATTTCTTTGTACTCTTTTTGTCAAAGTGATCACATACTGCTGTGCGTTATGATCACTAATAGCAGTGTCTACAGGTGATACACTGACATTATCGCAAGGGTTGTTTGTTATTCCGCAGTCAATCGATGACGCACAATCAGCTGTTACGCGAGTGGCAAAATTCACGGTGTTTACACAACCGAAACAATTTAGTACATCGTCGACCCTCCGTCTTGAACTGTTGTCAGATAAATAATCAACATTTTGGTCGCCAACTATGAGAAACTTTTTATTCTCGTCAGTTAACTTAGTCAATAATAATTCTAGATGCTCTAAATATATGTCAAAATCTCCATTACATGTCCTATACAATACAATAATAATCAAATTATAACATGGGATTTCAATAGAAGTAAACTCAATGTGATATGGGACGCATAGGCTGTGTAGGTCATTTCGATGTCTATATTTTATACCTTCGCGTATATATAGTGCTACCCCGCCGTGCGCGTCGGCGCGGGCGCGGCAGTATCCGTTCGCGAGCGTGTACCCACATAACCTCGCGCGATCCAATTCACTTCTACGACACCAAATTTCGCTTAAACCGAGTATATCTGGATTAGAATTACAACATAATAGATCAAGCAATGAAGTTTTACCACAAATTGATCTAACATTCTGGTGAATCACTACAAACTTCGATGCTACCTCATTTTCGGCGTTTTTTGGTGTATAATGGAGTTTTTTGGCTGTACGACGTTGAAGAACCGTACCGCCACACCATTAGGCCAATTTGCAGCCTCTCTGGCGACCTTCACCTTGCCAGCTGGTACGTCGAGGCGGAACGACGTATATTTGCCGCGGGTGACCGCCAGCTGCTGGCAAACCGGTGCTGAGATGCCCATCTTATCCTGGACATGACGGATGACATCTTCAGTGGTGGTGTCCTCACTTAAGTTAAACACGTGTAAGCTAACCACGCGAGGCGCAGCTGCACGTAGGCCGGAGGGACCGGGGGCCTGAAGTGGATCGGCTGATACCGCTGCACGCAGGCCAGCAGAAGTCGGAGCTCGAGGTGCCTCAGCAGGTGGGGCCGGTAGTGATGATGCAACAGTATCGGTTACACCGGCAGCAGCAGGCGCGTTGACATTAGTGCACTGTTTACTCCGGATCCGAGCAGCCACTCGCTGCGATCGGGTTCGGCGCTTCCCCTGCGTAGGATCTGTGACTTCAGGATCCTTTAGCATGAGATTTGCCGCATTTGTGGCTGGTAGCACGGGGCTCATTGGCTCGGAACCGATAGTCACAGAGTCCTCTGACGTGGGGCTTACCGGCACCATTGGCGCTTCATGTGTTGAGGACGCAGGCACTGGTGGATCCTGGCCAGCATCTTGTGGTGGATCATCATTAAAAAATATCAGGCCGTGAGGGCCAGATTCGTTGAGAGGCTCGCATGGAATGCCTTCCGTTTGTGTTGTGTGTGTGATTGTGCGCAATATTGTCTGGATATATCCGCTCTGGCAGGTGAGTAGCTTTTCTTGATTTTGGATCGTATCGAAACAGCACTTCATTTGTTTTTTCAAATCACTGATCTCATCCCTCAAATTTGAAATGATGTCCACCAACCTTGTAACGGCCGCCGCACTCGTTGCTAATTTTGCCATCGATGGTGCCATTTTTCTTCACTGAAGTTATTTGACTATTTTTAATGTTAATTAATGTCAATGTTTAATAATAAATATCTTGATATAATTCGTTAAATATTAATAAATGTATTTAAATTTGGAGGAGCTCTTTATTTGACAGCTAACTGCGTAGCAGCGCCCTCTGTATTATTTACTTTATTGAGGTCATCGAGCATCGTACTTAAGTCCTCCATGGTCTCAGCCAAGACTACTATATCGTCAGCAAACCGAAGGTGAGTGATGTACTCGCCGTTGATGTTGATGCCTAGCCTTCTCCAGTCCAGAGTTTTGAAAACGTCCTCCAGTGCAGCGGTGAACAGTTTTGGAGAAACAACATCTCCTTGCCTGACTCCTCGCTGCAGCGGAATAGGTTTCGAGTTCTGGTCCTGGAGTCGAACTGACATAGTGGCGTTCTCGTACAAACACTTCAGCACTTCGATATAGCGATAGTCTTGGCACCGCTGGAGAGACTGTAGTACAGCCCAGGTTTCAATCGAATCGAAGGCTTTCTCGTAGTCCACGAACGCTAGGCAGAGGGACAGGTTATACTCCTCGGTCTTCTGTATAACCTGACGGAGCGTGTGGATGTGGTCTACGGTACTAAAGCCTCTTCGGAAACCGGCTTGTTCGGGAGGCTGGAAGTCATCTAACCTGTGTACGAGACGATTTGTAATGACCCTCGAAAACAGCTTATAGACATGGCTCAGAAGTGAGATGGGTCTGTAGTTCTTCAGGAGGGTGTTGTCACCCTTTTTGAAGAACAGCACCACCACCCGTCCGTTCCATGCCTTTGGAGTTCTCCCTTCCAGTAAGACGGAATCGAACAACTTCTGAAGGGCCGTAAGGACTGGTTTTCCACCCGCCTTCAGGAGTTCGGCTGTTATTCCGCCTTCACGTTGTTCTTGAGCTGTTTAAGAGCCATTACAATCTCGTACAGGCTGATGTCCGGGATGTCGTCGGTATAGTGCCGGGTTAGTCTAGCTCTAGGGTCTTCCGCCCGACCAACTTCGGGTTTGCGTGTTGACGTGAGCTTATTAAATTCTTTCAGCGAAAATTGTTTTGAACAAGATCGGTTCAAAGGTTTTCGAGATATTTCTAAAAAACTGCCTTCCTTAAAGAAAAGGACTTAAGTGCCATAAGATACGACCTTTTTAATAAGCACGGAACCCTTCGTTGTGCGTGGTCCGACACGCACTTGGCCGCTTTTTTTCGTGGTAGCGCCGCTGTAACGTTTACAGCATTTCAATGTTGCCAGGTCTAGAAAAAACAACCACTTATATTTACTGTCAAGAGAAAATAAAACCTATGATCTCCGATAGTTAAGGGCTAGCGCAGACTTTTCAGCACAGTGCAGAGAATCCATACTAATATTATAAATAGGAAAGTGTATGTGTGTGTTTGTTTGTCCGTCTTTCACGGCAAAACGGAGCGAAGAATTGACGTGTTTTTTTAACTGAAGGGATGGAGTGACATACGCTACTTTTTGTAGCGTTAATAATTGAATGGATGAATAATAACAATTTAATAATAAATATATCTAAAACAAAAATAATGAATTTTAAACAAAGAACAAATAAAATACCCGATTTGAAAGTGACTTTTAAAGAGAACAAAATTGAAGAAACTGACGTAACACGCTTTTTAGGATTACATTTAGATAATAAGCTTACTTGGAAAAACCAAATAGACATTGTGTGTAGTAAATGAAGTCAATATTCTTATGCATTGTATAATTTAAGGAAAGTCGTTAACCAGTCTACAGTTCTAACAGCATATCACGCTTACGTTACGTCCACTTTGAGATATGGAGTAATGTTTTGGGGGAACTCCACAGAAAGGGAAAGGGCGTTTATATCACAAAAGAAATGTATGAGAGCACTATGTGGTATTAAACCTACGGAATCGTGTAAACCACTGTACATAAAATTGCAAATTCTAACTTTACCCTGCTTATATATTTATGAAGTGTCTGTATATGTAAAAAGTAATCTAAGCCAGTTTCCAACTTTTAATAGCATAAGGCAACAAGGTAAAATCAACACAGAACTATTTAAAACTGCTCTACTGTCTAAAAGCATATTCGGAATGGCCAATAAGATATACAATAAGCTTCCAAAAACCATCCGAGATAGTAGGGAGGGAGGGCGAGTGTACAAATATTATTAAGAGTACGCAGTAAGCTCGATTCTCCATACAAACGTAGTTTTAAAACGAGAGCGTAACTACGTTTGTATGGGAAGGTAAAATTCGGCCGAGCTTACTGCGGACTCTTAAGAGGAGGAGTCTACATACACGCTTGTAAGTGTCTGTAATACATGGGGGGGAGCAACATGGGTAGTTAGTATTTATTACCTATCCTATCCTATTAAACGAGCAATATTTGTATGTATATATATAAATCATTCTCGAAAGTGGCTCTAACGATTTCCATGAGAATTGGAATATAGGGGTTTAAAATTTCAGTTTCGCCGTATTTTCGCCAGAGCAGAGCTCGGTCACCCAAGGACTAAGTAAGCTTTCTAGTATTTTTGCAAATGTTCATGGTATGTAATGTAATGGTAACAAATAAAATAGTAATTATAACTAAACCATAATATTTCATAAATATTTAACAACTAATAAAAAAACTGCATCATGAATTTAGTTAATAAAATTAAATGAAATATAATAATTAAATTAACATAAATATTTTCTGCAACCAAAAAAATTTTTTCCCCACAAGGTGGACCAATGACCTGGTAAAGGTTGCTGGAGGCCTATGTCCAGCAGCAGTGGACGTCTTTCAGCTGATATGATGATGATGAAATATTTTCTAGCTCTCTCTCTCTCTCTCAGACACACAAATATGGACTGTCCCCTTAATATTACATAATATCATAACAAACACTGAAACTAATATACACTTGTATAATGTAATGACTGCTTGGGCGAATGCCGCATCCATTGCATGAACATCATAGTTAGTTTAGTTCGTTATTGCTATGCGCTGTGCATAGAGACCGTCTTGACAATGTAGCAAGATGTTTGTCAACTTACCTGCATTGCATTTATTTTTGTTAACTTAGAATTAAGCACTATGTTTTTAACCGTAAATTGTAATTAATTATAGTCTTAAAAATAATAAATCTCACTTGAAGTACCTCATAGAGATATGGGGTAGTGCTACTAAAAACGCACTAAAACCATTGAAAATTACTCAGAATAAATTAATACAAACCCTATTACAATATGAAGCTGAATAATTTACTCTGAAACTAAAATTATGAATCTAGGTCAGCTTTATTTTAATAATACAAGCATATTAATTAATAAAATGATTAATTATAAAATCCACTCTCAATAGAGATTTAAAACTAAAGCCGAGCATGGAATCCGACAGCTACGTAACGGGAACAATCTTTGTTTAAAGTCATTGCGGACTAAATCTGGTAAATAAAATATTTGTTTTGAAGTGGCACAATTTTATAATATATTACCGAAATCTGTAAGACTGTAAAAGTTTTAACAAGTTTGTAATTAGTAATGTTTATGTCCGGCCCTGTAGTTCCACCAAGAATTGGTGGAACTACAGCAAAGAAAGAGAAAAATGGAAAAAGATGGGGGAGGCTTTTACCCAAAAGGGATCCATTCCCGACCTATAGATAAATACATAAGAAAATAAACATAATATATAAAGAAATGGAATAAAAGCTATAGTAATAATAATAATAAAGTCCGGCCCTGGGAGTTGTCCCTTGGAAAAAGAGTAATGTTAACGCTAAGCTGGTTACCATTCGATTGCTTATTATTATTAGACTTTTGTAATGCTACCGCAGTATGCTGCCTACATAATTGTAGTACCTAACTAATTATAGTGGCACTAAATGTCTTCATTTATTTTTAAAGCTTAGTATTGTGTATCTTGCGATGCTCACTGTTTAACTTTGTTTTAGTATAGATTCTCATTAAGTGAAATGTATAATTTCTTTTGAGAAATAAAGTTCTTTAAACAGAATGATATTATGTGCATTCTAAAAAATCACTTGAGTCACCTTTAGCATCTTTGGCTGGCTTCTTTCCTCCATCAGCTGATTTTGCTTTCTTCTCAGGCTTAGGAGCTGGAGCCAAATCAGCCTCAGTCTTAGGTCCAAGTAAATCTAAAATCTGAAATGATAATATATTCAACATTATCTTTAAACGAAAAATTCTATTTCTATTGTGCTCTCATATACACTTGAGCAAATATTTAAGACTCAGAGGCAGAATTTATTAAATTTACCTCAGCAAAAGTCAATTTCTTATGAAATAGCTTTCAGATTCCTAATATTAGGTATATAGGATAGCTGATGTTGTACTATAAAGTGCTAGAAATTCACTGTAGAATATTGACATTCAAATCAGATAAATATTTGTATGTCATGTAAAACACTTGAATAAATACAATTATTGAATATGCATTGTTCATGATCAAGGAGTTTCACTATATTGTTTGATCAGTAGTCTCAGTTTGACTTAATATGTTTCAAGTCCGTCCTCAAAGCCGACAATACTTCACATGCAACACTATAAATATGTTATTACATACCTGAACATCTACTTCATTTTTTATAGCTTTGCCATCAGCCCATGGCAGCTCTGTTCTCACAGCTTGCATGACAATGCCAGAATTGAATCGATATCTTTTTTGCACTAACTCTTCCTTGTACTTGGCCATATGTTGCTCAACTGCCTGTTCCACCTGCTCCGGAGTAACCACCACTCCCACACCACAAGCTTTTTCGAATGCCGCACAGTTAATATTTGCTTCACTGACATGGCTCAGAAGATATTCCAGGGCAGCATCAACTCTTAAAGTTGAATCGAGCTTCCCACTTTCAATATATTTACAAACTAAAGGCATTTGATGTCCGATTTGAGGTTTGATTTTGGTAGCCAAGTGGTAGACCAACATGCCCGCGCCAGCTGGCAAACTCGCGGCGTTGACCTGGGAAAGTTAGTCAGTCATTAGTCAGTAAAAGCTTTTTTTGATATTTTTAATAACTGTGTAAAGATTTCCAAAACTTACCTCGTTAAGACCGGCGAGTAAAAACTTAGTAACGGTTACATTTTTCAATGTTTCTTTAGCTTTTTGTTCACTTAAACCTAAATTCTTAAACTTTTCTATAGTTTCTTCTGGCGACATTTTAAAGATAAAATGTACTTATGCTGAAAGGGTTACAAAAAGAGAAGTCCGCTCACCGTGCCGCAATACGTGTAGCATTACACTATTAGACTCTTATTTAAGACGTGTGGTGCGGTGCGTGTGATGCGTGTCGTTACGAATTTGACAGTGACACTTGACACTGTCATCTGTCATGATTTGTCAGTTGGATCTGACCATACATTCAGAAGCCAAACAACAACAACCTGTCGTTTATTCTGCTTATGTTAGAAAGTGGTTATAAAATGAGTATGATGACCACAGAACTATATCAAGATAGAAGGAAAGAGCTCGTCGATTAGTATGGGAACCGAGCGTGTAACATTTTGCGTAGGTACTTTGACGTCACGAGCGTAATTTAGTGACGGGAAACATAAGCCGCGCGACATCGATTCGTCAACATCGATTAGCACGCGGCAGTTGCAATAACTAGTAGGTTTATTTTGTATCGATTCAAAATATCGATAAGAACCGACAGAGGAAATGATAATTAGATTCAACAGCACGGCTAGCACGCGACGGCGCGCGAGCTCTCTCGATTTTTCTCGCACTATCCGTCTCTTTCTTATTAGAACACTTAGAAGAAGAGGTATAGTGCGATAAAAATCGAGAGTATGTCGCGGCCGTCGTGTGCTAGACGTGCAGCACGGCTAGCACGTGACGGCGCGTGAGCTCTCTCGATTTTTCTCGCACTATTCGTCTCTCTCTTATTAGAACACTTAGAAGAAGAGGTGTAGTGCGATAAAAATCGAGAGTATTTCGCGGCCGTCGTGTGCTAGACGTGCTGAGGAAATGAAAAATAGTAAAAATAAAAAGGGCTTCGCTTTTTTTACATTATAAAAGGAAAGAACTTGTAGAGACGTTTAGTATGTTCAGTCCCTAAGCATCCTGAACAAATTTCTGAATGGATTGCTTACGTTCTTGCTCACGGACGCTACATTTCAATCACTGACCGAGTTATATCATAAGTCCTCTAAATATGCGACCAGATACGCTAGGTAATGGCCAGAAAGAAACCAAAAATGTAGGAAACCATTTTTTACGACCAGTTACTTCAATCCATTTCTTTTTCATTTCAGGATCATTCGGAAAACTGAAATAAAATTGCAATATAGAAGTAGCTATAACCTGTTTGTTAATAATATTTGCTTTGCATTACGTACATTATACAGGGTGGCTCATTCAGAGCGGTCAGTATGGGAAAGGCTGAAACTATAAGATATACGAAGATCTGTTCTTAGGAACCATGTCATCGATTTTAATAACAAGAAAAACTGAATTCATACATTTTAAAAAACTTGTACCTACTCAGCTCGGGAATCGAACCCGGTCGTTTTGAAAAAAAAACTAACAATATTTCTATTTAGATATCGATTGTGTAGGTCTTAAGCAGTAAATGTTTCTATGAAACATGATGTCTAAAATGAATAAAAGGCATTGTTTTCACATACGTAATTATCATTTCCTCTGTTTTCAAAAACGATTATAATAATCGAGTAAGAAAATCGCAGTGTACAGCACTATTCTTACTTTCGACAGAAAAAAATAGATATCTTCCTTGAACATGACTCGACAGTTTGAATAGCTTATTTTTACATCGCTGGTTTTGAACGCACACCAAGTCTGGCTCGTCAAATTAAAGCCGTAATGGAAAACTGGCGTTGGCACATAATCGCCCGCTACTGTTTTGATGAATATAATGAAATAAATGGTTTTTTAATTAATTACAGATATTTAAGGACAAATTGTACTTACCAATGAAGCGTCATAAACAGATTTAGGTTCGCGTCTTTCCTGTGGACATTATCAAAGTTAAGGGCTACTAAAGCCTAATTTTGTTTGGACTCTTAATCCGCATAAACGGCGTCTCCTCTTCTATATTACTATTCGATAAAAACATTATTTATATGCACGTGAGCTCTTAATTATTGACCACAGGAGAGACGAATGTGTGTGTTCACCCGTACACAGTGTATAAAACAAAAAACGTCTCTCCTGTGGTCAATAATTAAGAGCTCACGTGCATATAAATAATGTTTTTTATCGAATAGTAATATAGAAGAGGCGACGCCGTTTATGCGGATTAAGGGTCGAAACAAAAACTAGGCTTCGTAGCCCTTAACGTTGATAATGTCCACAGGAAAGACGAGAACCTAAATCTTTTTATGACCCTGAAAGGAAACACCTCGATTAACAGCTCCACCTGTATTGGAAGTGTTTGAGCAAGTAATTATTGCGCAAAAAACCATTTTGTTCTTAAAATGTGACGTCGCACGCAGACCGCGGTCGGGAGCAGACTGAAGTTCGCGGCGAGCAATGGTGCCACCGTGCCATCTTTTCGCCACGCGAAGTACATACACTTATTCCTTCTATCTTGATATATTTCTGTGATGATGACCCACCAAAAACATTTGGGTAAGGACCAAATTCTTGGCCAGCTTAACTCACTCAATTTCTATGAAAGTTTTCCGTTGTGATACGAAAATTTACCATACAATTCTTTGGATTTTTTTTGTAAATTGATGCTCAAGACTTGACTTGGCCAGCTCGCTCAAGCCAAAGATAATATAACCACTACGTTTTAATGTGAACGCGGCAATTCATATACAAACTTTCACCCCCGTTTGGTGACCCCTTAGGTCATGAATTTTGGGATATAACTATTATTTGCCCTTCACATAAACAGACAGTCAGAGTTTCTCTCGCATTTATAGTATTAGTATGGATTGTATAAAACGAATATGTTCCTTATGGTTGAGTTACATGATTCTATATACATTTAATGAAAGTGGTTAAATAAACGTACACACACACACACACACACACACACACACAGAGAGAGAGAGAGAGAGAGAGAGAGAGAGAGAGAGAGAGAGAGAGAGACACACACATGAGACACACACACACAGAGACACACAGGCACGCACACACGCGCACACGCACACACACACTCACCCCCACGCCCACGCCCACGCACACGCACAAGCACATGCACACCGTTGATGCGACCGTTTTAAACCAAAAGTCGCATGTATGATGATACGACTATTTGGCTAGAACGGAATAGTACGAGTATGTGGCTATGATTTTGACTAATCAATATTTGTATGATATTCATACAGTAAATATTCTTAAGTTACTTATGACTTAGTTACAAATTGTTTATAAATAAGTCTTGTTTATTAGGATCACCAACAGAAAATACAACACACATTTAAAACAACATTCATAAATTGATCTCCCACTTACAGGCAATCACAGCATGCATTAAGGCTTGTACACCCGCTAAAGTCCTTGATACACAATCAAAACTGTTAAATTATATAAAATAAAAATAAAATAAAGAATAACTAAACTAACCGAAATCAACAGATAGTATTTTATTTTTAAATGCTGACTCACCGTCGTTAAAAGACCTATGTCCAACGACGGTTAGTCTGCTAGCGAGTTTGTTGTAGGTATAAGCGAGACACACGAGGCATGGGCGCGTGGGCCCCAAGATATTATTGTTAATTTTAAGTATAATTATTAATACCTTTATAGTTAATATTATTTTCTCCAATATCCTCGGAAATGTTCGCCTGAATGTAGCAAAAATTGTACGTAGTTCCTCGTTACTGACGAGCGCCAATTTAATATTTAACAAATTAGAAAAGTTGAAAAACCGTTGAATATCTCTAAACTGGGTGAACCGATTTTTTGAAACGTAGCTATTTTTTGCGTCAGGGGTTCAAAAGTTAAAGTCGATTCTGGCACTGCACTCGCCGGCCGCTGCCGCGGCTCCGTGCGCTGTTTGATCACGGTTTTCCTAACACGCTCCGAGCACCCGACGCGGTGACCTGGTAAAGCGCGGGAATCCGCTGGATGCGGGTAGCGCATGACCAGTCAATTTGGCACTCTTTGGGGGAGGCCTATGTCCAGCAGTGGACGTCTTTCGGCTGATATGATGATGATTCGTCCGCTGTTCTGTGGTGATAGAATGGGCATAGATTTTTAATGGAGCAGCTGCGGTCGGAATCAGTCTTAGTCAATTAAAACCAGTACTTGGCGAGCATCACAAATTTTATATACCTACTCGTATAGCAGTAGGTAGGTACTCTTGTGGTGTGATAAATATGAAATCAAGTTACTCGTGTTCCATTTAACCGTGAATTATGAGGCGATGGAACGAGAACAATAAGTCGATGGGGATTATGCAAATTGCGTTAACTTCACATCTTAAAGCCGACGGCTCACTGATCGATTACACTCTCGCTTCTATGATTACGCCTTAAGGCCTCGTTTGCGCACATGCGGAGTGTCGCAACACAATGTGCTAGCGGTCAGGCGACGGGGCGTGTTTACTACGGCTGCCGGCGGCGAAAGCAGGCAACGCCACAGTTGCCTGGCAGTGGCAGCTCGCGCATCACACTGCGTGTCGTCGAGTGACATCAAGCCTGCACGGTTAGCACAACACGGCGCGCGAGCTCTCACGAGCTATCTCGCACTATCCGTCTCTTTATAAGTTTTCTAATCAGAGAGAGACGGATAGTGCGAAAGGCCTCAAGAGAGCTCGCGAGCCGTCTTATGCTAACCTTGCTGCGCGTAAACGTGGCCTATGGCCTGGTGGCGCCGGAGGCGGGAAGGGAAACGCCATAGTCGACTGCCAGCTCACGCCTCGTATCGCGGAACTTCGCGTATGTGGGTAAACGCGGCTTTTTTTATCTTTGACGCGAAAACTCGATGATTAATCCGAGGTGTGTGTGGGGTGTACCTACCTACCTTAATTTAATACCTACGTTTCCCTTTCTAATCCAGTCACTCGTACGTCGTAGGTACAATAAATACATTAATAGTAGTACCTAAATTTCGATTATTTCTTATACCGATCTACCTACATATGTTCACCTTGCCCCAATGTTTCCAATTATCTTTTTTAGAAACCCACAAATTCCAATGTTAAATGCAGCGCAAATAGGTGGTAGGTATGCTTGATCCAATGGCAACCAATTTATAGTTCTATTATCTAGTTACCTAACCAGATAGGTACCTGCCTAGGCATCAGCCTCCCAAACACTTAAAAAAGTGAAAATTTTGCAGTTTTACCTTCGATTCATCAAATGATAATTAATCCAATATTATGATTATGACTAAAAATAATCGTTAGCTCACTTAACATGAAATAGTATTTTATGCAATCGTTATAATAATGTACGGTTTATCAGTTGCTGAGTGGCCTAATTAAGGTACGAGACTTAAAAAGCTAATTATATAACTATTGTATACAATACTTTTTCTACGAGTCAACTGAACTAATTAAACAAACTTAAATTGGTATCTATTGAAATCGAAGTGCAACCAACGGCTTTTTCTTTTTTGTGCGTTGATGTCTATTTACCTTTTACTTTCTCATGACGGGGTCCTATTGGTCAAATACATTATAGTTCAGTAAAAGCGCCACGTGATTGGTCCATTTCATTTTAGTTGCCTCAACAGTTATGAAATGTTGAGTTGGGAGCTCCATAGTAAAAAGTATGTGATTTAAGTTTGGTGTACGAAGTCTTAATTTAAACGTTAAGGTCGACGAGTATAAAAATGTTATAATATATTCCAATGCGCGGTTAAAGCGACGGTGCAATACTTTGCTATGCAGTTTGAAGCAGATTAACGCCTGCTATAAAATGCATGTCAAAGTGACCAGCTGACGGGTTGTATTGTCCACCACTGTACAGCCAGGTGACGATATGTTTTCGTCATAATATTGGATTAACTATCATCACTATAGTATAATTTACTTTAATAACAAAGTTTTAACCGACTTCAATTTAGTACTCCGACAAGCCACGAGAACATTTCCACATTTATTTTCCAATTTACCACATGAACTGATTTCCGAGAGCAAATGCGTGGATTAATAGAGAAAAAAAACTCAATCGCTGGTAGTGGCCCGATAATATTTGAGGACTTCCGTCGATTCCACAAGGATCACCTTTGGCACTTCATTAGTTGCTATTTCAACGGAATCTTATCAGAATCTGTGACGTACTTTTGTACTTTTAAGTACATAATTGAGGAATTCCATAAGTCATCTGTCGTCTTTATTGTTCAAAATCAAACTTATGTTTTCCGGGTGTAAATACACGAGTTATAATAGAAAATACCAAAATCACTACACGCGTGCCTAATATAATTGAGCAGTTCCCTCAATTCCTCATGGATCCCATCATCTAACTGAATTTTTGAAAAAATGGTACCCACCTGAAAGCATACAAACAAAAAAAAATACGGATCGGCTCATCAATGGCGGAGTTCTGAGGTAAAAAAACATTGAAAAAATAAAACATAAAGAAAAAAAAATACAACCGAATTGAGAATCTCGTCCTTTTTTTGAAGTCAGTTAATAAAACAAAGTCGCTTCCCGCTGTCTGTCCCTATGTATGCTTAGATCTTTAAAACTACGCAAGGGATTTTGATGCGGTTTTTTTTAATAGATAGATAGAGTGATAGTACCCGTGCGAAGCCGGGGCGGTAGCTAGTTTGATGATAAAATGAATCGGGGGTAAATAGCAAAATTTTGTTTTTTTACGCGAGTGGCTGCTGTAGGTCAACCCACCAACGGAGCCGGAGCTGAAGTCCATGTTGCTTCGAGATACAACATTCTTAACCTTCTCAAATCCTAGCTCGCGGGCCTCACGTCTAATACTATTTTTATCGGTGGCCAATAAGAACGAATTTTAAATAGGTTTATTTAAGCTAATCGAGTAGTGACCACTTAAATTGGTATCTTTTTCCATGAGGAAATACTTAACTGGAAATAATTAAAAAAATATATAATAAGTATAGTGACTGAAATCTCTCATGCGACAGAGCTAAGTTAGGTGCGACGAAGAGCGAAGCGAGGAGGAGCGTGTTAGGAAAACCGTGATCAAACAGCGCACGGAGCCTAGTGAGTGAAGCGAGCGGCTGGCGAGTGCAGTGTCGACTTATTAGAATCGATTTTTTTGCCCCAAGTGAAAAGGGCATCGTTGTAAATAATAAAAATAACCTAAACATACGCATTTACTTTACACGCTAGCGACTGCGTAAATGATTTTGCGCTGTGTAAAGGACTAGTTGTTGAAAATTCCATCCCGAAGGGAGTTAAAAAGGGGTGCAAGGTTTGTATGAGAAACCCCTTTTTTTAGCTAGAGACTTGAAACGTTGCAGAAAGAATACTTATTAGAATACAAAAAAGTACTTTCAGCGTTTTAGAAAATTCCATCCCTAAGGGAGTCAAAGGGGTGCAAGGCTTGGATGTGACGATTTAAAAGTGCTTGTTACTAGGCCTACTTGAATAAAGATTATTTTGAGTTTAAATTTGATGAGAATGATGAGAAACACTTATTAAAATAAAATAAAACCACCCCTAAGGGGGTTGAAACGGGATTCAAGTTTTTTAAGGAGAGCACGAAAATGTTATATTAAGAGATTTGTAACTTCGGTCTTAGAGTCTGTATGTTAAAAGACTACTTATAAAAGTTTTTTTTTTAATTCACCCCCTAAACCCCTTTAGGGAGTTCAAAGTTTGTATGGAGAGAAAAGTAATTTTTAAAGTAAGAGACTTTGCTTAAAGCTTAGCTAAGCTTTATTAAAAGACTACAAAACAGATTGCAGCGTTTTTTTTCATTCATCCTCTAAGAGAGTCGAAAGGGGGTTCGAAGTACGTATAGAGAGCAACCATTTTTAAAGCAAAGATTTGAAACTTCGATATTAAACGGTTTAGGAGGGGGTTAAAATTTTCTACGTAGAGCAATATATTTTTAAGTAGAGATTTTTACTTATAGGTTTTAGACAGTTTAAAGATTAGGAAATTATCTCAGCGTTTTTTTTTAATTCATACCCTAAGAGGGTTAAAACGGGGTTTGAATTTTGTATAGAGAGCAAGACATTTTTAAGGAAGATATTTGTAACTTCTGTTTTAGACTGTTTGAAATTGATTCCATAAGTAGGTTAAAAGACATTCATCCCCTAAAGGGGCTAAAAGGAGTTGGAAATTTCGGGGAACAAGACAATTTTAAAGTAAGGGAACCGTACTTGAACCATAACTTCGGTTAAAGACTAGAAAACAAATAACAGCGTTTCTTAAAATTCATCCTCTAAGGAGGTTAAAAGGGTTTGGAAGTATAACGAGGAACAAGTAATTTTTGAAGTAAGGGAATTCTTCGGTCTATCAGTAAGGGAATATACTATATTATGGTAAGCCATTTATCAGTATAATTATAACTACGGAGTTGATGTAGTGAGCGCATGCCCATACAAATCCATATAAAGAATACTAACCGCTCGAGGCGAGGCGTGCGGGTCGGGTGCCGGGTGGCTCCAATGAGTTGTGACCTATAATCATGAATTTTCAAAAGAAAAGCAAAAAGATCTGAAATTGCGTTCGTTTTAACACGTTCAAAGGCCCGCACCCAGCATGTTTCACCGCTGCGTAGGTCTTGATCTTGGCCAGTTTTATCCCTTATTTAATTACTAGCTTCCGCCCGTGACTTTCCTTTGCGTGGACCTGGGATAAAGCTATCCTATATTTTAATCCAGGCAATAAACTATCTTCACTTTTTCATTACATTTGCTCGTAACGTGTCTCTTATTACGTCGCTTTTAGGCTCATAATGCTGGGTATTAAACATGCGTATTTTATAACTTTACAGCACTCGTGTTTTATGGTTACATCTCGTTAAGATACGTTGACACATAGCGGGAAGGCATGTATGAAAATGGTGCATCTGTCGCGACGAACGCGAAAGCTAAAACCACTCCTAATTTCCAGTGTAGCAACACTGACTAGCGCCACCTAGGGTGGTCAGCGGTAAGTAAATTGAAATGGCAACGGTTAGTTAGTTACCGCCAATATGGCTCCAAGTGTGAAAGTTCTGAGTAAGTGAGTTGAGAGTGAAAGTGCTATGGTTGCCTACAAACTATCCAGAAACATTGAAGTATATTTGAATATCTTAGTAAAGCTCACAACGGTTGTATGGTTTTCTCTAGACAACTAACGTATGTGTATTTTATTAGCGACGTAATCCATGTTGTGGAAGAAATATCTGAGCTCATCTTAGGTATGGCGGTAAAGGTACATCGTAACTCGGTGCCGCGGCCTCTATTCTGTAGCGGGACTCTGCCCGCATGTCCTAGGTGCCGCGGCTTCGTCCGCCGTGACCTAATCATGGACTGTTCTGTAGTGGGACTCTGCCCACATGTCCTAGGTGCCGCGGCCTCGTCCGCCGTTCCCTAAACATGGACTGTTCTGTAGTGGGACTCTGCCCACATGTCCCAGGTGCCGCGGATTCGTCCGCCGTGACCTGACCATGGAGTGTTCTGTAGTGGGACTCTGCCCACATGTCCCAGGTGCCGCGGATTCGTCCGCCGTGACCTGACCATGGACTGTTCTGTAGTGGGACTCTGCCCACATAACGTTGATACCTTCCTCCGGCCGGGTAAGATGAGGCTCTCCTTAGAGTAGAGAAAAGACGAGAAAGAGAGATGCGTTGTAGAGAGACTACCATATAGAGCTTTCTTCCACAGACCAAGGAGAGGCTCCGAATCGACACTTGAAGCGAAGAAGATAAGAGCGGGATATTAATCCCCTTAGAATACCATTGAGTCGACCATTAAAACAACACCATCAAGGATAAGGAAAGGTACGCTATGCATTCTATAACACACTATAAACAAATACTCCACTGAGTTACACTCCCCAAATAAAACCATGTCGCCGTCTTCCCTTGGCGGTCTCATGATATTACCGTAAGAAAGAAGGAGGGAGGCGGCGACAGCATCCTTAAAGTAACCGACTTGTACGTACCTAAAATATTTTTATTCTCGTCATATGGATTCTCGACTAAACAAAAACCTTTTCGTCAATTAATTATTTCCTCTGATATAGAAACGTTTCAGTTAGTAAAATTACTTACTTATTTTTGATAACTTTTTAAATTCGTTTGTATTTGAATTCGAAAATATTTATTTTATTTTGTACTAGCGACCCGCCCTGGCTTCGCACAGGTACTATATTATACATATAAACCTTCCTCTTGAATCAATATCTAATAAAAAGAACCGCATCCAAATCCGTTGCGTAGTTTTAAAGATCTAAGCATACATAGGGACAAACAGCGGAAATCGAGTTTTTTTTTAACCGACAAAAAAAAAAGGAGGAGGTTCTCAATTCGGTTGTATTTCTTTTTATCATTTTTTTTTTCTTTGTTTGTTACATCAGAACTCCGTCATTGATAAGCCGATTCGTATTTTTTTTTCTGTTTGTAAGTATATGCTTTCAGGTGGGTCCCTTTTTTTTCAAAAATTCAATTGGATGATGGGATCCATGTGGAATAGGCTATTCTACGGTTTTTTTTAATATATTTTAAAATGTTCGTATAGATTCGATAGTCAACTGGTATTTTTATTTCCTCAAAATAATATCGCTTTAAGCAAATAAATAATGGTTGAAATTTGAACATTATATATTCGGGCCAAAAAGGCAGCTGCCATTATCATGACGTCATAACTGCAATAACAAACCACAGACTACTAAGAAGATACTATGTGCAGAAACATAAAAACGTGAAATGTGTATGTACTTCTAATCTATGCCTTCTGATAATTCTGAATTTTCATGGATTTTCTAGCTAAAAATGAGCTTTAATACTCGTTATCGGGAATATACAATATTACATATATTGTTCTAATATAGTATCAGAAAATGAAACAGAATATATTTACAAAGCTGTTTTGATTTTTCTGCATTCAGCAGAAAATAAATCTGAAAAGAACTTTGCAATCATTAGATTCGGTAGATTTGTATTGTCAGCTTTTACAAATCCAACCTCCATCGTAGATGGTGTAAAATAGCGTACCTAAGTAAGTCCAAATAAATACAATTTGAATACACAATATAAATATTTTTTAACTTTTTGTTTATGTTTACACCGAAAACTTGTTTTTGTATTTGCAATTCTGACGTCACTCATAGAAGACAAAATGGCGGTCAGCGTTTTCGGTCACGGGACATACAGATAATAAAACTACGATTTTAATTTTGAAATTAAAAATATTTCTTATGGTTTTATAACAAATTAGTATTATATTCGTATTTCCTAAAGTCAAAACTATATAAATAACCTACTTTCATAATTGAATTGTGATAGACGAAAATAGCCTATTGAGGGAACTAAGTACTCAATTATATTAGGCACGCGTGTAGTGATTTTGGTATTTTCTATTATAACTCGTGTATTTACATCCGGAAATCATAAATTGGTGGAGTGGAATTGATGATGAAGACCACAGATGACTTATGGAATTCCTCAATTATGTACTTAAAAGTACAAAAGTATATCACAGATTCTGATTAGATTCCGATGAAATAGCAGCTAATGAAGTGCCAAAGGTGATCCTTGTGGAATCGACGGAAGTCCTAAAATATTATCGGGTCACATACAGCGATTGGGTTTTTTCTCTAATAATCAAAGCATTTGCTCTCGGAAATCAGTTCATGTGGTAAATTGGAAAAGAAATGTGGAAATGTTTTCGTGGCTTGGCGGAGTACTAAATTGAAGTCGGTTAAAACTTTGTTTTTAAAGTAAATTATATACTATGTAGTGATTGCGGATGATATCTGTATCATTTGAGTTTCGCTTCAATACATGCGCGCGGCAGACGTCGGTGGTTTCTTTTGTTGTGTAGGTCATGTAGAAAATACTACTTGGGCAGCAGCCTTCTTGTATAGTAGAATGGGGTAGATTCCATCAGGCCACGGGACTCCGCGTCCTGAGCTTGACTAACCCTGGGTTCCGCCATGGTAAGTTTTTCGCAAGGGTTTTCTTCTCAGGGCAGTTAAGGTAAAGATGTAAACGGCTTGTCCTATTTTGTCCGCTTCGAATCTTCGATTAGCTTAACTTTTGGGTCTCCTCCTCTATGTCCATTTTTAGGTCACTTATGAACTTTAATCAAGTCTATTACAGAGCATGCAAGCATAGACAACGTCTTTCATGGCTGTGTAAGCCAATGCGGGTGGGAGCGGCATGTATACACATACGGCGCAAGGATGTCTATCCAAATCATCCGAACTCCACACAATCCATCCGGGGCATCCTAAACTAGGGACCATAAAAACTTATAGTCCAAATAGGTACTTAGTTTACTAAACTATTGATGTCGTTGCTGGATTCTGACTATTCTGAGTAAGAAGACCCAAAAAAAAATACATATATAAAAAAGTTCAAACACAGTTTTTTTTAAACGTTTGCGTACCTACTAAGCTTACATTATGGGTAGGAAGTGGGTAGGTCCTTATTATCTACCTACACATCTGCGAATATATAACACCTCGTCAACACTGCACGTGCTCCGGTCTCACACTTAATCTCCCCTTTGTGGCAATAAAGTAATCGATGAATAACAACCCTGGCCCCAATACCTCGTCAATAATAAATTCAATAAGGAGATAACAAATGTGTTGTGTACCTACTTACGCGAAATCGTTTCAGCGCTATTCGAATGGAAACAACAATATTTTCCCTCAGACATTCAGTGATCTACATATACTTACTTACTTTTATAAACATACTAGCTGTTGCCTGCGATTTCGTCCGCGTAAAACTTGTTATAAGCCTTGGAAAAATGATTGCCATTAAATTATGTTAGGCGCGAGCTTAATGAGGTATCACTACCGTCCCGAACATACTTCTAGTTACCATCCTAAGGAATGATTTCCGAGATAAAAACTATCCTATATCCTTCCAAGGGTCTCAAATTATCTTTACGGAAAATTTCATCTAAATCCTTTCAGGGATTAAGCGTAAAACAGTGCGATGAGATCGTTAGTTTAAATTGCTAAATCAAAATTGAAAACTCCGTTTCTACAAATATAAATATCTTAAGAGCGGGCGTACCGCCAGGAAAAATCAGAAATCAACCGCGCGCTCCGCACCTGCAGCGCTGATTTGCGCCTATTGCTATTGCTGCCCCGCCCCGCTCCTTGTCGCATAGTATATATATGCCCCGACAGCCAGATGAAACATGATTAATACCTATAGATTATTAAAAAAAGTGAGTAGAAAGACAAAATACGTCATCAATCATCAACAGACGTTACGACAAAAAAGATTTAATTTGTTTAGTCCAGTAAGAATCCATTTGCCGAGAATTAAAAAAAAACTGTAAGTACCTACATTCTGTACAACCCGGTTAATTTAAGAATGCACCGTGTTCATGCATACATCTTGCTGCAAGGTGCCAACGTGACTTAATTGGGATATAACCATAACACACTAGTGTCGTAATGTTATAAAACACGCGTATTTAATACCCAGGATTATGAGCCTAAAAGCGACATAATAAGAGGTACGTTACAAGCAAATGTGTTGAAATATTAGATTGTCTGACAAGGGTCTAAAATAAGCCATATTACCACGAGATGGTTTGGAAATAGTTCGAGGGGTAATATGGCTTTTAGACCGGAGCTAAACACTCTACTTTAGTAAAAACAAAGACTATGAATCCACAATCAATAATAAATACCACGACGAACCGATTGTTCAATTTGGCGCCGTTATTTTTTTAATAAACGGCTTTGACACCAGCGAACTTTGACACATTCAGAATATTTCCACCACGAATTAACGCCTCTGACCGTCTTATAGCCTCGTCCAAACGGCCGAGCGCGGCGGATAGCTTACGAGGCATACGATAAATCGAGATAGATGGCAGTCAATCCCGCTCAATCTTCATGCTGATGCCATGTATGCAATCAACCACGTTGAACGTTTGGACGCGGCTGTAGACAGTCAGAGGCGTTTATTTTTTTAATGATTGTGAATTACGGAATAAAACACACCTACTGTTTGAAATGAATTCCGTTTCCATTGGTCGATTTTAATATATAGCTGTATTCTGGTTAGTTGATAGCAAATACAAATGTTTTTGTAAGGAGTTGGGATTGGTGGATACAATACGGTGAACCGTCTTGATTGGTCAAATTAAAATGTATTATAAATCGTAAATAAGTATACATATTTTCCCCAGGGGCTAAATGTATTACTTTAGCCCCGCTTGCTAAAGCCTTATATGACGCACTTTTTGAGCATGAGAAGTGAAATAGTATTTTATGCAATCGCTATAAAATGTATGCTTTTTCAGTTGAGTACCACGTTTAGGCCACGAAGCTTGCTGAGTGGCCTAAATTAGGTACGAGACTTAAAAAGCTAATTATATAACTATTATATACACTACTTTTTCTACGAGTCCACTAAACTAATTAAACAAACTTGGTATCTATTGAAAACGAAGTGCAACCAACGGCTTTTTCTTTTTTGTGCGTTGATGTCTATTTACCTTTTGAATTTCTCATGACGGCGTCCTATTGGTCAAATACATTATAGTTCAGTAAAGGCGCCACGTGATTGGTCCATTTCATTTTAGTTGTCTCAACAGTTATGAAATGTTGAGTTGGAAGCTCCATAGTAAAAAGTATGTGATTTAAGTTTGGTGTACGAAGTCTTAATTCAAACATTAAGGTCGAAGAGTATAAAAAGTATTTTTTGTGGTGATAAATAGGTATCTATTGTATGTAATGTAAGTAACTAAATGTTGTGAGATTTGCGAAATTCTACTCCTACACGAGAGGGACAAGCCACACGTAGTGAAACATTAACGTCAATTATTATCCATTTGTCGCCCAGACAAATGGCGCGCTAGTGAATGACGAAATAATAATAATAAATACTCTTTATTGCACCACGACAAGAGAGAAACATCTTACAAAAAAATTGCTTAATAAATAATGGTACCTAACAACAGGCGGTCTTATCGCTTTAAAGCACCTTTGTATAGCAGGAAACATTTAAAAATAGAATTTTAAACAGGTAGTGCAGGAATTCATCAAGAAGAGCATACTAACACATCATTCTTTCAAATATTTACCTAATAAATGAATAAATATGCAGACATATATACAACCATACATACAGACATACATTACAACATACATACATACAATACTTCAAAGGCAAGGGAGAGACAGGGGTAATATAGTTTCAACAGATTTTTGAAAATAGGAAGAGATTTTACACACCTTATATACAACGGCAAAGCATTCCCCAACCGAACAGCCCTAAATGTAAATGAGCTATATTGGTTAATGAAGGTGGTGGAGCGAGAAGATGCTTTTGGAAAGATCTGATGGAAGTGGACGATTAAAACGCTCTTTGAGATGTGGTGCGCCTAGGGTTTGCAAACCCGCCGTCAAATTTTGGTTCCCGATCTGACAAGCTCCTAGATCCGGATTTTTCGGATATTACGGATCCTTAAACTACAGTCATGAAAACCGAAAATCGGCTACAAAATGAAGGTTTTACCAGAGTCCACGTAAACCAAATGGTATCTGCATGCATGCATGCATAGATCCACCCCTTTATTCCCAATAAGGGTAGTCAGAGCACATGAAACTTATTTTCCAGTGCCACTTTTTTTTTTTTTATTGATTAAGACAAAAACAAAGAATATCATTATAAAGCCCATCTAGGCAAAACCTTGGAGAGGTTTGTGTGCCGATGGGGAGTTCTTAGTATTCTATTGATCTAATTTATAGTTAAATTAAAAGCTAAGTATTTTAAGTAGGTTAGTTAGTACAACTTAGTTCACAGAATCTAGATTACATTATTGCATTTTAAAAAATGCATCTTTAATATTTTTCTTATTTTACAACCTTTCACATATAAGTTTTGAACATGTTCAGGTAATTGATTTATTATTTTAGGCAGTAAGTATGAGTATTTTCGAGCACCATATATGTTATTATATTTAGGTAAACAAAATTGGCTTTGGGATTATAACTTTCTTAATCTAATACATCTTTTCTTAACTTTGAGTTTTGTAACATTGTGATATTCTTCAATTAAGACAGCTAGTTTATTTATTTTTTGTACAGGTAGTAGATTACAGTATTTAAATAGTTGTGAATAGTCGGTTACATAATGCTCTTTAATATTTTTGGTACAATAGTTTTGAGTATTCTAATTTGTAGGTTGTATATTTTTTCCATATAGGTCTTAAAGGTTCTACCATAGGTACCCAGGGCGTATCCGATCACAGAGTCAGCGAGGGCTAGGTATAGCAGACGTAGGGTTCTGTACGGTACTTTATGCTTTAAAATGTATAATCTACTCAAGATAGCTCTCAGCTTATCGCATACGTAATTAACATGAGGTCCCCAGTTGAGCCTGTGATCTATTATAAGTCCAAGGTACATGTGTTCCTTTACCACTTCTATATTTTCACAGTAACACGTAACTGTGCAGCTGTGTTGGTGTAGGCACTTGTGCTGATGGGCAACTACAGAAACTTCGTGTGCAATTTTGGTATGAGCCGAACGAACATGCATTATTTTTGTTTTTTGCGCGTTAATAACAAGCCCGACGTCATGCGCCCATTTACAGAGAGTGTTAAAGTTTGTTAGCATTACGCTCTCGGCCTTAGCTATATCTCGGTCGGCTGTGATAATGCATGTGTCGTCCGCGAACTGGTAGACAGAGCCCTCAGTTATAATGTTACACATTTCATTGACATACAACAAGTATTCGGTTGGGCCAATAATAGATCCCTGGGCCGTCCCTTTATCCGTTTTTACAGCTTCACTGTATGTGTTATTAACCTTAACTCGAGTATATCTGTTGGTGTGATAGTTTTTTAGCAAATGAACTAGGGGGCCCTGTATACCGTTCTGCTCTAGTTTGCTGAATAGCGTTTCGTATTTCAGCATATCGAAAGCTTTACCGAAATCAATGAAACAACGAGCACATGCCTTTTTTCATGCATGTGCTCGTTGATTTCATATAAATGTGGGTAACATTTACATGTAACATAAACATTTTACAGGTAACATTTAACAGTTAACAAAATGTGATATCGCAGTGATAGATTGCTACCCCAACGCACTTCAACCCTGATCCCTTAGTCGACTTTTACGACACCCACGGGAAGAAAGGGGGTGGTGAAAATCTAAGCCGGCACCACACGGACGGGGAACACACCGAATGGTATAATGTAGACAATTCTCAATCTCTGTTTTTCATCCCAGACCAGATTATTTTTGTTTTTAATTTATTAGTCACAAAATATAACTAAACCATACAACTAACTAGTACAACTGCCACAGTTTCATGGCGTCACTTGGCGTTGGTTTAAATGCACTAATTCTTGACTTATTCTACCGTAGGCACTAACTAATTATATAAATTCAATATTACCTATACTATACCAACCTACTGAAGACTTAGTTTAGATGTAAGTAACTAAAGAAATATTTAAGAAGTAAGTATTTTTGACACAAAGTAAAAAGTAAATGAGCAACAATACCTACGTTTTATAAATGTTTTTAGTATGATTGTCTTTACTTATAATATGATTATAAGCATAGTGCGCTATGCTATATTCATAGCCCGTTCACCGTTTTGGTTTCGTGGTGTATACATTACCTAATGAAATTTTGGCTCTACCCTTTCCATCTCTTAAAAATTACTCGAAAAAAACATTAATGTCAAAGGCTAATTACAGGGTTGAGGACTATCTCACTGACAGATATGCATAGCCCGACCCAGAGCCCAAAATAGCTTAATCATTTATATACCTTATTCGGACGGAAATGTGTTCTTATAGAACAACGCATATTCAGTTTGACTTATTTTAAGTACTTACGTTAAGAACTATCATTGTAATAAACAAGCTTTTTTGGCAGAAAATGACTGACTGTTAACTTTGTTTCGGCGTTTCGTCTTAACAGTGGTCTTCTTTTTCAGAAACGTGCTAATGCGACTCACCCCGCCGGTCACCCGTTACGAAACTAGACCTCTACCTACGCTCCGTTACTACGCAACGGTGAGCGTTGAGGTGAGATTAAAACAAGTTACAGAATAGGGGGGCAGGCGTGGCGCGGCGCCTACGTGAAGGCCTATTAGCTACCGTCTTTACACAAACATAATTATGACATGACGTGAGGATGCGGACACTTTCCGCCTTCCTTCACCCACGTATTCCTTACTGCGAGTTCGACCGTACCCAATTGTCATTTTACGTGTTCCAATCAAACTTCTTTTGGATAAATCCGACAATTTAATGTTCACGTTCACGCCACGTAACAAACCAAAGCAACTAATTACATGAAATAAAGGCTCTACCTAACCTACATGCTATTTGGTTCACAGGCGTCCCTCATTACTACAAACGACGTGCATCCTATAAGGGGCTTCCTTGGGGTCATAATACCTACATATATATAAAAATAACACCGCTTTGCGGACTGTGGATGATCTCTGTTTTCGCAGTGGGGAGGTATATTGTACGTAGATATCTCATATAATACTCAGTCACTTGTTTTAAATTAAAATAAAAATCATTTTCAAACATACCAAGTTTGAGCCCAAGTGACAAGTGACTGAAATATAATAAATATAATGATGTGATAAATGTTTAGAATCGGCTTAATAAGCCCTTTCATTAGATACCACACACGATAGGTTTTAGAACAAAAAATATTTTTTCCCATACTAAAAAACATGACTTTTTTTTCGTGCTACGGGTCAAACTGATTCGTATGGCCTAAAGATCAATCGCTCCGATTTTCATGCTTTTAACACCATTTGCACCATTTTTGCGTACCGCCAGGACTAGTACATTACCGCTTTGATGTTGATTATTACTGCTACTGCACGATGGAGGTGCTTCTATACTATTTTCTCTGGGACTCACATTGTCACCAGCGGGGCTACCATGGCTGCTATCGCTTGTCACGCAATAGTGGATATGATTCTTTATCGCATCTGATACGTTAACCAAACCTTGTCGTTTATCTCACGATATGTGTTAAAGCTTGTCGCTTATAGGACTATAAGTGATAACTCTAGCCATAGAGCCTATTTCGGTGATATTGGATGAATGCTTGCACAAAAATAGGATGCTTTATTTATTATACCACCAAATTAAGACGATTTAGAAATGACTTGAGTTTAATACTCTTAAGTTACTTTTTAAAATGTACGGTTCGAGATACATTTTCATAGCGCCCATGTATAGAGATAGTTCCAATCCGGGCAAAGAACATAGAATAGTTTTTATCCCGGAAATCATTCCCTAAGGGTGTGAAATGTGGGGTGAAAAATTGTATGGAGTTACGATATAAACGAGTTCCACGCGAACGGAGCCACGGGCAGGAGCTAGTAAATAGATAAATAAATATAAGGGAACTTAAATACAGGCACGCAAGCAATAAGGGTACGATAAATAATAAGTCACGTGATTTGTCTACTTATTCACTCAAATTACCGATTCACAATGTTCAAAATAGAGTTATCCAACTTTGACAGGTATACATGACAAGTGACAGCCGTTACCGTTTTGCATAACATAGTACGTTGTTAATGTGATAAATTATCGTAATTTGACGTCTCAACTTAGTTTATTTTATCTAAGTGCGTCCGAGGTAACGATAAGCTATATCGAATGTAATAAAACTTGGTTTTCACCAAAACTACGAGTGAATTTATACTCTATTTTTTAGTGATATAATAATGATAGTTACTGTGATAAGTGCGCTATGGTATTTTTTCCCTATAATAAAACAGATTTGTTTGTTGGTTGAAGTCACACCTATTATTGAAAAAGAAGACGTGAAATTTCATCAGGGAGTCTTGAACAAATGCTGTTGGACCTTGGACTTAGGAGTTCCTAAAGCAGACATTTCGCTGCATATCATTAGTGCGCAAGGGGGTGACACGCTTATCGAAGCGGTACTTAAGGTAAGTAATGCTTTTTGGATTATAGTAACGATAACCTATACTGTGGATCAAGAAAACCTGAACTTCCGCACTTTTTCAAGTAACTAAGTATATTTTTTTATACGAGAATAACATAAAAACACTTGAAAAAACATGCATATATACGTCATATGTAATTATTGCATTTTATTTATTGATATATGTCAAGATTTTATTTTTTTGATCTATCGAATTGAACCGAGCTGAATTCTGTCACATATATATATATATAGAGTGCGCAAGGAGATGGCACTATTATTTGATAATTTGGGCGAGGATCTCCGCTCTCATTACGCCGACGGGTTGCCGCTCCATATAAAGGTAACTTAGGTATATTGTTTCTCGAATAGAATGGTCACTCGGACTAAATCAAATCAAATCGAATTTGTTTAAATAACATAGAGAGTAAACCTACAGAAACTAAAAATATTATTAAGTAAATTTTCATTGAGGCGCCCAGTATATACCTAGATATTTATAATTATTTATTAAGAATAAAAGTTTAGTAAATAATCTTAAATAATACAGATTGTACTAAACGTAACCCACCATGTTACTGAATTCTACATAAAAATAACGCTCAAAACTATTTTTTTATGTATTTATTAGCATAGCATACAGTAGTTACAAAGGGATGTCACAATATCATTTATACCTAATATTATTATTTTGTTTATAGGGTCATGAGAAAGTGGATAGCGTTCCCGGCAATGACTGGTCCCGGCGATCCACAGGACTTGCCTTTTTAGAGGCTCAAGGGGGTTGCTGCACATCTTGGGTGATAAATGAATTGTTAAATATACAAACATACAGTAGCTGCCCGCACGGTTTCGTCCGCGTATTGCAAAGGAATAAACCCGCGGGCTAAACTGTCCATCCAGAAGGTAGTAGTAGTACAACTTTATTGTACAAAATAAACACAGTAAACAATTAACAAAAAGATGATGAAGTGATGTACAAAGGCGAACTTATCCCTTTGAGGGATCTCTTCCAGTAACCCTTTCAGTAGAAACGAGAAGAGGTAGACTTCAAAAGAAAAGAAGGGAGGAAAACATTTTTTCACACCTTTCATTCGGAAAAGTAAGTTTTGCTCCACGACGAGAGGGATCAAAATGCTACTTTTCTGTTCAAGCTACTTTTTTAATTTATTCATTGGCATGTAGCATTTACGCAATGTGCCAATAGAACACATTAAATACAATAATCGATTGTAATTTCATCGTAATCGATTAAAAACGAACATATTTAAAGTTTTAACTTTAACGTTATATCAAAATTTATGATTTTCGTAATATTTAAAAATGCGTAAGTAACAAAAATTAAGAAATTTTGTTAAAACTTGTTAAGTAATTTTAACAGAATCTTTTTTATATTTCTTCATAGTCGGTGTGAAAAATAGTATGTGTCACTCGGTAGCAAAATTATCTTAACCCTCTTCTAAACACTTGTATCCCTCACTACGCTCAGGATCCTACGTTAGAATCCCTCGCTACGCTCAGGATTCTATTTTAGGATCCCTCGCTACGTTCAGGATTCAATACACCGCCCTCGCCGTAAATATACTATTTTTCTCCCTTGTGACACAAATAACTATTGAAAACGCTTCAGTAGTTCCGGAGGGGCACTTACATACAAAATATACAAACTTACAATCTCACAGACCTCTTTATAATATTAGTATCACTACATAGTAGTAGATTATAACTACTAGCTATAACCCCTTTCTTTCTAGTACATGAGAGGCATTTGGAATTGGCAGCAGTATTTTAGAAAGATCATTACCTAATAACCACTTTAAATACCAAATATCACAAACAATGTTGACACGAGATTGATTTTAAAATAAATGATTTCGATACACATTGATTGAAGGTACCATTACGTTTCAGATTGCGGATGTTAACTGTAAAATAATCTCAGTCAACGCGAGATTTCCTGGGCAAGTGCAGGACTCCTTCATTTTTAAACAATTGTGCCGTTAAAGCAGAATTAAAGAGGCTACACGACAGTCACATAGGGGAGCACAACCTACTTCTAAGTAGAAATTGCTGCCCATAGATAGACTACCTGTTGTGTGCTGTACAATATATAATGCAGCACTATCGGTAAGTGATTCAAACATTTCCCAAACTTCAAACTTCAAACTTCTTTATTTGCATAGAATAGTTATATACAAAGAGATGGCAAATGTTACTGGAGAACATAATTCTGCTATAAGTATTACAAAACAATAATACTAGCATGCAAATAATTAAAACTTATCTAATAGGAACAACTTTATATCATAGTATTGTTTTTCTTGCAATAGTTTTATTATGCTCCTTCGGAACATATTGAAAGGCAATTGTTGTATATCTGGCGGTAACTTATTAAATAACTTCATGCACATGCAATAACATTGTTTTGCATAAAATGATGTTCGCGGGATGCGACCGTGTTGCAATCTCAGATTGCACCGATTGCATTTTAATGCATAATTGGTTGCAAAATAAATTTGCAAATGTGAATTTGTTCTATCTAATTCAGCCTTATTAGCAATAATCCATGGGTCAATAATATAAACAATAAATCTGGGGGCACGGCAGTGCCCCCGCCAAGTCGAGCAAAACAGCGGCACGGCCGTACCATCCTTTTCTCGAAGCAGTTCAGGCCATTTTCGGCCCCCCTATAAATTCGTTGTGGATAAAACTAGAATCCTGCATTTTCATTAACCAAGCACGCATTGTTTTACATAGTCTTAGGTATGCAAAAATCCATAAATGCAGTAAAGTTGTGTGATTGCCAAGTTGCAGAATTTTATTTAGCTAGCAAATAAATAATAATAAGAATGCCTGAGACTTGGTACTACCAAATAAGTATCTCAACTTTTTGCGGTGGAAAAGTTTCGAGACTTGGCCTCTTTTTTACATGGAATGTTTTTATGGGATGAATATTACAAAAAATAGTTTAATAAGTCACACATTACGGATTTGAGGGATCTAATTGAGACACACTTTTCTTTTGTAGGTCGCTGGTGGAAGGTGGACCTTTCGATACGCTGGAAGCAGAGGGCGCGGAGAGAGAGAGGAGGGCCACACGCGAGGGTGGAGACAGCACACGTGCGCCACCAGCACAACGGGCGGCTACTGTTGTGGTTAACTAGGAGAAGCGGTCAAATTTAATAATACTTATCCTGTGTACCGCTGCATTTCATTATGATACCTACTTTACTTAATATATCTATATACATATATATACTAGGTACTATACCGACTTTACCTACACAATTTATTCTAAAAAATGTTAATGAGGCAAGTGACTTCCGCATGTAACCGTACGTCAAATGCCGAATAATTAAACAGCCAGCAGGAAAAAATGACGACAGATCACGTTAAGGAGACCTCACGTCACGTGTATTTTTCTACAGTGAACGAAAAGGCCGAAACGCACTGACAGCGGTGGCGGAGCGGCGTGGTGCGGCGCGGAGGCGGTACCGGTTGTAATGTATGAGCTAAATGAAAGGGTCCGCATAGAAGACCGGCCGGGAAAAAAGCGTGGCGGCGGCGGCGCGGAGGCGGTGATACGCGTGCACAGATAGGCGAGCGCGGCGCGGGGCGGTTTTGCGGCGGGAAGTAGTATTGCCAATGCACCGGCGCGCACCGGCGGTGGCGGCGCGGCGCGGCGCGGAGGCGTGCTGAGAGCGGTGCAGCAAGTTTTATATTTTTACAACTTCACGCCCCGATGACCGTTTAGATTTCTTCTTTTTGTTTCGCCATAGGGCAAGTAAGAGCAAAATCTCGTTATCGCTATCTGAATCTGAGGATAACAGTTTTGATCTTTCAGGTCAGGTCTTTGAGGTCAAAAAGTAGCCGAAAAAACCTCGCGTGATTTGTACACAAGCCCTTTTGCTCAAATTCGTACGCGCTCATGCGCCGTGCGCGAGCGGCGCGCCGCGACGCGAGCCGCCTGGAGGCGGTCTTTTGATCGTGCTCAAAGGCGCCTCATAGTTAAAGCAATGACGCGTAATTTCGATGTCCGAGAGGCAAACGGATGGCTCGCGGTATTTGAGCTCCCGATGCGTTGTGGAACTGCCCTTTACTTTGTTTACTGACTTTTCGATAAAACGAAGCCAAATATCGGAAGGGTTTTGTTTTTGGATTCGTTTTCACTTCCGAACATCGATTCTCTACTGAAAGAAAGCTCAAACTTTGAGAACTCTTGACTCAATATGATATTTTGTTTGATTCCACATTGTCGAACATTTTAGGAACGGTTACGTAACTGTGGGTAATTGGTGGTAATCGGTAACATTGTGTGTGTACACTCTGTTTCGGAACATTTACATTTCAAGTTCAAGCAGTCACAAACTAAACACACTGTTTCCAAAAAATACTTTTAATATTAAGTGCGAAATGTGCAGAAACCGTTCCGTAACAAAATAACCAAAACACAATTTGGTCACAAAGTGTTCACAATATTACCACACATCGCATCGCAACCAAATTCTAACTGTTTGTATGTGTTGTAACTGTTTCGACACTGCTACTACCTTTACCAAGTCTGTGACCACTATTGACTTTTCGCGACCGAAAATAGTTATAGATTAGATTAGATTCATTTATTTCATTTTGAAAATTGGCGTCATTTTTTGAAAATTAAATAGCATGAATTCACAAAAAGATCGTCAGTCAGAGTGTATAAGAATAACAATAATATAAATGAAAGTCAAGAATTTAAATATGTACATTGCAAAAATTAAAAACAAGAATAATAATAAGGAAACAATTGAAATAATATTAAAATGGTACAAATGTCAAAGGAGTAAAATGTGTTTAAATGTCAAATTATTAATAAAAGCTAGGGTATCCTAGATATAAATAGTCAATGGTCAAAAAATTAGATATAAAAATAATGAGAATTTTTAAACAATATTCATAATAAAATAATAATATCATTTTAAAACTCTATATGGGTAGTAGAAGCAATAAATCCATAAATAAAGTTAAAGTTACGTTTGAATGGCATTCGGCGGCGAAATTCAGCCTGTATGTGGGTAGTCTAAAATAGGTAAATATATGCACATACCACAGATAACCTACAATAGATAGAGCCTATAGGGCGACGTGGGGGCCTAAAATGAATCTCGCTAGATGGCGCAAATCGACAATTAACATCAGCGACCTCTATAATAAATATAATAAACTGAAATTGTACCAAAATTATGCTCGCCAGGCCCCTATTTCACCAACTTGACAATTGTCACCTGACAACGACAATTCTCCGTACATTGCTGGAGCTACAAGTACCCTAGCAACCACCTTACCTTCTAGAACAAGCAACGTCGAATTGTCAGTGTCAGGTGACAATTGTCAAGTTGGTGAAATAGGGGCCAGATGTTATGTTATCATTATATAATTCAAGCATGAATAATGTTTCTTTTTCATAGAATTTGTGACTCATAATCATGAATTATTGTTAACATTCGTTGTAAAAAATATCTGAAATATGCGTAAGTATTAACACGTTCAAAGGCACGCGGCCCGGCAGCCTGCTAAACGAGAAAAAAACTTTGAACTCCTATTTAAAAAGTTTTGGTTACAATTGAGTCTCCGAGGCCCCAATGGAAAGAAACACGAAAATCTTTCAGCAAGGGCCATGCGGTCGCTGGCGCGTTTCACTGCTGCGTAAGTCCGACTCGATCTTGGCCAGTTTTATCTTTATCCCTTATTTAATAACTAGCTTCCGCCCGGGTCCACGCTTCGTTTGCGTGGACCCGGGATAAAGCTATACTATATTTTAATCCAGGCTATAAACTATCTTCGTGTAAAATTTCATCCTAATTGATTGAGCCATTTAAGCGTTATTAAGTAACAGGCATCCAAATATCCAAACATCCCTAACATCCAAACATCCAACCATCCAAACTTTCGCATTTATAATAAGTACTAGCTTCTGCCCGCGACTCCGTCCGCGTGGAAGTCGTTTATATCGTAGCTCCATACAAACTTTCACCCCCCATTTTAGGAAAGTGGGGGGCTAGAAAGAGACAAAATGTAGCCTATGTCACTCTCCATCCCTTCAACTATCTCTACTTAAAAAAACACGTCAATTCGTCGCTCCGCTGCTGTGAAATACGGACAAACAAACGGGTTACTAATGTGTTGCATAAAATTGATTGTCATAATTTTATTTTGCATAACAGCCCTTGGCAGAATCATCATTTCGCAGAATTACTTTTCGCATAAATTTCATTGCATACAGTCATTTCGCATAACTTCCTTTGGCAGAATAGTACATTGGCATAATGACGATTGTAAAAATAGTCCTATGATCGAATAATCGTGTCACCGAAATTTGTATCGCATAATATTTAGCTGGCATACTGTCATTTGGCACAACGTTCTTTGGCAGAATCGTACAATAGCATAATGTTGTTAAGAATAATAGTCATAATGACCAAATAATTGTATCGCCAAAATTTGTGTGTTTGTGTGTAACTTGTTTTAATATGTTTGTTGATATTAAAATAAGTTTTCTGGTCTTTTATAAAAAAAAAACCTCGAAGACGGAAGCGGGAGCTAAGCTCCCGCTTTCGTCTTCTAACCTATCCGCGATCCGAGTCGGTTTTGCCACTAAGTCCCTATTCCCTAATGCCTACGTGATTCGTGAATCAGCATGCATAGATTTGCTTATTAATTAATTTAAATTGATATCTGTATATTCTGTATAAAATATTTAAAAGTTAAAACAAAAATAATGAAAATTCCGTGTTTTTTTTTTATAAAAGAGCAGAAAACTTGTTTTAATATGTTTGTTGATATTAAAACAAATTTTCTGCCCTTTTATAAAAAAAAAACTCGAAGACGGAAGCGGGAGCTTTGCTCCCGTTACCGTCTTCTAACCTATCCGCGATCCGAGTCGATTTTGCCACTAAGTCCCTGTTCCCTACTGCCTACGTGATTCGTGAATCAGCATGCATAGATTGATATCTGTATATTCTGTATAAAATATTTAAAAGTTAAAACAAAAATAATGACAATTAGTTTATTTTTTTAATTAGTTAGTTGTATGCTTCAAGAAATTCGGCGGAATATACGTTCTGCTACGTAAAATTCTGCGAAAGTAAATTCGGACATATTACTATTCTGTAATTCAAAATTCTGCCAAATGAGTGTTATGCGACATGATAGTTATGCTAAGTACGAGTATATGATTATGATAAAGTATCATTCGGCTAAGAAATGTTTCTGCGATAACTGTTATGCGGAGTGTATTTCGGGCAATCGATATTATGCCATATAAAGGGAACCCCAAACAAACACATACGTATACTTTCCCATTTATAATATTAGTATGGATTAGTAGGTAGGATTTACATTTTCACTTTGTTGGTAAACTTCAGCACAATTCTACCACCGCAGCGAAAATCGTGAAATAACTTTATTTATTAAACTCAAAATGCCTGATAGTCTGTCAAGCGAGTCGTGTCCCTGGATTTTTTACTAATATGATGAATGCTAAAGTTTGGACCTCAATCACGCAAAAACGGCTAAACGGATTAATATGAATTTAGGTATACATATGCAGTGCATAACCTGGATTAACATCATCATCATATCAGCCGAAAGACGTCCACTGCTGGACATAGGCCTCCCCCAAAGAGTGCCAAAGTGAATTGTCCTGCGCCACCCGCATCCAGCGGACTCCCGCAACCTTTACCAGGTCATCAGTCCACCTTGTGGGGGGGCCTACCCACGCCGCGCCTTCCGGTAACGTACGTGGTCGCCACTCGAGAACCTTTCCGCCCCAACGACCATCAGTTCTACGTGCTATGTGCCCCGCCCACTGCCACTTAAGTTTAGCGATGCGGAGGGCTATATCGGTTACCTTGGTTCTGCTGCGGATAGCCTCATTTCTGATGCGATCACGTAGAGAAACTCCCAACATGGCTCTCTCCATTGCCCTTTGGTTTGGGTGACTTTGAGCCTTCTTATGAGGCCCATAGTAAGCGCTTACTATGGATTAACATACGAGTATATAATACTTTTTATTCCGGGAATCATCGTCTAAGGGGGCGAAATAGGGGGCGAAAGTTTGTATGGAGCTACGATATTAAGGCTTGTATACCCGCTAAAGTCCTTGAGCGTATGGGCGGAGCCTCGACCCTCTCCCCGCGCAAGTCGCACAACCCGCCGTCGTTTATTAAGCGTTACATAGATTAAGTTACAGACGCGTCATCGCGCATCGTTACCAATGCAAGGGTGGACGTGGGTGGGTGACATTCGTCATGCTTAATTGAAACGTGATATTTGTCATACATAAATTACATAATTGATTAAGTTCAAAAATGATGTCCCTACTATTATAATACTCGTACTATTTACTTACGATTAGTGTAGTTCCGTCAGCACGGCTAGCACGAGACGGCCGCGACATACACTCGATTTTTCTCGCACTATCGGTCTCTCTCTTATTAGAACATTAGGAAAGAGAGGTATAGTGTGAGAAAAATTGAGAGTATGTCGCGGCCGTCTCGTGCTAGCCGTGCTAGTGAAAACGAAATTCGTTCGAATAACTCTCATTGTCGCTCGAACTAGCAAGCGCGACAGAGAGAGAGATACACGAACGAAGTTCGGTTTCGTTTCGCGGTAGGCCCTCAGCACGCCTAGCACTAGACGGCCGCGACATACTTTCGATTTTTCTCGCACTATACCTCTGTTACTAAATATTCTAATAAGAGAGAGACGGATAGTGCGAAAAAATATAAAGGTAATAATAATAATCCATACCTACTGTTGCCCTTAGGCCATTTTTTAATGTCGCTATTAATAGGGGCCCATCTAGCAGTTAGCGAGTCACCGTCTGCCAGAAATAAAATGTGAAACAGTTTTATTGGGCAGACGTCCGATGTTTCATCCAATAGCCCAGCTACTAGTCCATCATTTTCACCCAATAACCCGTTTTATTTAGATTCCATCAACTAGCAATAGACTTACACCCCAGCGGGTGCTGTTTCTGTGTGCGTCCCATGACACGGGCAGAGACAGCATCCGCTTGGTGTACTCCTTGCATTTCATTAAATTGTCAAAAGGGCCTCTACGTGTTGGCTCAAAGCTCCACGCACGCCTCCCAAAGGTCCGGGACATCATTGTCCCGTGAGCGGGAAAGACATATAATCCATACTATCCATACTTTCATATCCATACTCCATACTAATATTATAAATGAGAAAGTGAGTCTGTCTGTCCGTTACCTTTTGTGTAAGTGTAAGGTTGTTAAGTTTTAAACTAATTTTCGGTATATTTATTACGTTCTACTTCCTTGATTTGATGATGATGGCGTGTACAGTTAGCATGAGATAGTTAGTAGAATCCAAAGTAGCCAAATATATCGTACCACATTCCTTACTCCTACTTATAGTAACAAAGACTATTTCGATGAATGTACGTTCCGATATATTTGGCTAACTTGGCTGCTACTAACTATATTATGCTGACTGTACAGAAATCGGCCTCGGGTAAATATATACTTATAGATTAGTTGTACGTTAACCATACTTTGTTTCATATCAAATAATAACTCTGTATCGAACTTGGAGTTGGCATGCAAGCCATAGGTAGGTACTTACAATATTTGCCAAGCCCACTATTTTTATTAGAACTTATTATATTAACACTTGACAGTCATTAATACGAGCAGATAAAACAATTTTGTTTCTATAATTGTTCATGCTCCTAAGCAATAGATATTGTAAATATATTTACTAATAAAATGTCTGGTTTTAGCGATTTCCCAATTTTGATACTGTTTAGATATTTGATACTTTGATAGAATAGATATTTACTTGTGTATTCTTTTTCCTCTTCTCTTGTAAAATTTCTTGATATTACGTATTTTCCTCCTGCGCTTATTTAACTCCAAAGACCCAAAATAATTATTGAAAAAATTGTGAGACCTAAGCTAAGACGTACTGACTCTAGTATCGTAAGTTTGTATGTTACTAATAATCTATGGGCAAACTGGCCTGAAATAAAGAATTTATTATTCTCTTTATTCAACTTTAATCTTAGGCTAGGTTTTTACAATAATTATATAAAAAGTAAAATATAAAAACTATATACAAGACATAAACTCATTATAAAAACCTAACCTAGGGTACCGCCGGCAGCGAGGCGGGGCCTAAGCTGCCGGTGGTCAGGGCGTCAGAGACAGGAACCTCCTGACTATCCGCGCAGTATCCAGGAGTACCGCCTTCTGTATCTGACCCTTGATCCAGCCATCTAGCGAAAGTCTCTTGAGGTGATGGTCGAGACTCTTCGCTATTAAACCATTCGCCGAAACGACTATCGGGACGATGATCGTCGAATCAACATCCCACATGGCGGTTACCTCGTGAGCCAGGTCTAGGTACTTGCTGGCTTTGTCCTCGGCCTTCACGAGGTTCTCATCATGGGGGATGGTGATGTCGACGAGCACTGCCTGGCGTTTCGATCGATCTGTCAGCACAATATCAGGCCTATTGGCAAGAATAGTCCTGTCCGTGATGACAGATCGATCCCAATAGAGCGTGGCACGACCATTTTCGAGAACTGGCGCAGGGGTGTCCTTATAGTAAGGCACTTCGGAAACCACAAGACCGTATAGCAGAGCAAGGTACTGGTGAATAATCCTGGCTACAAGGTTATGTCTGTGCAAGTACTCGCCGTTAGCAAGATGACCACAACCGGAGATAATATGCCTGAGTGACTCCCCGGGACGGCGGCGGCGGCATGCCCGACAAATGTCGACCGTACCGTCCTTCAGGATATACCCCCGGTAATTGTTCGTCATGATAACTTCCTCCGCAATTGCATTGACAAAACCTTCGGTTTTCCCGAAGAGATCCCCGAAACGTAGCCAGTTCACCGACGCGAGCAGATCTACATCGGGCCCTGTGAGGGCCTTGTAGAACCGCCCGTGTAGCTCCTATTATTATTATTATGTATGTCTTTCCCGCTCACGGGACAATGACGTCCCGGACCTTTGGGAGGCGTGCGTGGAGCTAGGTACCTACAAAGTACCAACTGAGCCAACACGTAGAGGCCCTTTTGACAATTTAATAAAATGCAAGGAGTACACCGAGCGGATGCTGTCTCTGCCCGTGTCATGGGACGCACACAGGGACAGCACCCGCTGAGGAGTATAGGGCCTATTGATGGTTGATGGAATCTAAATGAAACGGGTTATTGGGTGAAAATGATGGACTAGTGGCTGGGCTATTGGGTGAAACATCGGACGCCTGCCTAATAAAACTGTCTCACTTTTTATCTCTGGCAGACGGTGACTCGCCAACTGCTAGATGGGCCCCTATTAATAGCGACATTAAAAAATGGCCTAAGAGCAACACCGGTCAGAAAGCTGGGGGGAAGAGAGGTGGCACTGGACTTTAAACATATAGCCAACTCGCCACTTAGGTGTCCACATCAACCCTCGAGCAACAGCTCTTGCGACTCCACTCTGAACGGCCAGTAAAGGCAAGCCAGAGACAGGGGGCCTGTCCAACCATCCACCCGGTCGGCTCAACCTGACCACAGGACACCCCCAGGAGTACTCAGGTACGTAGGGTCGCTACGCCCTAACAGCCCGCCACAAGCTGCCTTACGTTGACTGATTGCACCAGAAATCTGGTGGGCGATGGGGCCGTCACATCCCTACGCCTTTTTATTATTATTATTATGTATGTCTTTCCCGCTCACGGGACAATGACGTCCCGGACCTTTGGGAGGCGTGCGTGGAGCTAGGTACCTACAAAATACCAACTGAGCCAACACGTAGAGGCCCTTTTGACAATTTAATAAAATGCAAGGAGTACACCGAGCGGATGCTGTCTCTGCCCGTGTCATGGGACGCACACAGGGACAGCACCCGCTGAGGAGTATAGGGCCTATTGATGGTTGATGGAATCTAAATGAAACGGGTTATTGGGTGAAAATGATGGACTAGTGGCTGGGCTATTGGGTGAAACATCGGACGCCTGCCTAATAAAACTGTCTCACTTTTTATCTCTGGCAGACGGTGACTCGCCAACTGCTAGATGGGCCCCTATTAATAGCGACATTAAAAAATGGCCTAAGGGCAACACCGGTCAGAAAGCTGGGGGGAAGAGAGGTGGCACTGGACTTTAAACATATAGCCAACTCGCCACTTAGGTGTCCACATCAACCCTCGAGCAACAGCTCTTGCGACTCCACTCTGAACGGCCAGTAAAGGCAAGCCAGAGACAGGGGGCCTGTCCAACCATCCACCCGGTCGGCTCAACCTGACCACAGGACACCCCCAGGAGTACTCAGGTACGTAGGGTCGCTACGCCCTAACAGCCCGCCACAAGCTGCCTTACGTTGACTGATTGCACCAGAAATCTGGTGGGCGATGGGGCCGTCACATCCCTACGCCTATTATTATTATTATTATTATTTCCCATCTTGAACTAAAAACAAAATCTAAAACCTACGTAAATGTTAATTAGGTACAAACGCCAACACAGTTAACTGACCATCCTGTATTTATACAAGAACCTTATTACAATGCACATAAAGTGCACGGATGGTCAGTCAGCTGTCTTGTCTATAGTACCTACTACTTTACACACCACGAAATAGATTGTCCACTCTATGCAACAAAATTATCTGTCACTAAAAACTAAACTATACGCAAATGTTTATTAGTTACCTACTATACGAATCACAAAACGGATTGTCCACTCTATGCAACAAATATAGTCCACAATTTCCACAAATCTTTAAAAATTTCGGCGCAGCGCAAATTGACACAGGTCCGTCATGCAACGTGTCTTGTCCCGCACTGACCGTATGGACGAAAACGGGGAGGCATAGGAACTTTGGCGGAATATTTCAGAAAACGAGATAAATTTTTAAGAAAATAAAGAAAGTAAGAAAATGAGGCCCTTGTTTATTATTTTATGAAGAAAGTTATAAAATTTCATATTATTCTGATAAAAAATGGAGCAGTAAAATGGTTACAAGTGAAAAAATAGGAGTGACTTTAGATTACTTTTTCTCTAATTTTTATTCTTAAAATGGATTTCTACGAAAACTATGACCCGTCGCATATCTTGCAGATTATGATATATTTTTTCCGACAACAAAAATGTTACGTTATAATGTATAAAACGGTTACAAAACAACTCATTTTCACGAAAATTTCGAATGTGGAGCCTTAAACGAGTTCCACGCGGACGAAGTCGCGGGCAGAAGCTAGTTTTATAATAATATGTATAGATAAGCTCTACCTTTCATGGAATAGGCAATTACTTAAATGTAAGGTAACGAGCTGCACATATCTTTAGAGGCTGTAAAATAAAAACCTCACCTTTCTAGCATAACAAGTCACGGACCATCGCCCACTCAAAGGTTGCACTTATTACATTACGAGGACGTCCATCTTTACTAAGGATAACTAAGATAACTTAGACAACCCATCACTTAACAAAGATAAATACAAATATGACTTATGTTTAGTACCCATATACAATTTATGTATAATTCGTAAATTCGTCTTAGACATAAAGGGGATGCCTCAATTCTTGTAAACAACGCCACCGTGTAAGAGACGCGTTTATGTCTTCCGCGCACGAGAAAATAAGATGCAACACTCGTCGGGAATGGTCTTTAGGGACAAATGTCGATTACTATTTAAAAAATTGCGATTATGTTTCTGATTTGCTACTATGACATTTTAGATGTGGTACCTATAACAGCGTCATTTTAACTTGGTAATCTTTTAAAAATGTCTTTGAGTTGGCTAAGGTAAATAAAAAAATAGTTTCTATCAAAAAACAGTTTTGGTGCGAGTTTTTATTGCCAACTGTACTTTATTGCACAGTCATTAACTACTCATTGAGCCTTCTCATTGGATCCTTCAGCCCTAGGAGAGGAGGACTTTTCTCAATCGTGTTTTTCTTCTTATAAACAACAATATACAGGGTGGGCCCTGTAACAGGAGCAAAAAATTAAACGGTAGATTGACAGCAATAATCTCAGTGGTTTTAAGTAAAAATAAAAAGTTTTATTTTTATTTTAAGTTAACGTGTATTTACTCTTCTGGGATGACATAAGTAGTTTTTTTTTACCTTTTAATCAACAAAATATCTTTAAAAACAAAAATGCAAAAAATATTATGACTCATTACAATATAATGTTACCTCAAGATCTGCATTGACTGTTGAATTTTCCTAGAGGCAACGGGTCTTAACGGTGAAATATAAACAAAGTAGCAGAAGTAGTAGAAGCGTCATATAAAGGCCAACAATACCACAAAATAAAAAAGCAACCATATGCCCTGAACAATAAATTCGTGTTCACATATTTTTGGCCACTTTCTCCCTCCACATATTTACCAACTCGACTGTACCTACTGTATTATTTCTGCATGTGTCTGTAGAGATTGTAATGGAATTATTCCGAAACGTTGCATTTGTAACAAAGTCCCATAAAAATACTGTTTTGATATAAACAGCGCCAAGGGACACCCAGACAGCCAGACAATTCGTGACTGAGCTTACGTTTACACTTTTGCAAGTTAGCCTATTGTAACAAGGCGAAAAATATAAACATTACTTTTAAGTCGACCGTACGCTTGGCATGCCCCAAATTTAAGTTTAATTAACTACAAACAGAACGGAACCCTCGTACACTTGTCCAACTCGCACTTGATGGTTTTATTTGATAGGGGTCAACGAGAATAAGCCAGTTATAATTAGTGTTGATTTTCCTTTGGCAGCTATGTCGATATAGTACGTAGGTAGGGCAGGACATGAATTGGAAAATTATGTGATTTTTTAAACTGCCTGAATTTAAGAGTCCGCAGCAAGCTCGATTCTCCATACAAACGTAGTTACGCTCTCATTTTAAAACTACGTGTTACACATACGACGAGGCCTGTTGCGGTCACACACAATAATAGAGCAATCTGCAGGAGGCTTCGTCATAAACCTTATTTACTAATTATAATTACTGACCAAACAGGACCGGCCCGAATTGCCGCTGGTTCAAAAGTTCCCATTGCGCTGGCAGCGTTGCCACGGTGCACGATGTATCTTATCTATAGCCAAATAAATTGTCGAACCAAATACGATCCGGAGCGTGGATCACAGATCACAGCCCCTTTCTCTATGCCGGCGACCCAATTCCTTAATAGAGGCGTTAGCGTCCATTCCCCACTACTACGCAGTGTCCAACGCCACATATAGAATTACTAACTGTTGCCCGCGACTTCGTCTGCGTAGAACTTGTTATCGTTGTTATAAATATGATCGATAACTCTGGCCGTCATTGGAGGGACAGTATAGGTGTGGTGTTCAAGAGGTTAAAATGGAAACGGAACACCGTATCCGATTGATTGTTCCCTATCCCATCTCGGCGCCCGGAACAGTTTAACGCAGAATTTGCGAAGTGGCGCAAATGTGGAACGATGCCGTAGAGTTTTTATAAATAGCGGGAGGAAAGAGAATCCCCTAATGACACTCAATAAAGCTCGAATTGTATGCAAACGCTGTTTTATTTTCATTCGGGAATTTCTGGGGCTGAATTTTAGCTTTATAAATCTAACACAAAATACAAGCCTGTATTTAATTATTGTTCCTTTTTTGTGGAAGAAGGAAGGCCTTTTTTAGATTTAACTTAGTTTAAATTTAATTTAGTTAAGTAATGTAAATTATGATATTGTATATACAACTTTAAAAAATAAAGATTTTATAGTTGTTATGTTTAAAATGTGGTTACTTTTATATTGACGAACCATAAAGTAGCTACTCTAAGCCTCAAAACCATAACCAAACAGATACCGAGAATAAACGAAGTAAGCTATTGAATTCTAGTTTAGAAATTAGAGGTCTATTACGTCTTCGTTCAATTGAACTAACTATCCTACCCTAGCATCTTGCTTGACCTCCTATGCCCAATAGCTACCTATAACGAATCGAGGGGTTAAATTAGAATAGTTCATCAACCATTCAACCTGAATTTAAGGATCGGGTGAAATGAAAATGGTAATTCAACGCCACATTTAATTAACCAGTGCAGCCTAGCTAGCATGATCGTGTTTATGTCCGACATAAATCACTTAAAAAAAGACCAGACCCCGTATCATGGTCGGCCTTACCACACGATAAGTGATAGGATAGAGCGCCCGTCACTGGCTGACACCGTTCAATAGAACGAGACGACGCTCCAATCTTGTCACTAATCGCGTGATAAGGCCGACCATGATACGGAGTCGGGTTGCACTCCGTGAGTGCCGGCAGAAGTGAAAACTCAATGACATTGTAACAGTTTTTCGATCAGGTCACGTGGCCGTCTTACGAATTTTCAATCTCTTTTTTCGAATTTCGAATCTTACGGTAACGTGACATCTTACGGTCATGTGACCTGTGGCGAGTTTAACAAATTTTCCCCATCACGAAAGTGCACAGCGCCGCTAAAGACGTTTTCACTTCAAAAAGTCCCTAACTCAAAAAAATATATACTTTCCATACAAAATAACCCATTTTTGACCCCCTTAGGGTATGATTTTTCAAAAACGCTGAAATTACTTTTCTTATGTTTCATTAAGGAACCTTTTTTACGAAGTTCATAGTCTCATGAATGAAACATAACTTGTAACAAAGCAGTACACAACAAAGCTTAGTGAGATCTTATATTCCGTATTTATGTTCGCATTTATTTACCTAAGTTGATTCAGTAACTTAATCAAAATATCGACACTTTCTTGTTTATTCGATAAAACAATATCCCTGTAACAACAATTTCCCGAGGTAACCAAAACAAGATTGCTCCTTGTATTCCTTACGTGAAGTACCTAAACAATCGCAGATTTAAGGGTAGTCTACGCTGCAGCAGGCCCTATCGGCACCGAACCGTCGCAAATGTTTTAGGTAGTCGGAGGTTAATATCTCTTTTAAGAATAAATTTATGAGAAAAAGGAAAACATAGAAACATGTCAATAGTAGTCATAGATTTATAAAAAACAAAAGATTGCTCTACTGCCATTATCCAGGGAGAAAACAGGGGACTACGTTTCTATGGATAAACGGCCGTTGTGTTTCCTCTTAAATGAATGTGTGGTGAATGTCGATCTGTTTGTAAGAACTGTTTTATAGTCAGTGGTACCGAGAGGCTAGGAATCAGCCCGGTGCAGGTGCCGGCCCGGCCAGGACCGCCCCTCGTAGCGTGAATCATCCTTCACGGGGCTATCAGTATGTACAGTACAGTACAGGGCTGTTATTCGCTAAGCGTTAATGCGGCTCACCCCGCCGTTCACCCGTCACGAAACTAGACCTCTACCTACGCTTGGTTACTACGCATCGCGGTGTCAAGATATATTTGTGGGTGGGCGTTGAGGTGAGCTTAAAACAAGTTACAGAATAGGGGGGCAGTAGTGAACAGTCACTCGGCGTTTGTGCTCCGCGCCGCCCGCCCGGCTCGGCCAACATAATCTTAATTCATTTTCTTAACCGTAATAAGCCAAATAAACAAACCAGTGACTCTTTTATGCCAAAGTGGTTGTGTTCAATATAAATAAACTGAGAGGGAATCCCCGCCTGATGAAAGATTGCAGTTATGTGGGGTTCCGTGTTAAAACTGCAGCCAGAAACAAATTACCTTTTTAGGTAAGCACTAAGAACACCAATCAACAATATAGCCCTGTTACAGAACTTAAATAATCCATTCCAAACTTAAATAATTCCATTCCATCATCGGAAATTTCTAGATGCACGACGATCTACTGCCAATTAAGCACAAAGGGAAAATCCTCCACAAGAAATTACCAAGTGTGGGTGTTGAGTAACACGAGTTAGAAAGCTTTCATAATTTTTATTTTTGTAATTATAAATGTAGACGTTTTTAAATTAAATTTTAAAATGTATTTATTTCAAGCTACATATGAGTTATAATTATGAGCTCAAAACATAACATAACACACAAAATAATGAAAAGATTTATCATTACTTACATAATCTTGTTATTTTTTCGAAATGTAAATTATCCAACCTAGTACTTAGTATTCATTTGCAAACGTATGATATGATTTATTGGTGGTCCATATCTCTGAAATAATAAGATTTTATATAATTAATAATATATGTATTATATAAGATGTTATATTAAATACTATGCAAATAATAGGGATCCAAAGAAAAAAGTGTGAGTGAGAGAATAAGTTGTAATTAAAAATTATAATAATATTTATTGTGTGTTACCTCAGAACCACGTCATTTTAAGAGCCTATTCATACATTTTTTTTAGCTTCCAAATTGGTTCCTTTGTTTTCAAATTTCCAGTTGGATGGTGGGATCCATGATTAATTGAGGGAACTCCTCAATAATATAAGGCATGCGTGTGGTGACTTCGGTATTTTCTATTGTAACTCGTGTATTTACTTCCGGGAACCACTAATTAGGTGAAGTGGAACTGATGATGAAGACCACAGACGAGTTATAGAACTTCTCATTGATGTAGGCACGTCACAGATTCTGAAGAAGCAACTAATAAAGTAGGTACCAAAAAGTGATTCTGAAATCCTTGAGGAATTGGCGGAACTCCTAAAATGTTATCGGCCCATTCAAAACGACTTGGGCTTTTTCGGTAACAACCAACGCATTTCGGAAAGCAATTTATATAGAAAGTGGAAAGCAAACTAGGAAATGCATAGGAACATGTATGTGTAGGTACCTTGGCGAAGTACTAAATTGAAATCGTTTTTTAAGTAAATTATAATTAACGTGCTCGTATGGCCTATTTGACGTTTGTTAATTGACAGATATTGTATACTAGCTTCTGCCCGCGACTTCGTCCGCGTGGACTCTTTTATATCGTAGCTCCTTACAAACTTTCGCCCCCTTAGACGATGATTCCCGGGATAAAAAGTAATATACCTACTTGTATGTTAATCCAGGTTATACACCATATATATATATGTGTGAATGAGGTCCAAACTTTAGCATTCATAATATTAGTAGGATTTGCAAAATTTCCAGGGACACGATCTCGCTATTGACAGACTAACAGGCATTTTATGTTTCATGAATTTATTTAATTTCGATGCGCTCATAGCCGGCGCCTGCGAGTCGGAAACGATAACGCAGGTTAAGCAAAGATGAAGAGAGAAACATATTATATTTAGTGTGAAGGGCCCGTTAGATATGGAACCACAAACACGAAGAAATCCAAAAGAAACTTCCTGGGAAGCCTACAAGGCTCACCTGGAGGACCATCTAAAGGATGGTAATATGTCTTATCTCTTTTAATAATGAAAATATGTCAAAAATCCAGATTCCCTCAATATAGCAGTAAACCAACTCTCCAAAGGTATCTATAAGGCCTACGAACTGAGCTGCCCATTGCGAGAACACACATTACACAACGACATGGTGGAACAAAAGGCTGGAAAAGCTCCGTGTGTCCACCCGTCGCATATTCAATCACTCGACCAGACCAAACGAGTGGGAAAGGTATGGTAGAGCATTAACTGAATATAACAAACAGATCAGAAAAGCCAAAAGGAGGTCTTGGCGGAGGTTCTGTGAAGAGATCGCCCAAACACATAAAGGAGCGAGAATTCACAAAATCCTCTCCAAGACACCAACCAACTACCTAGGCCTACTTAAAAAGCCTAATGGCAGCTTTACGACCACGGAGGTGGAAACAATGGACTTGCTTAGAACCATCCACTTCCCAGGTTCGTACCCCACCAGTGATATTCAGTTATGCACCCAAAGGAGCACACAAGCCCGGAGGGCACACAACAACGACTGGAATCTGGCTGCAAATATCTTCAGACCAAACCAAGTTATATGGGCACTGAAAAAAATTAAACCATTTAAATCGGCGGGAGAAGACGGTATCTTTCCTGCATTACTACAGCAAGGACAAAACCTAATCACTCCGCACCTGGTAAGAATATTCCGAGCTAGCTTTGCTTGGAGGACCATACCAGAACAATGGACTAGTCAAGGTACGCTTCATACCAAAAGCAGGGAAAAAGGACTACTCACAGCCTAAATCCTTCAGACCAATTAGTCTATCATCGTTCTTACTTAAAACGATGGAAAGAGTCATTGATCAGCACATTAGAGCAAAATATCTGGTAGCCAGACCACTGAGTCTGAGCCAACATGCTTACCAAAAGGGGAAATCTACGGAAACTGCACTACTTGATCTGGTTGACAAAGTGCAAAAACCCCTAGAGGACAAGCAAACAGCTCTATGTGCTTTCCTTGACATCGAGGGTGCCTTCGACAACACACCCACAGAAACTATCCTCAAGGGATTGGCATCAAAGGGCGTGGACGAAAGCACCATCAGATGGATCCAGAGCATGCTTTCAAATAGAATAGTCACTCTGACCCGCAATGCAATTGAGCATACATTCTACACCACAAGAGAGGAGGCATACTACAAGGAGGCGTACTATCCCCACTACTATGGACCCTAGCAGTGGACCAACTCCTAGCAACTATGAAGGACCTAGACTATGACACACAAGGATATGCCGACGACCTCGTAGTCATAATCAAAGGTCCGTGCCTCCACACAATCTCGAACTTAATGCAAGGAGCGCTTAACACCATAAATAAATGGTGCAAAGAGAATGACCGGTCCATCAATGCGAGCAAAACAGTACTAGTTCCCTTTACAAAAAAAAGGAAACTAGACAAGCTCGCCAAACTAAAACTGAATGGACAGGAAATAACATACTCAAATGAGGTCAAGTACCTAGGGGTTACCTTTGACCAAAGGCTAACTTGGAACGCTTATTTGAATAGCATAATACACAAAGCAAAAATGGCCATGTGGACTTGCTGTCGAATGGCAGGAGCAAGATGGGGCATAAGACCCAAAATTGCTTTGTGGCTTTACACAGCGGTAGTGAGGCCTGTAATCACATACGCCTCTGCAGTCTGGTGTAACAAAGCCAACCAAAAGACAGCCATCACAAAGTTAAGCAGTCTACAGCGTACAGCTTGCTTAACAGCAACAGGAACTTTATGCTCAACACCGGGGGCAGCCTTGGATGCACTGCTCGATCTAACGCCACTCCACCTGCATGTGCAAAAGGAGGCGAAGCAGTGCATCTATAGGATATGCACACTAACAAGGCCAAAATGGCGCTCTCAAGTGCTTACCAAACTAGAGGCCCTTGTCTTTGATAACAAAAAGTAAGCATGCCCACTGACGACACTTACGTGGAATGCAAATTCACCAACCTGTACACAGTGGAAATACCTCCGAGAGACAAATGGCTAAACGACCAAATGGACTTTAAGGAGGGAAGCCACGTGTGGTACACTGCCATCAGATCCATATCTAAAAAGGGTGATGATGTTGGATGTGGTATCTACGGTGAGAGGCCAAAGCTCAAAGCTAGCGTCAGCATGGGGAAATAGGCCTCAATCTATCAGGCTGAACTCTTCGCAATAAATAAATGCATGGAGATCAATCTTGAGAGAAACCTAAGAAACCAATACATCTACATCAACTCAGACAGCCAAGCTGCTCTGCTGGCACTGGAATCCCTAGAGTCCTACTCTAAACTAGTCCAGAACTGTAAAAACAATTTAAACACCCTGGCCAATACCAACAAAGTCATACTTAGATGGGTACCAGGACATTCCGACATAGTTGGGAATGAAAAAGCAGATGAACTTGCAAGGAAGGGCGCGGACACAACCCTGGTCGGCCCAGAACCGTTCTGTGGTATCACAAAACGGAAAGCATATTCTCTGCTACACAACACAGAAAAATCAGAGGCAATAAAGCTGTGGAAGTTCGCCAAAGGACAAAAACATGCTAAAGCCTTGATCAAAGGATACAATAACAAACTGTCTAAAGAGCTACTGCAACTCAGAAGGCACAAAACCTGCGCAGTAATGATAATTCTGACAGGACATTGCAAATTAAACAAGCACCTGTTTCGCAAGGCAAGCTTAGCAAGTTGCGTCCTGTTTCATAAAACAGGACGCAACTTGCAGGTTCTGCCAGGAGACGGAGGAAACAGCAATGCATATTCTCTGCTCCTGCGGACCACTCATGCACAAAAGAAGTATCTACCTAGGGCGGCACGTAGTGCACCCAGAAGAGGTACAACATATCACCGCCCAAAGAATCTGGAACTTCTTAGAGGCAACGGGTCTAAACGGTGAAATATAAACAAAGGGCTGCCACAATAGATCACCTGCTGGTCGAAGCGGCATATAAAGGCCCACAATGACACAATAGTAATAAAAAAAGCAAAGATGGCAGCGGTCAGTCTTTGGATGGGTGACTGCCTGATGTTTTAGCGGTTAATATAAATGAGCGCTTCCGTGCTTTGGAAGGCACGCTAAGCAGTTGATCCCGGCTGCTGTCTATGACAGTAGTCGTTAAGCCGAGTTAGTGGCCGCGGGCGGCTTAAGAACTTCTAACAGTCGAGTTGCCCACTCACTTGACAAAGGGGGGACAAATGTTACTCGCGGTCACAGGAGCTACCTACCACAACCCTGTACGTGTCCCCTGGGTGGTAGGTACTAAAGAGTGACAAACTTTAAAGGCCAAAAATAATGTATGCCATATATTTATATATAATTAGGGTTTCTTAGTACAAACTTTCAACCAAGTTTTAATCCCTTTAGAGGATGAATTTTCAAAAACCCTTACATTTCGTTTTCTTGTGTTTTAATATGGAATCATATTACGAAGTTTCAAGCCCCTAGCTCAAAAAATATTCATTCTTCAAACAAATTTTCGACCCATTTTTGACCCCCTTAGGGTATGAACTGGCAAAAACGATGAAATTTGTTTTCTTGTATTTGGCTCAATTTCCCAAGCAATAAATTTTGATGGCAAGACTGAAAACGCAGGTGCAGGAAGCTTAAATAATAAAGTACTATTTTTTTAGGAAACATCTCCCTGTTGGCTATCTCGGGCAATAGCAAAAATTCGTATATTCATTCAATTAATAATAATAAAAAAAAATGAAGGACTAATTTCTCATCAAGGTGGGCTGTCCGGAACCCAGTTTTGTTTGGAAAATGCCGCCTAAGTCGAAAACTATGTGTGACTATAAAAATCTTTTGCCTCCATTTTAACACCATATAAATAGGGAACAAAAAATATGACTCTTTATACATCTCATTTGTACCCGCCCCTTTAATTATTCATAAACTCATAAACTTATTCATTACCGCGGACAAGGTTTGTCAACGATTTATTTGCTAAGTTTGAATCGGTAATTACACTATGCGCACTTTGAGAATAAGTTACGCTGCGGTGTAGTGAGCACGTGTGTAAGTGGTGATGCAACGGCCTGCTACACGTAAGTATATCATTGCCGCGGTACGGGGACAAAAAAAATATAATTCCGGAGTTTGCTATATCTTTATTGTTTTTTATTTGTTGTGATTGAAATAAATATATAACGTATTCAATATTCGTGATATCAAGAGTCGCATTGGTTTAATCATAAGCGGTTTAATATGTTATTAAATATTTTTTTATCCAATGTTTCTCATTCCGCCGTTTTCATTCCGGTGTTTCCGGTGTAGTAAAACGGCTTTAATACCCCCTGGAATGAAAATAACACCGGACTGATTTAAAATGTGGCTTCACTTCATCAAACAAATAAATTATTTATTATATTATAATTTATACTTATTTGATCTAAGTGTATATAACTATTATCCAGTATTGTTATTTTAAATAGATGTTCCGCTCTATTGATTTTGGTCAACTTACTTGATTGTTTACGCTTGAAGAAAATAAAAATATTTTATTTTATACAAAATGTTTTTTCCTCGAATACTAATCCTAGAAATAGCTTCAATCTGAAAAATGTTTCAAATGTGACCTTCGTAATGAAAAAGGGTTTAAATTCAATTTAGAGTTAGGTATATGAAATAATACTCATTACCTTAATAAAAGTGGACTTAACCGCGTATATTCATATTGGAAAAAATATTCAGAAGCAATACGAAGATTTAACAATTATAAAATAATTATAATTTTTTTTTTCGATTATACTGTTTTGTGTTGTTTTAATGTGTCTAAAAAGAAAACAAGTCCATTTTTCTAATTAAAAATATATTTTGAATGATGAGACCTAGGCAATATCCATATGAACATTTTGAATCATATTGCAACAATGGTACTTAGATCTTATGGTTATGTTTATGTACCTATAAATATAAAAATAGGTCTGATATTTAAATACTGAATAACTTAAAAATACATATTAGTTTTTTTTGTGACTGATAATTTGAAGACAATTTTTGTTGTATGATTATTAAGTTTCCTGCTGAATCAGTTTCTGTATCTAATTATGGTGTTTTTGTTTACTAGAAAGATTATGATAATGTTTTTTAAAGTTTATATTAATAACTCGTTTTGAACAAACGTTTAAATTATGATATTGGCTGTCATACTTTCAACATTTAAAGCAATAATGGTTGTGCAAGGAGTTTTATTATTCCATAAAGAATAAACAAATAAAAAAATAATTTGAGATTAAAAAGTATTGGTTTATTTTATTATAAAAAGTTAATACAGGCTAAACTTGTTAAATACAAGGTGAAGCTGTAAAAATAAATAATCTTAAAACCGTTTTTTGTGTACTTCCAGTGTACGATATTTCATTACGTACGTTTTTATCATGTCGGTGTATATTTATCATTCCGTTGTGAGTTCCATTTTTCACTCGACATTATCTCAAAAACTATTTAAGATATCAAGTGCCCTTTTAGAGGATTTGTATAATACTGTCTGAACTATCTGTTGACATTAAAAAATCCACGAAAAAAACCGAAACAAAGGATCACACCGGAATGATGCAAAAAACGTGTACTGTTGAAATTGACCCATTTCATTAAAGAACCTTTCTACAAAGTTTCAAGTCTCTTATCTTAAAAAATAAATTAATTCCCATACAATTTTTCGAACCTTATATCACCCTCTGAAGAAATTATATCTAAACAAACGCCCCGCTATGTCCTATTCTAAGGTCTAAAATACAATATTAGAAAGTTTCATTAAAATCGGTTCAGTAGTTTTTGCTATATTCTTCCTCCAAAAATATACTGGTTGACATCGCCGCCACAGGGCGTCCACTTGACAACAAAGATGGCGCCGTTGCGTATACACGTCTTTCTCCAATCGGTTAGTCTCAAATTTGGTCTGCGGGTCACCTGAACTCCATGAAACTTTTTTATACGTTTCATATGGTTTGACGGAATTTAGACGCCAACAAAAAACTGGAGAATGGAGAAACCTACTAAGGCTAGAATATACGTGACAATTGGTGATGTTCTGCATCGCGCTATTGAAGTTTTTGATTTATGTTATGTCGTATAAGGTAACGGCGCCTATTACCGTGGTATTTAAGGTAGTTTTCAAAAGATTATAAAAAATGATGGTTATGAACGCTCCTTAACGTCTTAGATTTTTTATTTATTTAAGAGTGTTTATTGAACTTTCAGAATCGTAACTTTTTGAACCAATTTTAGGTTATTATATTTGATAAAATAATTATTGAAACCACGAAAGGAGATTCTTCTATTACCGTGGTAATGGATGGGATGTAATTATATTACCGCGAATTTAGCTTTTATTACCGAGGGTACAAAAAGCAGCAATTTTCTACCATCGGTAATAGTACCCAATATCGAGGGTTAAAATAATATTAATGACTTTGGTTCCGTACATTATTATTATACATCAAGGTTTTTTGGGAAACAAAATAGCCCCATGCCGGAAAAATATCGAATTTTCGGATGGTCAAAGAAAGAGCCGCAGTTTTCAGTTTCTGGCAATTGCATTAAAAAAATATTTTTTGGGGGAGCTTGAAGAGCCGCTATTGACCCTCCGAAGAGGAAAATATTTTGCTTTTTGTGTAAGTAGCACCCTATACTTATGTGTCATTCCCGGGTTCCGAATGTTTTAAAGTCGGTTTTTTTATTAGGCGTACTAACTTGAAAGTTCATTGCACACGAATCTTGCCACGTTTCGCTAGTGCTGTTAATATCGATATTAAAAAAATCCAGTTCATACAAGAGGTTTAGTAAAGCAGTTTGTATACTAGTGTTGTTATCATTCTTGTTACTTGTGTAAAAGTTATGTAAATAATAGCTTGATAGAATTTGGTTTCTATGAAGTTCTTTGAGCTATTATTGTATTATTTGCCAATACGAATAAGATGTATATAGTCTGATCCACCATTTGTGTAACTGAAAGGCAGCTGAGAGACTCATTATATTTCATTCTTACGTTAGTTTTAGTATAAACATATAGATGAGTATGTATTTTTGGCTTTTCTATTACTGACACGGTTGGTGGTCGGACTATGCAAGGTTGGTTTTTACTTTGTGAATTCAAATTCCTATTTAAACTGTAAAAATAAATATGTAGATTCTGGTAAAGTTATTAACATAAAATAGATTTATTATTCAACAATGTATACAAGATGTATACATTGTGCATCGTGAGGAAACCGGTCTAATCCCAATAAGGTCTAGTTTTCCCTCTGGGTTAGAAGGTCAGATGGCAGTCGCATTCGTAAAACTAGTGCCTACGCCGAATCATGGGATTCAGTGTCAAAGCGGACCCAGGGCTTCTTTAGGGGCACAACCGGGAATAACGCTAGGAGGATGATGAATGTATACAAGGTGTCTAAAACATGATTATTTTATGATTGTATAAAACCTTTTCCATACTTAGTATGACTACTTGATAAATTACAATTTGAATCACATTTATAGTAGGTACAACGTTATATCGACATATTTGTGTCGACATAAACCTATCACTATTTATTTTTTCCTGTCTGACAACATTTTCAGCTGTCAAGTTAGTTCGCCTAATTAAAAATCTGACTAGGTCTTTATTTAATTTTCAAATTTTGCTGTGATATATTTTATATCCGTTCACCATACATCTTAATAACACGTTCCAGAGAAATTTACAATTTTATCAAATGAAATTGTTCAAACGGAACCCTATATGTGATTTATTTTAAGAAAAGACTAAAATGTCACTCGGTAATAGATACTTTATTTTTAACCTATTACCGACCCAAACAAATATTGAATGGGTCGGTAAAAGATTCCCATAGTTACTATTACCGAGTGTTATGGGATCATACCATCGGTAATAGACTTAATTTGGAATTTTATAAAATCTAATTCCGACCCATAAAAACTTTAGGATACAATTGTATTTTGATTACAAATCAAACATATATATTACAAGCTTGGTATAAAACAAACAAAATCACATAACTGGTAAGTAAATATAGTTAATTACGAGTATTACAATATTGAAACGACATGACAAAATAAGGGTTTCCATAGAAAGTGCAGATTCAGTACTAACGTTTTGGTTCAAAATTAAGGGTTGGTTGAATACTTTCCATACCACGGAAATAGTTCTTTAATAGCGTCAATAGATCAAGATTCGAATAATAATAATATATATATATATATATTTGCAGACAATCTTACACAAATCGACCTAGTCCCAAACTAAGCAAGGCTTGTACTATGGCCAGTACCCATAGTACAAGCCTTGCTTAGTTTGGGACTAGGTCGACGATGATATACATACTTATATAGATAAATAAATACTTAAATACATAGGAAACATCCATGACTCAGGAGCAAATATTCATGCTCATCGCACAAATAAATGCCCTTACCGGGATTCGAACCCGGGACCTCCGGCTCGGTAAGCAGGGTCACTACCAACTAGGCTACAGAGGTCGTCAAAAAAACTGTAGGACATTATATAATCGGTGACATATAAAAAGATAAAGCATAAAGAAGCAAATCGCCGACTTAACTATTACCGTGGTATGCCACGGTATTAGTTTCTCCAACTAAAAATGGCGTCTATCACCGCTGTATTTTATATTCCATTTTAAACACAAATCCAGACCAAAAAAAATTAAAGTACGCACAAGTCGTGCAGAAAACTACAAAACACCATTTAAAATCCATAGCATTAATTCAATTGTCATAACTTACGTGAAATAATAAATATGATTCGGATATACTTACCAGTGACGCCACGCGTTTGTATGACACTTCTTCTCTTCCTACGCCGCCGTCGCCGAAACTGAAGAATTGCGAGCTTGTTATGCCATTCACACACATTTGCGTAAACAGGACCGTTAGGCAACTAAATTAGGCTTCATTTGTGTAAAATATGTTTTATTGTAAATCGAATGGTTTGCTTTTAAAATGCGTATTTTGAAATGCCGCTGTAATGGTATCCGAATTTGATACCTACCCCCGGTAATAGGCGCCGTTACCTAAAATATAATTTCCTTCAGGATTTTCTTATTATGTATCTGACAATATCAACGAATTTTCACATTTATAATATGAGTGTGATAATCTTAGCGAATCATCGCGTTTGCTTTCAGATCGGTTTTGAACGAACAACGACAAGTTGGAGGTTTAGCAAATGGACGTTAGATGAGCGGTGGTCGCGGAAGAACTATGAGCTCCACCACCTCGCCCAAGTCTTCGCTCGCCAAGCTCGGTCTCTATCCCAAGCCGAAGCCATTCAAAGTCATGGTGTTGGGACAATCGGGAGTTGGAAAATCAGGTAAGATACCTATTGGAAATCATAAACATTCTAGTCAGCTGAAATGATATAGTTACTTGTAAGTTTATTTGCGACAAAATAGGCATATATGTTGACATTTCACTCGACTAGTATGATTAAGCCAGGATTAAGCTGACACCGCTCACATGAAAGATGGCACAGATCTGTCCCTTATAGGGATTCAGGATTCAGGATTTGTCCAGACATGTCAGGATTTTTGACCCTTTGTCCGGCTTGCGGCCAGACTTGGCAAGTGTCAGGATTTTAAGGAATGAGCTCAAAAGTTTACATGAAATATTTATTACGAAGTTTACACAGTTGTAATGAATGAAAGGACTAAATCTCTGTTACAAGACATGTCAGGATTTTTAGGGTGATGTCAGGATTTTTATAAGGACATTTAATTCTTCCACATGGCAACCCTAGTCCCATAGGTACCTACTATAAAACAAGTGGTCAGGTGGATGATTATCTAACAACGAATTCCATAATAATCGCTTCTAACTTAACGATTTGTGAATTTTACGATTGCATTTTAGTTTTGCGTTAGCGCCATTAACTAGTGAGGAAGACATGCAGTAGGCACGATATTTAAGCAATATAGCAGAATGAATAAGTAAAATACCTACATCTATAGCAGCAAAATTTGGGAGTCCTTGCCTTGGATCATGTATTTTTGACTCCTACAGACTACGACAACACCACATTCCATAGGCTAAAACTCTCTGGACATTTTATTTTACCTGCTCGATTTATCACAACTAGGTACGAGCATAACACGAAGTTTCAATTAAATATATGCGGAGTGTCTATAGTGCAAAGTACATTCCTGCCAAAACAACGAGCAACTCATATGTTGTGTTGTGAGTTAGTTGCAGGCTATATCGAATGACACAATACGGTTTCCTCGGCTCGCTCTGTCGATGTTGGATGTACCTACCTATTTCTACTTACTAAGTATTTGTAGCTGTATCACGTCACACTCGGCGCTTAAAAACTACGACTTTCAGCATGAGTATATAAATCAATGATGCCGACAAAATGGTACAATAAGATTTTGAAAAACATTTTTTTGTTGGGTTGGGTATCGTTGGATAGCCTGTTCAAAAATAAAAGGGTTTAAAAAAAACATTTTTCAACTCAGTGAGTGGTCCACTTGTGTGACAAAAATATGAGCTTTAAAGCCCATATTTTTATTCGAGTCAAGTGTCCCCACTCCCTGTTGTCTACATGGCTGCTACAGTAAATGTTTAAAAAATCGTTGCAATGGTACATATAATTATAATTTAAATGGAAAACTATCACGGCTACATACAGTAGGTACTAGTTACCGAGTAATAGTCGACCAACTTAAACTGTGCTTGAAAAGGCCAACTTTCGTACAAATTCGGCCGACACAACCGCACCATTTACTTGGCGCTTTAAAGCCCAATATCACACAAATGGACCACTAAGTTCAAAAAAGTTTTTTAGAAAGACATATATTTTTGAAAAGCGCTGAAAGTACTTAATTTGTATTTTAACAAGTAATCTTTCTACTAAGTGTTGAGTCTCTAGCTCGAAAAACAAAGTTTCCCCTATACAAACTTTGCACCCCTATATAACGCTTTTAGGGGATGAATTTCAGAAATCGCCGTAGGTACGTACTCAGCATGTCTGACTTTATAAAAGGAGCCTATGCGCCAAGCTTCAACTCTCATATTATGTTTTCCATCCAGGAATGAATTTTGATGAAAACGCTATGTCAATTATCTGGTCAATAAATAAAGAAAGAACGTATTTACGAACTTTCAAATTTCTAAGTTTTTAAAAGAACGTCTTCTCGGTACAACTCCTATTTCACCCCTTTAGGGGGCAAGTTTAAAAAAAATATTCCTGAATAGATATAAAAGAAACCTGCTGTCCTGCTTTCATGTTTCTAGCCACAGTTTATAATTAACAATCACAAATTACTTATGTGAACTTTCAACCCCTATCTTAACCCCTCCAAGGGATGAATTAGAAAAAATCATCAAAGTTTTCGACTAGGTACATTAGGAGCGTGTGACCGAAGTTTTAAACGTCTAACTTTAAAAACGACATGTTTCCCATACAAACTCTTTTTTTAACCCCCTTAGAGGATGAATTTTTATAACAACGATAAATCATTTATTTTGCGTTTTAGTAAGAAACCTTCATACAAAGATTCAAATCTATACTAACTTTCTAAATGAACGATTTCCATACAACGGTTTGACCCTTTCTTTCTCATTGCGTGGAACTCGTTTATTATCGTATAGCTCCTTACAAACTTTCGGCCCCTATTTCGCGCCCTTAGACTGATTCCCGGAATAAAAGTATGATATATTCGTATGTTAATCCAGGTTATACATTATATTTATACCGAAATTCATTTTAATCCGTTAAGCCGTTTTTGCGTCATTGAGGTCCAAATTTTAGCATTCATAATAATAGTTGGATTTGTAAATAATCCAGGGACACGACTCGCTTGACAGACTCTAGCAGGCATTTTACGTTTAATGAATAAGGTACTTCACGATTTTCGCGACGGTCGGTGGTAGAATTGTGCTGAATTTTATAGGTGAAAAACTTAAGTAAGTCACCTGTTGTATGTAGTAGTGGCGTATTCGAATAGACAATACATGTTTAAAATTAGAACTCAAACCAAACAAATGTCTATTCGCACACATTACTCACACATACAACAGGTGACTTACTTAAGTTTTTCACCTATACCAACAAAGCAAAAATGTAAATCCTACTAATACCTATTAGCTACCTATAAATGCGAAACTTGGGATGTTTGGATGTTTGGATGTTTGGATGTTTAGATGCTTAATGACGCTTAAAAGGCTCAACCGATTTGGATGAAATTTTGCACGAAGATAGACTTCTCATCGCTTGGGTTCGAACTCGCAACCATCAACAAAGAAGATTGGTCGTCGTCGAAGGGTAAGCCAGCCTTTTGGGAGAAAATACGGAAACAACGAATTTTCTCGAAAATAAGACCAGCTAGATCGGTTTCTCGGCCCCGTAAACGCCTATACTGCAAATTTCTTCAGAACATGATTACAATAGGTTTATTATATACACACAGTAGTATCGGATAAGACCGGTAGCGCCATCTATTATGGAGTTCTTCACTCTGGATTTCTACATACAAACTTTTAAGCAAGTTTTAATCCCTTTAGAAGATGAATTTTCAAAAACGCTGAAATTGTTTTTCTTTTGTTTTAGTGTGAAACCATTTTACGAAGTTTTAAGTCCCTAGCTAAAAAAATATACCCATACTTTCCATACAAATTTGTAACCCATTTTTGACCCCTTAGGGTATGAATTTTCAAAAACGCTGAAATTATTTTTCTTGTGTTTCATTAAGGAACCTTTTTACGAAGTTTAAAGTCTGTATCTTAAAAATAAATTAATTCCCATAGGTACAATTTTTCAAACCTTATACCACCGTCTGGAGAAATTATATCTAAAACAAGGCCACGCTAATATGCCCTATTCTGAGGTCGAAACTACAATATATGAAAGTGCCATCAAAATCGGTTCAGTAGTTTTTGCTAGAATTTGCCACCGAAATTATATTGGATGTCATCGCCGCCACGCGACGTCCACTTGACAACAAAAGATGGCGCTGTTGCGTATACACGCAGGACTTTATCCAATCGGTTAGTCTCAAATTTGGTCTGCGGGTCACCTGAACTCCATCAAACTTTTTTATACGTTTCATATGGTTTTTTCACGCAGTTTAGACGCCAAAAAAAAACTGGAGAATGACCTACTAAGGCTAGAATATGCGTGAAAATTGGTGATGTTCTGCACTGCATCGCGCTATTGAAGTTTTTAATTTATGTTGTATAATAGTACATTACTGCAGAGGCCGTGAAGTAAGTACACGTACACACACTGACTCAATTAACTGACACTAGTGACTGACTCCGCGCCTACTAGTACTGACATAGCTAACACTTCACTGTTACTTTGCACTAGACCACTTCATTGTTCACCACTTGTTTACACTGTTCTTCTTCTTCCAGTTCTCACCCGATACTACTCACTTAGTATCTCACTCCGAGAACTCCGCTCCGAAGACTCCACTTAGATCACTAACTTAAGACTGACTTGTACCATCACTTCTTCTCTCTTCAGTCAAGCAAGAGGGGTGTAAGAGGGGAGGGCAGATCAGAGCTAGGCTCTTTTTGGCTGTTTCTATTTGCAGCCTGATTCTTGTTGCGGCTTTAAATTGCGACTTCTACTCAGTAATTTTTGTTTAATGTCTTGTTGCGGCTTCGGCGGCCCTTTTGTTTTGAGTAGCATGGGCTATTCCAGATAAATACGCTACGTTTCTAAAAGCTAAATACGTTTCTCGAATATTCCGATACATTTGTCTACTTATAAATTTCCGTAAGAACATTCGATATGTTCTTACGGTTCATGCTACTCGGCGTTTTGAAATTTATTTATTTATTATTATTAACACTCGTCTACTCCAAACTCGTCCAGGAATCCCTGTTCCGGCCGTGGATTGTATAGTGCTTTTCTCAAACGATGTGAGGAAATATTAAAATTAAAATAAATACAAGGTAATAAATTAAATAATGGGTAAATTGCCGCCTTTTTTATTTTTTGAACATGCTATTTGAACAAGCCGTTCGGGCACCATGTTTAACCGCACATAAGTATAGTACCATAGATTTTGTTTTTTTTTTATGTCGCAAGTATGCTTACAGAGTCTAGTGGTGGTTGGCAATATGTAATTTTTTCCTTTGTCAGTTTAATATTAGTAAGCAAAAAAGTTAGAGCAGCGGACAATAATGGTTTTACTTAGGTTTTTCATACATTACTTCTTGGCGTAAGGCCAAGAAGAAATTCCCTACATTTCTTCTTGGCCTTACGCCAAGAAGTAATGTATGAAAACCTTAAACAAGAAACTTCATGTCTTCATTTCGTGATATTAACGCATACATTTCCGAGCATGTTTGAGAAATAGTACATTACTGCAGAGGCCGTGAAGAAAGGGATTGGTGGACGAGATTGGGGTAGACGGCCGAGTCGTAGACGAGGCCGGATGCAACGAGTCCAGCAATCCCTGTTCCGGCCGAGGATTGTATAGTGCTTTTCTCAAACGAAGTGAGGAAATATACTAATAAAAATAATTACAATCGGAACGAAAGATCAGAGAACAATTTTGTAATTTGCCGCCTTTTTAATCTTTTAAACATGCCATTTGAAGAAGCCGTTCCAGCACCAAGTTTAAAGTGTAGCACCTACCATAGATTTTGTTTTTTTTTATGTCGCAAGTATGCTTACAGTTTAGTGGTGGTTGGCAGAATGTAATTTTTCCTTTGCCAGTTAAATATTAGTAAGCAAATTAAAAAAGTTAGAGTAGCGGACAATAATGTTTTACTTAGGGTTTTCATACATTACTTCTTGACCTAAGGCCAAGAAGAAATGTAGGGAGCCATAAACAAGAACTTCATGTCTTCATTTCGTGATATTAACGCATACATTTCCGAGCATGTTTGAGAAATAGTACATTACTACAGAGGCCGTGAAGTAAGGGATTGCTGGACGAGATTGGGGTAGACGACCCAGTCGTAGACGAGGACGGATACAACGAGTCCAGCAATCCCTGTTCCGACCGAGGATTGTATAGTGCTTTTCTCAAACGATGTGAGGAAATATTAAAATAAAAATAATTACAATCAGAACGAAAGATCAGAAAACAATATTTAGTAATTTGCCGCCTTTTTTATTTTTTAAACGTGCTATTTGAAGAAGCCGTTCGAGCACCGTGTTTAACCGCACATAAGTATAGTACCTACCATAGATTTTGTTTTTTTTATGTCGCAAGTATGCTTACAGTCTAGTTGTGGTTGGCAGTAAGTAATTTTTCCTTTGTCAGTTTAATATTAGTAAGCAAATTTAAAAAGTTAGAGTAGCGGACAATAATGGGTTTACTTAGGGTTTTCATACATTACTTCTTGGCGTGAGGCCAAGAAGAAATGTAGGGAGCCTTAAACAAGAAACTTCATGTCTTCATTTCGTGATATTAACGCATACATTTCCGAGCAAGTTTGAGAAAATAGTCCTGCAGAGGCCGTGAAGTAAGGGATTGATGGACGAGCTTGGGGTAGACGGCCGAGTCGTGGACGAGGCCGCATACGACGAGTCCAGCAATCCCTGTTCCGGCCGAGGATTGTATAGTGCTTTTCTCAAACGAGGTGAGGAAATATGAAAATTTGTGTAATTTGCCGCCTTTTTTATTTTTCAAATATGCAATTTGTACAAGTCGTTCGAGTACCATGTTTAACCGCACATAAGTATAGTACCATAGATTTTGGTTTTTTTTTCGCAAGTATGCTCACAGAGTCTAGTGGTGGTTGGCAGTATGTAATTTTTTCCTTTGTCAGTTTAATATTAGTAAACAAATTTAAAAAGTTAGAGTAGCGGACAATAATGGTTTTACTTAGGGTTTTCATACATTACTTCTTGGCCTAAGGCCTAAGGTTTAAGGCTCCCTACGCCTTAAACAAGAAATTTCATGTCCTCATTTCGTGACATTAACGCATACATTTCCGACCATGTTTGAGAAAATACAATTTCCTGCGGATGCTTTTTTTAAAGATTTTATTCCTATGTTTTGTCGGCATGATTGATTTATATGCCCATGCCGAATTACAGTTTTCTAGTAGTAATGATTACTGAGCCAAGCCGAAGACGGAAAGACAGACGAACATGATATGGCGAAACTATAACAGTTCCTTGTTGACTACGAAACCCTAAAAAAACGGATCCCGGCAGGTGGCTGAAAAATTATTTATAAATTTCGATAGACAAAACTTAGGTAGGTACCTACATACATTATGTACAGTGCAAGTTGAATAAAAGCTTGTAAAAACACTGAAGATTCTAGTTATTTTTGTTTCTTTGCCGTTGTGTATTAAAATTGAAAAACATTTGGGTTTGTGTGCACAGATATAATGATAGCGAGGTATTTATAGCCGGTAAACCACCGAGTTTTTACGATAGCCACCAACAATTTTATATCAGTCGGTTTAATTCACAGAATCAGCGATCAAATGGCAGCAGCTCCTTGAACGAGAACAGAACTCCAGAAATAGTTATAATGGAGCTCTATATTTATCTCAGTATAAAATTAGTTATCAAGCTATTTAACTTGTTGGGTATCTCTATAAAGAATACTTAAAAAACATGCCATGAAACATTAGTTCGTGAACTTTGCATATTTCAATTTGATATTTTTGGATTTGTTTCTAACAGGTTATGCTTCGTCTGCCTATTGCAAAGAACGCGGGCAATCCCGCGGGATAAAATGTAGTCCATGCATGTCCATCCAGAACGACCGTTCTATATCAGATTGACATATACTCAGAAATAAATAACTTTGAACTTTGACATATTTTTTAAAATCTGGTAAGGCGTTCCGGAGATTAGTTCCCTCTACTTATACATACAATTCACAGAGTACTTTTCTATATACTGTAAATACAATATATATACAATACAATATAATACTTACAAAGTTATGTTTCAACTATTAATTTGAGATTGTACCACATACATTTCCTGTTTACAATATTAATATAGGAGCGTTAGTATAGCGGAGCTGGTAAAGCAATCAGTATAGTCACTTACCATGAATATTGATGCTACAAAAATGTAATTTTAGTTCGTTTTAAAAATGAAAGTTTCTGAGATCTCGGACTTGGCTGCATCGTTACATTGTGCTGAAACGGGCGCGTCTTAAGGGTCCGCAGTAAGCTCGGCCGAATTTCACCTTCCCATACAAACGTAGTTACGCTCTCATTTTAAAACTACGTGTTGGATTGTGTCGGATTGTGTGTCTTAATTTGCATATACATTGACATGAGGTATATCTATGTCTGTAATTAGTTTATATGGTTCCAGTGTATAAAACAAACGAAGTACAGCAAAAACAAGTTTTGTATGAAAAACTTAAATTCGCTGTATTTTTTTAACTATGATATCTGAAGCTACATAAACTAATTACAGACATAGATATACCTTATGTCATTGTATATGCAAAGTTTCGTTACAATCCAACACGTAGTTTTTAAATGAGAGCGTAACTACGTTTGTATGGAGAATCGAGCTTACTGCGGACTCCTAAAGGCGGATTTTATTTTCTTTCAGCCTTAGTGGTCCGATTCATTACCCGGCGCTTCATAGGGGAATATGATCCCAATTTGGAGAACATCTACGCGTTTCAAACTGTAATTGACAACGAGATGGTTTATTTTGAAATATTGGACTCTGCGGGCGATCCTCACGTGAGTTATATGATTATTGTAATTCAGATTTCTGTGGAGCTAAAAATATTTGTTTTATTTCTGTTTTGGATGCTAAATTTCTTTATAAATCCTTGCCAATATCATACAGTACATTATAGGTATATCACTCAATATTAACTTCCTCCTGATGCGTTCCTAATATATGAAATTAAAATTAATAGTTATTTACTCTGACATATATGTATATAGATGGCATTTACTGCACGTGTGTATTTTCCGTTTGTTTTTCTTCTGTTATGGGTTACTAATTTCGATAGTTTTTACTTAAATACTAAAGTCTGTTGTTATCTTTTTTTTAACGATTACATGTAAAGAAAGTAAACAAAATATCCATTATTTCCGACGTTTGTTCAGGAGAGTGAGTACACAAACTTGGAGAGCAACATCAGGTGGGCAGAGGCCTTCATTCTCATGTACTCCGTCACGGACAAATGCTCCTTCGACGAGTGCCATCGTCTCAAATTCCTGATCAATTACAACAAAAGACGGCGACGGATCGCTTCATCAATGAAGGTTAATTTTATTAGACAAGTAATTTATACGTTCCGCGCACTAGGAGGTCCAGCGATTTTCCTGTGGAATCCTTGATTTCCTTTCACGTACCTAATTGGGGTCGAGGACGCGAATAATATGTGGAAAAATGGCATATTACCTTATGAAATATTAGCTTCTGCCCGCGACTTCGTATGATAATTAGGTAGGTAATTTGATTTAAGCAAATTTAAACTAAGCACAACTACATATTAGGAACTGAAAAGTTTAATCAAAGTCGATGATGTTTCCGTACATACGAGTAACAAATCCAAACATACCATTCTCTCAAACTTTCGTGTTTATTAGTATTATTTAGTAGTACCTACCTAGGTCATGTAAAGTATCAATTCCTTGCAGGTAGGTAATGAAATTCGATATCATTAGGTAGGTAAGTTGTTAGACAACAACTACGCATTCGTGTGTACTCTGTTCAGTAGGTATCCATTACTTACTTACGTACCTACTAAAAGCGAGTACACCGAGATCTACAAGTATTTAATCTATTGATCGTCTGGTATCAATTTTTATCAAGGCTTAATGAATATTTTGTATACAATATGTATGTCAGTGATTTTCATACTTAATTATATAAGTAATTATATTTGCAGGATAATGTGTTGGAGATTCCAGTGGTGCTAGTGGGCAACAAGGTAGATCAGCCTGGCGACCGCATGGTGTCCACTGAGGAGGGGCAACGCCGCTGCAAGGAGATCGGCTGCGTGTGCTTCCACGAGATCTCCGTCCGCGAGAGCATCGACCAGGCGAGTTTCCTCATTAAAGTACCTACTTTTGACTAGGGACACGCTGCATAGCATAATACACTTCAAGGGAGGTCCTTTGTTTTCGAACATTTTTTTTTATCTCACAAAATCTTATACGCTTAGTTTAACAAATAAAGTTCCGCCAAACTGAGGACAGTTTGTTGGCGGATAATACGCTCCTTACTATAATTGCTGTTTTTATTTGAACTAACTTAACCCTAATAAACTAAAAAAGGAATACGCGTTGCTACACCTCGGTTATGCAATGCGTCATGCCATGCACTACCTAACACTTTTTTCAAATAAATCGAATAGTTCTACTTAAATCTTTTCCTAAATATTAGTTTACTACTACACTTCTGTAAGGTTGTACTTATCTTATTATGTACCTTAGGAACAATAATTCTTATGGGTTCTTTTACCGTACATACATAAACTTAGCCGTTGTCAATATTTCCATTCTCCCAGCAATAATGCCGCCGGAAATGTTGTCGGGAACTTGCCTTTGTTGCTGGTTCAGGAAAAAAATAGCACTACTTAATATAAAAATACTTGTTCCAGAGCTCGGTTATTAAAATACTCGCTGTTGCCCGCGACTTCGTCTGCGTAGAACTTGTTATCGTCGTAGAAAAAATATGTTTAATTATCGCTGTCCCAAACACACTTCTACCAGGGATGATTTCCAAGATAAAAACTATCCTTTATCCTTCCAAGGGTCTCAAATGATCTGTACGGAAAATTTCATCTAAATCCGTTCAGGGATTAAGCCTAAATGTTAACAGTGCGATGACAACTTTTAAATCCCCTTAAGGGATGAATTTCAAAAAACACTATAATTCGTTTTCTAGTTTTTAAGCAAACAGTCTAAATCCGAAGTTACAAATCACTTACTATAAAAAAGGTCTTGCTCTCTATATAACCTTCTAACCCCCTTTTAACCCTCTTAGGGGATGAATAAAAATAAACGCTGAAATCGTTTTCTAATCTTTAAACACTCTGTCCAAAACCTAAGTAAAAACTCTCTTACTTTAAATTAATCTTGTTTTCCGTATAAACTTTAAACCCCCTTTTAACCCCTTTGGGGGATGTAAACCTTGAATCCCGTTTAACCCCCTTTCACTAAGGAATTTTCTAAAACGCTGAAAGTACTTACTGTTTTTGTATTCTAATAAGTAATCTTTCTACAACGTTTCAAATCTCTACATCAAATAATTTACTTTAAAAACAAAGTTTTAACTGACTTCAATTTAGTACTACACATTTCCAATTTACCACATGAACTGATTTCCGAGAGCAAATGCGTTGATTATTAGAGAAAAAAACCCAATCGCTGTATGTGGGCCGATAATATTTGAGGACTTCCGTTGATTCCACAAGGATCACCTTTGGCACTTCATTAATTGCTATTTCAACGGAATCTTATCAGAATCTGTGATATAAGTCATAAGTCATAAGTCATTTATTAATAATATTCAAAATATTACATGTCATCATTCTTAAATTAAGTAGTACACGTTTATGCATATTCATTATTATTGTGGTAAATTGTAAAATTCCTCTTTTTATGAGAGTGGGTGAGGAGCCACGATTTTAATCTTCTTAAGAAAGATGAGATACTATCCGCACATATACTTTTGTACTTTTGTACTTTTAAGGACATAATTGAGGAATTCCATAACTCATCTGTGGTCTTCATCATCAATTCCACTCCACCAAATTTATGATTTCCGGGTGTAAATACACGAGTTATAATAGAAAATACCAAAATCACTACATGCGTGCCTAATATAATTGAGGAGTTCCCTCAATTTCTCATGGATCCCATCATCCAATTGAATATTTGAAAAAAATGGGACCCACCTGGAAGCATATTCTTACAAACTAAAAAAAAATTTACGAATCGGCCTTTCAATGACGGACTTCTGAGATAACAAACATTGAAAAAAAAAAATTATAAAAAAAAATACAACCGAATTAAGAACCTCCTCCTTTTTTTTGAAGTCGGTTAAAAATAAAAATACAACCGAATTGAGAACAGGAGGTTCTAGTTCAAGTCGGTTAAAAAAGTGTTTGTCATACAGACCGTGCACCCCTTTTTTAACCCCCCTAGGGGTGGAATTTTCTAATACGCTGAAAGTGCTTTTTTGTATTCTAATAAGTAATCTTTCTACAAAGTTTCAAGTCTCAAGTTCAAAAATAATGTTTCCCTCATACAAACATTGCACCCCTATTTAACCCCTTTAGGTGTAGAATTTTCTAAAACGCTGAAAGTACTTTTTTGTATTCAAATAAGTAACCTGTCTACAAAGTTTCAAATCTCTACCTCGAAAAAAGTGTTTCCCACACAAACCTTGCATCTCTTTTTTCTTTGCACCCCCATTTAACCCCCTTAGGGGTGGATTTTTCCAAAACGCTTAGTTATTTTTTGTATTCAAATAAGTAATCTGTCTACAACGTTTCAAGTTTCTAGCTCAAAAGGAAGTGTTTCCCGCATACAAATTTTGCACCCCTATTTAACCCCCTTATGAGTGGAATTTTCTAAAACGCTTAAAGTTATTTTTTGTATTCAAAAAAGTAATCTGTCTACAAAATTTCAACTCTCTTCCTCAAAAAATGTGTTTCCCATACAAACCTTGCACCCCTTTTTAACCCCCTTGGGGGTGGAATTTTCTAATACGCTTAAAGTATTCTTTTGTATTCTAATAAGCAATCTTTCTACAAAGTTTCAAGTCTAGCTCAAAAAATAAGTTTCCCCTATACAAATTTGCACCCCTATTTAACCCCGTTAAGGGTGGATTTTTCAAACACGCTTAATGTTATTTTTTGTATTCAAATAAGTAAACTGTATACAAAGTTACAAGTTACAAGTTTCCCTCATACAAATATTGCACCGCTATTTAACCCCCTTAGGGGTGAACATTTCTAAAACGCAGAAATTACTTTTTTGTATTCTAATAAGTAATCTTTCTAGAAAGTTTCAAGTCTCTAGTTCTAAAAATAATGTTTTCCTCATACAAACATTGCACCCCTATTTATCCCATTTAGGGGTGGAATTTTCTAAAACGCTGAAAGTACTTTTTGTTTAATTTAATAAGTAATCTTTCTACAAAGTTTCAAGTCTCTAGCTCAAAAAGAAAAGTTTCCCTTATACAAACTTTGCACTCCTATTTAACCCCCTTAGGGGAGGTATTTCCAAAAATCCCGTCTTATGGCGTAGGCAAGGGTGCCTACGTCATAAAAGGAAGTTCTGTTGTAAATTTCAACTTTCTACTTCCAGTAGTTTCGGCTGTGCGGTGATGAATCAGTCAGGAAGTCTTCTTTTATATATATGTATAGATTTGTTTTAGAAATATGCGGTGACGAGTGGCTGTCAATCTCGAAGTTGCAGGCAGTATGCTATTATTCCCGGCAACGTTGGCGGCCGTTGCTGGGAATTTAGCAATGTTCTCAACAATGGCACGACACTAGGCAGCGTCGAATCGAATCGAAAACCATTATTTCTGTTGGTTATTGTAAGTATTCTATAATGAAATGAGTAACTACTTATCTCGTATCACCAAACAGCGAAGATATGGAGCCTTATTATTACGCAAATACCGTTCGAGTTTTTACCGACGGCAGTAAAGTAAACACGAGATGGATGGAGCTGCTTACGTCATGTTATACCCGAATGGTAAAATTACACAATAACTGTATTTATTACCAGGTAGAATTCTAGCAGTAGAAATGCCATGCAAGAAAAGCACCCAAGACCGGCTTCAAGGCGTTGCTATCTTCTCCGACTCCATGTCTGCCCTTCAAGAGCTCACCAACCGAAATTTCACCCAGCAAATGATACGTAGCATCCAAAGGCACATAAAAGAGAAACGGAGACTATAGTATTTGGATGGGTGAAAGCACGCAATACCTACTTATGATCCATGGTAACGAAATTGCGGAAATTACACAAAACCCCTATGACAGATTCCTAATATCTCACTGGGGGACACATCAACAAGAATTTGCCATCTATAAACGACATAAGGAATTTAAGAGCTTCCATCCGAACGCAAGTGCTCACTGGGCACGGGTATCTATCACTCAGCATAATCTCCATAGGTTCAAAATTACAGCGGATAACCCGTTCCCGTGTGACAATCCCAACAGTAGACCACTTACTTAAGCAATGTCCCAAATGTAATAACCCGTGCCGGTGTGACAATACAAACAGTAGACCACTTACTTAAGCAATGTCCCAAATGTAATAACCCGTGCCGGTGTGACAATACAAACAGTAGACCACTTACTTAAGCAATGTCCCAAATGTAATAAACCCGTGCCGGTGTGACAATACAAACAGTAGACCACTTACTTAAGCAATGTCCCAAATGTAATAACCCGTGCCGGTGTGACAATACAAACAGTAGACCACTTACTTAAGCAATGTCCCAAATGTAATAACAAGTGCCGGTGTGACAATACAAACAGTAGACCACTTACTTAAGCAATGTCCCAAATGTAATAACCCGTGCCGGTGTGACAATACAAACAGTAGACCACTTACTTAAGCAATGTCCCAAATGTAATAACCCGTGCCGGTGTGACAATACAAACAGTAGACCACTTACTTAAGCAATGTCCTAAATGTAATAACCCGTGCCGGTGTGACAATACAAACAGTAGACCACTTACTTAAGCAATGTCCCAAATGTAATAACCCGTGCAGGTGTGACAATACAAACAGTAGACCACTTACTTAAGCAATGTCCCAAATGTAATAACCCGTGCCGGTGTGACAATACAAACAGTAGACCACTTACTTAAGCAATGTCCCAAATGTAATAACCAAAGACTGGATCGTGAAATAACATCCAATAATCTGAATACTGACCCGTATAATATAATTAAGGTAGTAACAAAATAATCATCGATTAAATAATTTCACAAAGCTGATTACCAGAATAATAACTATAGTCTGGAAAAGTTTAGCAACACATATCAGCTCAACGGAGCAAAATATTCTCGTGTAGGTCTAGAGGGATTCGCGGGATTTTTTACAAAAAAAAAAACAAAGTTTACAGAAAAAACGAATAAATATAGATAAAACTTCGTTAAGAATGATCAAATATGCCAAGATGTGGTAATACTTAGTAGTAAGGTGAAAAAACGCGATTTTAACGATTTGAAAATGTTTCATGCTCATGTTATTGAAACAGTTAACCCTGTGAGCAGGCGCATACGAAAGTATGATAATAATATCATATGTACACCTACGTGATACGTTTTACGTACGCTCTTTGTGTTAGATCCGTTTAATGTTTAATTTTATGACTCACAGACGTGCAAGTCTGCTTCTAAGTGCCTACTTCCTGTTAAGAGCAAGGGCTGTTCATGATTGAAGCGTGACTTATTATCTCCGTAAAGGTGCATTTTGCAGTTTACCTTCCTACCTTGCTCTTTTTTTTGGTTTTTATTTATATTTCATATTACTTGTGTTCGTTGTTTTACTCAACGTAGGTGCATAAATAGATACATACGGTCAAGAAAATTGAGACATCCGACCACTTCGTCCCTTATTGTCATTGTAGCGGTAGGTGTTGTGTAGAGATAGTTAGTTATCCCAAGTTTATTTCAACTAGGGGCTCTGTCTTTTTTTTTCGAAAATATGAATCAACTATAAAAACTATGTAATTCTAATTATACTAATGATTGAACCTGCTCACAAAATTTCACGAGAGTCGGTTGAGAAATGCGACCAGTAAAGGACAACAGCCGGACAGACACCGGCCATAAGAAATTTTTGTCTAAGTATATAGGCGGAAACGGAGTACATTCTTCGCTTCGCTCGTTCGTTCAATTAAAACAGTTTTACGCGACTGTTAAAACACACAACACACTCGCGTAAAGAAGTAATTACATGATATGCATAAGGTGCGTGAATATTTTAGGTACGCTATCGATGGACCGGAGAGTCTGTAGCCGAGCGGTGCGGTACGCGACTTTCAATTTGGAGGTCTTGGCTTCGAATCCAAGGCTCGTACCCACTGGCTTTTTTCAATTCGCGAGATAGTCGAGTTCACAAAACGCGACGCTATTAATCCGATGGATTATGACGCGAAAGTGCTGTGGCCCGTTTTTACGAAGCTACAAGTTACAATTGTACCTACACTGCATGAAGTGCTTGACCAATAGTGAATGGCCATTTGACCTTAACACAGGCCACACACGACTTACCAAATTGTAACTTGTAGCTATATATCAGTACAATTTGTCAGTACAACATGTCGAAGTCATAACTGGGTGTAGCGTAAAGATGTAACAATCCGGCCAGTTTGACAGTGGATCAGCAGCGCAACATGCCTCCTGACGATAGCAATTAGTCAGCTTCTGATAAATTGGTGCTGACAAATCATGACATGTACACACCATCATATAAAATAAAAATTAAATAAAAATTAAAATTAAAAATTGTTTATTTCAGACCGAGATCCATACTGTGTTAGTAACAATTGGGACTTACAAGCCTATGTTAGAAATACACTTTATATTTAGTTAAGTTAAGTTAAGTTTAGTTTTAAGTTTTAATTTAATGTATGGTGTTGTAGAAAGACTAGAAAGGCAGGAGCAAGTAGCCATATACTATTCCCTACTTGGCCCTACCAATGACCACCTCAACCCAATACTTGGTGAGCGGGCAGTCAAGGCGCTCTGTCAACACCCTCAGCGTACTGTTGCTGCTGCCTCTCATCCGCTTCAGCAGTGAGGCTATTCTCTTTCGCCGAATGGCAAAAAAGTCGTCCGCCTGGGCCTCTGCAAACATGCCCGATGCACTGCAATGCTTCGGCAGCCTCAACAGCATCCTAAGGATGTTGTTGTACTGAACCCGCAGGATGTTATAGGCCCTCTGAGTAAATCTCGCCCACAGGCTACACGTGTAAAATGTTTGACAGTATGCTTTAAACAGGGTCAATTTGACTTTTTTGTTACAACGTGTGAACCTGCGGGCGAGCATATTGCCTCGTACAGCCAACGCTCTTCTCTCCCTCTCCATATCCAAATCGTCATTTAGGTCCGCAGTGAGCATGTGGCCTAAATACTTAAATTTATCCACTACTTTAAGAACCTCGCCCCCCAGCATGATCTTAGGCAATGTGTTCGAGTTATATTTTCGTGCTTTAAAAATTAGCACCTCGCTTTTGTTCACATTGTATTTAAGACCATGCTGTGGAGCGTAGCCCTCACACAGTCTAAGTAAGTCCTTAATGGAGTCGACCGAGGGCCCCAGCAGGACCATGTCGTCCGCATAGCTTATGTTATTGAAGCATACTTCGCCAATATAACCGGACCGGCCACATGTAACGTTCGAATTCCGATTGAATATTACTATCTACTGTTTCAGTCACAGAATGGTACGTCGATTTTTTGCTCAGACTGCATGGTCTTGCTTTATTTATGGTTTAGAAAAGGTTTAGCTTCGTGATTGCAACCCAGTTGTTCAATATCGTTTATACCTAATGGGTAGGTATTCAAAGTGTTGTGTTTTATGAAAACATCAATTACATCTATGTAGGTAGTAGATATGTACCTGCTACCTACTTACTTCAAATATTACAAAGAGCGAATGCTTGTTTACGAAAGCTCCTCATTCCTTGCTTCGGTGCTCCCAAATTAATATGTACATATAATTGCGCTCAGAGATTTCGAATGTATTGTACTCACAGTAGGAAGCGTCCGCGTCCCTTTCTTACTGAAAATAGGAGGTCAATTTAATCCGATATATCGCATAAATACCAAAATGAAGGTATGATGAGTATAGTTTTCGCGAGCCGGAGCATTAATATGTGCCAGGCCTAAGGACCAGTGCGCGCTACAATAACTTGATATCATATTGGTATGCAATATGTCGAACCAAATTTGCCTCCGGATATGTCCTCTCTGATGTAAGGGGGTTTCGAATTTCGATGGAACAAGCGGCACTAATACGTAATTTAATACGCGGGCAAAGCCGCGTCGGTAGGTAGGTGAAAATAAACCTACAACATAACAGCACATCTATCATGGGACGGCTGCGACATACTCTCGATTTTTCTCGCACTATACCTCTGTTTCTAACTGTTCTAATAAGAGAGAGACGGATTGCGAGAAAAATCGAGAGATCACGTGATGGCCGTGCAGAAAGGAAACTAAGTACGAGTATGCAAGAAAAGTACCAAACTGGCCTCTCGCTCTCACACCTTTGCTACGCGTGAGTGAGGAGTGAGGAGCAAGAACGTAATTGCCACCACATGATATGAGTTTGAGACCAGGTGTGGTTTCTTACGTTTTGAGCTAGGGATCGAGGTTATTTAAAACATCGACGAGTGAGGCAAAAAAAAGTACCAGTAGGAAATTTATTTAAACTAACTAACTACCTTTAATTTAACTTAAATTTTTGTTAATTAAGTATTTATACTTAATTAACAAAAATTTAAGTTTTGTCAGGTTCTTGTTGACCGACAATTTCTGAACTGATGTAAATATTGATTGATCGGTCAGGTGTGGGGTGTGTTCCGCGATGCGCGTCGTTTCTGGCGTGTGGGCAGCAAGTGGTCTCGCGGGCGCCCCCCGGCGGAGGCCGACGTGCATCCCTCCGCGCTGGAACGTCCGCTGGCCCGCGCGGCCTCCGACACGACGTCCGAGCACTGTGCACCTCTGTGTAAGTATTAAGTGGGCACCACTTCTGGCGCGTGGTCGATCGGGAGCGGCGCCTCGGCGGAGGCCAGCGTGCGACACTCCGCGCTGGTGCGCCCAATAGCGTGCGCGGCCTCTGCTGCCCACTTTTGTGTAAGTATTGATAGATTGGTAAGAGAAACACCGTGTCTGGTGCATGGGCAGCTTGTGCTTGCGCTAGAGTCGCGTCCACAGCTCCGTGCCTTTTCTTCCCGTATGTACCTATTGTTGTCACAATTAGGAGACAGCCTCAATGTTGTCGGCTATGGGCTAGCAATCTATTACAATTGCTAGAAGGGGCAGTGGCACCTTTACGTAAATGAGATACCGATGAATGCATTTATGGGTGAATTGCAAAAAAATGTACATTCTAAAATTGGAAAATGTCCTCTTACTTCAAAATTCTATAAAAAAATAAGTATTCAAGTAACGTGTATTCCAGATACGATTTTACGTGATCTTGTTCATAGTTTAATAGGATTTGCACAGTTTTATATACCTATGATTTAAAAAAAAATGCATTAACGAAAAAAGGCTCCCATACAAAATTTATCTGTCATTTGTGTAACACACAGTAAACAAAAAATCATAACTTTGATTTACACAGCTCTTGCCAAGAAATTTGCTTGTGGTCTGTTTGATACCATGCAAAACATCAAGGGAGTTGTTTTTCAGGTCTCTAGAACAAATATTTTATATCAATATCTTATATCAAAGTTCGGGGAAAGATTTCATTATTTTGTGTGACGTCAGCTGTGTAACGCGATATTTCGCATTTTGACGTAGCAATGAACGCATCCGCAACATTTTTAAGACTGGCAACTTAAAGCGAACTGCCAAAGGAATCACACGCGCCGGTAGGCATAGGCATATTAGTTTCTGTGCAGTGATACTAAACAGTGCTTCGGAGGATTTTTTCGCAAATTTCAAGACATATTGTGTTATGCTTAAAACAGATAAATGAATCGTCTTCTACTTATATGTTTACTTAGTTTAATTACGAAAATAGTGGGTTAACGGTTTGGCATTTGGGAGTACTTTAATTCCTTTAATTGTTTCATCTACACGTGTTGAAATGTACGGCATTGATTTTGGCTTCGTTTGTGTAACATTGTGTAACGATACACACCAAAACCAACATTAGGGTTCGTTCATATTGGTACATTAGTACAATATTTTATAATGTGTCCGTAACATTAAAATAAACAATTTTTTTTATTAATTTATTATAATATTTAGAATAAGTATATAATTACAGACTAAGACACACAAAAGAGACCTAATCGTCCTAACTTTAGGGTCTAACTCAGGATAGTGTTTTGTTTAGATATCTATAATACTAAATTATAAATATTTTTGTATATTTGTCGGTAGCGAAATACGCACTAAGACACACAAAAGAAACCTACACAAAAGTAAGGCTTATTGCACGACTGCCCCATAAAAGAAGTGCAATGTTTTCAGGGTTCTTAGTATGTGTGCGAGTTTCTTTATGCCACCAGACCAAGTAAACGCCTCAACCGATTTAGGTATGTGAGGTATCGTTTGAATCCTTACGTTACCCAATATAAAATAAGGCCAAGTCGAATCCTTTTCTCGAAGCAGTTCAGGCCATTTTCTACCCCACTATAACTTCGTTGTGGATAAAACTAGAAGCCTGAATTTTCATTAACCAAGCAGGCATTGTATAAACACGGTGTATTTCAAATTTCATTCAATTTGAACCAGTAGTTTAACGAATGATAACTAGTCAAAGTTTCTTAATTTTGTCACTCACTCACTCACTGACTGACCGATCATCAAAACTCTAAGGCACTTCTAGCAGACGTAGAAGCTTCAAATTTAGAATACAATTAGTGTTTAGCATATAAATCAAGGGAAAACTAAAATATTTTGCAATTTCGGTCTATATTTCTAGATACACCAAGTACAGTAAATAACTTTCTAATCTCATACATCATATATAGGATTACAAAGTTACATTTGTAGTGAATGGGCCAAAAAAAATGAAAAAGCAAGAATGGGACTGCATTCATAATTTATATGTATTGATAACATAATAACCTTCAAAAAGAAGTGAGATCCCATCAAAAAACAGTCTATTTGAAAAAAGACTAAGTCTCGAAATTCTTCCACCGTAAAAAGTAGTGAGATATTTCGTAGAGCCAAGTCTCAGACATTCTAATACGTCTTTATTTGCTAGCTAAATGAAATTTTAAGACTTGGCAATCACACAATGCTACATATAGTTTTAGGTATGCAAAAATCCATAAATAGTTGCAGAATTTTATTTAGCTAGCAAATAAAGGTTAACAAGAATGCCTAAGACTTGGTACTGGAAATATCTCACAACTCAATGTCATCCCGCTCGAATGTGGAGCAGCCCAACTGGGGAAATACCTCCGCCTTGCAGAAGACCACAGCCATAATGCTCTGTAGTAGTGTTGTGTTCCTGGAGGTGAGCAAGGTCGCCAGAGCTCCCGAGAGCGTTGTGTCGAGAGCGAGGGAATTTGTTCCTTCAGCTGTCAACACGGCGAATCCTTAAACATATCAAGGGTTGGCAACGCTCATTTTACTCCTTTGGAGTTGCATGCATCTATAGGCTGCGGTGTCCACTTACCATCAGGCGGGCCGTACGCTTGTTTGCCACCGCCGTTGTATAAAAAAAACTTTTTACTATGGAAGTTTCGAGACTGCCTCTTTTTTATATGGGATATTTAATTTCTTGAACTTAATTTAAAAAAAACTAGTATATAGGTATATGAAAGCGACGCGAACCTATGGTTTCAAAATTGTGGTAGGTATTTATTTTATTTTATTTTTTGAATAAGGACTTTTTTCTACTAATATGAAAGCGGCTTTATAATTTCCTTTGTTTAACTTTCTTGGTTTTTAACAAATTTGTGAATATTCCATTGTGTTACGTACAATTTTTTTGCAAATCACCCTTATATCAGCGATAAACTCCTACTAACGCAGTAGACAAAATGGCCACAGGATCTAGTAATATCAGAAAGAAAGAAATGCTTTACCTAACTTTGTTTTATTTATTTTGTTTGACTCAGTCTACGTGACGTTGCAGGCCGCTGGGCCGAGGTGGACCCGGTGGAGCAGGAGGCCGGCTTGTGTCGCAGCGACTCCACCTCCTCCTCGGGCCACTCCGAGTGCCCGGAGCAGTTCCGCGCGCGCGCCAGCACCGACTCGCGCCTGCCCCCGCGCCCCGCCAGGCTGCGCCACCCTCCCATCGTCCGCACCGTGCCCCCGCCGGTCAGGAGGATGAGCGTGGCTATGAGGGGAAATAATGCTAGTTCCTACTAAAGATCCTTGAGGTCATCAAGAGCCTAATGTAAATCCAGAAGTGGCATAGACTGATTAGCTCGAGAGGAAAATAAGCTAGTAAGAGATAACTAAATGAAGACGCCAGTGATAGGTATAGAAGTTAATTTCAAATGTACGTGCTTATGTAAATGTGCTACTTAAGAAATTATTGTTAATTATTGTATCATGTGTAAGCTTTGTATATGAAGTGTTATTTTAATGTGTTATTGGTTTACTCTAAAGACTACGTGAGTCTCAAAAAGAAAGTTGATGTGTTCACGATGAAACTACCTTCATACGAAGATCAGATTGGGTTTTCATGGATCTTGTCCGTCTTCAGTAGATCTCAATTATATTTTGTAATACAGAATACAGGATATTTTGCTCAACTACAGGTACTCTCCTGTCATGCCGCATGATTGCGGGACGCCTTGTAAGTAACGTGCAAATTACGCTACGCGCGACGCCAATTAGAAACTAAGAGCATGCAGTGTCTATTGTTTTTAAGAGAGCGTATTTTGCAAAATTCTTATTTTTTTATTCAATACTTGATACCATTATTAGATTCCAAAAAAACCTTAAAGCTGCCGATAAAAGGAAAAAAAGAACCTTTTTAGCTACGTCCATCATTTGGAAGAGTGTAAGTTTGCCAGTGTCGGTTTTTTTATCATTTTAATATCAATTTTGAGGTTATTTTTTTGGAATCTGATTATGGTTTCAAGTTAAAATTACGACGTAACTTACTAGTTTTATTCATTGTATTTATTCAAAAAATATATACTTGTACCTACTTAAATAATAATTTCATTTCAATAATTATTAATAGGACTATTCCTACCCTAATCCTACGGTAGGGCGTCAATTTTAAGTTAAGAGTGATCATAGGCTGTGTTAATTGTATCAAAGAGAGTCCCTAGGCTACGGTGATAATTTCGTTTAAGAGCTACCACAGGCTACGGTGTCTATCGAATTTAAGTCTATGTGGTAAGTATACGCAATGTTAATATCTTTAGAATGTAACGTCAACATAACTTAATGTTCTAAAAATACGATTTGCTGGTAAAAACTAAAACTGGCGTCAATTGAAAATTAAGAGTGACCATAAGCTATGGTGTCTATTGTATTTAAGAGCGACAGTAATAAAATAACTAAATGGCCACATCTGGTATCGAACGATAACCACCATAAGCGTGAAGCCCTTCATAGTAAATTGTATGCCGGTAAGAGTTGTTCTTACAGTGGATTTAATTATTTACTATCGTCAATCAGTCTGTCAGTCAGTGGTAAAATGCCGATTTTTAAAAGTTAATATCTTGGTACCCATTTGAGCTGTAGTATGAGCATTCACTACTTACAATACTTTGCAGAAAGCTACACGGGGTGAGTTTCGCGAAAGACTAAATTTGTGTATCGAGAAAGAGGGATCACACATCAAGCAACTTATAAGTTAACTTCTAACAGTGTAAGTAAAATAAAAAGCCTTTAAATTACATTATTAGATGATACAACTTAATGAATGCTACATTTCATGGTATCCAATCATTTTATAAAAAACGTTTCACAAATATCTGAAGGCACGGCAGTGCCCCCGCCAAGTCGAGCGCGAAGCAAACACTGCCGTACCATCCTTTACTAGAACCATTTCGCCGCATTTTCAGGCCCCTATTTGAGAACCTCTGGATAAGACCAGAATGCAGAAATTTTCGTCATCCAGTAAGCTATAATCACATACTTAAAATCCAAAATTTCAAGTCTGTAGGTCATTTCGTTCCGAAGTTAAGCGAAAGCAAAGTTTCGCATTTATGACACTCACTCACTCATGATCATCAAAATAGAACTAGTACTTCCCATAAACTCAGAGAGCTGACATTTGGCACAGAGTTAGGGTTTAATGGCCACATAAAGGGAAAACTATAAAAACTAGGATAATCGAAGATCTGGAGTACCTGGTGACCCTGATTAGAAAACAAAAGAGCCCAACCAAACTATTAGAGATACATCTATACCGCCTTTACAAAAATATTCAACTTGGTGGGCAGCTTCATTTGATGTCAAAAATCGAAGGTCTGAAGTATCTTTATTTGATTACAATGTTATATTTGCAGTGAATGGGGCAAAAAATAAACTGCATAAATAACTTTGTAATCCCATATAAAAATCCCACAAAAAATCAAGAATGGGATATTGACACAATAACCTACAAAAAGAAGTGAGATCCCATAAGAAAACAATCCATGTAAAAAAGAGGCCGTCTCGAAACTCTTCCACAGCAAAAAGTTGTGAGATATTTGATAGTACCAAGTCTCAGGCATTCTTATTATTCTTTATTTGCTAGCTAAATAAAATTTTGTGACTTGGCAATCACACAATAGTTACAACATAGTTTTAGGTATGCAAAAATCCATAAATGCAGTATAGTCGTGTGATTGCCAAGTTGCAGAATTTTATTTAGCTAGCAAATAAAGAATAATAAGAATGCCTGAGACTTGGTACTACCAAATATCTCACAACTTTTTGCGGTGGAAGAGTTTCGAGACTTGGCCTCTTTTTTACATGGAATGTTTTTTATGGGATTCATTTTATAACCAACGTTTGGCAAACTAACGATTAACAAATTAGTCGTTTCCTAAAATATTGTTTTACGAAGAGTTCATTAGACAAATCATTTAATTGAAAAAAACATCATATTACAAATCATTATTTGAAAAATTACTCATTTATTATTCGTGACAATTGGCAAAGTAACGTTTGGTAAAATAACGTTTAAGAAAATGCATTGTTTTGTAAATACCTTATTTAATAAATCATTGATCGTCTTGATAAAGTTTTAAACCACAAGTTGTATAATTCTATACAGGTATTGTATAGGTAAGTCTGCATGAGCACACAGATAAGTCTAAAAGTGTTTAGTTTAGCAAGTAAGTTATCATTCCTAGCCTAAAAAACTTTTAGGTCTTAAAATGTACTGACATAACAGGTGGATCACATATGTATTCTACTTTAAGGCAGGTACGACGACGAGCGAAGCGAGGAGGACTGTTAGGAAAAACTGCGACCATAACCAAAACCGATTTAAGTTTAAATACTATACTTCTTTATGAATTTATTACAGGAATGTTTCTTGGCCAGTCCGCTAGATACCGTGATATGACAGATATTTACTTTTATGTAACAATCATTTATCAATCGAAGATTTGTAAAATAACCTATTTTATAAACGATTTGTTTGGTAAATGATCATTTTAAAAATGACAATATAACATTCAATTTTTTTATAAAGTAATATTTTGCTAAATGAATATTTGTCAAATAATTATTTATAGTATAAGCATTTTGAGTAATGATGGGTTTGTGAAATGAAAAGTTTGTGAATCGTTGTTTATAAAATGATCATTTACTTATGAAACGTTTTTTATGAAATGATGGTCAACCACATTTCATAGACTGTTTAATTTCTAAGATCGGGTGTTCATTGGAACGTTTTTTTCCGTAACATTGATTTCCTATCGGTTAGTAGATTTAATTACGGGAAATTATGCGCTCATCGAATGTTTCCCGGAATAAATTGATGGTGGTGTGCGCTGTGTCCTGCAGGCAAAATTCGGTTTTGAAAAACATTAATTTCGTTGATTTCTTTTAATTAAAATGTTATTCTTAGATTGTAACGCGAAATAACACGTTCGTAACCAATAGGTACGCATTACCTACTTAATTATGAAGTTTATCATTTTTGAGGATAGCGCCCTCTAAGTGCTAACCGCCGAAATAAATCAATAGGTTCCATTACCAACGCGCGCGCACGATTAGGATTAAAAAGCTTGCTAATTATTTGTCTATATAGTTCCTCAAACCGCCACCATCCTTACTGATGGCGTGCTTTCCGATATCCTTTCTTTTCGAACGGCGGAGCGTTGCACGGCGGCCGCGTCCATAAAATAAATAGTAGAACAAAGACGCTACATGTCGGCGGTCAGCCCACACTTAGAAACGGCAACAAAATGCCAAATCAAACATTGCTAAAATGTTAACCTAAATGATGGAGAAAGTCTTACCACTTAAACCCGTCTGGGAGCCCTAAATGTAAGTACTACTGCCTTACTTAACCTAAAAGTTGTGCACTCGTGTTATCCTGGCCAGGGATTGTGGTCCTAAAGCTAGGTCTTGATTTGTATGTATGTATGTATGTAAGCACTTTATTGTACACAATAACAGGTTAAAGAATATACATGTCACACAATAGATCAAAGTACAAAGGCGAACTTATCCCTATAAGGGATCTCTTCCAGCTGATTTGTTTTACGGGTTCTTAGTATAAGTTCTTCCTAATTCACTATCGAAGGAAAGGTGCTTTGGAAGATCTGGTCTGTGTCCGACGCTGCAGCTGGGGGTTCCGCGTGTCAGTCCCGAAACCTGGATCTGCTTCCTGAAGGCGTCAGCGGCAGGAAACCTTTGTCGTAAGGATATGTGAAGTGATTCTTAAGTGTGCACATTATAAAGGTTAGTCCCTTACTTCTTGAACTTTGAACTCCTGAGGTTGGTGTCACGTGTAATGGTGTACGAGTGAAATTAAAGACTTTCTCCAGAAATAACATATCTTCACATTTCTTACCACACTCGTTAGGCGCCCTGGGATATAATTTAACTAGTAGCGCTGTTGCGCGGTCGGTGAGTAACGAAAGGGTTAACTTAATTCGTTACAAAGTGGCGCCCAACGTGGGGCCTTAAATAACGTTGTGGTAACTAATTAGTAGATCTTAATTACGTGGATAATGTGTTAAAATTGTGTATATTTAAATAATTAACTTAGTGTGTTTTTGGTTAACCACGTGTCCACCTGGCCGACATGGTTAAGACTGTATTGTAACAAAGTTTCTAAAGTACTTAATCACTACTGTGAATTACTTAATTTTCCCTATATTAGACCATTGTAATATTAAATTAAATATTTTTTTCCACAAAATGTATGTCCTATACATAGACTGTCTGTACAAAGATGAATTGAAATATGAACTTAGTATTCTTGGTATTTCCGCAGAAAGTGATGTGGGTGGTGGAAGGTGGAGGAAGGAGATTCGCCAGGTATTCAAATTGGCCAGAAGGGGAAGTTTGAAATGCGAGCCAGCTGGAGAGCCGGACACAGACGCGGAGATTAGCACCTGTACACCGAAGGTTTCAGTCCTGGAAACCGAAATGTCAGACCCTGGCAAGGTTAGTAACCATAATCATTGTGTCAGGTTATCACGGCGTGCCAACTACCTTATCGATAGGTTAGCAAGGATTTCAGACAGCAGTCCCTAACTAAATAGTTTGCGTAGTCGCTTAGTGAAGATACTTAGTGTGGTAGATCAGGCACAAAGTGGGGCAGACAGTGAATATGAGGATACACAAACTCCAACTCCTCGTACGTCCGAAAGGGAAGAGAACAGAGTAGTATACATTAAAGAGAGACCGATTAACTTAAATACACTCAACTTAAAGTACGACGGAACCACTTGCGTTCGAGTTTTTATTGAGAGGCTGGAGGAACTTCGCCAAGCGCGAAATATCTGAAAACCATATGTCATCTTTCTCGGATTTACTTGATAAATCGGTATTGCATTGGTATAGAAATAATAAAGATAACTTTAAATCGTACTTGCATCTATACAATGCTTACGTGAGGATTTTGATATACCGGACTTAGACTATAACCTACTTAACGAGATTAGGCAGCGTACCCAATCTAGAACTGAAACGATAGTAGTATATTTATCGACTATGCAGGGTATGTTTTCCAGACTTAGTACTCCACTTTCAAGTAAATACCAACTGGAAATACTTATGCATAATATCCGGCCGGAATATATGAAAGACCTAGCTTTTCAGAAAATCGATTCGATTAATTCACTGAAACATTATTGTAAACAACTAGAACTAGCACGCTCGCGAGCGGATGAATTTAATGAACCGAAGTAGTAGTTTCCAAATCACGTCAGACTTACATACTAGGCCACCTATAAAGTCATTTAGCAAACAAGTTTCTGAACTTAACATGGCGGGTACTTCTAGCCAGTCAAAGAAACAATGTTTTAGATGTAATAGAACAAACCATTTCACGAATCAGTGCCAATCTAGGGAGGTTGTTTGTTTCAAATGCGGTAGGAAAGGTGTAAAGCGGCCGGAGTGTGAATGTATCCTCATATAACTTACGAAAGCGAAATCTTGAATATAAGGTAGGGCAAATTGTTTATAAACGCACTTACTATCTATCGAAGGCGTCTAAAAACTTCACTTCCAAACTAGCCCCCAAATTTCAAAAATGTGTCATAACGGAAAAACTTTCACCACTGGTTTATGTATTAAGCACTCTTGCTTGATGGTAAAAATCTAGGTAGTTATCATATAAAAGATATACTTAAACAAAATGATATATGAAGAATATTTGTAACTTGTGATGAATGAAAGATGAATAGTATGTTTGTGTTTTCTAAATTTATTTCACGTGAACCATCTGATTTAAATAAGCTGTGCTAGCGATAAGAATGGAATGCACCGGTTATGATAGAAAAACCTGACCTAGAGAGCTCAAGACGTAAACAACCTCATTAGTGCATATGTATAACTATGTATGTTGCATCTGGTTAGTTATTTGTTTGCGAATAGAAGTGAATTCAACTCAACATAACTTGACTTAAAAATACTTAATATGTAAAATCCTTAAATGAATACAAGTAGGTATCTAAATTAGCCACGGGCCATAGCTAAATTGTTAATGAAAGGCTTAAATAAGATATTGGTTAGTACCAACACTAGGGACAACTATTTTTACCTACTTAAATTCTTACTTGAGACAGGCATTGAGCCAGTCACTCCATACTTACACTATTCTTATAAAAATAAGTGTACATATTGGTAAATCAATTTAATGTTTTTGATGTCTATGTATATCCTTACTTAGCACTCATATACTTAGACTTAACTTAACGTCATAGGTTGCGTACTTTCACCTGGGTGTACGGAAACCAAAGAAAAGAAGCCCAACCTTTAGGTATTGGTTGGTACTTCGAAACAATAAGTAGCTGTTAGATGTAGATAGGTATTAACGTATCATAGTAGAACTAGGCATATAACGATTAAGTATAATGTGTTTTATCGGCAGATGGTACCGAATGTTCACTGTCTGCCATACTGCATGCTAGTGATAGGTATCGTTAGGTATCCAGTAAGGGTAATACATAGTAACTAAATAGGTAAAATAAATAATAGTAATAGTAATAGTAATAAGTTTTGTTTAGTAAAAAGTTTTGTCGGTACGAAAAACTTTTTAACCCAAGTGGGAAGGATGTGTAACGCGAAATAACACGTTCCTAACCAATAGGTACGAAATACCTACTTAATTATTAAGTTTATCATTTTTAAGGATAGCGCCCTCTAGGTGCTAACCGCTGAAATAAATCAATAGGTTACATTACCAACGCGCGCGCACGATTAGGATTAAAGAGCTTGCTAATTATTTGTCTATATAGTTCCTCAAACCGCCACCATCCTTACTGATGGCGTGCTTTCCGATATCCTTTCTTTTCAAACGGCGGAGCGTTGCACGGCGGCCGCGTCCATAAAATAAATACTAAAACAAAGACGCAGTATGTCGGCGGTCAGCCCACAATTAGAAATGGCAACAAAATGCCAAATCAAACATTGCTAACATGTTAAGACTGCGCCGAGCTTTTGACGCGGGCACCGATTTGGCATTTGCACCTGTGTGTGCGTCATCACGCACACTACCGCCGGCTCGCTCGATCGGTACGGTTGTCACAAGCTAAAAGTTAGTAGCTCATCATTCTCTAATAATAAATCTCAACTCCGCGTATAAAACCGTGGATGGTATAAGGAATAAAATACAAAACGCAATTATTATTTTTATTGAATTTGTCCGTTAACTAAGGAAAATAAAAAAATAAGCAAAGTAATAATAACGCAGTGTTACCGGTGGACTAGTGTTGGAATTGAATTAGCAATCAGCAGCGGCGTGCACAGTCTTTAGACAGGATAGACAAAAAAAATAGCCAATCTAGCCAAGTACGAAAAGCTAGCTCTTGTTTCTCCAAAAAAACCAAAAATATCAATGAGTGAAAATATTGTCGATTTCAGCCATTGAGTCCGTTTCAAAAGATTCCTGTAATAAGATGCAAGTGCTACATATAAATTTAAGTAGAGCATTTAAAATCGTAAGTTTCCATTTTTGCCATTTTGGCCATGGATTCGTCATGTCCATGTGTCTATCCGTCCGTATGTCACAGAATTTTTTTGTAAGTTGCAAATGCAAACTTGACTACAGATTGAAAAATGAACTCTAAAAATGTTAATCAACTAAACTTACTGTAAAGTCTTTAGTTGTCACGGAATGTTCGTTCTGGACCTTTTCCTCACATGACGATTCCTAAAAACAGTGCAATACATAGTAATGTTGATAATGTTGATATTAGCTAGTTTCTTTAGTGTTAAATATATTGTAACCTCTTTATTATTTGAAAACAAAACCTTACCACAGATTCATTGCGTGTCGTAACATTGGACGCTGCACTTTTTCCATTCTCATTTTTTGTTCCCAATACTCCAATCGGATTATTCGATGATTTCTAAAAACATAATTAGTAATAAGTACAAGAAATTTCTTATTATCTGCCAAATATCTGCTTATCTGCTTAATACAGGGTGTACCAAAAAACATAAGAAAAAACAGAAAAAAAATTCTGACGCGATTTTTTTTTACCTTAGTATGGAGCGTTGGCTGACTGGGGCGACAAGCTCCATAGAAATGTAAAAAAAACGCGTCAATTTTTTTTCTATTTTTTCTTATCAGAACACGATACCTGTTAAGCCCTTGATCGGTTCATACCCCATTTTTGTTACACTTTGTATAATGCCAAAAGTATTAAAAAGAATATACTTACATTGGAAATTCCTAATTCATTTTGTCTCTTTGTTCGTGCAATAGAAGCAAGAAGCCGTTTGTTTTACGTGTATTATATCTTTCCTTGCGTCTTCCCATTTTAAGGGGCTCCCATACGATACGCCAATGACCTTCGATCTGAATCCCTTAGTTTTCTAATGTCTTTTATAGCTTAAGAACAACGGCTTTAAGCAATATAGTATCCCATATTTACTTCAAAGTTCTTTGTTTTCGAGATATTTGGCATCAAAGTTGAACAATTATAGGCCAAAAAACTGGTTTTCTGGCCATAACTTTTGTGTTAATCAGTTTAAATTGAAAACCCTAGATACGTTTTCAGAGACGTCATAGACGAACCCATTTCGTATTATGTTAGATCTTTCATGTCAATAGTGTAGTGTAGTAGTAATCTTTCACAAAAGAAGTGTTTTAAGACAATGTTTAAAACCGATAGCCGTTTGACTTATAATTCTATCTGTAGTGCAAAAGTAGGAGATACGATTATAACTCGGCAAAAATCGATGAAAACCTCGGGTACTTAACCCCTTAACTAAAACAATAAATAGTTGGTGCACCATTAATAGGTTAAATGTTTCCTGAGTAAAAAAATATTATTGTAATTATCCCGTCGGTTACATTATCATTTATCACTAAATGTTGGACACGTATGTTTTCTTTTGTCAAGTAAAAAAATGACAGAAAAAGCACGTCAAAGTTCAGAGCTGCGGACTCGTGACGTCAGTTGTGGTAAAAAGTGTGGCACGGCGTGACGTCACGCGGAACTTTAACGGGCTATATCTTCATTAATTTTTGTTTAATTGAAAAAATAAGAATTACCTGTCTAATATTTTTTTGATTTAATAACTGACTATAGAGACTATACAGGAATAAGCTAACGAGCTTGAGTTTGAAATCGACTATCTTAGCCCCTTCCATCATATAGTTCCACTAGCCATCTTCCGGCTTCATCATGAGACCCTCACCATCATGTTTAATGGTAAGTACTGACGATAACAAAGCAAACGAGCCCAAACTCGACTATCTTAGCCCCTTCCATCATAGAGTTCCACCAGACATCTTCCGGCTTCGTCATGAGACCCTCGCCATCATGTTTAATGGTAAGTACTGACGATAACAAAGCAAAAGAGCCCAAACTCGACTATCTTAGCCCCTTCCATCATAGAGTTCCACCAGCCATCTTCCGGCTCCGTCATGAGACCCTCGCCATCATGTTTAATGGTAAGTACTGACGATAACAAAGCAAACGAGCCCAAACTCGACTATCTTAGCCCCTTCCATCATAGAGTTCCACCAGCCATCTTCCGGCTCCGTCATGAGATCCTCGCCATCAGTTCTCGTTGCTCCTGGGGGGCAACCACGTAACGTTTCGAACGCGCGTCAGGTAGATCCAACTCTCATTTTTCCATATAAAAATTGACATTTAGATCTAAACTGACGCGCGTACAATGCGTTACGTGATCGACCTGCTTAGAAGCTTATAATATCAAAAAAAAATACTTACCCTGTTTTGCTGCGTATTACTGCTGTATTCATACACAATTGACATCGAAGTATTTTTAAGTGTCACAGCGCCGCATTGAGACGTGCTCTCTCTCTCTGAGCTCTCGGGGGTGACTGAATATGTCATGCGTTGCACGCGTATTATATTTCATCATTTTGTTCCATAGTAATTTTATATGGCGGATTTGAAGGGCGTTTTTAAAAAATCATAAGTAGATAACCAAAGCACTTTGAAATGTAAGGATTGCATTCTTTTGTAGTTAATACATTGGAGATTTGAGTAGGATTATGAAACTAAAGTATTATTATTTTTATTCAATTTTACCTAAACGCCGACACACGTTCTTCTCATTTTTTGTGCCACTTTACGGAATTGTATTTATTAAACTGTAGATGATTTGAGAATATTTATAGTATATTATTGTAAACTCACTCTTTGTGATTATAATTACTTATAATTTATTTTTTATTGTAAAGAATTGTGAACTCCACCGTCGAAACGGTGACTGCAGTTTTTGCCGATTATGCTCGGCGCAGTCTTAATCTAAATGATGGAGAAAGTCTCACCACTTAAACCCATCTGGAAGCCCTAAATGTAAGTACTACTGCCTTACTTTTAACCTAAAAGTTGTGCACTCGTGTTATCCTGGCCAGGGATTGTGGTCCTAACGCTAGGTCTTGATTTGTTTTAGGGGTTCTTAGTATAAGTTCTTCCTAATTCACTATCGAAGGGAAGGTGCTTTGGAAGATCTGGTCTGTGTCCGACGCTGCAGCTGGGGGTTCCGCGTGTCAGTCCCGAAACCTGGATCTGCTTCCTGAAGGCGTCAGCGGCAGGAAACCCTTGTCGTAAGGATATGTGAAGTGATTCTTAAGTGTGCACTTTATAAAGGTTAGTCCTTTACTTCTTGAACTGTGAACTCCTGAGGTTGGTGTCACGTGTAATGGTGTACGAGTGAAATTAAAGACTTTCTCCAGAAATAACATATCTTCTCATTTCTTACCACACTCGTTAGGCGCCCTGCACGTCTAGCACACGACGGCCGCGACATACTCTCGATTTTTATCGCACTATACCTCTTCTTCTAGGTGTTCTAATAAGAAAGAGTCGGATAGTGCGAGAAAAATCGAGAGAGCTCTCGCGCGCCGTCGCGTGCTAGCCGTGCTGGGATATAATTTAACTAGTTTCATGCCTACGCTGTTGCGCGGTCGGTGAGTAACGAAAGGGTTAACTTAATTCGTTACAAGATGATTTAGTCAAGAATCCGACAAACTTTCCACCCGGATGTAATTATGTAGATTTTAATGAAGCATGCAATGTCTTTTTTTCTACGATTTATCTTGAATATTATAGAGTAAATGTAAATGAAACAAAATAAAGACAAAAATATTTATTCATATTTTTTCTGACATTTCAGAATAAAGTTTATTTTAAAAAAAAATATGTCTGAAATTTTGTCGGATTCTGTCGCTGGGTAACCATTTAATTGATAATATATCGGTTACACATAAAAAATAAGCTACTTATTATAAATTATTTCCAAAATTGTAACTTTTTCCATAAAAGTTGTCAGTTCATTGACTGGACTAGTGTGTTAATATTGTTTTAGGCCCATTCACCGAACGTACGGCGCGTATAATGGTCACGCGGTTTCAGTTCTTGCACAAGTTGGATTTTGTAAGCTCGCAAGCCAAGATCTTTCCGCAAAATCTTCCACAAAGTGGATGGGCACAACTCCAATTGCTGTGCACGATGGCGAATCGACTCATTTGGGTCCTGTTCAACACTACGCTCCACAGCAGCAATAACTTCTTATGTGCGCACTGTATGGCGTCTTTGTGGATGCGTATTATCAACTAGAGTGTGCGTGGTACGAAAACGATCCATGGTTTTCCGAATAACTGGCTTGGATGGACGATTATGTCGACCGTAAAATGGACGTAGCGCACGGTGAGTTTGGCGAACTGAGCCATGATTTTCAAAATAACTTTGCACAATTTGTAAGCATTGTTCTGAAGTAAGTCTATTCATTGTGAAAATAGCAAAACGTACTGACTTCAAATATACCGCCAACATTCAAATTGACAATCACTACAAACAGTGTAGCCAATTTAAAAACCAAACCTCTAAAAAAACAGCCTTTATATATATTTGAATAATATTTTTTTAAGATTTCTTGAGCATCAAAGTAAACCGAACATATTATTCGACAAATTAATCGACATCTATGACGTGGTGCCCTCTATGCCGAGATTTGACGAGCAATTAAATACAGTGCCTTACCGGCAAGTGGGCTTTTTAGGAAAACGTACCAAAAGGGTAAAAAAGGATCCCTTAGGGTGGTTGTCCGTGTGTCACAACGTTAAATATCTCAGGAACTACAAATACTCGTACTAGCAAACACACGTATATGGTTTTTTTATATAATTTTTTTATGTCTGTTTTTTCTGATTTTTCTACAGTGGTAAAATTTTGATTAGTGAAGGAGAATGTTGAAAAGTATTTATTTTCTTTTCATTAAAGAGAGAGATCAAGATAGTCTGTTTATTTAGTATTATGATAACATAATTGTGTAGTTAGTTGATATAATTATGATTTGCTAATACAAGTAAACAATTGCTAATGGAACATATTATTATCAGTTTTAATAAATGCCTGGCGGTAACACCCTGCATATAGGTAGTTGCCTGGTGAAATATTTTTTAAGAAATAAAGATACAATTTTTCAAAAGTTAATAAGTAACTGCTATTAAATAGTACATTACTATAGAGGCCTTAATGCCATTACGCGGGTTTCTCGACTCGCTGCGCCCGAAACGTGACACTTCGAAGCCCATTATGTTATGAAGAACACAACGTCAATATTTCATTGCATGTTTGAGAAAATATAATCTTTTCGTACACGTAAATATATTATGTATGATTCACTCGGAACACAATTGATACCAATTTGAAAGTGTAAGCATTGAATATTCGTTCCACTTAGGTAGGTACTTCCTGCCACATAATCTCGATTAGTCATGATTGCCATGAAGTAAACCAAACACGTGTCAAAAAAATTACTAATCGTGTAAGGTCACAGACGTGTCCAAAGAGCAATTAATACCTTTTATCAGTAGCGTCTGACTACTGATTTGCACCGTTATGCATGCAGTTCACGTGTTCACGATATCGATATTGCACGTGTACGAACTGTTTTTTTGTGTCGTACATACGTACTTACTATAAACACATATTTAGCACATGCACTACCAAGAATCTCTACGCGCTACACTCGTAGCCGATCCTGTGCTCTTCCCTCTAAGTAGCGGAAAGCGCCTACGGCATAGGGTATAGACACTTCAGTGTTAAAAACCTCAATGGTGTAATGTATGTAAGACAGAGGTAAGTAAATAGGTTATAAGCGCTCCAACAGTGGCACACTGAGTCAATTGCACCAAACGTATGCTGTCAGATTTGGTGGTCATTTTGAAACACGGAATTTCGTATAGACAACGTATAGCTACAGTAGACGGCAAACAACTTGAACAAATGACCTTGGCTGCGCATAAGCGAATTTTAGGTGTCCGCGGGAGGTGACGTGTCGAGCGCCTGATTGGTAGACCGTTTGACGTTTGTGCCCCGCACCCCGCCCACGTCCCGCCGTCGCGCTAGTACACTTTTCGTCGCCCTAGTACGTAATACCACGTCGGTGGCAAACAAGCGTACCGCCCGTCTGATGGTAAGCGGTTAGTTTGCTGTAATAATAATTCATTGACTTTCTTGTCAGAGTTATTTATGGAGGTATTGTAGTCTTATTTTTAAAAGAATGGCCAGGGACTGCTCATAATCGGGAACACTGGAAAAAGTGGGGGGACGCCTTTGCCCAGCAGTGGGGCATTACAGGGTCACAATAATCATAATAATAATCGTAGTCTGTTGAATTTGTGAATTGTTTGTTGAGTTAAAAGAAAGACTACCTAGTAAAGTAAGTAGTTGTAAAACGACAGACAAGAAAAATGGTCTATGATGTTTATTTTTTCTTTTTATTACATTCCAAAGCAGGTTGTTAGTAATTATAATTAGTTAAAATGACACATACACATTATTATAAACAATAGTTATTTGTTATGCAAGGCTGCAACGTTGTTGTTTGGCGCTAGTACTTGTATTGAAATTCGAGCTAGCGAAGGATTGTAAGATTGAACCATGAGCGAAGCGAATGGTTCAAAAGTACAATCCTGAACATAGCGAGGCTTTCAAGGCACGAGACGCCAAACAACTTTGCTGCCGAGCGAAACACACAACTTTTCACCTCACCACCGCGAGGAAAATAGTAAATGAAATAAAACTCATTTGGACCATTTATTCATTTTCAATAAAGGTTTGTTTACATCTCACCAAGATCAAAGCATTTTATGTTTATTAAATGAAACATAAACATTTTTGCATCCTTTAAATAACTCCACGCTTACCTACATTAAAAAAGTCAAAGTATTGTTGGGTACTCGCGGGATAACTAAGGCTCAAATACGCATATTTAACTTTTTCCGCTAACTTAGCAGACATTCAAATTCATATATGTAGATCGTCTGCACTAAAATCTATGAATAACTGCCATTATTTTGATTTTACTGTGGCTAGAACAAAACAAAACAATATAATAGGTATGACTTTTTTCTTAAATTAACTTTTTAAACGGTGCGTTCCAAATTGCATGAAGTGAAACATTTTGAAAAATAAAACTTCATTTTGAAATTATTTATTTGTATTGTCAGTCTAATTACTAATATTTCATATGTTATCAAGAAAGAATAAGATATTAATTTAATTTTACCAAAATAATAATAATGAAGTATTGGCATAACACCATAAGCTTCTGAACGCAGGATAATGACCTCTTATTCTGTATAGAAAAAAGATGGATCAAGCGACTGACCGTCACGTTCCAAATTCAAAAACTTACCACGCTAGCGGATATAATCGACTTTTGGGCGCAGATTTTGAGCGATAAAGCAAGCCTTTCCGAGCCGGTGAGGTGAAAAAAAAAATGTATTTCTAGCGGTGTCCTTTTTTTATCGTAAGTGTAGGATGCACAAACCTTCCCCTACCACGTCGTCTAATGCTCAAGAAGTTTGCCGGCTACTTTACCTCTTTTTAGGGTACCGTACCCAAAGGGTAAAACGAGACCCTATTACAAAGACTCCGCTGTACGTCCGTCTGTCTGCCTGTCCGTCTGTATCCAGGCTGTAGACAGTTGAAATTTACACAGATGATGTATTTCTGTTGCCTCTATAACAACGAATACAAAAAAACAGAATAAAATAAATATTTAATAACAAACGTGATTTTTTGCCGTTTTTATAGATAATGGTACGGAACCCTTTGTGCGCGAGTCCGAATCGGACTGGGCCGGTTTTTAACCCCCGACGCAAAGAGAGTGTCTGTCTGCATGTGTATATGTGTATCTGTCTGTGGTATCGTAGCTCCCAAACGTATAGACCGATTTGAATACGGTTTTTTTATTCGAAAGCTGACGTGATCCCGAGCGTTCTTAGCCATGTTTCATGAAAATCTGCTCAGCCGTTTTTGAGATATTGGACTTTTCATATTACATCATAGAAAACATGATATTTTTCACACGCAAGGCTTGGACTACATGCATCCCCCTGGATGTCTACCCTACCTCCGCCAACATTGCGACTCCAAAACTCTTCCATCACATCGTCTTATACGATCTAGTATTTGTACGAGTGTGCACGATTTTTCGATTAATAATAATCTTATACGACGTTATACTATCTAACTAAGTACTTACATATCGAGTTTATAGGTAAGCAATACGTAACATAGAGTTAATGGAAAATTACAGATGACGATTAGGTTAAAAGTGTGTGTGGGTACAGATTACTTTTATCTGATTTATACCTAACATTTGCCAGAGGTTAAAGTCATGGAATTTACTTATCTGTTACAAACGACGCTCTAGCTATAGTTTTACTTAGTTAGATGTAGGCAGGTGCATACCTACTGAGCGCAAAAATTGTTACCTACTAAAGTTCTTTGCCATTGTTTTCGTTCTTTTATGACCCATTTAAAGAAGTTTTATCATCATATCATACTGATCTATACCAACTGGCCCTCCCAGATGTTCGCACCCCTTTGCCCGTACAACAATTTAACTACGGAGCTTTTTTTCTCAGTTGTCCGTAAAGCGAACATATGGGGCTGTCGACGACGGACGAGCAAGACCGCGCCGTGTTGAAATCCAAACAGATGTCTAGTACATAAGCACCTAGATTGTTTAAGTAAATAAAGAGAACCCCCAGATAGAACCCCATTTACATAGGTCAGATAACATTAACATATTGTTACTCGTAATACGTGGTGGGAAAATATAACAGAATAAATAAACGCATGTCAATGTAAATTGTACTGGTCGAAAGGTCACAGCATCCCTATAGTTGAAAATAGGTACCTAAATATGTAAGGCATATATGTAGACCAAAGATATGTTTAAAATCTTTGAATTCGAGTAAATCTCCGAGGCTTGACCATAACCTACTTTTGAACAAGCGATCCAACTAAACCCCACACTATGGGTTTAACGAGAAAAAAATACCCACTTTAAGTGTAGGGGAGGTACACAATTTTTTTTTTTTTCAATTTTTTTTTTTTTGTTTTGTCGGAGTGATTTATATACCCATGCTGAATTACAGTTTTCTAGTAGTAAATAATGGTTACAGCTCAGTAACCATTATTTACTCCGTCCGTCTGTCCGTCCGTCTTCGGCATAGCTATGCCGAAGACGGACGGACGGCCAGATGGACATGGAGAAACTATAAGGGTTCCTTGTTGACTACGGAACCCTAAAAAAGGAGTTGAATCTGGAGTTGGAAGAGATGACAGAGAATCAAGGGTCCTGGACTTAGCAGGACCACTAAAGATTGATGTAGAGGAGGCAAAATGCTGATTCAGAAGATCAATATAGACGCCATTGGAATACATTATGTTGAGATTTTCCAACTCCAAGTGAATTGAGAAATCCACGTCCATCCTACCAAAATTGCGCTGAAATAGTAATCTGGGCTTATGCTTAGGAGGGCAAATTTTATAAGATAGATACAGTAAATCGTTATAATATGAGAATGCATCCGCAGAGGTCATTATGCTGGTTACGCGACCACCTTCGGTTAGCGACCACCTGAAGGAAAAGGTTTTTAGTGTTCCGTACCAAAATTGGTCCAACGGAACACTTATGCGATCACTGGGAGGCTGTCCGGATGTCACAGCCAGTTTTCTCGAAGACTGTTTGACATAGGAAGCTGAAATTTGGTATAGGTATAGAAATTTATGGCCTAATTACATAAATAAAGTCAAAAAGGTCTGACCCCAATAAAGGGGGCAGTTTGGGGGTAATAAGGGGTTTCGCATTTTTTTTTATCATTCGAAAGCTCGTAAAATTTTGAGACGGTATACACATTTTGAGTTCTTTTTACGACAGCTCTTACTAGTGTAAAATATGACCAAAGTAACTTTTTTTCATACAGTGCTGTCCCCAGCTCTTTTTCAAAACTATAGCCAACTAAGACTTGGAAATACACATGCATAACAGAAATTGTGTGTAGACGGCGGGAAAATTATCAACATGACGCTAGCCTTAATAGTTTAAATTATATTTACAAATTAAAGTAAATAAAATCGGTATAGCGTCTCATTTTACGCTGGTTCTTCAGTATAGCCGTGCCTGGTGACGTACATTGCACTTCGCAGTCTGATAAATGAATATTGATATAATGAAAACACAACATTGTATTTCGTGTTTTTTTTAATTAGCATCTAGTAAAAATAAGATTTATTGTTGTCATAATTGGCAATTCAAATAAAGTACTCCGTACTTTATGAATGTTTGTTTATAGTGTTCCATGTTTAAAGCTGATACATAGACCAAAGGTTAAGAAACCAAATAGAGGCGTCATAGTTTTCACATTATTTAGTGTTCCCATATTCAGTTTTGTGCAATTTCTTTGTTTGTATAAGTGCGCGTGAGCGTGCGCTAAACTTATTTGGCTTGGTTGAAAACCGGCTTCACTAGGCTTTTCGTAATGCTCTGTCTATCTTTTTTCTTGGTCTGAGGTTATCGCTCGCGGATTCGACAAATTTAAAGTTATCAACACAACACAGTAAAGTAAAGTAAAGTGTAAAGTAAGTTAGCTAAAAGGTGGACCGATGACCTGGCCCCGTATCATGGTCGGCCTTATCACGCAATAAGTGACAAGATAAGAGCGTCGTCTCGTTCTATCGAACGGTGTCAGCCAGTGACGGACGCTCTATCTCGTCACTTATCGCGTCATAAGGCAGACCATGATACGGGGCCTGGTAAAGGTCGCGGGAGTCCGCTGGATGCGGGTGGCGCAGAACTGGTCATTGTGGCACTCTTTGGGAGAGGTCTATGTCCTGCGGTGGACGTCTTTTGGCTGATATAATGATGACGCATCAATATCGATGAATATTTTGGATTTTGTAATAAAACGATTCAGTTGAGAACTAACAAGCTTCTGTCAAAAATTTCATTTTTGGTATAAGCTTTTATTGCTGACTGTACTTTTCTGTATACCATCATTAACTACTCATTGAGACGATTCTAACGAGCCCAAACTCAACGGGGTTACGTCGGTTAAGTACTGAATTCCCACGGCCACCTTCTGTCTCCATCATCAGATCAGCTCGATAGTACCATAATATTGAATTGTCATCTAATCTATACTTATACCCAAAATATCAGCTCAATTGGTCACCGGGAAGTGGGTCAAATTTAACTTGCAAGATTTGATTACAGACAGACAGACAACGGGACAGTTGAAACTAAATAAAAGGTTGTAAAAACAGGTTTTGTTTGGGTTACTAAAACACACAAATAATACTATGCTTAATAATGGCTTCAGGTTTCAACACTACAAGCAGCTTTTGGTGTTCTATATTTTAACAGTTCTACATATTGTTGACTCTATTTGGTTAAAATCTAGAAACAAAATAGCATCAAAGTACGAGGTTCTTTATTTGATTTAAAATTGGAATACCGAGCTGTAGTGGTGAATCGTATTGTTGCCTTATACCATTCAAGTTTGAGAGCTTGCTGCGAAAATTTTGAACCCGACATCTAAAAAAAAAGGCGAGGACCTAAAACATTAAAATGACTCGTTTATCGTATGTACTGGGAAATGAATATATTGAAGACGAATGCGTAACTGCATTTCACAGGATACTTTCAGAAAATTCAAGCTACCGTCCGCGCGACGTTCTTTTAATGCACGCTCTGCACTTGATTGAGCCTGTGCCTCGGGAAGAAGACCATTTACAAGTCATTTTCCGAGAAGCTCCCGGGAACCGACCATTTAATGACGTTGAACACTGGGCTTGTGTTCACTTTGTAAATGATGAATTTTTTTATTTTTATTTATTTATTAATTAAGAAAGAAACGATACAACATAAACAAGTACAGGGTCCCGCAAAACCGTTTGCACAGTTTGACTGTGGGATCGAGCAGTCTCTACTCTCTTCTATTTATAATATTTATCTATAAGTACTACGGTCTACAGGTACAATAAATTATTATATTTTGTGTTTGACAAGGTAACTACGCAGCTGTTTACCAAGATAAGCTTTATTGGCTTCCTGCCTGATGTCAGAGGGCAGGCTGTTGAGTACATAGTGTAGGCGTTTCCGGAGACACCTATCGCCGTAGTAATTAGTGACCCTCGGCACGACAAACTTGCCCGCCGACATCGACCTGGTTTCACAAACATCATTACGGTGTAATTGTAATTGGGTATGCTCATGACTGCCATGATTATTTAATACTAGTAAATATTTATGCTTAAGGCTCACCGGTAGAATATTGCAAATTTTGAACAAGTTTCTATAGTCTTTTTTATTTTTATTTTTAGTTTTATTATTAACTAACAGTTTTAGGAATCTTACTTGCATACATTCTAATTTGTATATGTTAGTTTTAGTCGTTAATCCATAGCAGTCAAGAGCATAACCAATTATTGATTCGACTAGGGATACATATAAATACTTTAGGATATGTAAAGGTACTTTAAATCTTAAGTAATAAAATTTGCCTAATAATACTCTGAGTTTGCTATAAATAAAATCTACATGAAGCGTCCAAGAAAAGTGTTCATCTACTTTGACGCCTAAATACGTTACACAGTTAACGCGTGAGATGGGGTTGCAGCGGCAGTCTAACATATCATTATGCATACAAGAAAAATCATGGGTTACAATGGGAGTAGACAGGCTAGAAACTTTTAAGTAGGGTGACCGAATTATTAACAGTTTAGTTTTATCGGCATTAAGCACAATACCATTATCGTGCGACCAGCGGACTACAGCATCTACATCATGCTGCACCAAGCGGCAGGTGTCGGGAAGCTCACTCGCACTGCCGGCGCACAATATGCACAAGTCGTTGGCGAACATGTGCGCCGAGCAGTGCCGGAGCACGCCGAACAGGCTGTTTACGTGCATCAGGTAGCTCACGGGTCCAGTACAAGAGCCCTGCGGCACGCCACACGACACCTGTCGCTCGTCGCTGAGCGCCGAGCCCACCCGCACACGGTACGAGCGCCCAGTGAGGTAGTCGCGGAACCATCGGTTCAGCGGCTCCCCCACCCCGCACTCACTCATGGCCTTTAATAGTGTAAGCATTTGACACCTTGGATACCAGTATCCAAGGTGTCAAATGCTTTACTGAAGTCGAAAAACACTGCCAAGACTACTTTTTATTAGCCAAGTAGGTGTTGACTTCATCCGTGAATCTAGCTAAGAGAGTATCAGTGCTTTTACCTTTCTGGAATCCATGCTGGCACTTGTTTATTATCATATTTTTACTAAGGTAATTACTAAGTTGCTGTACAACACATTTCTCAATGACTTTATCAACACTAGAGAGAATGGCTATTGGTCTATAGTTAGAAAAAAGTTTACGAGACCCTTCTTTATAGATTGGACGGATTAAGGCCTGCTTAAGTCCGTTGGGAAACCTCCCAGAACACACGGACATATTAATTAGCTTAGCCAATACCGGACTGACTTTGTCCGGAATTGTTTTTAAATCTAACATGCGTATAAGGTCGCAGCCTGGCGCCTTTTTAGAACTCATTTTATTAATTACACTCATTACCCCTTTAGCTGTCACAGGCTGCCACCTCATACACACCTCGGATCCGCATACATACTCATCTCGGCATAACCATTTATCATTACACACATGTTTAATATTACTTATTTCACTAGAAAAACTATCAGCAAATTTGTTACATACCATACTAACGTCCCCATGTCCTACTATATTGTTAAGAATTTGCGCGTCTAACGACTTCACATCTTTACCAAGTAAGCTATTAATTTTGTCCCATATCTTCTTTATGTTATTATTGCAATCTATAATACTCTGCTTATCAAAGTCATTCCTCTTCTTAGTTATAGCTTTAGTACATCTGTTTCTATACCTAGTATACGCTAAGCGCTTTACCATATTCTTTGGTTCGTTACTCCATATCACAAATAGGCTGTCCCTTTTTTGGATCATTAACTTTATATTATTATTAATCCAACTCTTTTTATTTCTATTAACTTTACTAATAATAACAGTCTTGTAGCAGCTATTATATATGTTAATAAATATATCCCTAAACGCCATATATAATTTCTGAGGACACTCAATGGTTAATAAATGTTCAAAGTCAGTCTCTAGTAACCTCTCCCTTACAAGCCGATTATCTAGTACTCGACGCTGCGTCGCGGGCGCGGGCGCAGCGGGCGTGCCCGGCGCCGACGGAGTGCGTTTCCATTGCACCGCTGCCGAGATACAGTAATGGTCAGAGATTTTGTGACAAATGACTGAGGAGTGAATACTATTAGTGTGCCCGCATATATAAATGTGATCTAAACATGACTGCAATAAATTACCATTAAGAACCCGCAGGGAGTGTATAATTAAAAATATATGATAGTTTCTACACCGATTGGTCGCCAGTGCAGGAGCAGTTTCTGTCGAAACTTTTTCCTTATACCTAAGCCCCGGAAATATTTCCCAGTCCTGCAGCAACAAACGAACACATACTATTGTGGAGTTTTTGCAATAGAAATATAATTTCTGTTAAACTCTATTCAATAAATCAAGCAGTTTAGTTAGTAGTAGTTAGCTTCAAAATCAGGAGATAAAGTATGAATCATTTAAAATAACTGAATGTACGGAATACTAATTGCTGAGTTCCGACTCGCACTTGGCCGATTTTATTCTATTGAAGATAATATCAGATCTACAGACCCTATTGAGACAATTAGTTGTAGATGCATTATTTTGTTGTTTTAGAATAGAAATCTACTAAAAACCAAGAAATTATCCTTTCAGTTCACCAACTCGGCTAAGTGGTCGCCAACCGGCACATGAAATTAGGTGGTCGCTAACCGGCGAAATGACCCTACTGACCATGTTTCGCAATATGAGGTGTATGAGATACAGAATATACACTCGCGGGCAAAGAATACGGGTCACCCTAAATTAAATAACTGTAATAGGTTTTTTTTAAATATTTAATACTGGTTTTATTAACATAATATGCTATTCTTTACAATACCCAACTGCATTAACAATTTCCTGGATCCTATCATAAAAATATCGATATCCAAAAATCACGATTTTTGCGATATCTCGCTCCGTTAACGTTGTTTTTTTTCATAGGTTTTTACGAGTCCGATTTAAACCTGGTAACGTTATATTTTTTACTGTTATTAGCAGTTTATATGTAAAATTAAATAAAGATCATGACAGGATTAACTGTACAACCTCTTACGCACTATTTAGGAAATATGACGGTATTTTACCGACCCGTATTCTTTGCCCGCGAGTGTATCTAGCAAAGAAGGAGAGCAGTTCGGAAAGTGGTGTGTTGAATGAGAATGCAAGATACTCATATTGCACGCAGAAACAATTGATTTCAAACGAGAAATATTTGACATGGACAGAAGGTGAGTAAAATACACCCAGAAGAAATTTAGAATGAGAAATGCATGGTAATATCTAGAAGTAAGTATTCTGCGGCGTCTGAAGAAGGAGATTGTGCTGACGTGCGGACTATAGAGAAAGGGATATGTGATCGAAGATAAATGGCAACTCCACTGCCACCTCTTGACACGCAATCTTTCCGAATCAAAATAAATCCTGGCAGAGAATAAGAAGTAGACGGGTGGCAAGGCTTTAACCAAGATTCTGATACGAGAATAGCATGAATATTAGGCAAGTCAAAAGACGCTAAGAGATCATTAAATGCGGCATGTGCGGGTATGCTTTGAGCGTTAATGTGAACCATATTTAAAAAAATCGGAGCATCGTAGTTACTATGCGCTGTTAAGATTTTTCCAGAATAAGTACGTATACTAGGTATGTTGTTTATTTTCTCGGTGCGCAAGTCGGACTCACACTTTGTTATCCGTCAGACATTGCTCTAGTTAGCCTGCGGTTTATTGCAGTACTCTATCCGGTCTAGTTCGAGACATTTTCTCATTATCTCATTATTTTACTTTTGGTTGGCTATGATTTAATTTTTCTTCAGGGTTAAGTATAGGTAAGTAGACTTGGTAGCAAGTTTCCGAAACCGGGTTTCCCAAACTCGATGTCGTATCATAAGGTTGAAGTATTGTGAAATAAGTATATTCTTAATTGGCTGATTAACTGAACTGCCTACCCACATATTCATTAGTACGCAGGGTTTTTACTTTGATTGAAATTATTTGAAATTCATCCGATGCCGGTTGTCATCGCAAAATCCTGACCTTAAGTGAGATATCTAAAATAGCGTCCCACATTACTTCGTAACTGGATATCCCGGGCGAGTACACGTGCACGCATATCGAAATCATAACCACTTATGTAATTGTGTTCTATTGCGGTGCAGTGTTTGTCTAGGAGCCCTGCACCTATGCAATTCACAAACCTATCGGCAGCGCTGTCGGTAAACCAGTATAACGCTGAGTGCGATGCCGCGTTGTTTTTTACGACTGTAGAGGTCTAATAATACTAAGGCCGGGATTGTAGCCGTGTAAGTATCGATTTCTGAACGGGGGGCAGGATATCGGCAGGGCCGCACTCGCTGGATTAGCGTAACCGGGTCGCGACCGTCTACGAGACCGAGACGCCTAAACCGCACTAACTAGTGATGTGCCGATAGCCTGATACCCCATGCTAATACCCGTATAGCACCTGGCTGACTGACATATCAAGGCACAGCCCAAACCGCTGGTTGTAGAGATTTCAAATTCGGCACGTAGGGTCCTTATAAGGTCTAGGGATGCACTAAGAAAGGATTTTTCATTTTTTGGAAAAAAAAAAAAATTAAATTTTTCACTTCTGCCGGCACTCCGGAGTGCAACCCGGGTCTTTTTTTTAGCTAGAGACTTAAAACTTTGTGGAAAGATTACTTATTAGAATACAAAGAAAGCACTTTGTGTTTTGGAAAAAGTCACCCCTAAATGGGTTAAAAAGGGCTGCAAAGTTGAAATATCAACGCACAGCTGGTTCTTGAGATTCCAAATTTGGCACGTAGGTTCCTCATAAGGTCTAGGGGTGCACTAAGAAAGGATTTTTCTAAACTCACCCCCTAGGGGGTGAAATGGGGGTCCAATGTTCGTATGAGGAAAACTTTTTTTACAGCTCTAGCTCAAAAAAAAAGTGCCTCTATTCTAATAAATCATCTTTTCAGAAAGTTGTCTCAAACTGTGAAAAGATTATTTATTAGAATACAAATAAAGTACTTTCAGCGTTTTGGAAAAAATCACACCTAAGGGGGTTAAAAAGGGGTGCAAAGTTAGTAAGGAGAAGAAGAAAATTTCAAAGTAAGACATTTGTTACTTCGGTTTTAGACTGTTTAAAAAATAGAAAACAAAAATTCAACGTTTTTGAAATGCATCGCCTAAGGGGGTTCAAAGCTGATAAGGAGAGCAACATATTTTTAAAGTAAGAGATTTGTACTTCGGTTTTAGACTGTTTGACATTAGAAAACGAATACATATAAGCGTTTTTTCAAAATTCATCTCTTCAGGTCCCGCTCAAAGTTTATATAGAGAGCAAGATATTTTTAAATAAGTGAGCTTCGGTCGTAAACGGTGTGCTTAAAAACTAGGAAACTGATGTTAGTGTTATGTGTTGAAATTCATCCCTTAAGGGGGTTAAAATGGGGCTCAAAGTGTGTATGAAGAGCAAGACATTTTTAAAGTAAGAGGGTTGTAACTTCTTTTCCAGACTGGTTGTTTGAAAGTCTCGAAAACTAGACTGAAGTCTAGAAAACGAAATTCCGCGTTTTTAATATTGATTCCATAAGGGGGTTAAAAAGACATTCGACCCCTAAAGGGGCTAGAAGGAGTCGGAAGTTTGTAGGGGGAACAAGCCAATTTTAAAGTAAGGGTACTATAACTTCGGTCAAAGACTTAAAACAAATTAAAAGGGCTTGGAAGTATGTATGGCGAACAAGTAATTTTTGAAGTAAGGGAATCCTTTGGTCATACATATACTATTTGGTAAGCCATTAATTAGTCAAAACACGCAGAAAAGTCGTAAGAGTAAGCTAGAGCTGCGATCCTTACAGAACCGAACAGCTACCTGAAATGTAGGTTAGGTTAGGTGAGAACTGCGATGCTGACACAACCGAAAAGAAGGTAATGTTATCATTTTGTTGGGTGCGTAACGATGCCTATATATTTTTGATTATCTGAACCCGAATTCTAATAGGTTGGATATTGTACGGTCTAATGTCACTGAATTAAGGGGCTCTATTCCACAAGGAAGTGTGCTGGGTGGCCTTCTTCTCTTAATATATATTAATGATCTTCCCAGAGAAATAGATGCCAGTTGTATTGTACTCTATTTGCAGATGACGTGTCTATTCTTTTTGGTTTTCATAATAATGAGGATTTTAACGAAGTATTATCAAACTCCTTGCACCAAATCAATCACTGAATGAATGATCACAACCTTTCAATTAACATCGATAAAACTAATTTAATTCAATTCTATCCTAAACCAATCGTAGTACCTACTGTACGTAGTACCTAAGACACACATTCTATGAAAAAGAGTCATTATTAATGCTTGAATTATATTATAATGATACCACCATCTAGCGAGCACAATTTGCTAGCTCGATAGATGCCTCTTGTAGGTATTATGTTTTTGATATTTTTAGACCAATAAAAATAATATACCAAAAAATGGCTTTTATTTGATTCTAAAATTATGAAAAAAACTAATCTAATTGTAAATGTATGTATAATGTCATACAATATTTCAGTAACTTCGCAAAGAACATTTTATCAGTCCATATTGTAACTAAGTTTGGCCCAGGTTGGGATCGTGTTGGTCTAAAAGCCACAAATACTTAAATTGAAAACGATAAGACTGCATGAATGCATTCAAATCCACAACCGTCGATGTTGTTCTTAATGCTTGAAGCTTTGTTTTTACCTGGGACCGAGTTTTTTCAGCTTTAATACTACGAAATCGATTGCTATACAAAATAAAACAAAAACCAACAACTGGTCGTTAACCAAAAAAAATAACAAATTAAACTGATAAAAAGAAAACAAAAATCCTTCTCATCGCTGAGTTTCGAACTCACAGTCATCATTGTCATCAACAAAGAAGATTAACCATTGGTCGTCGTCGAGGCTGGCCTTTTGGGAGAAAATACGGAAACAACGAATTTTCTCGAAAATAAGACCAAGCTAGATCGGTTTCTCGGTCCCGTAAACCCCTATACTGCAAATTTCATCAGAACATGATTAATTGATTACAAATTCAAATTCAAAATAATTTATTTCGGACTCCGTAATCCATAATTTATTACAAATATACACATCAATATAGGTTTATATACAAATATTGCTCGTTTAATAGTATCGGATAAGACCGGTAGCGCCATCTATTATGGAGTTCTTCACTCTGGATTTCTACATACAAACTTTCAAGCAACTTTTAACCCCTTCAGAAGATGAATTTTCAAAATCGCTGAAATAACTTTTCTTGTGTTTTATTAAAGAATCTTTTTACGAAGTTTCAAGTGTCTATCTTAAAAAAATAATTAATTCCCATTTTCAATAATTAATTCCAAATTTCATCTAAATCGGTTCAGCGGTTTAAACGTAAAAGAAAGACGAATAGACACACGAGTTTTATAATATATATATATATATATATTAATACTAGAGCTTCTTCTGCCCGCGGCTTCGTCCGTGTTCGCTTCGAACTCGTTTTATACTGTAGCTCCATACAAAGTTTCGTCTCACCCGTTTAGGGGATTTTTTGGACAAAACCATTCTAAGTATGTTCTTCCCTGGGATCCAAATAAAAATATATCCATAGCAAATTTAATCTTTATCGGTTCAGCGGTGTAAGCGAGAAGCGGTAGCAGACAGACAAACCGAGTTACTTTCGCATTTATAATATTAGTACTTATAGATGGATGGATATTTAGTACTATATGGATTTGAAAGTATATGCTTCCAGATTTTGCCCAATGATGGGCGTGCGATATTAGGCACAATTAATAGTAACCACAAGTTTGATGAAATGGAACTGATGATGAAGAGGCTTTATGGAACTCCTCAACGATGTATGTAGGTCACAGATTCCTATGACGCACCTAATGAAGTACCATAGGTAATTACGGGATCCTCGAGGAAGCAACGGAGCTCCTCAAAATATTACATTAAGTAGGGACACCGCACAGGGTTAAAGGCCTCCACCCACCGAACGCGTGTCGTGCGCGGCGCCTGTGCTGCGTGAGCCCGCGCAAGTTGTAAAGCAAACTACACTTCAAACACACATCGAACGCGGTCCGAACGCGGGCCCGCGCGGGCCCGTGGCGCTAAAGTTACAACTCGGCAGCGCGGCCGCGTGTCGTGCGCGTCGCGTGTGAAGCGCGGGCCCGCGCTGCTTTGTGTGATAGAGATAGTGAGATACATATTAAATGTCAACACATGCGCGGCAGTAGCGCGGCAGTAGCGCGGGCCCGCGCGTCATATCTCTCTCACTATCAACATAGTGAGAGAGATATGACGCGCGGGCCCGCGCTACTGCCGCGCTGCTAAGTGTGATAGGGACAGTGAGATACATATTAACCCCCTTATTCATAAAACTTAAAATGCCTCTGCTAAATAAAATGTGCTTTGTCCCTTTCTTACGAACACAGATGTCAAGGTGACAGATAAGGACAAACGAATTGTAACTCCATTTTAGTTAAAACAGGCTTGTAGGACGTTTATGAATACGGTCGTAAATGTGTTGGTAGTAAGTATTGTGGTCATTATTTTTTGCTGTAAGTAAATTAAGTTAACGAACTTTGTCATGCCATAATAAATGTTATTTTTATTTGAATTACTTACATTCAAAATTCAAATGATTCTAAGCGCATTGTTGATAATGCAAACAAACCTTCTAGACTATGACAGTAATCCTTGGAACAATTCTCATCGCCCAGGGTTCCACGTTGACATTCTGACTGATGAATATTTTATTACCCATCATAGTAGGTAATAGGTATTTGCTCACTGCCCACAAGCGCTGTTGATGCGCTGACACGACCATAATATCACATTAAGGATAGTAATATCGTATTATTCTGTTTCGTCAGATGTTAGATAGAATAATATATCTGGGGGCCGATTTTTGACTTTCGAGCACTCGAAAATAAAATAAAAGTAAACGCTATTGTAGTGTCATAATCACAGGCACTTACTTTCTACCGATATAATTGAATACGGGTGGTCAATACCGCACGTTTTTAAATTTTCTATCGTCTTTTCAAAAGAGCATTTCATAATTTTTGACAGATTTCGAGTGAAAGAGTCGAGCGCTCGAAAGTCAAAAATCGGTCCCCTGATTATAAAGCTTCATGAGTCCTCCACATGATGATGGAGTATTTATTTACGAGCAGTCGAAATATGTAGGGACTCTCCGAACTTAGTGGCAAAGATTATGGAATTGGACAGTCAGTTAATTTTAGTTTACTCCAAGCAAGCAATATTTTGTCTAGCTGCCATCGAGTTGAGACCAAGTACCTAGACATCCACACAAGATAAACGTAAATAAAGGACTAATAATTGTGTGTTAGACATGCCTGTTGTCTTTAAGCCCTTTTAAGGTACCCTAACAATTTTAACAACAGTTGTTGACCATTAGTCCAGATTACGAGTTCTTAGTATCGACTGGGGGGCGCTTTTGATGTTACAATGTTGTGATAAGTACTAAGCGCAGTCTCGTGTAGGTACGGCTTTCTCATGACTTTGTTTATAACACCACAGGTAGAGCTATAAGTCAGTCTTTAACAGACATCGTAAAGTAATAAATAATAATGAATGCAAGGCGTAGTTATTGGAATTCTCAACGATCGTCTGCAGCAGATCCGATCTTACGGCTCTCTCAGATGAAGAAAATCATTGCCTTTTCCTAGAAATAGGTATGTGAAGTTCTTGGAAGATGAGCGTGTCTGAGCCTCTTTCATTTTACTTTAGTTGCAAACGCATAGAAAGGTCAGGTCACAAGGGCGCCTCTTAGCTACTTTTATTATTGCATCTAATTGCGTTGTTAATTGGATTGTACAAAACACTAGTCGATATCTGGCCTTGTCTTGTTCCAGATTGTGGTCATCAATCATGTGCATTTTGTTTTAGCTCTGTAAATAGATTTGTTGTCGCTCTAAATCAGAGCATCAAAATTAGGGCAACAGTTGATAACAGATGTTGCGAAAGTTCATTCCGGCGTTTTCACGCTGACGAAGCTAGTAAGTACACATCATTTTGGGAACGAGATTTACACTCGAACTGAAGAGATACATGTGATGTATAAGCCCATGAATACCAAATAAAAGGAAGCAGGGACAAAGCTAGTGACCGGAGGCCCTAGCACGATAGGTTTTATCGTCACGTCTTACGTGACGTTTCAGTACATTTTTGCCGTAAAACGTGACGATGAAACCTATCGTGCTAGCTGGGCAGAGAATCTTACACAAATGATAGTCATATCATAAACCATTAGCAACGTGCCGGCAAAATGCCATAAAGAGAGGTTAGACCAATATTAGATTAGGTTCAATTTAATTACTACTGATTAATCAAAAATATTATTACAATAACAAAGTAATAAAGCCCATTAGACAACCACTCTGCTTCATTACTAGATACCGATAACTTGCCGTACCTATCTAGGATCATGGTCACGAAAGTGATTCATAAATTAAAGGCTAATAACCACGAAAATGTTCAGGGGAAGTTACTTACTTACGAATTAATTTTGGGGTTACGTGCCAAAAAGATAATAAAGGAACCCTTACGGTGCAACTCTGTCCAACAGACAACACAACAACGTTACAACTTTAAATATCTCAGGAACTACTTATGCTATCAAATTGGAATAGTTGTAAACAAAGCGTGTAGGTATAGAAAATTTATAATTTAAATATATATTTTTATTTTTAGTGGTAATGACGAAAATGACCCGGGGGTTTAAAATTCAAAGTTTAATTAATAAGCATCAGAGTTATAGATGAATGAATGAATAAGAGAATAATAAAAAAGTAATACATTGTTGAGGTTAGTCGGGTTAGTCTCAATAAGGAGTCCACTCGGCATGTGTCGAGGCATGAAGTGCCACGACGCTGATTTTCAGTGAATCCATTTAAACAGTACAAAACAAAAACAAAACAAAACAAATAACAAAGAACACCAAGAACACCAAGCGAAGCAACAGACATTTCAGCGAAGACACAGTTAAAATTGCGAAAAGCAAAGCAGATGAATATATACGTATAAATAAATAGTTGAATAAATAATGTGTTCAAAATATCGCTCTAAAATATTTAAAATTGTATGAATAAATGTGTATACAGCAAAGATAGAGGACGCTTGTTCCATTAGCACATGGATTTTCAGCTTGTTTTTAAAAGTGACCAGAGAACTAGTTTCTTATTGGCGGTGGAATGTTGTTCCAGCATCGCGTAGCAGCGTACCTGAAGCTGCCACGGAAACTAACCGACCTGTGTCGCGGGCTGATGAGGCGCGGGGCTTGTCTTATATGCTTATTGGAGAATGTTAGTCGATCGTAGAGGTACCTAGGCTGTTTACTCTGAACCATCCCAAACAGCAAACAAGCAAAGTGAAGTTTCCGTCTAGCATAGATCAAGTGGGGTATCAAATGAAAGGGCATCAAGTTCACTTTATAAAACCGTTTTTCTTTGTTTTTCCAGTGGTTAAATTTGTATTTATGAAGGACTAAATGTTGAAAAAAAATCTTCCCCCCTATCTCAAAAGTTTAGCAGGCGTACACTTTGAAATTATTTATTAAATATGAACGATATGAATTATGATACAGATAACAAATATGTGTAATGGATAACGATACCTCTATGTAGCTTATTATTCTTATTCATCAAAAAGCATTTCTTAACTAAGTTAGTAATTTAATTTGAACAATGACGAATGGGGTCGTAACGGGTACCTATAGTGTATGAAAGTTTGTACGGAACCATCGGTGCGCGAGTCAAACTCGCACGTGACCGGTTTTAGACTCCTTTTAGGAGTTTTGTAGTTAACAAAGAACGCTTACGATCGCCATGTCTGTCTGCCCGTCCGTCCGTCTGCGGTTTATATTAGTTTAGTGACCTTTACTACTAGAAATAATATCGGCTTTCTAGTAGTAAAGGTCACTAACGTATACGTATACGGACGAGTGTTAATTGGCTCAAATTATGTGTTGCAAGTGACCCTACCTACCCACCCTAGTCTTTTGGCACACGCAATGCCTAACAACCTGTATAGCATATGAGTCAAGAGAAAAATGATGTTTTCCTTGTCTTTGAAAACTATATTTTTTTATGGGTTACCACCTATTATTTTTACATTATATTTATCAAGTCAACTCCAGCACGTCTACCCCATAACATTTAGTATAGATGAGAGAGTATAGATCTAACTTGGCATTGAACTTGTTGTAAAGGAACTGGGTCCGTTGTCCGAAAACGTGAAATCTGGAGGAGAATACACATTTCCCATGTGAATTTTGGAGGCTAACAATATCTTTTCGTCTTTTTCTACCGTGTTCAGCGTTGTACGGGGTTGCGGAGTGCTGTTTTAATATTATGCTCAATATAAATAGTTGTCGAACAGTGAGCACTTCACATGACGCATAGAGAAGGTTAGTAGGGTAGAGCAAAGAGCGCAATGTCGATACTTTTAGGACAGCTCTTTGGGCTCTTTCTAGGTTAATTAGCGTAGTTTTAGCTGTACCACCCCATGAAGAAATGCAGTATGTTACTATCGATTGGCATATCGCAAAATATACTTGCTTGATTAAACGTGGTTCCGCGATCGAACGAAGTTTTTTGAAAACAAATATTAGCTTCCGAACTCTATTGCACAACGCTTCGATATGTTACAGAATGAGAGAGATTCGTCAATTATAATTCCCAAATATTTTGTTTTAGAAGTGCTATGGAACGCTGGGCATATACATCGGCTATCTGTGGAGTTCTGACAATTGTGTGCATAGAGCTTATGATTGCTTGTGGTCAAGGATTTGCGTATGGAAAACATTATAAAGTTAGTCTTTCCCGAGTGTGTAAGTAGGTGATACTGAAGGCAGTTAGTTACATCATTAAGTCCGCGCTGTGCATACGTATATACTTCATCTGTTGATTTTGCAGAAAAAAGTAGGACAGTGTCGTCAGCGTAGGAAATAATTTTGGCACTGTCTATTTTTAGATTACACAGGTCATTTATATAAATTAAAAATAATGTGGAAGATAAAATGCTACCTTGTGGGACCCCAAAAGAGATATTTTTAGGTCGGTGCTGATCACGTTGTCTATTTTTACGTACTGAGACCATCTAGGTAGTCTGCAAAGAGTTTGAGCTGGATTCCTCTAATACCAAGCGTTTCTAGTTTATAAAGTAATGTGGACGTAGAAACCGTATCGAAAGCTTTGGCAAGATCCAGGAAAATCCCAATTGTCTGATTACCCTTGTCGAGTTCCTGGATTACGTAGTGAGTCAATTCATGTACAGCGGAACGACAATGGATTTTTGCACATTTGGGAAAGATTCCTTCAGAGAGGCACTTTTGTAATGCATGGGTTTGGGTGGAACCAGGATGTGCCTGAAATCCTTTAGAATTTTGTTTGAGATGCCATCCCAACCAACAGCGGAAAGGTTTTTTTAGGCCCGTGATGCCTGTCTCCCTCGGCTTCATCCGTGTCTAAAAAAACAAATGCTTTTTTTTGGTAGTATAGTTGCTGCGAGTGGTGTGAAGGATAGACGAAGACAAATCTGAAATTTTCTGGATTTTTGAAGTGAAAACTTTTTTTCACACCTTTCATTCAGAAAAGTAAGTTTTGCTCCACGACGAGAGGGATCAAAACGCTACTTTTCTGTTCAGGCTACTTTTTTAATTTATACATTGGCATGTAGCATTTACGCAATGTGCCAATTGAAAACAGATTTTAATAAAATAATCGATTGTAATTTCATCGTAATCGATTCAAAACGAACATATTTCAAGTGTTTATTCTATACTACGGCGGTGGCAAACAAGCGTACTATTAGCCTGATGGTAAGTAGACACCTTAGCCTATGGACTCTCGCTACTCCAGAAGAATCTCAAGGGAGGCGGCGGGGGAGGGTGACGGGGGCTTTAGAGGGGGAGGGTAGGGGTTTAGAGGGGAGGGTGGGGGGCTTCAGAGGGGGAGGGTTTTTTTTAAATACTAATAATTAAAGCTATTCGCAAGTTTTCACTTCTGCTGGCACTCCCGGAGTTCAACCCGGTCTTTTTTATTTAGTTAGTAATAAAAATTAAGAAAAATTGTTAAAACTTCTTAATTAACCTTCTCTTTTCAAAATTTCTTCATAGTCGGTCTGCAAAATAGTATGTGTCACTCGGTAGCAAAATTATTTTCCTCTCGGGCGTTAACACTTGTATCCCTCACTACGCTCAGGATTCAATACACCGCCCTCGCCGTAAATATACTATTTTGCTCCCTTGTGACACAAATAACTATAGCAGCGCTGTGCACCTTTTGTGATGGGGAAAAATTGTTAAACTCGTCACAGGTCACGTAACCGTAAGATGTCACGTAACCATGTGATTCGAGAGATTGAAAATTCGTAAAACGTGTCCGACCTGATCGAAAAACTGTTACAATGTCATTGAGTTTTCACTTCTGCCGGCACTCCCGGAGTGCAACCCGGTGTTTTTTCAGCCAGATTCTTTCCAAATTTGCGCTATTCGCAGACGACAGCCGAGAAGAGCAAGTTTCTAACAAACTTGAAGATGATTCACGTTGTTTTACATAGCATGTTACATTTTGACTTAGCTTTTATGTGAAGTTTATCCCTGTGCCGCATACAGCGAACAAGGCCGGGTGTGATCCAGGGCTTAATACTTCTTTAATAAACATGTGTTGATTGTATTTTGTAAAATTGCATGTTGAACCTTATTAATTAGGTATTGCATACTAGAATCTGCGCAAGCAGGTTTAATAGTATCGGATAAGACCGGTAGCGCCATCTATTATGGAGTTCTTTACTCTGGATTTCTACATACATACTTTCAAGCAAGTTTTAATCCCTTTAGAAGATGAATTTTCAAAAACGCTAAAATAGTTTTCTTGAGTTTTAGTATGGAAACATTTTACGAAATTTCGTCCCTAGCTCGAAAAAATATATACTTTCGATAGAAATTTGCAACCCTTTTTTGACTCCCTTAGGGTATGAATTTTCAAAAACGCCGAAACTACTTTTCTTGTGTTTTATAAGATATTGAGGTATTAATTCATTTTGTAAGTTGCGCAAATTAATTCGTCAAACTATGCATGAGTATACAATATCAAGGCATAAGAATAATTGCAGGCATCTATTATTAATTAGATAATAGGCGTACTGCAGCATAATAGGCAAGGCAATCCCAGACGCCTGGAGGCGCCAGCTACCGCTCTTGACAGCTTTCAAGCTTATCGTTGCCAATTAATTATTTGAACAGACAGATGATAACGAGCTATTCGTGTTTACAAACAGATTACTTTATCTTGTTCCCAAAAATAAGTGTATAGCTATATAATAAGTAATAGTACTACGTACAGAAGGATCTCTGTTAACAAATTCCCTGTTTGGGTACACCAAACGTGCCTTAATGTGGCCATCTCTTTCTATGGCATGCACCGTGCTCTTTCGGAGGCGGAGCCTTAAGCTGATTTTCCACCGGAGGGGCGAGATGAGACGAGGCGAAGCGAGAATTGAAATGTGTATGGCAAATTTCAGTTCTCGCCTTAAACCTTAGCTTAAGAGCTAAGGTTTCCGCCAGCTCGGCCGATTAAATTACGTGTTAGTATAACAGTGTACTTACGATATTACGATTATTCTTTATTTAGTAAGGATCACCGAACTACACAAAAGCTGTGTAATTTGCCTTGAGGTTATGACACTTATGACATCAAAATAGTGTTTTTCTGCAAAATGTAAGATTAAGACACACAACTGGGGTGACTACATATATAATGAAAAGAAAAATAGTTTTTGTAAATTCAATATCTATACAATCAATATAAATAGACAACGCGGCGCCGGTGGAGGTAATTTTTGTCGTTATTCTTACATCCCGCTGCCATACAGTATGTTTTAGCTTTTTAGGGTTCCGTAGTCAACAAGAACCCCTTAAAGCTGTGCGTCGTTCCATCTTTCCCTGGCCGTCTGCGCCTTAGCTCAGTAACTCTTACTACTTAATAGAAATCTGTAATCCGGCATGGGTATATAAAACAATCACGCCGACAAAACAGTAAATAAAATATTGAAAAATATTTTTTTAGGGTACCTCCCCTACACCTAAAGTGAGAATGTTTTTTTTTTTCTCGTTAAACCCATAGTGTGGGGTATCGTTGGATTGCTTGTTCAATTGGCAGTAGTCATTATAATAATTTAAAAGGAAAACTATAACGGCTAAGTAGTACTAGTAGTAGCAAAACCAACTTTAATTTTGTTTATTTTTTTAGTTTAGGCATACTTAAGCAGGGCAAATGACGATGCAAAGCGCGAAAACGCGGGCGCTCCGTAGCAGCGAGCGGCAACCACTAATAGACCGTCTAAGACGGCCGACCGGCATGTACTTGTGGCGGCGCGACGAAATCACAGAGTGCACCGCCCCTGGTATATAATCACAGAGTGCACCGCCCCTGGTATAGCTTAAAATCCGACTATGAAGTTTATCGGCATAAAAAAATTGCCACCAAAAACATTACATGTAAAGTGATGCCAAGACTCCATAGCGCATACAGCTTTCAGCGTAAAAGTTTAAATTTAAGATTTTTTCGTTGTTTGTATACTATTACTAGCTTACATACCAAATTTCAGCTTTCTAAGAGTTCAGGAAGAATCTTAAGAATATTGATGATCATCAGTGAGTCAGTGACGACATCGGGGTATTTTAGATATCAATAAAATCTAAAGTATAAGAACTATGTAATTGAATCTTTATAGTTTTAATAGGTCAGCCACAGACATCATATCCCGAAAATTTTGTTTATCAGGTATAATCCGATAATCCGAACCCAAGTTAAGAAGGTTCAAAAATACGACGAAGCGCTTCGAGAAAAGGTATTAGGTAGCGCTTCACTTGGCTCGTCTTGGCGGGGGCACTCCCGTGCCTCCAGATAAACTGATGCTCAAGACTTGACTTGGAACCAACATCTTATTTGCAACCAGCGAAATACAAGAGCGAAAGCCTGGCAGAGCGCGAACGACACACTTCTACGGTAATTAATTTTCATTAGCATCCAGTCCATCCGTCAATATTGTAAGGTCTATATTTAGCCCTGATTGCAAAGAATCTGGTATTTATAGCTGGAATGGAGTCACTGACTCGCAGTGGGCAGGTCGGCGTCTGGCGCGCGGCGTACGCACAGTCACTGACACAGGTTTAGCGGGATATTCCACCCCCAGCACGGCTAGCATGCACGCGACCAGCACGGTTATCATAAGCGAGCTGTCTCGCGGCAAGATAGACTATCCGACTCTTTTTAATGGCTCCTATACATGATGGCCCATCCTATGGCCCAGCGCTATGGCCATGCGATGGTTGAACGCCACTACACGATGGCGTTCAGTTGTGATCGAATCGTTTTGCGAGATGGACGTTGAAGCGTTAGCCGCTGCGGCAATTTACCTAATATTTACATATTGCGCTTTCTCCCCGATATAATTCCAAAAACTTTATTGTTTCGTGTTGAGGCCACGTACATTTCATTTCATTTATTTATTCATAACAATGGATATTGTGTTGATACTTAGGTAAAATTACATTACATAAGAACAAATTCCCTTCTCATTATCTGGTAACAATGTCAAAATTAAAAATAAGATTATATTATAATATAAGTAACAATAATTATTTTACACAAATTACATAATGGTGTCATGATTAAAAATACGTTAATTATCCCTAATTTACAATTGATCTTGCACGAATTCTGCTATGGAATAGTACGATTTTTTCAAAAGATACCGTTTCCGATCTTATATGATATCCGACACCACTACCCTCTCTACACGCTGCACCAGCCTAGTGGGCCAGCAGGATAGCCCATCCTGAGGAGCGGCCATAAAAAGACTTGTTTCGCGCTTTTTTAGGGGGCCTACTTTGAAATTCGATGGTCGAACTATGGATCGACCTACTATGTCTGCCATTTTCTTTTTTCGTAATGAAATGAAAGGGACAGAGCTAATAAAGTTAAAATATTCTGAACTTGTAATAGACCCCATACGATGAAATGTCAGTGCTCCGCATCAAAATTAAAAAGCTACTTTGTCTCACGGAGTGAGTGAGCAAAATCGCATTTTGCACACTGTTTTCACGCAGCAAAATATGCTTGTTCGAGCTGCTGAGGTGAAAAATATATAATCATAACTGTTTAATATAGTTTTCACGTAACGATCACCATACTTGTGGCCCCTATTTTCATTTGAGTTAGTATCTCTAAAATAAATCTGCCTTTATTAATTTATGTTCACCCACAGTTCACGCTCCATTATACTGATACTGATTTGATGAATCAACGAGAAAACACCTCGATAATCTATACTTACTATAAAACGAATGACATCGAACAATGGGTAATAATGACCAAAACCAGCTATCTCTTACCTAAATAATTACTAGTCTACTAAATTAGGTCATTATTTAATTACAATTAATTCTATTAAAAATCGAATGAAGTGAAAAGAAATCTTGAAAGATATTATTATAAAAAGTACAGGTAATCAGCACAATGCACTGTAATATAATATCTCAGCGAGCACAACCCGAGTACTTCATCGATAAGCAATATCGACTTGTTGCACGTCCGTGTTGTTGAGGGGGAGGGGGTTAGAGCCCCTTAGCCGCCATATCTATACTGTATCTCTGTCTAGTTTTTTTGGGTCCGATTTTTCAATTCCCGATAAAACTATCTGTCAGATAAATGTTAGCTCTGTCCTTTTCTTTCATATGACTTAAGAAAAAGATGGTGATAATTTTAACTGGCGGATAACTTTATCTAGTGATGGAAAATCGACCCTTAATCATCTAAAAATAATTTCCTCGCTAATAAATACAACCCTTTATACTTACGTATGAAGTCTCACAATATATTTTGCGTACGGCCTGCCTGATGGAGTGATGGTAGATGGAGACCGACTACCTACTTAGGGTATGCGCGCACGAGCAACTTTTGTCTCCGCGACTATTTTGTCTCTCACATCAAGTCTATGGGTTAGTATGGAACTGCGCACACGGAGTCGCGTCGCTACGTGTGCGCACTAAACGGAATAAAAGGAGTCCGGTGGATGGGGGTGGCGCAGGATCGGTCATTGTGGCAATCTTTGGGGGTGGCTTATCACCACCACCACCAGCAGTGGACGTCTTTCGGCTGATATGATATGATGGTGATGAAGGTGAAAAAAAATCGGCCAAGTGCGTGTCGGGCCTCGCGCAGTGTAGGGTTCCGTAGTTGTCTGTCTCTCTTAGGTACATCGACACGCGCGCTTTAACTAAATGGTGCGGTGACGTCTGCCGAGTTTTTACAAAAGTTGGCCTCTTTCTAAGTACATTTTAAGTTGGTCGACTATTATTCGGTGAAGAAACCCATATTATTTTAAAGCAAGCTATCCAATAATACCCCACACTATGGATATGGGTATAACGAGGAAAAACAATTGCATCCCCACTTTAGGTGTACAAATATAAATAACTTTATTTTGCATGAAATATGGTACAAAAGGTGGTCAGACAATATTATACATAACATATATTACACCAGCATCTGGCATGCAAAAAACTAAACTTACAACTAAAATTAAGTTTAAACAATCATAGTCAAGCAAGGCCTATATTATAATATTGTAATTATCACCTACCTCAGTCAAAAGATGCCATGTATTCCTCGATGGAATAGAAGGCCCTTTGTACGAGCCATGCTTTTAGTTTCCTTTTAAAGATTTTCAAAGGCAACTGTTTGATGTTATCATCCAGTCTATTATAGCGTTTTATGGTCATACAAAAAGTGTTTCTGCGATACAGAGCTGTCCGTTTGCAAAGTAGCCTATCAACCTCTTATTAAAATTACATACATCTTAAAACGTCTTGAAAAGTTCTGGGTTCATTTTAACAAACACACACATTTAGTATATGGTACATACAAGGTACTATCATTAACAAAAGGTATTTGTACAATGGTCTGCAAGATGTCATATTATCAACATCGCAAATTGCTCTGATGCATTGCGTTTGAGCTATCAGCGCTCGACTTGCATGGCGCGAGTTTCCGCATAGTGTAGGGGAGGTACCCCGAAATATAAAAAAAACAAGATTTTATTCTACTGTTTTGTCGGCGTGATTGATTACGCGGTATTGCGCATCCTTGGCAGCTCTGGCGAACTTATTCCGTAACAGGAACACAACACCATACACCTCTGTAGTGAATGCAGACATTCTTCTGTAAGATGAAGGTTACTACTACCCTCCCAGTTGGACTGCTTCAATTATAGCAGGAGTTTTTTTGAATAAACAATGCAGTTGTTGAACAGTACTTAGGTACAGTCGGCGTCATATAGTTAGTAGGAGCCACGATAGGCAAATATTTCGGTACACGTCTTTATTACTGTAAGAATAAGGGCGTGTTACGAAATATTTGGCTACTCTGGCTGCTACTAACTATATGACGCCGACTGTACATAGAGTTGCGAGTAGGTACAGTACAATGGCGCAGGGAAGACGTAACACTCACCAATTTAAGACTCGAAGATCTCGACAGAATTTAAGATTTCGTAAACGAATGTTAGTCACTTCATGTTTACAGATATTTTAGTCGTAATCCTATCATTTGAATGGAGAGACTTGCTTGGGGACTCGATGATCAAGTAACCTATCGTTTTTGAAAATTCATCCCTTAAAAACGCCTAAAAGGCGTAAAAGTTTTTTCTTATGTAGTATTTTCCTCGTTTTAGTGAGGTGAAAATTTGTGTGCAGTTATTTTGACGTCTCGTGTGTTGCAACACTCGCTACGCTCAGGATTCTATTTTTGGACCACTTGCTTCGCTCAGGAATCTATTTTCGAACCATAGAATCCATTCACTAGCTCGTGAATCACTAGAATCCATTCGCTAGCTTGTGTTTCAATTCCACACTCGCGGTCAAAATACAACTGTGCGTATACCCTCGTGTAACAAATAACTGAAATAACTATTTGATCTGAACGAGTACCAAATTTTTGGAGTGATCGACACGGCACCGAATTTTATGACAGTACTTGATACCAGTTTCTGACCTGCCCTTTTCTGTAACTTGTTTTAAGCTAACCTCAACGCTCACCCACAAACATATGCCGCGATTTGCGTGAGGGTGAGGCGCACAAATACTAAACTAAAGGCAGAAAGCCACAATGGCACACACCCAGCGAACGAAATGTCAATTGAGCGAGAACTTTTGCAAATCCTACTAATATTATGAATGCTAAAGTTTGGACCTCGATCACACCAAAACGCCTAAACGGTTTAAAATGAATTTTGCTATACATATAGTAGTGTATAACCTGGATTAATATACGAGTATATATATTTTATTCCGGGAATCATCGTCTACAAGTTTGTAAGAAGCTACGATATAAAAGAGTTCCACGTGGACGAAGTCGCGGGCAGAAGCTAGTATATATATAACTACAACTTGCTACAACTTAGAAAAGTTGAAAAACCTCCGATATTATCATTTCAAAGTCCAATATCTCAAAAACGGCTGAACAGATTTTCATGAAACATGGCTAAGAACACTCGGGATAAAATTATGTATGACACAAAAAAAACTAAATGAAAATCGGTTCAACCGTTTGGGAACTACGATACCACAGACTGATACACAGACAGACACTTTAAACTTATAACACCCCTCTCTTTGCGTCTGGGGTTGAAAAGAAGACTTCCAGACTGATTCATCAACTCGCAGCCGAGACTACTGGGACTAGAAACATGAAATTTACACCTGAACTTCCTTTTATGACGTAGGCAAGGGATAAGACGGGATTTTTGGAAATTCCATCCCTAAGGGGGTTTAATAGGAGTGTAAAGTTTGTATGTGGAAACTTTTTTTTTAACTAGAGACTTGAAATTTTGTAGGAAGTTTTTTATTAAGATACAAAAAAAGTACTTTCAGCGTTTTAGAAAATTCCACCCCTAAGGGGGTTAAATAGGGGTGCAGTGTTTGTATGGGGAACATTATTTTTTGAACTAGAGACTTGGAACTTTGTACAAAAATTACTTATTAGAATACAAAAAGTACTTTCTGCGTTTAAGAAAATTCCACCCCTAAGGGGGTTAAATAGGGGTGCAAAGTTCGTATGAAGGGAACTTTATTTTTTGAGCTAGAAACTTGAAATTTTGTAGGAAGATTTCTTATTAAGATACAAAAAAGTACTTTCAGCGTTTTAGAAAATTCCTCCCCTAAGGGGTTAAATAGAGGTGCAATGTTTGTATGGGGTAACATTATTTTTTGAACTAGAGACTTGGAACTTTGTACAATGATTACTTATTAGAATACAAAAAAGTACTTTCTGCGTTTAAGAAAATTCCACCCCTAAGGGGGTTAAATAGGGGTGCAAAGTTCGTATGGAGGGAACTTTATTTTTTGAGCTAGAAACTTGAAACTTTGTAGAAAGATTACCGATTTTTACTATTAAAGTAAGAGATTTGTAACTTCGGTTTTAAACTGTTTGAAATTGATTCCATAAGGGGGTTAAAAACATCCCATCCCCTAAATGGGCTAAAAGGAGTTGGATGTTTGTACGGGGAACAAGAGAATTTTAGAGTAAGGGATCTGTAACTTCGGTTAAAGAGTAAGAAAGTAATTAAAGCGTTTCTTAAAATTCATTTTCTAATGAGGTTAAAAAGGGTTGGAAGTATGTATGAAGAACAAGTAATTTTTGAAGCAAGTGAATTCTTAGGTCATACCAACAACCCCAGTATAGGAACAGTAGATAAACTTCGAACAAAGGTACATCGCACGGCTGCACACATGCGCGCGTGTTCGGTACGCACACACACATAGCCTTCGGGAATGATGGAGAATGCTTCAATCGGGGCCGCGCCGTTGCGGTGTTCGCTCGTTCTCACTCGCTACGTCAAAGGAAGCCGCCTCGTAGGTATGAAGACAGCGAGCCGCCAGTGCCACGATATCAAAAGGAACCGAATAGGCTTGTAACTAAGCACCTACCAACCTAGTGCAATTTAGCAACTAATATACTTACTAGGAAATATTTTAGGCATAGTATAGTGGTATTAAAATATTCCATGAAGTGGGAAACTAAAAACACATACCCAACTATCTATAATATTATTAATTTGTGTATACATTATTGTCTATTAAACTGTAACAGAAATACTTTGCATACTTAAAAGCAAAATTAGTATTATAGGTATGCCAAGCCACAAACTTGACACAGCCCTGCGCATCGAGCGAAAGTAGGTAACGAACGCTCCTAAACAGCCTCAGATTACCTACTGTATTATTCTTCTATACTGTGTACATACTTACTCGTATACTATATGGTAATCCATTTATTAGTCAAAATACAAAATCCCAGTGCTAGCAGAAAAGTAGGTTGTTAAGGTTAAAACTGCGATGCTCTCAGAACCGAAAAGAAGGTAATGTTTCATTTAACCCGCGGTTTTTTTTTAAGTTTATTTTGGATAATTAAAATAATTTATTCTCTAACATCGATAAATGGGGACGTCTTAAGGAGTTGGAAAGTTCTACACCTTTTAGCATTAGATAAGTTTGTTTTCAAAACTATACAGGTAGCCCGGACTAACGTAAGTAGAACAGATTTAGGCAAAAATGACCAGTAATGAAGCTTTATTTAATACAATATAAAAACTATACAATTTAACAAACGCCTGGTGATGATTCTAAAGATATTTATATTTTTAACTCATTAAGTTTTTATTATTAAAATTGACGAACATGGTAGAAACTCTTGTAATCTTGACATTTATGCATCTAATCTTTCTACGCGGACGACGTCGCGGGCAACAGCTAGTAGTTTATAAAAATGTATTCCCAACAAATATTACCTACTTATGTTTTTTTCTTAAATTTTATTCACAGTTTTCTATGTTGCTTTGCTGTTTGGTCTGTATGGCAAATGAAATCTGAAACATTAATGGTGTCCAAAGCCTTGGCTAACATTTATTTAAGCAAAAAAAACGACTATTTAATGATATTAAAGCATTAAAAAAGTATTTGATAAACGACCAAATGCCTGAATGTTATTTTCGGTGGTAATATTTTTGTCATTAGTAATACTTTTTGACGAAATGTTTAATGTGTAAAGATTTTTTTGCTTTGATAAAGTATTTGAAAAATAACAAATTACTTAATGAAATAATATTGTAGAGTGAAAATTTTACTAAATGAGAGTGTGCCTCTGTACTAAAATTATTCAAAAGATTGCATTGCCAAACACAACGGTTGTCAAAATTTGTTTGGGTAATGAAATTATACCAAAATAACGTTGGCAAAACGGCAGGATCCCGTAAGAAAGGGCAGAGCTTGTTATGACAATATCGAGATGTACCAATGTATTGGCTTCAAATTAGTAAGAGCTATCACCAGGGGACTGAAGTGTGAGGAGCTGATGGTGGGGGTCAGCGGGAGCGCGGGGCGTGTCGCGCGCGCCGCCCATCGGCGTTATTTAAGCGGCGCGCGCGCACGCAGCCCGGGCAGCCTGAGCCCGCGTGCGCCGGAGTACCAGCGCCCTGCGCCACAGAACAGCCGCAGCCGCGATCTCGGACTCCGCGCGTTTCGTCCTGTATCTGGCGTAAGGCCTTGGCATCGCCTCGAAACCAGCTTACATTCGTTTCTGCATAAAAGGTAAGTGCATTTGGTGTTGGTACCGTACCTGATTGCTGTGTATTTCCATTTGACAGGTGTGAATTTTCTTTTGCAAAAGGGATTTTATGTAAATACGTGATCGGCCTGTATTTGTTTGTACCTGTGTGATTAGATGTTGGGATACTAAACCCCCAAATTACCGTTTTTATTAGTGTACAATCGAACTACAGAAAACATTTTGAGATATTTCGATTAGTTTAAATTTTAATGACAAAAAATCATTTATGTATTATTTACATATTTCTTGTACTTATTTATTATTTGCAGAAATAAACCGAGGTACCTACTTACTAGTCGGTAATGTAACTAATCAAAAATTATATAATTGAATAAGACCGTTTATTATAAATCCTACTAACAAATTATTACAAATAATCGCGTGACCTACATATGGTCATAAGTTCATAACTCATAACAAAAGTATTATGAATTGTTATTATACTCGTAACCTACCGAATGGTCGTTTTAGACGAAAAAAGGTTACTTAACTTAGGTACTGATAAGAGCGAATTTGAAATACATATAGTTGATATTTTATTCAAAACATTGTTATTAAGAGCCTTTATGTTTATGACACATGTCATCGAAAATTACAGCTTCTTAGAATTCAGAGGGGTTATTATCACTTAACTTTTAGGACCGAAGAAACACTGTAATTAGGACAATTCGAGTGTAATTTTTCCGTATCAAAAGTAACATTTAGATCTAGACGTACCAGACGTATGTACGTTCAATGCGTTACGCGATCGGCCTGCAGGCCAGCTAATTTTATGCAAAATTAACAACAATGTAGTTGTTTGCGAAGGACCTACCTGAAATAAATTGTCTTCCAGAGCAACAAACAAGAAAAATATTTAAATGACATCTTATTAACAAACAGTGGACGATTAATAGTTTTGTTATTAACGTCTACCTAATTAAGTTAAGTAGTGTCAATTTGTTATTTTTATCTCCGTTATTTTGCTCGTAAGAAAATGTATGCCTAAGATAAATAACAACACACCTGATGATTATGGGGGAAAGTCCGAACATTTACCTGCCTGTACCCCCCTCCCAGGCAATTAAACGCTGTCGTACCTACCTACATCTAGGTATATCATCTAGGTCTAGGTACTCTAGGTAGTGTGTTTAGAAACTGGGTCTGTTAGGATTATTGGATATGACGCAAAAATAAAAAATACATTTAAGTTACATTCTGTAGGTATTTGAGTCCTAGGTTAGCCTATTTCTATTCCTCGTCTAGCTTCACCTAGTTGTCTTGTACCGGTCCCAGCACAGTTTGCATTATTAGGCGCGAAATCACAAGAACTTCGCGTACTTCTTTAGCTACCTAGGTCTATTTCGCCCCTTCATGATCCTCCTAGTTCTAGCGTTATTCCCGGTTGTGCCCTAAAGGAGCCGCAGTGTCCGCTTTCACACCTAATCCCAAGATGTGGCATAGGTACTAGTTTTACGAAAGCGACTGCCATCTGACCTTCGAACCCAGAGTGTAAACTAGACCTTATTGGGATTAGACCGGTTTCCTCACGATGTTTTCCTTCACCGAAAGCTAACGGTACATATTCCGTACCAACATATTAATTTACAGTCGCCCCCTTAAACGTTTCCTTATTTATCGTCTTGTAAATTGTGTGACGTGGATGACATAATGCGCCCGTATTATATGGCAGAGCAGAAGGCATGATTACTTTTTTCGCAAAAAACAGTGATCCTTCTATTATACTTTCTTAAAATAAAATGCATACAAAAATCATTTAATTTTCAGTGGCACTTCCAGGAATTGTAGATTTTAAGATAAAGAAAATTTGATAATGTACCCAGTGATAGTGCTCCTTGTCCTGAACCCACAACACACCTCACCTCACCCCGATTCCCATGGTCGACTACGGCAAGAATGGCCGGCAAGAATGATTGCTATGATACCTCTATACTGGCAGACACGACACCACAAGGGTCCTACCCCAGCATGACACTAGGTACTTTGTCTGTTGATCCAAGAAGTGGTAATATTCACACACATGGCAAAGAGTTTGCGGCGAAATCAATTAACAGAAAATACTGTCTGCGTAGGTACCAATAAGAATACGGGTCAGTTCAACCCAGTGCCGCATCGACTAGCGAAAACTAGACGGTCCGCCTTCGTCCTCGGCAATTGCAAAGCCTCCTGGTAAATAATTCTGGTATAGGTACTATATGACGCAGTTATAGACGTGATTGTGATATAATCGTGTCCCTAGGGATATCCCTAGCTATAAACCGGAAGGTAATTAGTTAAATGAAAGCGATTCATAATTATCTTACTAGCGCGATCTAGTGATATATTAGTTATAAATAGGTACCTACCTATCGTATACTTAGGTCTAGGTATTATGATTATGGCCCAAATTCGTGGATGAGTGTTGTCGAACGTGAGAAAAATGATAATTCAGCAAAGACAATACCTACGTCAGTGTGTGACTGTTTAACCTCGTTTAGCCTACCAAATCAAATCTTCGATAAAATGCAAAAATGTTAAGGATTATTAGAAACTAGCAGCCCGCTTTGACCTGGCCGCGTATTACAAAGAACACAGGCGGAGCATCGCCGTCCTCCTGGCGTTTTTCCCGGTACTTAGTGCTCAAACGAGCCTGGGGTCCACTTTGTCGCCTTAAGAGTCCGCAGTAAGCTCGGCCGAATTTCACCTTCCCATACAAACGTAGTTACGCTCTCATTTTAAAACTACGTGTTGGTTTGTGGCGATACTTTGCATATACATTGACCTGAGGTATATCTATGTCTGTATTTAGTTTATATATGGTTCCAGTGTATAAAACAAACGAAATACAGCAAAACAAGTTTTGTATGAAAAACTTAAATTCGCTGTATTTTTTTACTATGGTATCTGAAGCTTCATAAACTAATTACAGACCTGGATATACCTCATTTCATTGTACATGCAAAGTTTCGTTACAATCCAACACGAGTTTTAAAATGAGAGCGTAACTTCGTTTGTATGGAGAATCGAGCTTACTGCGGACTTTTAAGGATGACTCACGCTACAACGGGCCGTGTCCGCACCGAGCCGTAATCGTACCGAGCCGTCACCGAGATTGTTTGCGTGTTACATTGCGCCACGGGGCCGTTTCCGAGCCCGCGCCGAGCCGGTTCCGCTGTTACAATTCATCGTTGAATGTGCCCACCGAGCACTCACCTAAGATTTGGCGTAAGGATTTTACGAAAGCGACTGCCATCTGACCTACCAATCCAGAGGGAACCCTAGATCTTATTGAGATCAGGCCGGTTTCCTCACGATGTGTCACTTCAACGAAAAGCCGCTGTTGAATATCAAATGATATTTCGTACGTATACATAAGTTTATTTGAAAAAAACCCAGTCCTACGAGCCGCGGTTCGACCCCGCGACCTCCAGATTGCAAGTATCGTGCCTTACCGCTCGCGGGCTACAGTGGATTACAGGCGGAGCAGCGGGATAAAATATATCATATGTCCAACAGATATAGGGTGCATTAGAAACATATTTTATTTTAAATAGGATACTTAGATACAAAATCACAAAACTACCGACTCATAAACTCTACCTCTTTATAATATTATAGTATTAATATATACGTGTACCTAGACAATATTTACGGTTTCGAAGTTTTCGCACATTTTCACCTCACTAGCTCGGAAAGCCCTTTTTAGGATTCCATAGTCAACAAGGAACCCTTATAGTTTCGCCATGTCCGTCTGTCCGTCCGTCTTCGGCTTAGCTCAGTAAGCATTACTACTAGAAAACTATAATTCGGCATGGGTATAGAAATCAATCACGCCGACAAACTATATAGTTGGCGCGCGCGTATCGATATGACTAAGAAAGACAGGCAACTACGGAACCCTACACTGCGCGTGGCCCGACACGCGCTTGGCCGATTTTTTATTTTTTTTAAACAGATGCATTTTATCCACAAGAGCGAAGAATATTTGAAATCAGAACGTGTTATTAGTTAAGTACTTTTTTAAACATAACATGTAAAGGCCAGTCCAGACAGGACAATTTTCGCCCATCTGATTACCTAAATTTCTATTTTTTTTTTCTTTTTACAATATTTTATTTAGTCTCACCTGTACCTGTGCCGATGCCGGAGTCTGTAATGAAACCTTGCAAGTTAAATTTGATCCACTTCCCGGTGGTCACCGATTGAGCTGAAATTCTGGATAGTTTGAATGACAATTCAATATTATGGTACCATCGAGCTGATCTGATGATGGAGACAGAAGGTGGCCATGGGAATTCAGTACTTAACCGACGTAACACCGTTGAGGTTGGGCTCGTTAGAATCCTATTAATGAGTAGTTGATGACGGTATACAGAAAAGTATAGTAGGCAATAAACAAGCTCCGCAGTATCAGCAAGCAAAATAAAAGTAGGCAAAAAGCTTGTACCTACCAAAATTTAATTATTGACAGAAACTATTTTTTTTCTTATCTAGTACTAGCTTTCGCCCGCGACTTCGTCTGCGTGGACCCGGGATAAAACTACCCTATATTTGAATCCAGGCCTATAACCTATCTTCTTGCAAAATTTCATCCAAATCGGTGGACCCGTTTAAGCGTAATTGAGTAACAAACATCCAAACATCTAAACTGATACTGAAACTGATTGAATATTATGAAAATGTTCATTTGCATGCCTTTTCTGGTAGAACAAGGAACACCATTTATTATGCCATCTTATGTAACTATGTTCTAGCAATAAAAATATTGATGGATTGATTGATTAAAGATCCAAACATCCACACTTTCGCATTTATAATATTAGTAGGATTTTCCTTGCTTTAGTGAGGTGAAAAGATTTGTGTTAACCACGGGGTCCGTTAATAGTCGCTACGCTCAGGATTCTATTTTTAAACCACTCGCTTCGCCACTTGCGGTTAAAATACAACTTTGCACCCTTGTATAACAAATAACTATTTAGATCAAAAATTTACTTGGCGGCTAGTGAGGTGAAATCTTGTACCGCTTGTACAATAATTGATACATTTTGTTGTTAATTACCTAAGTATATGTGAATGTTTGTTATCAATGTTATATCACGCGAAAACAGCTGAATGAGTAAAATGAAATTCGAAATAGAAGTAGTTTATAACCTGGGTTAAGTAATAACACATAGGATACGCCTATCAACTTTATCCTTGGTTTATTATCGTATTTCAACCTTAAAAAGGATTAAATTAGGGAATACGGGAGTTCATGCGGACGTGGTCGCGAGCAAACGCTAATGTTACATCCATATTAATCCAAACTAATATTATACATGCGAAAGTGTCTGTTACCTCGTCACGCTTTAACCGCTGAACCAATTTAGACGAAATTTGGTATATAGATACTCGTAGTTTGAGTCCCGTGAAAGGACATTGGATTGTTCCTATGCCGGAAATCATCCCATATAAGGGCGTGAAATGGGGTTGAAAGTTTGCATGGAGCTACGTTACAAACGAGTTCCACGCGGACGTTGTCGCGGGCAGAAGCTAGTATTTAATACATAAACCCTAGTGCACGGAATCATACTTACACGACTACTCGCAGAGCTGTTTCATTGCGCAAAGCAACTTGAGCCGCTCGTAAAAGAGGAATCATTTTAGAACCGTGTACTTAAAATTGATGGTCTGCGAAGAGTGGGAAGTATGGACGCACCGCGCACCCGCCGCGCCGAGCGGAGTCTGGTGCGTGCAGCACTGGAGTTATTATCGACAATTACTACAAAGTTTATTACTAACAAACACTGGTTATAGAACATGGAATACTGCATCCAATGATAGTCGTCAACATTACCCGGAATCGTTTAGGTTGGAGATTGAATTCTATATTTATGTAAGAGAAAGATGTTAAAATAACATATATATTAGAAATTATAGGTGCAACAGCCCCCCTACACTAGGTTTTATGTCCCACGTAAAGCATTCGTCCCTCTTGCACTCGCATACTTGCCAAAATGGGATGAATGCTTTATGTCCGACATAAAACTTAGCGTACTAGCCCCCCCTCTGGTGCAAGAATATCAAAATGCAGCACGCACGGGTACAAGTAAGTATTCAGAGGTGCGATTGGGTATAATATGGGTATAATTGGGTTATACCAACCACTGACCTACACCTATCCAATCAAAAGAATGTCGGTTTCTCGGTCGGTCGGAGGTGACGAAACGAATAACGAAATAACTGTTGTTGTCGTAGGTGTTTGACAGGACAAACTCTAAATTGGGGTCGAAGGCAATCGGTCTCGAAAAATCACAATATCCGATGTCACGACCGACCACCTCTGACATATGACCTGTAAATTCTCTCATTGAGTGGATAATCGGTGCTGTGTGCTGCAAGTCCAAACACTTCAAGTGTTTTTGTATAAAAAATGACGCACAAAAACAATGTTTTTTTAGACCTAAGTATAAACTGAGATTCATAAAACTCAACCAACTTGTTGTTGTTAGGTACTTAAGAAATGTCGAAAACAAGTAACTGAAAATGTCCCTAACTAAACTGTGGGCTTGGGAAAACGAAAGCAAGTTGTGTTTCCAATTCAAGACAAGATGTAATCGTATAGACAATGTCAGTTATAATGTTTGATTAAAGCGTGAGACTGGTGCTATTTCGGTTTGCGGTAAGACAGGCCGCGTAGGAGGCCGTGCACTAGGTTAGGTACCACCTAGGAACAGATCAGACGTGAGGTGTCTCGACGCTAGAGCACTGACCGCCGCAACCCGCCAATTGGAAGAGCCGACGTTACACTTGACCCCGCAAACTCTTAAATTATCTTTTGTTACGGGCTCAGATTTAGGTAGGTACGTGTTGTCTGCTCGGTCCGGTCCGCTGTTACTACGCTCGCCAGGGCCCGCCACGTGGCTTCATCATAACATCAACGCTCTTACGTTACATAGACGCGCTCCGTCCTAATCACTTCAAAGTAAACAACGTGTACATGCTGCGTATTGTTACTGTTACTATGCAATACGAGAATCGGACCCATCTGAAGCCGTGATGGTCTATTCAAATCCTCAAGCTAAGTATTATTAGCAAACTGTTAAGTCACAGCGCACTGATACCGGTTTTCGCTATTTGTAGACAAGCAGTAAGTAATAACGTATCTAAGTAATCGTATAACATAGGCTGGTATAATGTTATCCGTCTGTCTGCACTTAGCGGCTTGCGCAACGTCTCGGGCTCGCATGTAGGAATCACGTTTTAGGGTTCCGTACCAAAAAGGTAAAAAAGGAACCCTTATGGTGCGACTTCGTCCGTCTGTCCGTCTCTCTGTCACAACGTTAAATATCTGAAGAACAGAACTACTTATGCTATCAATTTGAAATTTGGAATAGTTGTAAACGAGCCTAACGCACGTGTTTGGAAAATGGAAAATTTTAACATACATCCATACTAATATTATAAATACAAAAGTGTGTCTGTCTGTCTGTCTGTCTGTCTGTATGTCTGTCTGTTACCTCTTCAGGCTTAAACCGCTGAACCCATTGCGATGAAATTTGGAATGGAGATAGTTTGAATTCCGGGGAAGAACATAAGATAGTTTTTATTCTGGTAATCATCCCCTAAGGGGTTGAATTGGGGTGTGAAAGTTTGTTTAGAGCTACGATATAAACGACTTCCGAGAGAAGCATTTATATTTTTTATGAAAAATTGAGGATATGAGGGGGGTAACTTAAAGCCTACACGTCTGCAGATGCATCTGCAGACGTCATCTGCGGATGCGTCCGCCGACGTGTAGAGTGGTTAATTTGCGCGTCTGTTGTAGGTATTTAAGAGTCCGCAGTAAGCTCAGCCGAATTTCACCTTCCCATACAAACGTAGTTACGCTCTCATTTTAAAACTACGTGCTGGATTGTGACGAAACTTTTCATATACATTGACATGAGGTATATCTATAATCTGTCTGTAATTAGTTTATATGGTTCCAGTTTATAAAACAAACGAAATACAGCAAAACAAGTTTTGTATGAAAAACTTAAATTCGCTGTATTTTTTTTACTATGGTATCAGAAGCTACATAAACTAAGTACAGACATAGATATACCTCATGACATTGTATATGCAAAGTTTTGTTACAATCCAATACGTAGTTTTAAAATGAGAGCGTAACTACGTTTGTATGGAGAATCGAGCTTACTGCGGACTCTTAACGTCCGCAGATGCGTCTCACTTATCCGCTTGTTGTCGGTTTTTGTGGCACGGATCAAGGGTTTTGAACTGAAAGAATGAAGAAAGACTGATCGACCTACAGACGTGTGGACAACTCGAGGTGATCTATCTGAGGATGCATCTGTCAGCGTTCGCGGACGCATCTATTGACGTGTAGAGGAGGCATTAGATGCACATTGTAAAGCAGCCTTCCTTCAAATGAAATGAAAAAATATTGAAATCGGTTCACGTCATAAAAAATGGCGCTGTACTCATGACGGTAAACATCTGCTATGCGTTCATAAGATTCTTCCAGAATTAATAGAAGGGGAAGAAAGAAGAAGTTTTGTGAAAGTGTGTACCTAAGTACCTATACGGAACCCTCAGTGCGCGAGTCTGACTCGCACTAGTCCGATTTTTTTTAAATAATTTAGCTCCTAACTGATATATCGTTCTAATAATACGATTATCAAGGGTACCTACTACCCTATCACCTAAAAATATAATGCACACAATTAAACACGAAGGTGAAGCTGGCGGTTATCCGTTTTATAATCTCAGCCTTGAGCACCACAAGTGATTCACAACATTTTCCTTGACGAGATTTCATCAAGTGAATTGCCTTAAGCAGTTTCACGTTAACCGTGTACATTCGAAAGAGTTGATCTGCTTCGTAGCATAAGGCAGTGTGTTAGTGCAAACAAAGCAATGCTGCAAATCGAGACATGGATTCACGTAATTATTCAATCGAGTGCTGATGCACCGAGCGAGACAGAGGAACCTCGGCGTGCACGCGCCCTGCGTGTGACCGCCGCGCCGCGCCGCCGCGCCGCGCCGCCGCGCCGCCGCCGGCCCTCGGGCGCGGAGCGACAACACCTCGTTACTCGCGACTCGTGTAACACCAAACTGTGCGTGACACTTCTAACACCCATCGTGTGCAATCATCCCGCTGTCATGAGTGTCATGACCATTACATACAACTTGTAACCATTGTATTTTGTTAATTATGAATAGTGCAACTACTACTACTACTCGTATAGGTATTTGTGTCGTATATTTCGGGTCGGTTTAAATGCCACCATGATTAGGAGGATCGGGGAGAAGTACCTATCCTCCAAACAAAGATTGAGTGTTTGCACCGAAATAAACCCGCATACAATTAGCATGTTTCGGAATGATCAATAAGCATATACATCACACAGTTTAATCAGGGATCCATTCGATATCCATAATTTAATGTGCCATGGCCCATAACAGTTTGTGTTTCCCATAGTCGTCATTTGCCATAAAAGCGATTTTCTCTGAAACAGTAACATTCCCAGGATTATTTAAATACTAGCTTCCGCTCGCGACTTTGTCTGCGTGGACCCGGGATAAAAACTATCCTATATTTTAATCTTGGCTATAAACAATCTTCATGCAAAGTTTTATCCAAATTGGTTCAACCGTTTAAGCGTGATTGAGTAACAAACATCCAAACATCTAAACTTTCGCATTTGAGGACTCTTAGCTGCATAAGTTACGCATTTATAATATTAGTAGGATACGGTGTAGTGAGCCTTAGCCCTGTACATTAAGTTTATACCTACTTAAGTAATTTATGAGAAAAACTACTTAAACGAAGATTTATGATTACAGAAAACGTCACATTTACCTGTGCCAAATAAAATTGATAGGTAGCCGTGACTTAACAAGAGCCAAAGCCGTTAATTAGGTTAACCTACCTACACAAGGTCGCAAGCGATGCAAACGACCGAAATGCAAAACAAGAAATCTCTTCCCTCCTGTCCCAGACCAGATGTAGATGGTGTAGACCACTAATAGTCATTAGCCACGCCATTAGGCACTGTAAATTTCATTTATACGCAGATGATGTTCAATTGTACCTGTCAGCTGCTCCACGAGATTTTGCAGTCTGTCTGCAAAATAAATGACGATTTGAACAGTATTGCTACGTGGGCTGATAAAAACGAGTTACTGCTGAATCCACAGAAATCCAAATTTATGATCCTTGGTTCCAAAACTCAAATTTCAAGAATTTTGAAAGGTAACCCAGCAGTAACTATTGGTGGTACACAAATTTAACGAGTAGAGGAAGCTAGGAATCTGGGGATCATAATGGACAGTCAGTTACGGTTTGAGAGCCACGTAAAAAATCTTGTTTTTTCCGGCTCCAGGTCTTGTACCAAATCCGAAATCTTTTGAGCGAACAGGTACGAGTAGCTCTGTGTGAATCTCTGATTCTATCCAGATTAAATTACGGAGACATCATCTATGGACCACGTTTACTGGCTGATGATGTTCTTAAATACCAAAAACCTGACTATCTGTTCAGAAAAATAAGGGTCTCGTCTTTTCACTCACATTATGGCACTAGGTCAACACGGCGATGTATCTTAGAAGTACACCCCTACAGGACGGTTGCCTTTACTGGCAGTTTTCGTTATCTTGCAACCAAATGCTGGAATAACATTCCTCCGCCACTTCGACAATTACCATCCAAGAAATCTTTTAAATTAAAATTTAAAAGATTTCTCTTGGACAAGCAAGTGGCAGGAATTCCTCATAGCTATTTGGTTGCAGATTTTGTAATATAGGCGTGCTTCTAAGGGACATCACACATCTCACCACACGTTTTTTCATAATATTTACACTCCTTGTCGACACATAGTTACACCTTATATTTAGTAATTTTTAGTACTCACCTATCACACAGATCTATTTTATTTATTCGATATTATTTGCAAGCTTTATTTATTTATTATTATTTTTCTTGTAATATTTCACCTGCATCGTGACCCAAGGTACTGGCAGAATATCAGTGCTAGCTCACACGAGCAAAGCAAAACTGAGCCAGTACCTTTTTGGCATTATTGCAACGCACAAGTATGCCTTAATTTTAATTTATAATTCTATTTTCCGTACCACAATTGTTTTACTTGTTCTTTTATTGTTGTTTTTTTTCTGTTTCTTTTTTTTCTGTATTTCTTAGTTTTTATTTTGTTGCAAAATGCCAAATAAATGATTTATCTATCCATCTATCTATCTAATAGAGGTCGGATCAATTTCATTTGTTTCGTATGTTTAGGTCTAGTGAACCTGGCTTGCGCACCGAATCAGCTGTGCCGTTCTAGCAGCTATGGTTGATGTTACTGCAATCCTATGAGTATCAAATATTTAAGCATACATGGTAGTAGAGTCAGAGGTCACGTAACGCCAGAGCTAGTAGGTATACCTATGACAAATGCGTCCACCGCTACGAAACGTTCTCTGACTTATATTACACCATGATGTAAGCAAAACCAGCCAGTATATAGCAATAGCACCCACCCTATGTTATTTTTAGCACCGCACTTATGAAAAGGAAGAGGCTGATTTGCATTTTTATCAACGAGGAAGGTGAAGTCATCATCGTTTTGTTAAATCGTTTGAGGACTCTTAGCTGCATAAGTTACGGCCGACTTATTATTAGATGCATCAGAACACTGAACGTAACAAGGAAAGCTTGTTATTATCTGGAGTGACACACAAACGGACTGAACAGTATTCTGAATCTAAGTAATAAAACAATTGTATTGTTGTGCCAGTTCTATAAATGGACTGTTCCATATAAAATGGCCGTTGTAAAGTGGTGGTGCTATTTTCCTGTTTACGCCGCGGGAAGCTAAGTGGCAATCTTTTAAGATGCAACCGGACTGCACGTGCACGTGGATGGGAACTACTGTGTAGTAGGATACCCTCGCAATCGGTGTCCCTGCAGCCCGCACCGCCGTTCACTACATACCTACTCATCAATGGACTGGACCACTCCACTCGTAGTTTTGCAAGGGCTAGATTGCAGTAGTGAAACTAACTGTAATAAAAACCGGTGCTCGCGCACGGAGGGTTCCGTACTAATTCTCATACATCATACCCAATTAATTAAAAAATTGCAGAGTAGGGTTTCGTCAGATGGTACCGAAGGGTACCTACAGCACCATCTCTCGGTAGGTACATTTTGGTACCTAATATGTTTGTTTTTCAACAATAATTCTTGATCACGTGAACAAAATTTTTCGCTTAGGAAACTTTCGAGATAAGGCTAAGGTATTTTTATTTCAATATTTTCATTAACAAATTAAAGTTAACCCCTGAAAAAAAACATGCTCCTTGATATGACACCTAACCCACATTTTTTGTTTTGTAGTTAGCTGTTACTGTTCTTTGTTTAAATTCTTCGAATATTACTCCATGTTGTAGTATCTGGTTTAGCAGTAAGCCTCATAGTATAGTTTTAGTTTTAATGGTCTACGTTTACTTGTTTTCGCAGAATGTTTTGCATCAACACGCGTTAGTTGTCACCTGTAGTTATGTAATGTCAATAATTGTCAACCCAAATTTACCATAGATAAGCCATAGTTGTAGTACCTTTTCTCTTTTTCTTTTTAAAAATTAAGTGGCAGGTGTCTTTTTTTGTTTTTATTTATTGATTTTTATTTTTAATGAGTTTGTGTTCTTCGTTATTTGTAATGTTTTTGTAATTTGCCATTTGTCCTTGTGTGTGATCGTGGCGTCATTGTTCCGTCCTCACCTCACCAAATGGCCACAACGGAAGACCAGCGCTGGCGTTGCCAGCATTACGCTGAGTTGTGACCATTTCGTGGCAAATGTGTATGTGCGTACGTGTCCACTCCACAGTCTGTCTTTTTTTTTTTTTTTTTTTTGCCACGAATAAATTTTTTCTTTCTTTCTTTTCTTTCCACATGACCTAATAACTAAGTACCTACATTTTTTTAGTTTTCCATACACGTGGGTTGGCCTTGTTTACATCAATTCCAAATTTCAAATTGATTGTAAAAGAATTACCTGAGATATTTAACGTTGTGTGTGACAGACGGACAAAGTCGCACCATAAGGGTTTTTTTACGTTCTGGGTACGGAACCCCAATAATTATAGTAAATACTTCACGCGTATTTCCATTTACATAATAAAACTGGCAAGTTACACATCATCACTATAGTGTCCCTAGTGGCTCATTCTTCGCTGATGATAACTAGAAAACGGTTTACCTTTCATAAAAAACCTTTCATAATTAATCATTTTATACACAATTTCATAAACTATATTCATTTCACAAACCTATCATTCCTCAAAATGCTTATATATAAGTATGATGTTTTTTCAATTAAGTAAATGATTTGTCTAATGATCTCTTTGTAAAACAATATTTTATGAAACGACTAATTTGTTAATCGTTAGTTAGCCAAACGTTGTTTATAAAATGAATATTTGTGAAACGTTTTTTATGAAATGATTGGATACCCTAGAAAACACTTCGAATAATTAAACCCAAGGAAAGTTCACTTTATAAACATAAAATTAAGATGATATCATTTGCTTATAATAAATAAACAACACTGTGCGGCATTAGTAAACAACGTGGATTAAACGTACTCCGACCTGAACGTTAACTCTTTAAAATAACAAGTAGGCACTGCATTGGAATCGAACTTTGTTCACATAATTGTGTCGGCATCGGTTAATGCAACTGTATCATGGATGATAAACACCGCCCGTATCAACCGGCTTCAATCAGAAATAAATCATTTACTGCAGGCGTTATTGATAAAATGCATTTTCACCGCCAAAGCAATACACTTAGGAAATGAAAGAAGTGTTTAGGGCTCAAAGATTACGCTGGGCGGCGCCCGGATCGAGTTACCACTACCCTAACTATAAAAGCGCGGGGATACTCGGATTACGCACATTCGATATTCACCTTACTACATGTTACACCAGCGAAAATGCATTTTCACTAGGTAATTTATTAAAGTTAATTACGTTGGTAATTAAATTCGGGATATTTCCTCAAGACATAAATATATATAGATATATATAATATTATGAGACATCTCGCTAAAACGAGACTATATTAGTAAGGTTTCGATGACTACGTTGCAGTGGCGAGTCGTCAGTATAGAACTTGATTTTCACTGGCTTGTCAAGCTCTTGAATAAATAAATGTCCGATGTTTGGTGGTTTGAAGATGTGTATTGTTACAGCTCACGCAAGCATGCTTGTGATCAAAGCTGTGCAGTTGTTGGTGGCGGCGTGGGCGCTGCAGCCGGGTGAGACCGCCACCGCCGCGAGCGTCAAGCTGTGCGGGCGCAAGCTCAGCGAGATCATGAGCAGAGTCTGCCACGTCTACAACAGCCCCTCCTGGGATGACCCCACTGGTTAGTACAAACAACATATCTTCAAAGCTAAACTGTAGGTATGGACATAAACATGGTTTAGATCTGATGTTGCTCAACACTATCCCGTGATTTTACCATACTTATATCAAACTGACCATAAATATTACGATGAAAATATTTGTTAACGAACTAGATAATTTACTTTAAAAACAAAGTTTTAACCGACTTCAATTTAGTACTCCGCCAAGCCACTAGAACATTTCCACATGTATTTTCCAATTTACCACATGAACTGATTTCCGAGAACAAATGCGTTGATTATTAGAGAAAAAACCCAATCTCTGTAAGTGACCCGATAATATTTGAGGACTTCCGTCGATTCCACAAGGATCACCTTTGGCACTTCATTAGTTGCTATTTCAACGGAATCTTATCAGAATCTGAGACGTACATTTGTACTTTTAAGTACACAATTGAGGAATTCCATAAGTCATCTGTGGTCTTCATCATCAATTCCACTCCACCAAATTTATGATTGCCGGGTGTAAATACACGAGTTAAAATAGAAAATACCAAAATCACTACACGCGTGCCTAATATAATTGAAGAGTTCCCTCAATTCCTCATGGATCCCATCATCCAATTGAATTTTTGAAAAAAAATGGGACCCACCTGGAACTACCTACTTACAAACAAAAAACAAATTTACGAATCGGCTCATCAATGACGGAGTTCTGAGGTAACAAACATTGAAAAAAAAAAAAAAAAAATACAACCGAATTGAGAACCTCCTCCTTTTTTTTAAAGTCGGTTAAAAATGGCGTTGTTTTCCGAGCTCATAATAATAAACGCGATTTATAATTTCTAATCATTCAAGCCATAAATTTTAAGCGCTGGAATTTCTGTGCCCACTGGCTATCTCTATTTAAGGAATTGTTATTGTTGTTCGACCTTATCATAGCAATAAATAAAATACAGGAAGGGAATCATCGCATCGTAAATAGAGTCAAATGCAGGCATACCTACACGCGTCCTTCTAACACAACGAAACGACCATTAAATAATAACTATAACTGCTATTGGGCTATGAGAATTTTCTTTCAGGCCGCGTCCGCCGGATCGGTCTATGAACGAAATATGTTTGTGTTTAATACACGGTGTTAATTTACGGTAATTTTATAGTATTTTATGCAACTGTTGTATAAGTAGGGTCTTAAAACGCGAGCGTCGTGAGTTGCGATACGAGCCTTGGCGAGCATCGCAATTAAAGACGCCACGAGCGTTTTATAAATAATATAAATATGATTGAAAAATATGACTCTCGCATTAGTATTTATCATCCTCAGTGTCTAAAATTGAACTTTTATACATGTTTCAATTGTAATTTTATCACATTTAGTACTATAAAAAAAAACTGAATGTAAATATTTATAATGATATGTAATAGCCTCATATCCAACCCCAAGAAAGCAATTTTGAAAACATTTATATTTAGTTTTTTTTTTTCAATATTACAAAATGTGATAAAATCACAATAAATTGAAACATGTATAGAAAGTTAAATTTTAGACACTGAGGATGATAAATACTAATGCGAGAGGAGTTTTCAATCATATTTATATTATTTATTAAAATCAACATATTTATTTTTATTTAAAAAGCAATCTATCAACTAAATATTTAAAATAAAAGCATAAAACATTGTTGTTATTGCAATTTTTATTTTGTTCATTATTAGCAATTATTATTATTTACCATTACAGAAAATTGAAGTTTTTTTTATATTTTTTTAATAAAAATAAATAAATCAAAAGCCAAATTGATTCGTATGACCTAAAGATGAATCGTTCCGATTTTCATGCTTTTCGGGGTGTACCGTGCACCGTGCCGTACATTCGTGGATAAGTTGATTTTGTCGGACTCAGCTGTATTTATCAGAATCCTACTAATATTATAAATGCGAAAGTTTAGATGTTTGGATGTTTGTTACTCAATCACGCTTAAACGGCTGAACCGATTTGAATGAAATTTTGCACGAAGATAGTTTATAGCCTGGATTAAAATATAGGATAGTTTTTATCCCGGGTCCACGCGGACGAAGTCGCGGGCGGAAGCTAGTATTACATAATCATACCCATACCTGGACAGCAAGTAATTAGCGATCCAGACATGTTAATTAATTAAATAAGTAGGCATAGTTAATATAGTTATATTATATGTACTTACCTAACATAAGAAATAATCATGTGAAGGCATCAGAAAGTTTACAATCGCTTTTTAGGGTTCCGTAGCCAAATGGCAAAAAACGGAACCCTTATGGTTTCGTCATGTCTGCCTGTCTGTCTGTCTGTCCGTCCGTATGTCACAGGCAATTTACTCGAAAACTATAAGATGTATTTGAATAAAATTTTGAGGATAGATGTATTTTGTTAGCCGCTACAAAGTTTTGTAAAAAAAAATTTTTTAGGGGTGTACACCATACATAAAACTGAAAGTCAATTTTTTTTTTCGTTGCTAGCCCATGTGTGGCACATCAATCGATAGGCCTTTCAAAATAAATGTAGGGTTTCTCAGCTATTTTTTTTTTTAAGTGAATAGTCGGAGATAATCGCCCCGAAAGTCATTAAAATTGTGTGTCGTCCCCCCCCCCCTCTAATTTTTGAATCGTGTATTTTAAAAATATGAAAAATATCATGGACATAGGGCTTATTAAATTCTTTCAGCGAAAATTGTTTTGAACAAGATCGGTTCAATGGTTTTTCAGATATTTCTATAAAACTGCCTTCCTTAAAGAAATAAGATTAAGTGCCATAAGATTTCAGTAACGATACGACCTTTTTAATAGGCACGGAACCCTTCGTTAAGCGTGGTCCGACACGCACTTGGCTGCTTTTTTAAGTCAATAATGAGTGCTAGGGCATTATAAACGAATAGTCAATTAAAGAGGAAGAAAGTAATTAGATTCAATAATTATACGAGTCGCCTGCGGCATATCTAACATCCGCGAAGCAACATCGGTTATCGATACACTATGAAGGTCGCCACGAATGGGTTGAAAAGATATTGTTGAATTATTTTAATTCAATTAATTGTTCAGAGAGTGAGTTTATATCTTTAAAAAAAAATTGTGGTACCATCCCTACACCTAAAGTGGGGATGTATTTTTTTCTCCTTAAACCCATAGTGTAGGGTATCGTTGGATAGCTTGTTCAAAAATATTATGCGGTTCTTAAAACGATTTTTTCGAAATAGTGATTCGTTTGCGATATATTGGGCTTTAAAGCCCAAATTTATGTTCGAGTCATGCGCGTGTCGATGTAACTAAGAAAGACAGGCAACTACGGAACCCTACACTGTGCGTGGCCCGACACGCACTTGGCCGATTTTTAAAATTATCTGAAATATAAAAAATACTAAGTACTTACATTATTTTGCGTACCTACTTAAAGTACTCACGCAGTTATTGATATCACTCCATGAGAGTAAGAGAAAACAAGCAAGGTCCTTTTCATTTTTCTTTAAAAAATCTAAATAAGTATACGTGTTATAACCCTGTATGTATGGGATAGGTACCCAAGTTGAGGTCTAAGGTAAAACGTGATTTTAATTCAAAACTTAAAGTTATTGGTAATAAGAGATCCGGCTACTAATTAACTTTACAGTTTCGTTGTTAACTTAGATTACACTTGGGATTTCTCGTAAACAAACCAGAAGAACAGTACGATTACTGTTAGTTAAGACCTGACAGATGGATTGCCTTCATTTAATTTTCAACTTTAATTTCATATAGATAAAGCATTTTTCAGAATACTGTTACCCACATCTACCGATTTAGTAATAACTATTTTATTTGTATAAGATTAAAGTTGAAAATTAAATGAAGGCAATCCATCTGTCAGGTCTTAACTAACAGTAATCGTACTGTAGGTACACCACAGATTAGGTTACTTTTGTATTAATTTTGCCTATTCTGTTAATGAAGCCCTTTGATAAAACATTACTGTTACTGATGTTCCATAATTAGCCGATACTCGACGATACGTTTTTATCGCAGAATTATTGACCTTTAGATTGTTTACGTCTGCTTGCCTAGCTAGCATGATCGCGTTTATGTTGCACATGAAGAATTCGTGCCTGGTCGCGCACTTACCGTCTCGGGAAAACGTAAAACCTACCTGCCTTATTAATTACTAATAGGTGTTACACCTTGTTGTCTGTAAATTCTGAATAGGTGTACTTAGGATGAATAGGGAATATGAATAGATGTAACGTGTTTTAAAACTACAAAATGTAATTACATTAAAAAATATTTTTAGTTGTTTAATGTTTTTTTCAAGTCAAGTTTTTTCATTTTTAAGAGCTGGAAAGGGTAGAGCCAAAATTTCATTAGGTAATCACTACATAGTATAAAACAGTCGCTTCCCGCTGTCCGTCCCTATGGATGCTTAAATCTTTAAAACTACGCAACGGATTTTGATGCGGTTTTTTTTTAATAGATTCAAGAGGAAGGTTTATATGTATAATATAGTACCCATGCGAAGCCGGGGCGGATCGCTAGTTTATTATAAAAATGGATACATTGACCCGAAAAAGACTTGTATCCTTTACGAACACGAAACTTTTATTTATATAAACTTTTTGGTTGCTAATTTATTTTTATTTCGTGTAATAAAAATATGGGTATCAGAATATTTACAGAATGAATCTATGTTCTTAATGATAATGACATAATAGTTATTTGTGTCACAAGGGAGCAAAATAGTATATATTTACGGCGAGGGCGGTGTATTGAATCCTAAGCGTAGTGAGGGATACAAGTGTTAACGCCCGAGACGAAGATAATTTTGCTACCGAGTGACACATACAATTTTTTACACCGAATATGAAGAAATTAAAAAAGATGCTGTTAAAATGACTCAACAAGTTTTAACAAATTTTCTTAATTTTTTTTTTTTTTTTTTTTTAAATATTACGAAAAATACATACATTTTCAAAGAACGTTGTTAAAGTTAAAACTTGAAACATTATCGTTTTTAAGCGATTTCGATAAAATTACAGTCGATTATACAGGGTGTAACAAAAATGGGGTGTGAACCGATCAAGGGCATAACAGGTATCGTGTTCGGATAAGAAAAAACTAAAAGGTTTTTTTTTGACGCGATTTTTTTACATTTGTACGGAGCAGGTCGCCCCAGTCGGCCAACGCTCCATAGAAAAGTTAAAAAAAATCGCCCAAAAAAACACTCTGTATTATTAAGACCTGTGTTCTATTGACATTGCGTAAATCCTACATGTCAATGAATAAATAAAAAAGTAGCTTGAACAGAAAAGTAGCATTTTGATCCGTCTCATCGTGGAGCAAAACTTACTTTTCCGAATGAAAGGTGTGAAAACAATATTTTCATAAATGTATTGGGACGCTACTGTTAAAATACTAATTTCTTTAAAGAGTTCTCTCACGGATTCTCTTGCTCTCAGAATATATATAGAACAAATGGCTCTTTTTTGTAATACAAAGATTGTCTGTATGTCAGCTAGTACTTTACCCCAAACGAGAACACCGTACGATAAAATACTATGAAAATAACTATGATACCTAAACTAGCTAGGCGAATATATATTACGGTAGCCACTGGGCTCAGGCATGCGGCTATCAAACGGTGTCTCGCCCATGAGAGGAGGCACGGGCGTAGCCAGGGGGGATGGTTCAAAATATTACATTAGCCTGAATATTAGTGTCATTTTCTGCATATTTTTGTTGATTTTTTCCCCCGAAATGAAAACCTGGCTAGTCTGGCTACGCCAGGGCTGCCAGATCGTATATTTGGATACAAAATATGTATAATCGGACAGTGTCTTGTATCCATGATCATTCCGTATAATACGATACAAAAGAATACTTGTAATAAAAAAAACGAAACAGCATCAATGTACAGGTCAGAATGTTAGATTTATGAAATTATAAAAGAAAAATCGATTTATAGAATGGTTATGCTTATGTATAATGCGATCCAATTTCGTATAATTGCAGATACTTAACCGTATAGCCGCGATTTATTTGCTGGCAGCCCTGGGCTACGCCCGTGAGAGGAGGCAAGTGCCCAGTGGGACGTATATAGGCTGATGTATTATTATTAAGTATATTTCGTTCCTCCAGTAGTCGAGCACCCAGGCCCGGGAGCTGTGCGCCGGAGACGGCAGGTCGGCATCGCAGACCAGTGTTGCACATTTGGATGCACGTGGGAGCAGCTCAGCGAGTACTGCGCGATTAGTTCCAAGTAAGTTTCGCACATATACCTATTACATTTCTCACAGAAAGATTATGTTCTGAAATGATTTTTCAATATATTTTCACGCGACTTGTGATTCTTGGGTACCCAGATTGTTTTTGCACGACAAAGCTATGGCAAATTCAAAAGGAAGTGTAATAATACCTATCAATGATTTCTGCACTTTAAATTTTGGTTGTTTATAGGGTTCCGTAGTCAACAAGGAACCCTTAATAGTTTCGCCATGTCCGTCTGTCCGTCCGTCCGTCCGTTTTTAGGGTACCTCCCCTACATCTAAAGCGGGGATGTATTTTTTTTTCTCGCTAAACCCATAGTGTGGGGTATCGTTGGGTACCTAAAACCATATTTTTTTTAGGCATAAGTTGTTACCGAGTTATAGTCGACCAACTTAATGTGTACTTGGAAAGGCTAATTTTCGTACAAATTCGGCCGACGCAACCGCACCGCACGTCGATGTAACTAAGACAGACAGGCAACTACGGAACCCTACACTGCGCGTGGCCCGACACGCACTTGGCCGGTTATTTGTCATAAATTCTGTCTTTCTTTGTCGCTGAATTCATATGAATATGCCTAAAAGAAAAGACGATTTAAAATGTTCACAGATCATTTCAAATGAGGTAGATCCCAATTGAAACATTGGTATTATTGTATTTACGTGTATACAGTTCCGAATCGCCATTGGATGATCTGGAGCCGCACATGATATCGGAGAGTGGGCGGGGCACGGAGCACAAGCGCGCGGCGGACGCGGCGCCGGCGGCGGTGCGGCTGGCGCAGGCGCAGGCGCAGGACTCTCCGCCCGAGGTGGGACGCGGCCGGAGTCGCGGGTACGGGCGCAAGAGGGGTCGCCGTTGTTGGTGCCGGCGCAAGCGGCGCTCGGGCCGGCGGCGTACTCTCATGGGTAACATGGTGTGTCTGTCCTTCATCGCTCACTTGTTCTCTATAACCTATGATTACCTATATAACTCATAGTTTATCTTTTATAATTTATATTTAAAAAAGGAAAGTTACATTATAGATTAACGTAGTTTCTTTTTTAATAGAGGACAATGGAGCGATGGATACTAACAATTCATTATTAACGCTTTGCATGCTGGGCTCTCTAAAAAATTACCACGTAACAAAATCGTCATAATACACGTGTGAGTTCCGTGACATAGGTCATCCACGCCGGAGATGATATCTGATACTGTGGAACTCATGCGAGTCACATTTATCACGCTTTTCATAATCGGAATCATTCATGATCATGAGCATTGAATAAGCAAACGTAACATCTTCCACATAAATTTGTCTTCTTCTAAATTGGGAAATAGAATCATATCTACCTATTACTACCTACTATTACTACTATTTACTATTGGTACTACTTAGTGCAGTAGGTACTTACCTAGTGCACTAAGTAGTACCTAGGCTAGGTGTTTGCATCTCCATGTATAAATTTTTGAGACTTGAGATTATTTGATATGGCCGAATTGCATCAAAGTAGTCCCTTCAAAAAGCCACTCTATCATCCACGGTAGAAGATTCCAACGCCAGTTTTATTAAAATCGGGCACGTTAAATAATCTCAACTTCACCTAGCATGCCTAGAATGCCTACACGAAACATCGATTATGTTTGGAATGAAACTAGATAATCAAATTCATAATATTTATGTATACTTAAGGGTGGGTTGCACTAAACCGCCTGTATTGCAAGCGGTGTTCGTGAAAATCTGAATGTGTGGAAAGTTTGACAAGTTTCTATGCCGGTGCTAATTTAACGTTGATCGGCCTGCAATCGTACGTTGGTGCAACCCGCCCCCTATGCTTTCTAAAAATGTTTAATATACCTACTTATGTAATCAATTAAGTAGGTATATATTTAATAGTATGAAACTATATTTCATATCTACGATACGCATTAATGCAGTGACCAAGGTCAACATAGGGCACAATGAAGCGCCGCAAGCATTTTCTCCTCATTAAATTTACATAAACAATCCATTGTTCATAATTTAATTGCATTAACAATGTGATAAATAACGATCCGTATTAGTTTTGTCTAACCAACAAATACCATAAGCAGATACCACAAATTGATCAGTAAAGATAACGTAGTTGACGTTATATCTTATTGTTGCAGAAGCGAGAAAAAATTAACGACACACCTGACCCTGTCGTCGGAACTGTGTCCCCAGTGCTGACGTGGGGCCGCACCCTCAACACGGACCTGCCCCCCATGGAGCGCGACCGCTACAGCTATGTCGCCGTCTACACGTAATACGCGACGGCTACGGTTTACAACTTCATTGAGGATCTGAAATTAAAGCCTGGACCGTCTTTGTGGCCTTCGAGGTGGAAACACTGGGAGCGACGAAGACAATGCGCCTGCTTAAAACGCCTTAGTTAGAAATGGCAAGAAACTGTAAGGCGAACATATATTGTGTTCTTTCTATAAATACCTATAGAAAAAACGAATGCGTAGAACTCGGTTCGAGGGATCGAGATATGGGTAGTAAAAGGCGATAATGGAATCACAATCACACAACACAATCGTTAACTCAGAGACCTGTATTGCAACGAGGCATCACTTGTGTTTGTAGCAACCACACCCGGCACCGTATATTTGTTGTTGGGAATCGAGTTCTATTGACGCTGTGTCGCTGCTGTGTTATGTAAGGCATAACACATGCCATCAATATTACCCAAGGTACCTAACAAGTAATTACATTTTGGAAATAATTATTGATTTGGAATATGAAATGTTGACGCTCTAAAGAAGCGACCACCCCGCTGCTCAAAATATGCTGACGCGCCGTAAACGCAGCAAAATGTATGGAAAAGACGGGACGCATACGCCACGTCCACGCGTATACGCAGTGTTACGCACCGGTGTGGTCGTTCCCTAAGTGTTTAGCATGAAAATTGTTACAACTAAGGATGAATAAATCAAGAGGACCGCCAAAGTCTGTACAAATTCGCGTTTGTTCAAATTAAATGCCTGGTATAGCTGATGTCTCTGGAGAGCCGAGATCTGAAAGCCAGCGGGCAGCGCGGCGACGTGTGGGCGTTGATAGATTCCCATAGATTGAACTCAATTAAATTTATATAACTGCCGCTCGTCGCACCGCTGCCCGCTAGATCTCTGACCTGGACCAACCACTCATTTCGTATGGCATCTTGACCGCTTATTATAGTGAGGCAGTTTGACGTGATAATATGGACACGCTGGACAAAAGCACCAAATTTTTTCAGGTACTGGTTAGGTACATAGCTTCCAGTTTTTGATAGGAACCAACTCCTCCGTAGGCCATCTCCAATTTTATGGCAGCTATTTTGAACTATAGGTATCTATATTATTAATATCTATTACTGACACGCAGACAGACATACGGACAACGGCAAAGGCTTAGTAACTTTGTTCCATTTGGTATCGTTTGGGAACTCGACCCTGAAAAATATCTATTGAATTCCCTGACCCAAAATATGTATATTTAGACACCAAGTTTGTGATTCCAAGGGTTTAGAACTCGAGATATTAATAATATAAGTACATTAAGAGTACAAGTAAATTCAAATTGCCCGCCGTAAAATAAAAGATGGCCGGCGGAGGACCTCGTTCCAATCAAAAACTTAAAGCTGTGCACCTAACTAGTACCTGAAAAAAATTGGTGTTGTCCAGCGTGTCCACGTTTACCACAATTTGTTCCAGCAATCTGCCCCACTATATTAACTTTTCGGTACCACATGGCTCTCGCTAAATGCTCTAAATGAGAAAGCTTCTATAAATATGGATTAGACGTTAATAAATTGGTTCTTTGGATCCATAAAATTACTCCATGTTAACATCTCAGTTATTCACAAAAATCTACGTAAACTGATCGCAATCTGCTAAGTAAAGATGGACCAAGAGCAATCATCACGATAAATAATTTTGACGCCAGTTAGTGTTAGAATCAAGGTCAAAATTTTGACTACATTTTGAATATGGCCTACACAAAATGAAAGAGTTCGTAATCTGGTGTCACAAACTGTTACCACACTGACCCTGCTAATAAAGCCTTGTGCCTGTGTCCCATTTGCTAATCCACAGCTATGAATCGCATATTGGAAAATCATCATATTCAGTGGACTGAAACATGAAGCCAGGATGTGCAGTATCTGCTCGAATATTATTATTATACATAGTTGCAATGTATAGGTAGGTCTTCTATTTTAGGTGTAGTAACCATATTTACAAAAAAAAATAGTATAAGTGCCTAGTTTGACTGTTCAATTATTATTCATAAAATGCAAGTCTAATCTTTAAGTTAGTTGAAGTTATCACTTTCACCTGTTATTTTCTTGTTTTTGTAAGTAGTATGATGGCTTTCTATTGAGGGTAGTATAGTTACGATGCGCAGAGATGTCCTTGGTCAAATTATTTGGACATGTAAAATAATAATAAATCACAGGATGGTGATCTTTGTTTCCTACATATATCATCCTTACTAATAAAATGCATAACTAATTATAATTATCTAAGGTTCTAATTTAACAAGTAACTTCTACAATTTAAGACTTAAAGATCTCCAAAGCATCTGTGATAATTCCAACCGATATAACTTTAATTTATGAATATTTAGTAATATCACCATTATTATTTCTAGCATAAAGTATTTCCTTGATATGATAGCAAATGGATTGTATGTTATTTTAAGTAATTAATTGTAAAGTAGGAATAAAGTTGACTGAGTAGTGGATGCTGTTTCAGGAAGGTCATCCCCATGTACATTCTCTTATTTAATGTTTCATTTCAAATACAAGCATCTAAGCAATACAAATGTTTATTAATAATAAAAATACATGATTTAAGCTAACACTTGTTGTATTATTTCTATCTACGAAACTTGAAGTTAAATGCGGTCAAATATGGTATTTGTATACTTAATATTATCTGATTTCTTAGTTTCATCACTATTCCTATAAATTTTGGAGAAATAACATTTTTGTAAAATAACATACTTGAGAGTAAATATGGCCACCAATCCAACAACTAGTCATAGCGGTCCTTTGTCCTTGTCGTCAGGGCCAGGGCTCATGTTATCGCCCGACTGACTGCTTGCCTCTTTCAAGGGTAATATCTGGAACCGAAGGCTGTTACCTTTGTTTCTTTTTTGAACCACCTTTCCAACCGATTTTATACCTTTTTCAATAACAGAGTATATTGTTTCCTGGAAATAGAAACATAGTACAATATTATTATTTAACAAAGAAATCTTCAATAATTTATAAAAGAAATTGAAATGATTTATTGCTGACCACAAATTACATAAACAGATTGTTAGATGCTGTCATTAACAGATCCAATTCCAACATATATGTTCTTCCATCTTCTACAAGCAACATTCAACAATAAAATAAAAAATATGTAGAATAAACCACCACACATTTTCTATTTTAACTACAATTTTTTTTAGAAAACTACATACTGTACTCTGACTTTCCTGGCCGCCATCTCCAGCAATGACTACCCTGACCTGGTGCTGCTTTTCTAATAGCTTCAGCATCTTCTTCACACCCGTCATTAGATCATGTTCACAAATTTTAGTAGAAAGTGTGAGTAATTTCTCTCCTTTCATAATGTTTTGGCGTGAAGCCTGTTTTAGTTTCCTGCTCTCAAGTTCTTCACTGTGGTATTCTGCATTGGTCATCAATCTGTAATACAATATATTTCGCCAGGGTAAGGGAAACATGAACAATATTATCCTGTTATGAACATTTCCTTCAAAACTACATACTTATATACGGGCCTCCTACTTTTGGCATCCACGTCTTGTATTTTGACTAGTTTCAACTCTCGCTTCTGTGAAAGATTTTGGGCATTCTTAAGATCGGTAATGCTGACGGAGTTATCAGTGCTAATCAATGTTATTCTGTTCTCAAAATTCTTTCGTTTCGGGATTTCTTTGCCGTCTGCCGCAAGTCTGGCTAGAGTACGACATTCTAAAAGGGGTCTTAAGATAGATAATCTTATTAAAGTATTCATTATTCTGCGATTTATTTAAACTTAAATTGTATTCCTGTCTAAATAATCTGAATATAATATATTCTATTCACTTTACTGTCACTGTCACTGACAGTGACATCAGCACATCGGTATATTGCACAGTCTTAATACAGACGCGCAGTATAAAGCAAGACGATGTTTCATATAGTTGTCTCTGTCACTTCCTATTATCAGCTAAAGTGAGTTAGAATGAGACGGATAGTATGGTATTTGAGTCTATTGATACTCGTCTCATCTACTGTTGTCACAGTGTTAAAATAGTAAACAATTTCGCCGAGACGTCAACGTCAAGTTGACACTTATAGTGTTGCAATTAAATTAAAGTTAATATTCATCAACATTTTATCGGCGTGAATTTTATGTAGGCTAGGCGTTTGGTAAGTTTAAGATACAGAGACAGGAAATACAGCACGTCTAGCACACGACGGCGCGCGAGCTCTCTCGCGCGTCAAAATGCGATACAAGGAGCGACATAGCGAATCCGTAGCACGAGACGCTTCTTGTCTCGCGGTCATATGTCGAAGCGAATTTTTTTTTGTCGCTGACAGTTGGACGCGATAGACTCTCGAAACTCGTATCACAAGTGCACTTTAGAGCGACAAAATATATCGCTTTATTCGCGTCTCAACGTCAAAATGCGAGACATTGTCTTCGAGATGTGGAGACCGCGACAGCGATAATAACTTGATAATTGAACTCACAAGGAACAAGAGCACACTTTTTTTTATTAATTTTAAGTTAATTAGGGACACATACGTAAATGTAATGATATTTAGTGTCCTTTTTAATACCTATACCTAATTTGATTAAATTTGAAAACTATTAATAATTTTGCTTTGTACTTGTAAAATATTTAAAGAAAATATTGTGAGAGAGCAACAACTGTCTAGATTCAGAATTATAATAATGCTTTGGGGGGCATGACACCGTTTGGGGACCTGTGGTCAGATTTCAGCACGATTTTGGTAAAGACTCAGAGGGGCTACCGCGAAACGAAACGAACTTCGTTCGTGTATCTTCCTCTCTGTCGCTCGAACTAGCAAGTGCAACAGAGACGGAGATATACGAACGAAATTCGTTTTGGTTTCGCGGTAGCCCCTCAGATGCTTTGCCTGGATCCGCTACCTACTTAGGTAGGTACCTATAGTCAATAGCAGAAGTAGGTATGTTAACAGTTTTTCAAAATCAAGTGTAAAAGTGTTAACTTACTTTCGCTGTTGACTAGGTATAGATTAGGCTAGGTATACTTACCTAGGTACTTTTAGGAAGTATAATAAATTGCTTGCTTAGATTAGTTATTTCCCATCACAAGTCGTATGACATACCTAAATTAATAAGGATTATTAAGGATGATGCACAATTTCTCGCTAAATTAATGGAATTATCTGCAGTTACTCATTAAATTTTCCGACGCGACAGCCCTCTTTCTAAATGATAAGTAGGACTTACGTGCGAATTGAGGTGAGGTATTACCTACTTACAAAAGCATCATATGCAGGTGCATACCTATATAAAATATAATCTTGGAAGTTCTTTTTCAGTTTTTGGTTTGAATGTAATCCAATCTAATGAAGGAGCAGTTCATGTGGGGAAGGAGGTAGGTATCAACTTCCGACTTTTAGCTTGCAGAAAACCGCAGACTACTTACTTGCCCTGTGGGTTTTGTGTTGTGTTAGGAACCTAGGCTGTTATTCGCTACACGCTAATGAGGCTCACCCCGCCGGTCACCCGTTACGAAACTAGACCTCTACCTACGCTTATTTACTATGCATCGCGTTGTCAAGATATATTTGTGGGTCAGCTTAAAACAAGTTACAGAATAAGGGGGCAGGGCACCCGAGAACCCGCTGTTTTGAAAGTGAGGGTCCGACAATCGTCTCTGGCGGACAACACAGTGAAGTCGATCGCTTGTTTTCCACCGTCGTGGTATTACTTAATCATTTTCTCTCAAAAAATAGTAGCTTTTATTGCTGACTGTACTTTTTTTAGTCATGAACAGTCAACTACTAGAGAGGGTTCCAATGAGCTCAAATACGACGGGGGACTATCTAGTGTAGTTTAGAAGTTGCTATGGCAACCTTCAGTCGCCACCATCAGCTCAGCTCGGTGTGGCCATAATTTTGCCTTGTCACTACACTTACATGAGTATAGCAAATTTCAGCCAAATTGCTTTATAAAAAGTATATTTAGTAACTGCTTCATGACCCAAACATACAAACTAATAAGGCAAATTAAATAAAAAATAAAAACAGAATTTATATCACTTTAATAATAGTGAAGTGTTCATATAAATAAATCCATAATAACAATAACTTAATTACAAGGAAATAATAGACATCTGTTAGCTAAACTACCTATCCTTACCCCTAGTGTCAGTCAAATAATAACAATAACCTGTGTTTTCTTATGCTTTATTACTGATCTGATCATACACATCATTAACAATACAATAGGTTTTAAGTAACTTAACTACTAAGGTATGCCTACCTATACTATACTTAGTGTAAAAACTATGAAAGGTTAAAATTAATATGACAAGTCCTTTCTAGATTTGAACCAGACTAAAATTAGGGACCGTTTCAACATGAATTGTCTGTCTATGCTTTATAATACTTAGTACTATGATGACTATGAGTTTGATATATTTTAATTTTTTAATTATGAAAATATCCCTACATTTTCATTGGGAATTTTATAAATATTAGTTTAGTAGCTAGAGGAATACTTGATGTTGACCTACAATTATTACAAAGGTATTTAAATTGCTTTTGACTACTTGTTTACATTATATGTTTTAATACAACTATGCCATACAAGAAAATTAAATTAAGTTAATAAGAAAATAGATGTGTAGGTACCAGGGGACATAATAATAATAAAAAGAATAAATCAGCCTATATAGGTCCCACTGCTGGGCTCAGGCCTCCTCTCATGGATGAGAGTGTATGGGCAGGTAGGTAGTATTAGAGGACATGCTTACACAAATTGAATAAGTCCCATGGTAAGCTTATTAAGGTTTTGTGTTATGAGTAACTAGACAATGATTATATGGTTTGGTACTTATGTCATAGTGTTGAGGAAAAATATAATCATTAAAAACACGATAGAATACGAATATACGTTTAAAACCAGATTTCAAATTAAAATTAACAAAAATAACCTACCAAAAACTAAAAATATCTTTCTAAATTTGGCAAGTCTGTGCGAGAACGCTGCCATTGATGTAATCATATATGATATACTATCAATATAATTGCCCTTACCATTTTACAGCCATTGTTTCATTATCCACTAAGCTTAACCGATAGTGATACTTAAGAGGAAGATAAAGGTTTTTTTGGTATAATAGTCAACACTGATCATCTTTAAAATACATTAGTGAATAGCCTCATAAGATACAGTTTTTGGTGTCCATAATGTCTGCTTCCACAGTGGCACTATATTCTTGACTTTTGACTCCACAACCAGGGGGAATGAATTGAGTATTGTTAGAAATCTTGGTAAATACAATGAATAAACTATTGTCCAAATATAATAACTGTTTGAGGTCAATTAGTTGTGGAAGGTTGACATAGTTTTTGTAGGATACTTACTCGCTGATTATGCATTGCTTATGATTCCAAACATACTTAATTACGACAATATTTTAGATTAAAGTGATTGATGAACTTTTTCTTCCTAGGAACCATCTACGAACTAAGGGCCGCTTCAGACCGGAATGGCAGCGGCGCGGCGAGCGCTTTCAGTGTCAAATAATTTTAAACTTTATCTACATACTTTTAAAATTATTTAATGTGTCTGAAGCGGCCCTAACAATTAATAACTCACGTTACCTTCTACCATGTTTCCATGTCTGTTCCATGTGTGTTCGTATTCGGCGAAAATCCAGCAGCTCTTCATGGAGAATATTATTATTCTAACGGACTATATTGTGTTCTAAGTTCCTCGATTCAGACTGATCGAAATCATCGAAATGAAGCAAAGTATTATCCTGTTTGGGCTGTCTGCATTTATTTCGATTCCGATTCCGTTTACAGCAACGCATTAAATAACTCTTCTGTTTTAAAAGTCATTGTTAGAAAGCACGAGAATCTCACGGCAGTGAGTAATGTGAGTATTATATTCTTAGGTCACGGCACGGGAGTTTTCTGTTTAAAATACTAGATAATATTATATATTTTATTTTGACAATTCACATTTCTTTAACATTGACAAATTATTTCCCGCGGGATATTTTTAATCGTCATGTACTCTTTCTCTTTCATTTTGTAGCTTTAGAGAAAGAGACAAAGTTATCGTGATTAGGGACGTTGCTAGTATAAGGCTTGCCATTCACTCTTTACTCCATGTTTTACTACCGATTCAGTGTTGCCATACAGCAATATGGCATCAGGGACTATTTTTCAGATAAATGGCGACACTCACTGTGTCGACCGCGACAGAGCTCTCTCGCTTGGGCCGGTTTTCTCGATGTGCCAAGTGGTGCTACGAAAATCGAGAAAACTGACAGCGCGACCGAGAAATTTCGCAACCGCGAGCGAGCTGGCTCGCGGCGCGAGAGTATGTCGCGGCCGTCGTGTGCTAGAGGTGCAGATGTGAGTGAGCTGCGGCGCTACCACGAACTTCGAAAGTCGAAGTTCGTAATACATGCATCCTTGTCACTCGAGTAAGGGAGTGCGATAGAGATGGAAATACCCGAACTTCGACTTTCGAAGTTCGTGGTAGCGCCGAAGGTGAAGCTAAATAAAAGCTTGTAAAAAGTACTCTGTGATGGGGTGGTATACAGTATTTTGTAAAACAAGCTTTGTAAAATTCACAGAAAAAAGCTCTCGATTGTTATGGTGCGTTTACACGCTTGCGGTGGCTTGGCAAGCCTCCACAAGCGCAAGCGTGTAAACGGGGGTGTTTGGCTTGGCTTGCGTGAGCTTGGCCCGATCCGGACTAGTGTCGGTTTTTGAACACAGATCAAAGGAAGCTTGTGCAAGCGCTTGCGACGTATTTACACGTTGGCGCGTGTTTAGTGTCGCTCGCGAGCTCGCGTCGGTCAGTCACCTTATTTATATGGCCTTTATGTAACCGCGTACTCATACTCATTTATTCATAATATTATATAAATATTACATGTCACATTATTAGAAACAGAATTGCGTATATTATCATTTAAATTTAAGAAATATCTATACATATTATTCAAATTTCCAGAAAAATGTTGGCTTCTTCATATTTTTGAAAGGAAAGGGACACTTTGTTCCTACCTTTACGCTTTAAGCTACCATTAACAATTCCTTTCATGTTGTTATTTTTAAGGGTCCAGCCAAGAGATATTGGGTGAAGAGTGATACCATCATTCGGCGAGGCCTGCACTCTTTGCACATGAACCGTGTATGGAGCAGCATCAGATGGTTGATATAAAACCCTACCAATAGGCGCTTTCATCTGGGAGGAAGTATTTGGTGTTGGGACAGATTGTGAAGAACTGTTTTGTGAAGTATTTAGAAACTGTGATGGAAAAATTGGGGGGGCATTGATGGGGGACCATTGTTAGTGTCACCAAATACAATATCCTTATCAACCTGTGTCAAGTTATTTTTAAGCCACTGCCGATTCATCTTCCAAACAACATAAACAATCCTGTGCTTTCACTTCAGAGTCCTTTCGTTGTCTCCTTCTCTTGTTGCAATGTTTACAGATACGTCTGGCTACTTTGCGTTTAATTCGCTTACCCTCGGATATCACAGACACATCCGTGTCCATTGACTCGTCATTGTTTACAGAAATGGTTATTTCCTGAGCAACGTCAGGAGGATCCTTTCCAGAACCCCCCGGATCGGGGGGCTCGTCCGCCATTATAGGCGGCAAGAAATAAAAATTTACTTATCCGGAAAAATTAACTATGTACACTATTAAAAAATCAATAAATATATACAATTTCCTAACTACATACAGATATATACAAAACTGATCCTATACAACTAAGTTATCAGCGGTATATAAATTATTATAATAAAAGCCAAAAAACACCACCGAACCGGTTCACGTTTCCTGCGCTTTTTCTTTTCCAAATTGACAACTGTTATAAATTGTCTGTACTGTACTCTGTGGCTCAATGAAGTTCGTCTTTCGTTCGTTCTATTCTACGTTCGCTTTATTCATTGCGTGAGATTGCAACCATTCACTCATTCACTCAGCGACTCAGCCATTTTGTTTTGACAGCTGACGGCGTGAGAATGGTTAGGAGAATTCGAAATTAAAATCTATAATTATTATGACAATCCAAGTGTTTCGTTTATATAATTTAACTAATTCTGTTTATTTGTGATTACAGTCGGCTCACAAGACATTTATTATCAAGCGCAAGCTTGCGAAAAAGCTCAAGCAAAACAGACCGATTCCGCAATGGGTGAGAATGCGCACAGGAAACACAATTCGGTAAGCCTTACTTTACTTCAGCAATACTATTCCTTTAGGCAGGCCGTCTCGATTTGTAACTTTCATGCCGGCTCCACATGCTTGCAAACAACGGCAAACGTACAGGACGCAACGATGCGTTAAAGGGAGTTGGACATGTTTATGTCTCGTTCTACCGCATAGCCGCGTCCTGTATGTTTGCCGTTGTTTGCCAAGCATGTGTAGCCGGCATCAAAGGCGATAACTTCTTTGGTTATTGATTTTGCACTTGTACCTGCACGCCTATCATGAGACGGCCGCGACATACTCGATTTTTCTCGCACTATACCTCTTGTTCTAAGTGTTCTAATAAGAGAGAGACGGATAGTGCGAGAAAAATCGAGAGCTCGCGGGCTGTCTCATGATAGCCATGCTGAAGCCATGATGGCATATGGCTTAGGACTTGTCAACATATTTTGTATTGTTCTTGGTATCTTTACGTTATGGCCAAGTAAAATAGCGATATATTTGATATTATCAATGTTAAAATTATATTTACTGATAGGAAACATCTTCAACGTGGCGTAATATAAATGTGGGCTAATGGTATTTTAGTTAGTGAAATCGATTCACGTTCATTATTGTCACAGCCATTGAAACCATGGAATGCAGAATGTTAGGTTAGTTTCAATTAAGTTAACTTACTTACATTGTTCCCAGTGGCATTTCAATGTCTGTCTCACTAAGCTCTGTATAGGATAGTTTGCAAGAAAAATAAAGACACTGCTAGATCACATCACAACCTTAAAAAACATATTTAGGTATTGTGTTATTATTATTTGAGAGAATCTGTTTATGTATGATTGCTTCACAAAATCTTCACCAATTTACTAACATAATAATATTTACTGAAACATTGGTTTGATATTAAATAGCAAAATTAGGACATGAAAAATTAAGTTGTTTTCTGAGGAAACAGCACAGAAAAACTTACTGGAAGAGATCTCTTACAGGGATAAGTTCGCCTTTGTACTGTTTTAAGCCTTTTTTATGTCTTGTGTACTATAAAGTATTTACATAACTTACAAATTGTCGTGTGTATCATTCTGAATATTGGCATATATGGCAAACCTTTGGTTTAAAATACAAATAATCTGAAACATCAAATAATAGCTACAAAACAGAACAATAATTTTAAAGTAATCCTAATCAATCATAAACTTGTAATGTAATATTTACAAAGAACTTGGGTACTATACTTAATTTAGTGTTAAATGAAATTACATTTATTTAACATATATAAAAGAAAAAGTCCTGACTGACTGACTCATCAACGCACAGCCGATACTACTAATGTTAGAAAGTTGATTTTTGCACAGTAGGTTACTTTAATAATCTAGGGTAGGGATAAGAAGTGATTTTTTGAATTTCTGTCGGAACAGTTTGTCTGTGTGATCACTGTATGAAGGGAATTTTTTGAGCTTGAAACGTGGAACTTTGTAGAAAGATTACTCATTAGAATACAAAAGAAGAACTGTCAGTGTTTAAGAAAATTCCAATTATGCAAAATAAAATTAAATATTATGCAATCTGCGCGGCTGGCTATCACAAGACGGCGCGCGAGCTCTCTCGATTTTTCTCGCACTATCGGTCTCTCTCTTATTAGAAAACTTAGAAAGAAAGGTATAGTGCGAGAAAAATCGAGAGAGCTTGTGCGCCGTCTTGCGATAGCCGTGCTGGGGCATTCACGAATTCACCACCCTACGTACGTAATGTACTATTACCTATGTATGCCGTAATACTTCTGACGGCTCTTTTAAGCCTGCATCACACTGGCGCAGTCTGGCCTCGGTGGACAATAGTAAACTTGTCATTAGCCGTCATATTCATATACTATTATTGACCGCCACCGCAGGCCGCTCCAGTCTGTGAGAGGCCTGACAGTAGAGTTTGATTGACAGCTTATTATTAATAATAGAAAATCTGTTACAGGTACAATGCTAAGAGGCGCCACTGGAGGAGGACAAAGTTGAAGCTGTAAGCTTCAACAATCTGTAGCTGTTAAGCCGAATAAACGCTTCTAAATCCAGTTATTGTATTGTTTTGATATACTGCGGCGCTTAACTATACCTACACCGCGAAACGAAAGCGAAGTTCGTTCGAATATGCAAGTGCGACAGAGAGGGCGATACACAAACGAACTTCGTGACAACCGTGTTTATAAACAATGTAACTGACTTCATTGAGAAACCTTGCTCATAAACACTGTTTTGGAAACTAAATTGTTTGTAGTAAGTACGTGGCTTTGGTCATGGGCACAGCACATAGGGGACATACTACACGGTCCGATAGCGGCCGCACTGCATGCCGGCCGACGCGTGGTTCGGCTCGTGTGGATTAGGGGTGGGTAAATACCCGGTATTTATCCAAGGCACCCGGTAAATACCCGTATCTATCCAAATTGGTAGATATAAACTATTTCAAATGATTTTTTTCAAAAAGTGACTAGGGCTTGGTTTTTTTTTATGAAATGATGTGTTTAATAGTACATTACGTACCTAGGGCGGTGAATTCGTGAATGGCCCAGATCGCAGGTGGTTGTGGCCCGAACCGAAGGTGAGGGCCATAAATAAGCGATCTGGGGCTTTACTAATTACCGCCCGTTGTAAGTACACAATTTTACGTCTTCATCTGGCCAAAATGCGAGTTTTACCGTACGCGCAGCGTGCATTAAAACTCGCATTGTGGCCAGGTGAAGACGTAAAATTGTGTACTCACCACGGGCAGTAAAAAAGAAAGCCCTCTATCGCATATTTACAACCCTCGCCTGCGGCTCGGGTCACAAATACCTGCAATTTCGGGCTTTCTTTATTTTACAGCCCTTAGGAAGTAATGTACTATTAAATACAGGTATGAAATGGACAGGGTTTGATAATAAATCTTGAACGAGGCGGGGAACACTTTGTTTTCAACCCCGGTGTATCACAGCAGTGATACCAGTGCTAAAAATATATTCTGCACATAAAAACGGTTATCTTTTAAAAAATAATTATGAGGGAGGATTTTTGTAAAAATAAAGATTTACGTCATCAAAATTAATTTGCTTTTGGTAATTAGTGTATATTATTGTAATATGACGTATGTTTCGTTTAACTGCGAAAATAATAAATCTCATTGCTGCAAATGGTTCTTGTTAAACGGCAACACCAGTGTTTTTTGTGGGATTATTAATTAGTCTTTAAGGCAAAGAAGTCTAGAAGCGGAACTCATTTTTTCAACCTACATTAGGTAACTTCGTTAAACTTGTTGTTATGTGTTGTTATTTTGCCGTATTTATTAAATTTCGCGGATTTATTTGCATTGAAATGGAACGAAAATTCCAAACAATGACCAAGACAATACGCAGTTCTGCTCGGAAAGTAGCTTATAATGTACTAGCGACCCGCCCCGGATTTGCATGGGTACTATATTATACATATAAACCTTCCTCTTGAATCATCTCTATGTATTAAAAAAAAAACGCATCAAAATCCGTTGCGCAGTTTTAAAGATCTAAGCATACATAGGGACAGACAAAGATAATATAACCACTACGTGAATCGACTTTGTTTTATACATGTATGTAGTGACACAAGCGATATCATGCGGAATATTAAGTAAGAATAATTTCGTTGGAATTGGACAATGTTTATAGAACTGCTGAAATTAAAGGGTTTTCATTATTGTAGACCACTTATAAGTGTTATGTATGAATGATTATATTAATACTAGCTGATGCCCGCGGCTTCGCCCGCGTGGTTATAGGAAAATGTAACATTGAATTTTCCCGTGGGAAATTAGATGTTTTCCCGCTGGAAAAGTAGCCTATGTCACTCTCAGAGGTTGGAAACTATCTCCGGACAAAAAATCACATTAATACGACGCTCCGTTGCGACGTGAAAGACGGACAAACAAACACACACACTTTCGCATTTATAATATTAGTAAGGATTATTTATTCCTCACGCTACAATTACAGTAAATTGATAATGTTCATCTTGTTTACATAGTAAGTTTTAGAGTTTATGTTTACATAAAACCAACTTAGTACTTGCATTTGTTAAGTTTTAATTGAGTGTAATTGGTACAAAGTGGAATATTTGGAGGAGGAAGAAACTAAATATTGTACTAGGGATTTAATAAAATTGGTAAACAAGACTTTGTATGTAAATTACTAGCATTCATGTGTATTTGATTGTAATTCGTCTAAATTAGGATCCAAATAAAAATAAATGTCCTAGTAAACAGTGAAGTATCAAAATCTCTAGGTCGTACTCGTACTATTCGTGTTGCCATGATAGCGATAGCGCCCCTATTATTTTCTAGACTTTTTTGCCAGACTATAGGATGCTTAGTTTTACAGAAATCAAATAAATAAAATACCTACTCAAGTAAAATTCACATGGTAGCACTTAGTTAATAATAATATTGACCAATAGGGATTTGCCACACTGGACGCGGTCTGCGATCAGGTTTTCCTTACAATTTAGTATGGGAGACCAGGGGACCGATTTTTGACTTTCGAGCGCTCGACTCTTTCACTAGAAAACTGACAAATATTACGAAATGCTATTTTGAAATGACGATAGAAAATATAAAAACGTACGGTATTGACCACTCGTATTCTATTCTATCGGTAGAAAGTAAATGCCTATGATTATGACACTACAATAGCATTTACTTTTATTTAATTTTCGAGCGCTCGAAAGTCAAAAATCGGCCCCCTGACCGCAGAACGCGCCCAGTGTGGCAAAGGCTTTGGTGTTTTACATTAGTGAAGTCACCAATTCAATGGTCGCCGTTAATTATTAGTGCTAGTAAGTTCAACAACCAAAGAGCAGCCCTAACTGGCAGGTAGCGACGTCGCGATCGTGCTACCTGCGACGCGCGAATATTTCACCGATGTTTACCAGTTGCCTGGTTGAGACGGCTATTGTGCGTTAAGTGCCACGTGTGGATGTTTGACCCGTGCTTTAAATATGGATTTTATTTTGTTTGTGGTAAACGCTCATGCTATTGAATTTTATTTGGATTGGCGGTACAAAAATAATATAATTAAGAGTCCGCAGTAAGCTCGGCTGAATTTCACCTTCCCATACAAACTTAGTTACGCTCTAATTTTAAAACTACGTGTTGGATTGTGACGAAACTGCATATACAATATTATATTTATTTAACAGTATTTACCCGTGGGTTTTTACCCACTACCCAGATACGAGTCAGAAGCACGGCGGTCAGCCAAATCAATCTCCATACTAGATTAGCTGAGGGCTTACCGCGAAACGAAAACGAACTTCGGTTGTGGATCGCCGTCTCTTTCGCACTTGCAAGTTCGAGCGACAGAGAGGGAGATACACGAACGAAGTTCGTTTTCGATTCGCGGTATTCTCTGTGACCAAAGAGTAAAGTAAGTATGCTGTGACCTTGCTTGGCCGTCCGTCGATATCGGCCCGTGTAGCGCAAGTACGAGAGTCTGGACGGTGCGCTCGTGTCCTCCCCTCGCCTTTCGTCGGCTCGCCGAGTAACTAAGTATTAATCTGTGGGCTCGCCTCGCTATCGCTCCGCTTGTTGTCGGTTTTTTGGACGCGAGTCAAAGGACGAGAGGGGGTGAGGCGAGGGAATGCTATTAATAGTACTCTTTGAATTAACCACACTCTCACGCTCGCTCACTTTGTGTTTGCTGTTGGGTCGTCCTGTTGCGGTGCATTGATGTCATCCACTACCTTCTCCGTTTTGCCTTTATTTTTTTATTTTGGTGATAAAAACGCAAGAGATACTGGTACGAAACTGATACTGGTTCGTGTATCTCCGTCGAGTGACAGAGAGGGAGATACACGAACGAAGTTCGTTTTCGTTTCGGTCCGTCAATTTCTTTGTCAGGAATCACGCGTCGGCTGGCATGCAGTCCGGGCGATATCGTCCCTTGTAGCGTCTCCTTATGCAGTCCGCCGCGCTCGAACGTTTGGGTGTGCCTTTAGCTAACGTACACAACAGACGTTTGCGGGTCTCTCAATTTTAAAATGTATCATTTCAAAACGTACCCCTGCTATGCTAAAAAAAAATGACAAGCTAAATGACCGATTCTGGTTTTGGGCGGGAACGTTGAAAGAGATAGGCGCGCTTGATAAAATATTTTATTGTAAATTAATTTTAGGTGTTATTTTGTGCATATTTAGTCTTAATTTTAATTTTAATGCATAGTCGGTTTGGTGCGCTTCCCCAGTCATGGGGAAGCGTACGGGAAAGCGTTCTCGGTTGGAGGGCTGGGAGCCGGAGCCAGATCTTCAATCTGAAAGTAGTTCTGATGCGGATACAGGTGCGCCCTCGGAGCGCATACTTGCAAAAAAGAAGACAAAAGAAGATGACAAAGAGAAGTATACTCCTTTCAGGGCCAAAAGTTATTACAGGTTGTACGACGAAAATTCAGCTAAGAAAGAATTTATTGTTTTTCTGAATCACAGAGAGAATGACCATAAATTTTCTGACTAAGATAGACTTGCTTTGTCCAATGCAATCCGAAAGCATTGCGTGTCGGGCGTTATGCATCTAAGAACAATTAATGCATACAAAGTTGGGATTATGTTAGATCTCCCAAATCACGCCAATGTCTTCCTAAAAAATGAAAAATTATTAAATGAAATTCACACGTATGCTTCAATCCCAGCATCCGAGACCGAGGTCACGGGTGTTCTCACTTCAGTGCCGATTGATTATTCGAACCAGAAGATTTTCCAATTAATAGCTTCTAGTAAAAAGGTGATAAACGTAAGACGGTTTATGCGGCGGGTAAAAGACACGCTGGGTATCGTCACAATGGTTCCAACTCAGACGGTTGCCGTGACTTTTGCCTCTGTACAGTTGCCTGAATATGTAACACTTGACCATTGGAGGCACGAAGTAGGGATCTATATTCCTCCAGTAAAGCAATGCCTTCGTTGCATGAAATTTGGACATATAGCAAAGTATTGTAAAAATAATGAAGTATGTTCAATTTGTGCAGAACCTCATAATTTCAAAAATTGTAATAAGGCTAAAACACAATGCGCAAACTGTGGTGGGGATCACGTGGCTATATCTGCTGCATGTCCAATTAAAAAACAGAAAATTGAGGAAAATAAGTTAAAATCACGTAGTGCTAAATACTCCGATTTGTTTTGTGACGTTGCATTTCCGTAGCTTGGCTCAAAATATATTGACACCCACCTAAGTAATCTGACCAAATCTGACAGATTTATGGATCTACTTGTGGAAGCTATAGTTAAAATTTGTGCTGATAAAGAAACGCCAATAAATTCTAATAATATAAAAGAAACACTTAAAACACTTTCAGGAAACAACTTTAATTTTTTTCTTTATGGACATATTGAACATAGTGCAGTGGAATGCTCAGAGTATAATAAGCAATAGGCTAATCTTTACTAGATTCTTATATGAAAACAACATTCACACACACAATTTCTGAAACCTGGTTAAAACAACATCAAAAATTTTCAATTAAAGGATACAATGTCATTAGAAATGACTGTGGTAATAAACACAATGGTGTAACAATACTTATTCATAACAATATAGTATATTCTAATATTAAAACTCATTTTGACAATGCTCTACAAAATATCTGTGTACAAATAATTATAAACAACAAGCAGTTGAGTGTAGTAAGTTTTTATAGTCCATCAAATTCTGATCCCCCATTTAATAAAAGTAAATTTGATGCTTTAATAAAATCTATTCCGCAGCCAATGTGTTGGAAAAAAATATTGCTCGTAGCTCTATATTGTCTGTGCCCCTGCCTATATAAGGCGCTGTACCATAGACCTCTCTCTCTCTGTCTGTCAACCTTGTAAGTTTTCTGTGTCGTCCTAATTAAATATAATCCGATAGTAGCTTATCAATCCTGCAACATAATATATTATATCGTGTGTATTACTGAATTAATATACGTCTCAACGTTTCTTCATAGTTTGATTTGTGTTCGGCCCCACGATACCTACTTCGCCTCAGATACTCTGCTAACAGGTTATGGGCCCAGGACGCTTCCACTGCGCCACCGAGGCAAGGACCACAGAGTGCCAATGCTGCTTCATGCACACCTATACCTATAGGTGTGTGGCATAAGCGTCTTGGGCATTTACATCGTGATGGTATGTATGTACTGAGTGGTGGTGGTCAATGTGTTGGTGTCGTTTTTCAGAACAAGAACGACTTGCCAAGCAGTTGTGTTCCATGCCTTACCGGGAAGATGTCTGTGACATCGTTTCCTTTGGTTGGCAGTGGGCGTTCTGCTCATCCATTGGACCTGATCCACAGCGATGTGTGCGGCCCGATGCAAGTTTGCAGCTGGAATGGAGATCGCTACTTGCTCACCTTTACTGATGACTGTACGAAGAAAAATTTGGATACCTCATGAAGTCTAAGTCAGAAGTAAGTTCCCATTTTATTGATTTTAAAAAATATGGTAGAAAACAAACTGGTTTGCACATTAAAGTCTTACGTTCAGATTGTGGTACTGAATACTGTAACAGTAACTTGTCAAACTTCCTTAAGCGTCATGGCATTATTCACCAAACATCTGTGCCTTATAGCGCTTCCCAGAATGGATCTGCTGAACGAGCTAATCGAACGATTTTTGAAAAAGCTAGAGCCATGTTACAGGGAGCTGGATTGAATAGTCGTTATTGGGGTGAAGCTGTCATGACAGCTATTTACTTAAAAAATAGGTCCCCCAGTAGATCTTTATCAAACAGAATTCCCGAATGTGAGTGGACCGGATCAAAAATTGATCTTAGCCACCTGCGTGTATTTGGCTGTATAGCATATTCTCATATTCCAGATCAAAAAAGGCGTAAACTTGACCCAAAGGCTAAGCCTTATTTATTTGTTGGGTATGGTGAAACATGCAAAGGATATAGATTGATTGATACTTTTAATCCTCGTAAAGCTATTTACTCTCGTAGTGTTGCCTTTTTAGAGGATACATTTATGGATCAAAACACAGCTGTTGCTAGGCAGGCTAGAGAGCATTTTATCACACATGACCAATTATATTTTACAAATTTTAATAAAAATGATAATGAAATTTCAATTAATAACAAGGATAATATTAATAATGGTCTTGTCCAGAATAACAATGATGATAACATTAATACTAGTGATATCTGTAATACTAATAAAAACTGTGATACTAGCAATAAGTCTAATGTAAGTCCTGTAAATGTTTCAGATGCGGAAATCGCGCCGGTTGTGCAGTCGCCGCTGTCTGACGACCCTTATCACTCCTTCAGTGAAGGTGACGGTGATGAGGATGATGTGAATCTGCATTCAGATACTCTGTCCTCGCTGCTGAGCCCTTCACGTCGAGGAGGAGAGTTGACAGCGTCGGTGGGTGCCGACGCATCGACGTCTCGTCCCATTAGGAGTACAAGAGGTATTTTTCCAGGCAAATATGATGATTATGAATTGTCGTCAATGTTAGTCGCTGGGGATTACTTAGATGAGCCTCAAACATATCGTGATGCTATCAGTTCGCCTGAGAAGTCTGAATGGCTCTCGGCAATGAATAACGAATTCGATTCTATGATTAAAAATAATGTATGGGAACTGGTAGATCGCCCTTTTAATGAAAATATAGTTAAAAATAAATGGGTATTTAAACGAAAATATGATACTTCTGGTAATCTTGTCAGATACAAAGCGCGTCTAGTTGCCTGTGGTTATAGTCAAAAAGAGGGCATTGATTTTTCTCAAATATACGCGCCTGTTGTACGTCATCAAACCCTTAGACTCTTGTTCAGCCTCTCAAATCAGCTGAACTTAAATATGGATCACATTGATGTCACAACCGCTTTTCTCAATGGTGATTTAGATGAAGTGATCTATATGGAACAGCCGGCTGGTTTCAAAGGAAATAATAATAACAAAGTATGTCTATTAAAGAAAAGCATATATGGTTTGAAACAAGCGAGCCGTATGTGGAACATTAAAATACATAATGTTTTAAATGATAATGGATATATACAAAGTAAATGTGAGCCTTGCGTTTATGTAAAGAAAACCAAAGATGAATATATCATACTAGCCCTATATGTAGATGATTTTTATGTTTTTCATAATGGCTGTATTGATAAGTTACTTTCACTGTTAAAGTCTAATTTCGAAATTCGTCATTTGGGTACTTTGAAAAATTGTCTGGGTATATGAATGTAACCAAGACTAATAATATGATTGTTTTAGATCAATCCTATTACGTAAGGCGTATTTTGTCTAAATTTAAAATGACAGATTGTAAACCTGTATCCACTCCATTGCCAGTAAACTGCAAGTTGGATAAGTCTGATAAACCATGTCTGCAGGATGATGTTTATCAATATAAACAACTTTTAGGTTCCATTTTATATTTGTGCCAATGCACTAGACCTGACCTAGCCTATGCTTGCAGTCAACTGAGTCAATATAGTACATGTTTCGATGTAAGTCATTGGCGTGTTGCTAAACGAGTACTTAGGTATTTAGCTGGAACTATAAATTATGGCCTTTGTTTTCAAAAGAGTAATAATTTTAGTATTGTGGCATATGCCGACAGTGATTGGGCTAATGACTTATCGGATCGTAAGTCTTATACTGGCTATGTAATTAAAATTGGTGACAATGTCATTAATTGGGAGGCTCGCAAACAAAGATGCACTTCACTTTCATCCTGTGAAGCTGAGTATGTTGCAATAAGTGAGGTATGCAGGGACATCTGTTTTGTTAGGAATTTCTTGATGGAAATTAGTGACAAAAATGTTGATGTCATTGTGTTCAATGACAATCAAAGTGCTCAGAAACTATTGTTAGTTAAAGAATACTCCCATAAACGAACAAAACATATTGACTTGCGATACCACTATGTTAAACAGCTGATACAGGAAAATAAAATTAGTGTTAAATATTTATCAACTGATAAAATGCTTGCTGATATATTCACTAAGCCTTTGTGTATTGAAAAACATATAAGTTTTGTTAAAGGTTTAAAATTAAAATGTATACAGCATTAATTTTTGTATCCTTTGCTATGAACGTGTATGTATAACTAAGTAGATACCTAACAGCGTTTTTTTTTTGGTGTATACAGGAGCACATAAGGAGGAGTGTTGGAAAAAAATATTGCTCGTAGCTCTATATTGTCTGTGCCCCTGCCTATATAAGGCGCTGTACCATAGACCTCTCTCTCTCTGTCTGTCAAAAACCTGGCTGTCAACCTTGTAAGTTTTCTGTGTCGTCCTAATTAAATATAATCCGATAGTAGCTTATCAATCCTGCAACATAATATATTATATCGTGTGTATTACTGAATTAATATACGTCTCAACGTTTCTTCATAGTTTGATTTGTGTTCGGTCCCACGATACCTACTTCGCCTCAGATACTCTGCTAACACAATGCTATTTGGAGGCGATCTAAATGCTCATCATATGTCATGGGGCTGTGTTGATACATTGCCTCGAGGTAGAGATGTCTTGGATATTATTGATGGCAATGACTTGGTTCTTTTAAATAATGGTCAAACTACTACAACTGGTTCTTCTTCTTGGCGTCCTAATGCTCTGGATTTAACTTTCGTTTCTCCATCATTGGCACTTTCATGTGATTGGTCTGTTATGGATTGTCCTCTTGGCAGCAGTTATCATTTGCCTGTAATTATAAAAATGAGAAGATTGAACATGCAGTACTCCAATTCCAACACAACCATTGACTGATATTTTAGAAGCATCTGTGTAAATATGATGAGCACCCAGGCCCTCAGTTCCAATGAAACTCAGGAACTGTTTATTTTGTTCCACATCATTCTTTGAGATGCCAATATTTAAGAGAACTGAAGGAACAAGTGTGAGAGAATCATAATCATGCTGGAAGATGGGCAGTGTAGAAGCGCTTACAGTGGGGGCAAGTATAGATATAACTTTTCCAAAACTTTTAATCAAACAAGGGGGACTCTTATGTCTCCAATATTTAGAAGAGATTATTTGTAAAGAGAGGTTTAATAAAATAGGCCAAATTTGGTGATTTGAAAATTGAGAGCATCGGAAGAGATACCTATCAGACAGATATTGACGCCGTAAATGAAGAGGTGGTTCACAACACTCAACCTGCATTGCATTAATGGGACTAGATTTCATGGCACCACAGATAATTCTGAGAGCTTTAGACTGTATACTAGATAATTTCTTGAAACCTACTACACTTCCAGGTTCTAGCAGAAATGTCCCATAGTCTAGAACACTCCTTATTAGGGCATTATACATCAGTTTTAAGCAAAAAGGATGTGCACCCCACCAAACTCCAGATACACACCTAAGTATATTAATATTCTTTTCACATTTAGAAACTACATATTCACAATGAGGAAGACCTGTTAATTTTCTGTCTAAAATGACACCTAAAAATGTTGTTTGACTTTTTACAGAGATGGGATTGTTACCATATTGTACAGTGACCGGAGGAGGAAATAGTTTTCTTGTAAATAAAACTACTACACTTTTAGGAATGGAAAGTTCTAAACCATTAGAGTCTAACCATAATTTCAATAAATTCAATGAGTAAGAAACGGTTCTACTGGCTTGTTCCACAGAAACTTTTGGTGAGTATAATAATAAATCATCAGCATACTGCAAAACTCTAACACTGCCATTTAAAGATGATTCTATGTCAAATGTATAAATATTGTACAACAGAGGGCTTAAAACAGACCCTTGTGGAAGTCCTCTCCACACAAAGCGAGTAATCCTATTGTTATCATCTATGAGAAGACTAATGGACCTTTGAGACAATAGATTAATTATAAAGTTGCTTAACATTATTGGTACACCTAATATGAAAAGCTTTTCTCTTAACACTGAAACTAAGACATTATCGTATGCAGCGCTAATGTCCAGGAAGGCAGCTACCACTGATTCATCTCTGGAAAATGCCAATCGGATATCTGATGTTAATATAGCTAAACTATCATAAGTAGATCTACCTTTACGGAATCCAAACTGACTGTGAGCCAGTAACTTATTGCTTTCAATAAAAAATTCTAATCTGTTTTTAATCAAGTGTTCTGTAATTTTAGCAAATACTGAAGATAAAGCAATTGGCCTATAAGAAGAAACATCTGAAGCTGGTTTATTGGGTTTTAAAAAAGGAAGGACTATTTGAGATCTCCATGAATCTGGGACTATACCGGACTGTGTAACAGAATTAATAATGTGTAAATAATAGATATGAATGCAATCACCGGCATTGGCCAGAAAAGAATATGGGACTCCATCATGGCCAGGTGCAGTATCTTTCAAGTTACTTAATACACCTTTCAACTCTTCAATTTTAAAAGGAGCATTAAAACTACAACTGTGATCGGGATCATATAAAAAGGAAGAAGGCTGAAAGACATATTCTTCTGGAACTGAAGCAGGTGCTAATCTGTCCATAAATTGCTGAGCTAAGCTAGAAGGAAGAATCTGTGTAGAAGCCTCATTAAAAGCGTGTCGGAACCTTTTAATATTGTTCCACACTATGGAAGGTTTAACATTAGGATTAAGGGAAGCGCAGAATTGTCTCCATCCTTAAAATTTTTTCTTCCGTAATAACTTCTTAGTGTCACGCGCTACCTGCATGTATAGCTCAAAGTTTTCGTTTGTCATCAAGTGACAGTACTGTCTTTCAGCGTCCTTTCGCCTTCGAATTGCCTGAGTGCACTCAATGTCCCACCAGGGAGGAGATGGAATTTTACCTGATGCACTATTTTTTACAGGGAAAGTTTCATCAGCCGCTTCAATGATGACTTGGGCTAATGCAACAGAACAGCTCACTATATCACTGTCAGCCACACTAGGCAACTGCAACAATTTATCTTCAATACGCCTTTTAAAAACTTTCCAATCCGCATTGCATAAATTGTACTTTAGCCTTGGACTAGGCTTAGGGGATGAGGGAACTGGATTGGAATATGTAACTATAATTGGCAAATGATCACTACCAAATGTTGATTCTAGAGTATGCCATGTTAAAGAAGATGAAATTTGAGCTGAACAAATAGACAAGTCAACAACACTTGTCAATTCAGAAGGTGCTGTTCGTCGGGTAGAGAGGCCAGTATTTAACACACAAAGATTGTGATTATCAAGAATCTCTATTATACGCTCCCCATGGTAACTGGAAATTGAACTACCCCATAGCTGATGTTGCGAATTAAAATCGCCTAAAATCAACATGGGCCCTGGAAGAGAACTTATTAATTGTTCAAATTCATGCAAAATAGATGAAGATGGATAAGGAATATATACAGATATGATACACATGTTATGTACAATGGCAGCAACAATTGACAAATCGTCACTGTGAGATGGGAGATGAACTGGTGCAAATGAAATGGAATTCCTGATGAGTAAGGCCACTCCACCATACCCATCAGGGCGGTCCTCTCTGAGACATGAATAACCAGTAACTCTAAGAAGAGCTCTAGGTTTGAGCCATGTCTCAGAGAGAGCGAAAACAAATGGTTCATATTTGTTTAATAAATGACTTAAATCATGTTTTTTATTTATTACACTTCTGCAATTCCATTGAATTATTTTGTCCATTATTTTGAATGGCTACTAAAAGTGTCTGAGCAAGAGGGGCAACGTTGGACGGTAAGCTAATATTCGGATTCGATAACAGATTAATTAGGGCTTGAATATCTTCAGATCCAGAATGAGATTCTTCTTTATCAGGGATCCTTTGCAGTGCACAACCATTTTGAGGAGGTGGCATAGAATTCCCACTGATCAAGGCATTATGAGCAGTAACATCATAACCCTTAGTGGATTGTATAACATTACGGGGTTTCAGGAGAATAGTTTTTCTGTAACTGGAGCTATTAGGCTGGGTGGTTGAATTTGAAGCTAAAGTAGGGACACTATGTGATGAAAATGAGTTAAGTTGTGGCTGAGGTTGAGTCTGAAGGACATCCGCAAATGACTTGAAAACTGATGGATGGAGCTTAACTGCTTCTCCATAAGAGATGAATTTATTAGCCATAGTGACTTTAATATCTTTTTGTCGCTTGTGCTCCGGGCAAGACCTGTTTGTAGCAAAATGAAAACCGTTGCATAAACAGCAACTGGCACAGTCTTCCTCCACTGAACCAGTGTGTCCAGCATGCATCTGCCCACACTTGAAACATTTAGGCTTTGATCTACAGTTAGTTTTTGTGTGACCGAATTTACAGCAGTTAAAGCACTGAATGGTTGGGAATATGTACAGTTCAACAGGAAGGGAATTGTAACAAGAAAATACTCTTTTTGGGAGGATTTGGCCATCAAAAGTAATAACTATGGTTTCTGAGGGTTGCCATGTAACAGACCCGTTAACTGGAACTCTGTGGTTTAAGCGTCTCACCTTGAGCACCTTTCCACACCCAGCGGGCACAGAAATGTTTTCTATGATTTCCTCTTCCAACCACTGTGCAGGAATACCACGAATTAAGCCCATGCGGGTAACTGTGAATGATGGAATAAATGCCGTCAAATTCTCAGCTTCAAGCTGAGAATCATTCAGAAAAACATTGGCCTCATCATATTTTGTGAATGCCATAGATATACGGGTCCTGCCGATACGCTTCACACTACCATTTATAATATTATTAAATTTATTCCTCATTAAAAACTTTCCAAAGGACACCGGATGCAAGGAAGAGTTTCGTTCGGTTTGCTTGAGTTGGACATGGATTGTAAATGGTGCTGCATCAGAGGGTGAGAATAAATCTCTACCAACTTTTGTAAATTTTTCTTTGCTTATATTCAAATCTGTAACTACAGGAGACTTAATCACTTGGTCTTTCGAATGGGTTTCTTGGCGCATTGATATCTCGGAAGACTGACAAGCGCAAGCAACAAAGTTAATGCCATCCTGACTCTTTCGAACTTTTTTGTTGCAATTTTTGCATCTCTTGCTTAGTTTACGTTTTAAATTACTCCTGCATTTGCCACTAGCAGAAGCAACAGAAGCATCGGTGTCCATACTGGACTCGTTATTATCAATGACAACATTGAACGCAACCTGAAGTCCTTCCCCCCCAGGGTCAGGAGGTTCCTTCTCCTTCTCCATATTAAAAGTTAAGAAAACTTACCTAATCCAATGCTAATTTATACACTAACTACAAAAAATAAATATTTACACACCATACAAGAAAACTATATACAATTTACCACTTTCCTGATCTATTATTACTAGAAATTTATAATAAAAAGTAACAGAAACGAAAAACTTGACCACCACGTTCCACGTTTCCCGCGCTTTTTTTTCCAGGTGCATTTAACAGAGTCAATATTTCTGTTTTATGTAGAGAGCTGTCAATGATAGGGTTACCTGGCAAAATAATAAATTTCTTACAAATGTTTTTAACAAACAGGAAGGTTTTTGTTAAATTTAACAATCACTTATATGGCCCAAGATTATCTTCTTTAGGAGTTTGTCAAGGAGGTATCTTATCCCCTTTAATTTTTATTTTGTACATTAGGAGACTAAATCTTATTTTAGGAACAAAGGTTAAAAATCTGCAGTATGCAGATGATTTGGTTGTTTACGTGTCAGCATCTGATTTAAATCAATTAGCTTTGACTATTAATGAGGCATTAATCAACTTACATAAATACTTTGCTTATCTGAACAGATGTAAATTCGACTAAAATCAAAGTTTTTATTTTTGGTCGCAAAAGCATGTGTTTGCCCACAGCTTTGTACAATGACATACCTCTGCCTATTTCGTATGATCTAATAAAGTTTTTAGGTGTTATATTTACTTCAAAACTTTCCTGGATAAAATATGCTGACAGTATTATAACCAAAGCTAACAAAGCATACAATGTGTTAAAATCGCTGTGCGCCACTTCATGGGGTGCAGACCCCAAAATATTGTTAATCTTGTATAAGTCTCTAGTTCGAAGTCATTTTGAATATGGTTTTCTACGTTTTGCTGGAGATGATAAAATTGTAAATTCATTAGATAAAATACAAAACAAATGTAGGTATGCGGACAATACTGGGTGCATTTAAAACTAGTCCTATCGCTGCTATGCAAATTGAATCGAATCTTCCTCCTATTCATATTAGATTTCGTTATTTAAAAGAAAGATTTATTTTAAAGTTATACAGCTTGCCTAAGAACGATCTTCTTCACAACTTGATTTCTTTCCAATCAGCGCCTTTTCAAAGGCACATGTATGTTCTTCAGGATTTTACTTCTTTCTTTCACTCTTTGCAGGAGTTAAATATACATCTTGATAATGACCTTCTTCCCTGTTACATAGGCTCTTTTAAGAGTAAATATCCCGATATAAAAATTTTAATAGATTCAAAGTTAACTTCCAAAGAGGAGGCTTATTTATTGTTGTCAGAATGGTCTAATTGTACATTTATTTATACGGATGGTGCCAAAAATAATAATGCTGTTTCCTTTGCAATTTATCAACCTGAAATTAATAAAGGTGTTGGGTTTAATATCAATAAAAATGCAAGTATCTTTACTGCTGAAGCAACTGCCATCTTATTTGCTTTGAAACATGTTAAAGAACATAATCAATATAGTAAAGAATGGGTCATAGTAAGTGATAGGATGAGTGTATTAATAAGTTTATCGAGTAACAAAATGAATGCTAGCACTTGCTATCTAATTTTTTCCATTAAAGAATTATGGTTAGAACCATCTTTAATTGGTATTAAAATAGATTTTGTATGGGTTCCGTCCCATAAAGAAGTTTCTGGTAATGAAAACGCTGACTACCTAGCTAGAACTATTGCTAATGCATCTGACTTGTCCCTGGTTCCCGACAGCAGGGACTTAGCTGTGACCTTGCCATATTCTGATATTATAAGTAATCTAAAACAGCGTATGACTGTTCTTTGGGGAAGACATTGGTATCATTTTACAGAAGTTGAGAATAAGGCTCATTTGTATGCTTTGTTAGATAACCAAGTTAATAGTAAGCCTTGGTTTTGTAAGTTTAAAACTTACATGCACCGTAGGTTTTACACCATAATTACTCGTATGCGCATTGGTCATTGTCGTTTAAATTTTCATCTTCATCGTAAAAACTTTGTCTCTTCGCCTTATTGCGATCATTGTCAAAAGAAAGAGGTTCAGTCTATAGACCACATTCTGTTTAGTTGCTCATCCTTTGGCATTCAGCGCCTAGTGCTGATGGATGAGTTGCTTGAGATTTATGGAGCTTCTAATCGAATCCCGCTTTCAGTAACTGATTTGTTGAAGGAGTCGTCTACTTATTTACCTTTGTTTAATTTTGTACATAATACTGTGTGTATGCTGTAAATATGATGCTAAATTTAAAACTTGCTTAAAATTGTATATATTTTTGTTGAAGCATTGTGTATTTTGTTGGTCAAATGACTTTAAGTATATTGGAATGTCTGGATGAGGTGTAAGCTTTATTGAAGAGCTAAATATTGGATTTGACGTTTTTATTGGAACATACTAAAGACTTTATTACTGGATTTGACTTCATGAATTGGATTGGAACAACTGAAGACTTATTTTTTGGATTTGACATATGTTGATAATACTGATGACTTAATATCTAGATTTGGTCATATGAATTGGAAATAACTGAAGACATATTTATTGGACTAGACACTTCTGATTTGAAACTACTGAAGACGTTATTACTGGATTCGTTCAAATGAAATTATACTTACTGAAGACTAGGCAGTATGGCCCATGGTCGTAGCTTGTCCGAATGGACGAATTATATTTAAAAAAAAAACTGATCGTGACAGTGACACTGTGTTCTAGATTATTATTGATTAAATAAACCATTCCCGGGCTTGTTAATATTTAATACTATAAGTCATTCGTTACTCAAGTAGGATTATTAGGAATCCATATCAAAATAATCATGAGATCTCATTCAGCAGTTTTGTTTTTCTTGTGGTTAATACATTTGGCCGTAAGTAATTTTATTAAGTTTACTCCTATTTGGTTATCCTGAAAATTGTAATAAATAATAATACACCACTAGTTCAAATTACAATACTGGGACCCGTACTCGATGATATAAGTGATCCTGAATGCTGCCCTACCCTAACTATTATAAATTATTTTATGTAATATGCAGCTGGTAAAGCTGTGTAATAAGGCTTGTTATATCTAGTTGAATAACTTTTCTAATGTGAAAATCTCAATATAAAGTGCTATGGTTTTTACAGGTTTGCATCGACTTTGATGGCTGGCTGAATATTAAAATATTGCATACTTTGAATTGTAAGGCTGAGCAGTACTGTTCTCGTGGAAACATCTCTTTGAAAAGCATAAGGTCTGGGTCATCTGCAATTGAGCAAATACACTTTAACAAACAACATATTGAAGAACTCAAGGTAAATATTATTCCTTATTAACACTTTCACAACCTGACTGAAACTGGAACAATGAAGCCACAAAATTGTACATTTGTTTTATTGCTTGGTGTCTGCACACCAACAATTGTTTTCAAAGCTAATCATTCTAACTCATCTGAATTTGTACAATATCAAAGACTTTTCAGAATAACATATTTCATTTCAGAAATTGGCTGAAACAGATGGGTTCTACTCAATACGGACATTGGTGACATCTGCCGAAAACAAGGAAACTGAATATCTTTCATCAGTAAAAGCCCAAACCTTCCTAGATAATGGCCTCTCAGATGTTATAAATGCCTGGATCTTGCCCAATGGAGCTGTGATTGCTGTGAACTTCCAAGTGGGCAATGGTTCTGAGCCGCTGGTGCATGGAGGCAACAATGACTATAAATTGAAGTCCAATTTCTACCTTCGTCACATAGATCAAGCACCAGTGTATGTTCAGTTTTACCAGCAGTTTTAACTTTTTATTGTCTGCTTTGTATAACATCTCATTCATTGTTGCAATGAGCAAAGATACCTAATTTAAAAAAGGCTATTCCCATTTGCCCATCAAAATAGATTTCACTGGCAACATGTATCACACCAAGCTGAATCACTGACAACTGACGGTCATTGGCTGTAGTCATGCCAACTTGTAAGCACTGTAGGCATAATGATGTTCCAAATGTTAAATTGCACTTTAGTTATATCACCAAATGAGATAGTAGTCTAATTAAGGAATATCTAATAATCCCAGCTGTTACTATTACTCAGAGATTACTGGGAATATCAAACAGCTTATCAAATTAAAATCAAGCCAGGCACAATGTATGCATATGGCTAATCAAATAAAATAAAATAAATACATTTCTCAGTTAGATTGGTTTGAATTTGCATTAACATATTTTTTCAGCCCAGACACAGCCTCCTACATACAGAAGCTTGAGCGTGAAAGAGAAGCCAGAGAAAAGGGAGAGCTGAAAGATACCAGATCATTCTTAGCTAAATATGTAAGTCAAAAACCAATATTTAATACCTATTTTATTAAACAACTAGCTTCTGCCCGCGACTTCGTCCGCATGGAACTCTTTTATATCTAATATAAAGCTAATATATAGCTATATAGCTTCTTACAAACTTTCACACCCTTAGACGATGATTCTCAGAATAAAAAATATATACTTGTATATTAATCCAGGTTAATACACTACTATATGTATAGCAAAATTCATTTTAATCCGTTTAGCCGTTTTTGTGTGATTGATGTCCAAACTTTAGCATTCATAATATTAGTAGGATTTGCAAAATTTCCAGGGACATGACTTGCTTGACAGACTAACACGCATTTTAAGTTTAATGAATGAGGGTTATTTGCTACGGTGATAGAATTTTCCTGATGTTTACCAATAAAGTGAAAATTTAATGGATAAAATATAAAGTAACTAGCTTCTGCTTGCGACATCGTCGGCGTGGAACTCTTTTATATCGTAGCCCCTTACAAACTTTCCCCCCTTAGACGATGATTCCCGGAATAAAAGTATTATATACTCGTATGTTAATCCACGTTATAGACTATATATATGTATGCCAAAATTCATTTTAATCCGTTAAGTCGTTTTTGCGTGAATGAGGTCCAAATTTTCGCATTCATAATATTAGTAGGATTTGCAAAATTTCCAGGAACACAACTCGCTTGACAGACTCTAACAGGCATTTTGTGTTAATGAATTTATTTAATTTCGAAGCGCTCATAGCCGGCGCCTGCTAGTCGGAAACGATAACGCAGCTTAAGCAAAGATGGCAGCGGTCAGTCTTTGGATGGGTGACCACCTGATGTTTGAGTGGTTAATATAAATGAGCGCTTCCGTGCTTTGGAAGGCATGCTAAGCAGTTGATCCCGGCTGCTGTCTATGTTAAGCCGAGTTAGAGGCCTTCGGGCGGCTTAAGAACTTCTAACAGTCGAGTTGCCCACTCACTTGACAATGGGCGGGGACAACTGTTACTCGCGTCCGCTGGAGCTACCTACCACAACCCTGCACGTGTCCCCTGGGTGGTACTAAAGAGTGACAAACTTTAAAGGCCAAAAATAAAGTATGCCATACGATTAAATAGTTTAATGAATGAGGTTTATTCACGATTTTCGCTACGGTGATAGACTTGTGCTGAAGTATACCAAAAAAGTGAAAATTTAATTGATAAAATATAAAGTAATAATCCTACTAATATTATAAGTGCGATGGATGGTTGGATATTTAGATGTTTGTTACTCAATGACGCTTGAACAGCTCGACCGATTTGAATGAAATTTTACACGAAGATAGTTTATACCCTGGATTAAAATATAGGATAGCTTTTTCCTGGGTCCACGCAGACGAAGTCGCGGGCGGAAGCTAGTATTCTATAAGTGTACAATTTTCAATATGAATCCGCTTATTTATTATTTATTTTAAAGCGTCTTATATTCAAACGGTTACGTTAGCTACAAAAATAACACAGCTTACGCCATCTACTGACCAGTAGCCAAGTTAAATTTAAAGTATTACACAGGCTTCAACTTAGGTACTTTATTGTATTGTAACTGCGTTTTGTATATGTGAAGTGCAATAAAGAGTATTGTATTGTAGGTAATTGTATAATTGTCATGACATTTATTTATCTTTATAAATAGTAGACTATCATCAGGTAAAGTTTTACAAAGCTTTAAGGGAAGTTGTATAAAAATGCGTTTAGTAGTTTTTGTGATCGAAAAACTGAAACATCAACAATTCTACTATGATTTTTCCACAAAAACGTGTACAGCATATGCCATCTAGTGACGGGTAGATAAAGTTGTGGTACTTAGAGTTTCTTAATACAAACTTTCAACCAAGTTTTAATCCCTTTAGAAGATGAATTTTCAGAAACGCTAAAATTTGTTTTCTTGTCTTTTAATATGGAATCATATTACGAAGTTTCAAGTCCCTAGCTCAAAAAATATTCATTCTTCAAACAAATTTTCGACCCATTTTTGACCCCCTTAGGGTGTGAATTGGCAATAACGATGAAATTTGTTTTCTTGTGTTTCATCAAAGAACCTTTTTACAAAGTTTCAAGTCTCTATCTTAAAAAAAATAAAAACCCATACAATTTTTTGAACCTTATATCACCCTCTGAAGAAATTATATCTAAAAAAACGCCACGCTATGTCCTATTCTGAGGTCTAAAATACAATATTAGAAAGTTTCATCAAAATCGGTTCAGTCGTTTTTGCTATATTTTGCCCTCAAAAATATACTGGTTGTCATCACCGCTACGGGGCGTCCACTTGACAACAAAAGATGGCGCAGTTGCGTATACACGTTTCTCCAATCGGTTAGTCTCAAATTTGGTCTGCGGGTCACCTGAACTCCATGAAACTTTTTTATACGTTTCATATGGTTTGACGGAGTTTAGACGCCGACAAAAAACTGAAGAATGACCTACTAAGGCTAGAATATACGTGAAAATTGGTGATGTTCTGCATCGCGTATAAATACAATTTCCTTCGGGATCTTCTTATTATGTCACTTTGACAACATCAACGAATTTTCACATTTATAATATCAGTGTCATCAGTGTGTGAGAGATAGAATATAATAGAATAAGTTTCTGTCAAAAATTTCATTTTTGGTACAAGCTTTTATTGCCGACTGTACTTTTCTGTATACCGTCATCGACTACTCATTGAGACGATTCTAACGAGCCCAAACTCGATGGGGTTATGTGGTTTTATTACAGACTTCCTATGGCCACCTTCAATCTCCATCATCAGATCAGCTCCACGTCATCATAATATTGCATTGTCACGCGATTTATACATGCATGCAAAATTTCAGCTCAATCGGAAACCGGGAAGTGGATCAAATTTAACTTGCAAGATTTGATTATAGACAGACAGACAGACAACGGGACAGGTGAAAGTAAATAAAAGCTTGTAAAAAAATAAAACCATCTTCGTCTGTAGTGTAGAGCCCCCAACAGTCCGGTCGTCAAGTAAAACTCGTAACTTCCTCGTTAAAAAAAAAGTAAAAATATAACACGAAACAAAACATTTAATTAATAAATTGTTTCGTTAAGAAAGTACCCGTTTCATTCTACCAATTTCTTTGCTACATGTTTGTTATAGCAGCAAATACTTCTGTAACAAGAAAACGTTGAACGCCTTTCATATTTTTTTTGGCGCTCTGGCCAACTGTGCCGGCTTAAATTTGCCAGTAGGTATCAAGTTGGAGAAGAGCTATTCGTGCCCTGCGAACAAACGGACAACACAAACACATGGCAACTACCAAACACCACAGTTCAAAATCATATAATCTAAATTATGTGAGTCACGCATCACAAACGGGGTGTTAAGAGAGTTAAAAAGGTTAAAGTTATCTAATGTTATTCTTTTCTACGAACTTGGCAGGTAAACGGAACACTTTTTAGGGTTCCGTAGTCAACAAGGAACCCTTATAGTTTCGCCATGTCCGTCCGTCTGCCTGTCTGTCTATCCGTCTTCGGCTTAGCTCAGTAACCCTTACAACGAGAAAACTGCAATTCGGCGTGGGTATATAAACCAATCACGCCGACAAAACTGTAGAATAAAATCCTGAAAAAAAAATTTTTTTAGGGTACCTCCCCTACCATGTAAATTGGTGATGTATTTTTCTTTTCTCGTTAAACCTATAGTGTGGTGGGGTATCGTTGGATAGCTTGTTCAAAAATATTATGGGTTTTCTAAAACTATTTTTCAACTCAGTTATGCGTTAGCGAGATAATGGAATTAAAGCCCTAATTTGTGTTCGAGTCATGTGTCCCCCCCCTACCGGCTAAATGGCTACTACGGACGTGAAAAAATTCGTGACAATAGTACATATAATAAATTTAAAAGGAAAACTATCACAGTTAAGTAGACATAACTAGTTAACGAGTAGTAGACATAACTAGTTAACTGGTAAGAAATGCACTTAATTTCGGGTGCAAATACATTGTCATTGGAATTTGAACCTTTTACCGTGGACGGTAGAGTTGCTTTTTCACGGCACTGTGCTTCATGCCCGCGGCGAGCGCGCAAAAGACCTGCCCTGCGACATGACATCATTTCAATTGAGGAGTTGTGGTCCCTAACAACTGAGTGGTCGCTAACCGGCACATGAAATTAGGTGGTCGCTAACCAGCGAAATGACCCTATACATTGGTGTGTTATAAAAACAATCATAATATTTACGATTATTTACGAGGGTAAGCTATAACAAAAAAGGCCAAAAGCCCCTTTTAAGTCCGCATTCTGTGACAGACGGGCAACTACGGAACCCTACCCTGCGCGTGGCCTGACACGCACTTGGCCGCTTTTTGTTATCTGTTAAACAGGCTATACATTCGTATGAAAGGGGATATTTAATTTTGGCAGCATAGAGTAGAGATTAAAAGAGGGGGTAAGTGGTCTATAAAACCATCCCCTTCACCACTCACACAAAGGGGAATAGCTTAGCTTAAATTTATAGAACTCTGACAAGCAAACCCGGCCAAGGCGCAGTCTGATGACAGTCGTATACTTTAATTAGTATAGTACAGGCACAGAGTAATACTGCACGGCTATCACAGGCCGGCCCGCAAACTGTGTGACGGGGACATAGACTACGTCTTACTAAGCGTTATAATTAGAAAGAGACGGATAGTCTATCTCGCCGCGATACAGCTCGCGGGCTCTCCTGTGATAGCCGTGCTTATAATGTTACCCTTCATGATGTTAGCTGTCAAATTTGCGCCCAAAACAATACGAGAGTGAGGTACAGGGAATACTCCTCAGCTCTGGAACTTGCTAAAAACACATTTAATTTGAATTAGATTCTGAGGACCTGTATCCACCAACGGGAAGAGATGTGTGAGTGAGGCTAGCAATGCTTTTGGTGGTTTTTTCCCTCATGCAGCTCTGGTGGATATTTATCCTAAACGGCTTGCATTTATCAGTTCATGCATAGCTTGACATGTAAAAGCATGACTGCTTTAGATTGGCAATTTTTTTTTAAAACACTGAATCAAGGCCTTCTATAGAATATTTATTCCATTGATTATTACCAATAACAATGTCTATAAGATAATTTGTTTTTGTTTTTCAGTGGATGTACATTGTGCCTGTCGCAATCTTCGTCATGATCTCGGGCGCTACCAACCCTGAAGGAGGAGCACCGGCTGCTCGCTGATGACATCCTGGTCATCTGTTATAGTTTATATTATTTAATTGTTAGTGTTATGGGTGTAATGTAGTAAAATTATACACTGAATAAAGCCAGTTCTTATATAGAATAGTTTTAATTACATCTTGTTGCAATCTTATTGACAGTGGAAAGAATTTGCATTTTATGCATTAAGAATCCTGTACACTGTCAATATGTAATAATGTAAGGAAACAATGAATATAAAAATCTTTTATCCTTATCTGTTATCAACAATAGATAACTTAAGCCCCAATCTTCTCAATCTCTTCTGCATCCTCAATGTCAAGTAAGTGAATCTTCTTGCCAAAATGTTTTTCAATGGCTAAACAGATTTGCATAGCCAGAGCAGAATCAATTAAGTTGATTGCAATTCCAGCCTTTCCGAATCTCCCTGTACGCCCAATCCTATGCAGGTATGTTTCACAATCTGCTCTCTTCTCCACATCCATGGGCATGTCAAAGTTAACTACTAGAGTAACTTGCTCCACATCAATGCCCCTAGACAGCACATTAGTAGTGATGAGAACTTTCTCAAGACCAGCTCGGAAGCGATCAAGGACTGCTATTCTTTGTTCCACAGTCAGCTCCCCAGACAACACAGCTACAGAGTGGCCATCTTTAGACATCTTTTCAGAAAGCCAGCCAGCAGTCTTTCTTGTGTGACAGAATATGATTGCTTGTCCAATAGTAATGACACCATAGATGTTACAAATGGCCTTATATTTCTCTTCTGGGGTTTTGCATTTTACATAATATTGCTTTATGTTATCTAGAGACTCCTCTTCTCTCAATAATCTTATAATTATTGGATTAGGCACTATGATTTCAGCAAACTCCATAACAGCAGCATCATAGGTTGCAGAGAAGAACATCATTTGGCAGGAAGACGGCAAACACTTGTGGATTCGAATGCACTGGTCCTGATGGCCCTGCCGGTCAATCATCACATCAGCTTCATCCAATACAAATACCTTGATCTTGCTCAGATCAAACATGCCAAACTTGACACTCCAGTCCAGCATCTTGCCTGGCGTCCCTATGATTATGTGGTCAGTAATTTTAGTGCCCCTTGGTACTTCTTCTCCTCTGACAGCATACTTTAATTTAATCTCAGGACAGAACTTGGCCATCTTGGCAGCTACCTCGCCCGTTTGGATTGCCAGCTCATAAGTGGGGCTGAGACACAACACCTGGGGATAGTTGTTATTTGTGTCTACTCTACTCAGCATTGCCAACACAAATGCAGCAGTTTTCCCAGTTCCTGACTGAGACTGGGCAATCATGTTTTGAGGAGGATCAGCTAAAAGAGTAGGCAGGGCAGTTTCTTGAATTTTAGAAGGTGCATTGAAGCCCATGGAATATACACCTTTTAGCAGATTCGGTTTCAAATGCAGAGCCTCAAAAGTCTTCACCGAGTACAAAGGTGAATTAGGATCTTTCCTTTGCACCTCAATGTCTAACTTGGATTCCACTAGACCTTGGCGAATAATTTTCATCAAGAGAGATGTTTCTGCTGGATTTGCTGGATCACCTTCTTCCGAATCTGTTGTCTGATCATGTGGCTTCTGTTTTAATCCTAAACCAGCTACTTTGTTGGAAATTTCCAACTCCTCCGCTTTTTGCCCCCATAGGTTTGCCATGTTGAACCTGATAACAAGGTTGAAGCATCAAACAAATATGCAAAAGATGTTACCTCTATGTTAATAAGATTGCTCAATCCCTTCCTTTTAACTAATAATTAAGGAGTAAGTTAATGCCAGGATGAGTAAACCTTTGTACAGGGAACTTACCAGCACACGATATACGAGAGAACGGCAAAAATTTCAAACAAAAAACCGCTTGGGCTTATTTTTTTTACATTCAGTTGCTCAAACGTATTAGATGTCCGGTTACCAGCATGACAATAGGTCCCGCCAATCCAGTACAGTAATGAAACCTTAATCAGTTTCTACAGCTTTATTTCAATAACCACGGTCCACACAAGTAAATGAAAATCTAACTAATCGGATCGGTAGGACTGTAAGACATTTCATTCACATTTACATTCACGTTCATTTACATTTACATTCACGAATGCAATTTAATTGTCATGACTAAAACGTAGTAATTAAGTACTCTGTGGTCATGATTATGAGAGAGTTCCGGTATACAGATAAAACATGAAATGATTAGGGTTGTCTACATGAGTATGTATTTTACAATTTACTGCTTTGTATGTAGTTCAAAATATATACGAGTGACGTGATTTCGTTTTGTGTATGCTACGCTCGTAAAACCGATGCTTAAATGAAATACCGTCATGGGGTCTATATATGCCATGATTTGTGTCAACGCGACCATCTACAAAACATTGATATGGTTTGATTGATTAAAAAAAACAACGGTCTAACCTCGGTCTAACACAAAAAGAACGAAAAATTGATAACAATTTTTTTATCAGTTAACAAAATTAAATTGTGACTCGAATCTCCCCTATTCCTTTTTTTTCTTGAACTTCTTACGGCCTTTTTCCCGAAATTCCTTCTGCTACTCGTCTCTTTGAAATTTATAAAATTGACGTGAAGCTGGCAGAAATGTCTATTGACAACTGGCATAAAAAAAAAAATTGACAACTGATTATTTTGGGGCGACTATCTCGATAAAGCAATGTTTTTTTTATTGTGCTTGCTAGCAAAGATTATTGAGAGAAAAGGTCTGTAATCTTTCTTTGTTGCTAGCTAATATCTATAAGTTCGATCACTATGGAAGAAGTAGATTCTATTATACTGCATTTTCTTCGTCAACTGAACGTGTAAGTTAATTTAGACGTTAGATGTTATAAAGTGTTAAAGAAGAAATAATGTTTTAATAAACTTTCAGAAACATTGATGAGGATGTTAAGAACATTTGTGATCTCCCGGTAGAGGTTATCATTGAGTCCGCGTCAAAATGTCTCAGTGCTATCAGTACCTCCATAAAAGTGCCGACAAAATTACCAACAGGAATATCACACAGAATTGAAATAGCTGCGCAAATAGCTTTGATCTGCAAGGTACAACTTAGCATTCTGATTCCCACAGCTTACCAGTTTTTTACAACCAAGAATTTGAATCGTGCATCAACAACCACCTCCGTTTTAAAGTAGGAGATAACTAGGGGAACAGGGTTGAGGTGTGTTGTGGGCGATGGCTTAGTAACCTATGCAATATCACATTTTCTCTATTTTAAAACCTACAATTGCTAGAAGTGGCTCTAACAACTTCTTGTGCTCTGTCTGGTGCAAACTCATTTTGGGAATACTAGAATAAATTTGTGTATGTTATGTTTTACAACAACTGCAATAGAAGAGAGGAAAGTATTTATTGCATGAGACAATCTTAATATGTGGTGGTGAGGTAAACACCATATAAGGCCAAAACGCACTGACAGCAGTGGCAGAGCAGCGCGGAGGCTTATCAGTTGTAATGTTCGAGCTGTGCAGACCCTTTCATATTAGCTTGAACATTACAACCGGTAACGCCTCTGCGCTGCTACGCCACCGGTGTCAGTGTGTTTCGGCCTTTAGTTGGTATAAAAAAATCAGGTGTTCCATATATTCAGTGTTATTTTTTTCCATATCTTGCCATTGGTTTAATATTATTTTTAAATGTCTTTGTCAGCTTTCTATGTTTACAATTTTTTTACAGGATTTGGGATACAAAAATGATGTAGGTTACCAAACCTTTCTATATTACAATGAAGCTGAACTACGGCAAGTTTTTATGTTTCTCATTGAACAGTTGCCTACTGAGACCAAGGCGACAAACTCTGCTCTTGGCAGCAAAAGATCCTCTCTCATGCAAGCCATCAGTAACAAGATCCAGGAGGAACTGGCCGCAGTGTGGATCCCCCCGTGTTGCAATCCTGCCAATACACAATCCATTGGAGATTATGTTCAAGGTTCACTGGGTAAGCTTCTCTTGGGTCAGGTAATACTAGGCTTAAGTCAAGTTACTATCGACAACAGAGCTAACTGACCATTTGTGCACTTTATGTGCATTGTAATAATTAGTGTCCGGAGTATCGGAGGCAAATTTCCCACAAGAGAAATGGAGTCGCCTACGTATTTTATCATTAAACTAATAATGATTAAATGATTAATTTTGCATAATGCTTTCTATAAATTATCTTGTTATAGTTGCGAGCATTACCAATACCAAAGTTTGTGAAATGGTAATATGTTTTTTTTATCAAAATATTAGTCACATTTTTTATTCAAATAAAGTTACTAGAATAAGAAGTAATGCCTGCCATATATATTCTTCTCTAGGCCATTTATCAACAACTTTTTTTGTAAAGAAGGAAGGTTGCATATGGTAAAAAAATATATCAATTAATGGTGACATTTGTTAAAAGACATTGAATAACAACCCAAAACATTTACGACATAACATTGGGTGTTCCTGTAATCGTTGTATGAAAATAAATAGTTTTAAGTACTTGAAATTTACAAGTACAGTCAGCATAAAAAGTAGCTATGCAATCGAAGACTTCAAAATCTCTTATTCCCTTTTAATAAAGACTTGACTTCTTCGTTTGCGTAGCTACTTTTGATGCTGACTGTACCTAATTAATGTCATACTAAGTACTTTAGGTAAATGAATAATTTATTCATTCCATGTTAAAAAGTTAATCATAAAAACGACTCCATTTCCCTCTGTGTGAAATTTGCTACCAATACTACGGACACTAGTAATAAGGTTCTATATGAATACAGGATGGCCAGCTAACTGTATTGGCCTTTTTTACCTTTAAAATATTTGCTTCCTACAATTGATATACCTTGGGTTCCGCTATGAATTAAATCAGGAATAAAAAATAAAGTAACTTACCATAATTGACCAATCTGCCATTCTTCCAGCTATTCATTTGCCAAAAATTGACCTCAGTGAAGAAGAAATAGTATTTAAATTAAAGAAAATGCAAGAATTAACACTTGGAGAAAAAGCACCTGACAATAAGAAAGACTTGAAGGTGGTGCTTGAAGAGGAGCCTGTTGGTGCACCTGTTAGCTATGATCCAAACAAATCATTAAAGGAGATGAAGGAAACTGCAGTCATTCTGAGGCAGAAGTTAGATGATCTCAAAAGTGATAGCAATCTCATGGAAGCTGAGTATTCACAGGTATTTTAGATAGGCTTATGTTATAAATTTATTATGCTTGAATATATTGAGAGTTGAGACAGCATTTATATAGATTTTTTTAATAATATTGTTGTGATTACAGGTTCAAAGATCAAAGGAAAAAATTGAAGCAGATTTAAGAAATGTTCTAAATATCCTACACAGTATTGGGATCAGTGACATTGACAATGAAGATGTAGTGAATGTACTAGATAAAGTGCAAAAAAATATGAATGTGTTGCACAGGAAGAGTGAAGAGCTGACTTCAAGTAACTTATCCTTGAAAGTTGAGATCGACAAAATCAAAAATAGCATTGTTGATTCAGAGGTACACTTTTCTTAACATTATCATTATTCTTAATATTGTTTTCTTGGAAAGTCATTTTACTTATTATGTTTCTGTTACAGTCTGAGAGAAGTAGAGCCAGGAAGACCCTGGTATCATTAAAAGAATCTGCAAAAGCCATGAAAGACGAATTTGAAAGGAAGGAACAAAACAGAAACCAACTCAAGCATAATTATGAGAAATTAAAGAGTGGAAACAAAAGGTAAATTCTTGATTTTAATGTAAATATCAGTATGCAGCAGCCTGAGTTTATAAGTGTTATATTTACACAGTAATTATATTTTCACGCCACTGCTCGGAAATGTGGCAAAAGATGGTCAGAAAACAGGCTTCAAAGCTGGGGTTAGTTGGACATCACACGAACAGCACGGCTAGCACGCTACGGCGCGCGAGCTCTCGCGATTTTTCTCGCACTATCCGTCTCTCTCTTATTAGAACACTTAGAAGAAAAGGTATAGTGCGATAAAAATCGAGAGTATGTCGCGGCCGTCGTGTGCTAGACGTGCAGGCCAACTATGAGTTCAAACTGTCCAACAATATTATTGTTGGACAGTTTGAACTGCGATTCGCTCAATCACAGCTCCCCCGCCCCCAAGGTTAAATAATCACGAAGTTATAAGTTTCCAAAATTTCAAGAAAGGGTATGTTCTGTCCCTTTTTCGCAAAACACAACTTCATATGAAACGATGACGCTGGAAGATTATGACGTCACTAAAGGTGCTCTTACATGGGCAATTATTGCGCGGCGACATGTTGCCGAAATTAATGGAGCAATTTATTGAGCGATATGGGGCAATTTATAGAAATTGCGGCAATTATTTCGGAAATGATTTCTCGAATTGCTCCATTCATTTCCGTGTTGCTCCATATCGCCGACTACAATTGCCGTATATCCAAACGATTGGAAAATTCAAGGCAATTTTTATTTATATCCCATACGCACATATAGGTTTGCATGTCCCATTATTTTTCTAGTAGGACGAGCGCGGTCCGGGCATAGGGGGAGGGGAAACAGCGCGATCGCCGCTAGTAGCCAGAAATCGAAGGGTTATGGCCAGTTTCATGGGTGCAGATATTGGGTCCCTCATATTCGTCGTCTGTTTTGTAATTAGAGGCGCCAATTTATTTAAAAGTAAACCAAAATCACTTCGGGATATCCTTGTGAAGTTTTTGAATTAAGACGTCGTCTAATTCCTTATCCTACTAATATTATAAATGCGAAAGTTTAGATGTTTGTTACTCAATCACGCTTAAACGGCTGAACCGATTTGAATGAAATTTTGCACGAAGATATTATATATATAGCCTGGATTAAAATATAGGATAGTTTTTATCCCGGGTCCACGCGGACGAAGTCGCGGGAGGAAGCTAGTACATCATAATTGTTTTTTTTCTTCCAAGATATGAACGCATCCATACTCGTCCATTTCTCTTTTTCTTCTTTTTTTAAAGTCATTATTATAAATGCACTGCAAGCTAGAATTATCTCGTCCATAGTTCAGAGTCAGAGATTATGATTTTGTGGCGAGTGCGGTGCGGTCTGGGCGCAAGGGTAGGAAACGGCGCGATCGCAGTCAGAGTTGTTGCTCCACTGAATTTCTCGTGTATGAACGTATTGCCTAGTTTCCCGAGTTGCTGCATATGGGGCAATTTGAATGGGGCCAGAATGGCGCCATACTGGAGCAATGATTGCTCCGTTTTGAGCAATATTCAAATTGCTTGAAATGGCCGTGACGTCAAAATTGTCCCGAATTACCGGCAATTCGGCAATTTTTATCGCCCGTGTAAGAGCACCTTAATAGAGGGCAATGTGCCGCCGCGCCCATCATGTTCGGCGCCGCCGTCGACGCGGCCCCCTGGCAGCATCCCGTAATGTGACGTCACACACTGTTTGCGTTTTCTCTCTCTAACAAGCAATAATTAAAACGGTTGTAGCTTCGTAATTCTTTGAGATATCTGAATGGGATTTTCGTTACTAGGCATAATTTTTTGCCTTCTTTATTTTGTAGTAATAATAATTTTCGAGTCTACACCACTATTATTTGCAATTTCCTCGCAGTAGGCGTGAAAAGCACTATGTAATGTCTCGGCCAAAAGTGCAAAGTGCACTCGTCTCCTTCGAGGTCCTCACCTAGCGGCCCGAACCTCGAACCCACTCGTCCATCTATTGCCTACTTTCTAGCCTTTACAACAATGTACTATTTTTTAGGTCTATTTATACCAAGAGAATTCTTGAAATAATCAGCAATGTTGATAAACAAAACATGGAAATCAAAAAAATACTAGATGACACAAGAGAATTACAGAAAGAGATTAACACACTTGAAGGGCAACTGGACAGATGTTTTTCAATTGCTGATGAAACACTTTTTAAGGTATGTTCCTTCCTATAATTTGTACTGGAAACCTTAAATTAATTAACTAAACCATATACATTTTCAGGATGCTAAAAAAGATGACCAAGCCAAGAAAGCCTACAAGTTACTGGCCCTGTTGCATTCTGAGTGCAATACCATTGTGTCACTAGTTAATGACACTGGCACTTTTGCAAGAGATATTGTAGACATAGAAGACAATATCAAGACTGAAAAAGCTAAAAAAACTGAGGACACATTAGAAAAAATTCAGCTTGACTTGAGAAGGATGCAAGAAGAATATAGTTAAGAGTAACTAAGTCCTCTTTACCCATTATAAATAAAAACTGTAATATTTTAATCTCTATATTTAATAAACACATACACTATAGATACTCCATTATTATCTTCGTTTTGGTAATATCTCAGGAGGAATATAGTTTTCATCAGATTTCTCCAAAGCTTTCTTTTTTGTTATACTTGTATCCTCTAGCTTTTCTTTTTCTTCAATTTGTAGATCGATTTTCTCTTCATTTTCAAAGAACCACAGTTTCTGTTCATCTTCTGCCATTTGATCCTGTCTTTTTTTAATGAATTCAACCCGCTTGGCTCTATCAAGACGCTTAGTTTGTTCTTGAAGTTTCTTTTCCCGTATTTCCACCCATGAGTTGAACAACTGAAACAATACAAATAACCTATATTAGTGTTTATGTTGAAAAGGTTAAGATTAAGTTAACACAAGAATGTTGGTATTCAGACCTGTTCTTGGGAAGCAATGTCCTTATTTTGGTTTTTATTGATAGCATTTTCAATAGCAATCTTTAAAGAGTTTTCTAACGATGTTTCAACAGTGCCAATGGAGCTCAGAACTGACATACACTTGTCTACTGTTTCCTTCACTTCAGCTTCTACTTTTTCAGATTCCTTTTTAAATGTGTCAATGACTTCGGAAAATATCTTAAATGAGGATGATTTGCTTAGTTTTTCACACAAAGCAGACAATTTGTCATATTTTTGAAACACTAGCAATCCAATGATTTGCAGATTATTATTCAGATTGTCTGTGGATTTTTCGGAGATCCACGCTAATGTTTTCCCAGATGCTACAAGGGTATCTTTTATGTCAAAATGTTCATCATAATATGGATTTCTTAAGTATTTTATTCTTATCTTGACTTCTTCCACTTTTTTTGGTTTTTGCTCTGGAGGACTATGCTCTGGGGGAGTATACCCAGAGATATACTTGTAGCAAGCATACTGGCAGAGAGTGCAAGAAATTTCATTGCTGAAGTCTTCCTGAAGCATCACTAAAGATGCAACATTAGCGGCTTGTTCGTAATTTTGTGAGTTTATTAGTTTATTTAACAATATATTTGCAGTGTATTCATCAAGAAATACACCATAGTTAAGAGGATCCTGTAACATTTTCACCAATTCATCAATATTACCGAACTCTATGTAATTTCTGATAGTGGCATGATGAGTGGACACTAATGTGTTCCCAGTTTCAGCAGACAATCTTAACTTATGAAGAAGGTCTTTAAGTTCCTCAAGGTAAACGGATTCCTTCACAGAGTTCGCGAATACATCCACGTCTATAGCACTTATTACACCTTTAGAAGAATAGTTCTGGTCCACATTGTTAAAAAAGTCGTGAAGATTGACTTTGCCGAGTACCGATGATGAAATCTGAGCGCCCCAAGCCCCATTACATTGATAGTCGTTGGTCAGAAAAGTTTGCCGTTGAATAAATAGGTTGTAGTTTTGTTTCAATGGAATTTTTCTCAGGTTTCTTATCATTATTCCAGATTGCGGGAACGCGAAAAAGTTGACTAATATCTGCAACCTAACCTCTCGGTCATTCGCCTATCTGTCACAGTTGATGGGCTGTACCAAAGAGTACTATGAATATGGCTGTACAAACCAATAACCATACAATTATCACTTCTGCGGCGGTACCACGAACTTCGAAAGTCGAAGTTCGGGTATTTCCATCTCTATCGCACTCCCTTACTCGAGTGGCAGGGATGCATGTATTACGAACTTCGAAGTTTGTGGTAGTGCCGAGGTTCATGTCCGTATTGGACTTTTTAATGTGGTATGGCAAAATAGTTAAACATCAATTGAGTTATCATGTCAAAATCAAATGACAATGTCACTGTCATCCAAAACTTAGTTCGAAGTCCCGTCTCTTAGAACGTAGAGGTTATATTCTCTTTGTATATACCTACACCTACAGCCCTCGGTGCCCGAGTCTGACTCGCACTTGGCCGGTTTTTATTTTTAAATTCAAAGACTTCAAAGCTTGACTCAAATCGACTATAAAACGCATTTTCATAGCACTATAACACCTTTAAAATACAATCTCTTTAATACGCGTTAAAGGGTATAGCCGTGTTTGGATGGCGAAACTGCCTTTGACGAGAAAATGGTTTTTCTTTTGCTCGGATAATTATGTTTATATACGTTGTAATTTCACCAAATATCAGCCCCAAAATCGTCGTGATTTTTGAGATAATTGAAAAAAAGGAAAATCGTTTTTATTTATTATCTACTATAGTGGCCCCTATTTTTTTGATTTTTTTTAAATATAATTTAAATAAAATAAATATTATAGGTCAATCTTACACAAATCAATCTAGTCCCACAGTAAGCTCAATCAGACTTGTGTTGTCGGTGCTAGGTGCTGATATATACTTACAAGAGGAATACATTTTATAGATAAATACTTATTATATGCAGATAATACATCCATAGACCATAACTCAGAAACAAATATTTTTGATAAACACAAATATGTAAATGCCCTCACGCAGCGTCACTACCCGCCCGCTGGGCTAGAAGGTAGTTATTTGAAGCTAATAGGGAGCTATTAATCTTAGAGCATACATATGCTCTAAGCTATAAGTAGTAATGTGAATGATGTTATATTTCACCGTTTTTATTTATACACATTATAATATAGAAGGAAAGTTCGAGTAAGGTTCACAGACATTATCAGTACATAGACTACCTCAATTACTGTTATTGAAACCTACGTTACGTACGCAGTCAAGGGAAAGCTATGTATTTACTTACGCAGGCATGAGATGTTACAAATTCGCTTTTTTCAACCTGTTGATCCAAGAAATATTATTTGAAAAAAATATATGTGGTAGAGAATTAAATGGTTTATAAAATATCTAATGTTGGTTGGTGTCGCCACCGTGCAAGTAAAATATTTTTTTTGAATTATTAAAAATCCTTTTTTTTTACTTAAATACATAAAATTTCATAGTATTTTTTTCATTAAAAGTCCTCTATCTGGCCTCTACTTTAGTTGATAATAAATAAAAACTTTTTCCTTTTTTTAATTATCTCAAAAATCAGGTGTCCTGCCGTTTGGCAAATTGTTTTTCCCAAATAACTTATCGCAATAGTTTAATTTCCCAAACGAATCTTTAGCAAAGTTATATTTATTTATTTGTCAGTTTCACTTCAAAATTTCATTAAGAAATGTTTCATTTCGTCATAAATTATATGGCAAACAGTTTTTTGCCAAATTTGTTACTTCCGGTAAGTAGCTGAGTGCTAACAAACATTTGACTTGCTTATTGAAAGTTGTGTCTGATGCGTACCTACTTCTTTACATAACCCTTGGCATCTATCTATTACTCCAGGCAAAATACGGTTTTGAAAAACATTAATTTATAATAGCGTTTTTTTTGTTGATTTCATTTTAAAATGTTATTCTAAGATGATTTATTCAAGAATCCGACAAACTTTCCACCCGGAAGTAATTATGTAGATTTCAATAAATCATGCATTGTCTTTTTTTGTACGATTTATCTTGAATATTATAGAGAAGATGTAAATGAACCAAAGTAAAGCCAAAAATATTTATTAATATTTTTTCTGACGTTTCAGAAGCTAGTTATTTTATCATTTTATTGATGTATGAAATTTTGTCGGATTTTGTCGCTGGGTAACTATTTAATTGATAATATATCCGTTACACATAAAAAATAAGCTATTATAAATTATTTCCAAAATTGTCATTTTTTCCATACAAGCTGTCAGTTCATTGACTGGACTATATAGAATATGCACACTAACAAGGCCAAAATGGCGCTCTCCAGCGCTTAGCAAACTAGAGGCCCTTGTTTTTGATAACAAAAAACTAAACATGCCCACTGACGATACTTACGTGGAATGCAAATTCACCAAACTGTACACAGTGGAAATACCTCCGAGAGACAAATGGCTAAACGACCAAATGGACTTTAAGGAGGGAAGCCACGTGTGGTACACTGATGGATCTAAAAAGGGTGATGATGTTGGATGTGGTATCTACGGTGAGAGGCCAAAGCTTAAAGCTAGCGTCAGCATGGGGAAAGAGGCCTCTCGAGGACAATCTATCAGGCTGAACTCTTCGCAATAAATAAATGCGTGGAGATGAATCTTGAAAGAAACCTAAGAAACCAACACAGCTACATCAACTCAGACAGCCAAGCTGCTCTGCTAGCACTAGGATCCCTAGAGTCCTACTCTAAACTAGTCCAGAACTGTAAAAACAATTTAAACACCCTGGCCAATACCAACAAAGTCATACTTAGATGGGTACCAGGACATTCCGACATGGTTGGAAATGAAAAAGCAGATGAACTTGCAAGGAAGGGCGCGGACACAACCCTGGTCGGCCCAGAACCGTTCTGTGGTACCACAAAACGGAAAGCATATTCTCTGCTAAACAATACAGAAAAATCAGAGACAATAAAGCTGTGGAAGTTCGCCAAAGGACAAAAACATGCGAAAGCCTTTATCAAAGGGTACAATAATAAACTGTCTAAAGAGCTACTGCAACTCAGAAGGCACAAAACCTGCGCAGTGACGAGAATTCTGACAGGACATTTTCAAATGGGTATGAAACAGGACGCAACTTGCAGGTTCTGCCAGGAGACAGAGGAAACAGCAATGCATATTCTCTGCTCCTGCGGAACACTCATGCACAAAATAAGTGCCTCTAGGAAGTTCCAGATTCTGTGGGCGGTGATATGTTGTACCTTTTCTGGGTGCACTAAGGTGGTCTTGTAATTGCAACTAGGTATATCTGTCTGGTAATTGCAACTAAATTTAATAATGCCCTCTAATACGGGGCAAAGGGCTGCCACTATAGATCACCTGCTGGTCGAAGCGGCATATAAAGGCCCACAATACCACACAAATAATAATAAACCCTTGGCTTGAACAAAAAGTGTATTTCATGAATAAAGATAATAAAATAAATCCACTAGGCTCCAGAAGCTAAGCAAACTGCCTGTCTGTGCGGACGTAGCCTAAGGCAGGTCCGTGTAGGTATGACGACGAGCGAAGCGAGGAGGAGTGTTAGGTAGAACTGTGAGCGCCAGAACCGATTTTTTTTTATACTTACCCGTCTATCTCTCCAATTATAATGAGAGAAGAGTTAGGAGTCCCAATAAATCGTATGTTATACAATGTTTTGGGATTAGTATGTTATTCCAAACGATACATTTGCCAAGAAAAAAATGGGAAAAATAACCTTGACCATGTAATTATTTGCTTAACAATCACTTGCCAAAAAAGATTTGCTAACTGTAACATTGCGTTATTTATACTAAACGGGACTTAATCGCGTATACTTAAATTATTTATACGTGAAGCCGTTGAAATCAGAAAACATCGTAATTTCAACCGGTTTGACGGTTTTAAGATTTCATCTTCGTGGAATCCTGTTATAAGTAAATTCCAGAGTCGAAAAACATCGTCCGTTATATCACCGGACATTATTAGTGTTGTGTCGGCCGGGTGACAACCCTAGTGTACAAGTGGTTAATAAAGACCAAATGCGGGTAGTTCGGAAAACCCGCGGAGCAAAAAGATGTTGATACCCGCTCAAGCCAGTTGTCCCGTGACCATGGATGTTGCGACACATCCGAAACGTCGGGAGACCTCAATGAGGTAAATAAATAATTTAAGTATACGCGATTAAGTCCCGTTTAGTATTAATAATGTGTGAGAATCGTGAAAGTTTAAATCAATATATTGTAAAATTGCGATAAGTTGTTTTGACAAATGAGTTTTTGCCAATTAACATTTTGGGAAAAATAGTTTGCTATGTCATACTTTGGGGAACATTATTTGCCAAACATTAGTTGTCCCAAAAATCACGACGATTTTGGGGCTTAATTTGGTGAAATTATTACGTATATAAAGATAATTATCCGAGCAAAAGGAAAACCATTTTCTCGTCAAAGGCAGTTTCGCCATCCAAACACGGCTACTTATACCCTTTGTGGAAAGGCTAATTTATTACAAATTATTATATATATTTTACTTCAAAATTCTTGTCCAAATTGTGTTGATTGTGATGTGCATACAATTCGTCAGAACAACTCATTTGACAGTTGGATCAGCAGCGCAACATGGCAGCTTGGTATGCAGGCGCGGCCTGCGGTGGCAGTCAATAGTAAATTTGACAGCTAATCACAACACAAGTTTACTATTGTCCGCCATGGCCAGACCGCGCCAGTGTGATATGTGAACAATATTATAATTCACTGATAAATAAAATACAAGAGCAGATACAGTTAATTAGTAAACTGTATTTCAGAGAAAACCTTATCATATATTTTCATGCTTCCAGCAAGATGAAAAAATTATTACTTGTAGTTACTTTTATTTTGATCCATAATAATTATTCTACAATAAATTAAAGTATGTTGTGAAGTTAATCTATAATTATTTATTGATCATTTTCAAAATCAGCAGGATTCTTGCGGCTAAGCCTGTGGTGTTCACGCTCCACTCCCTCATATATCAGGTATCCAATGATGAATGCTGCAACCAAATAGAAGTTGTATTCAAACTTTTGCTTTAAAGTCATAAGTCATTTATTAATAATATTCAAAATATTACATGTCATCATTCTTAAATTAAGTAGTACACGTTTATGCATATTCATTATTATTGAAAGATGAGCAGGGGGCAAACTACTTATTAATTTTAGATGCGGTGTTACTTAGATGCATAATTCTGATTGTAATTATGTTTTTCCATGACTAATAGCAATACCAATTTAACCAGTTAAGCGATATTACAATCAGTTACAAAATTAATGCACTATTTATTGCATGGGTATTTACTTTCAGCGTTGATAACTCTATAATCAACCCCCTTTATTAATTAAATTGGTTAATCAACTGGTTACAGAGTAAAAATTTAAACAAACTAATGGTGTAACATGGTATATTTAATGATAATACTGCGAGCGAAGTGGAAAGATGAAACTTACGAGGTGCAACCCTGAATACACTCTCACGGAATCTGCGGAAGATATTGGGAAGCCCGCCTGAGATCGCGCCAGCATAAGCACGTTGCTCGTGGGCAGACAACTTGTAGGTTATCAAACCCCGGATTTTAGCAAGTTCTCCGAAGTGCTTTCCCATTTTTGCTAAAAATTATGTAATTGGTATAGCGTAACACACACTGTACACCAAGAATCTAAAATGTCTTTTTTTTTTTTATCCTTTCTTGGAAGATGAGCTACAAGTTCTAACAATTTTTGCCATGCGCATATAAGTTCCAAAACTAGTGATCTTATGAAAACTAATGAGACGTGACTAATCATATTTTGTATTACATACATATATATTCCTTTACCGTTAAAATTAAGTATACAATCAATATTTTATGTTAAACCTTTAAAAAATATTCGCTAGTATATATCATTTTCGTACCGAGAATAAGACCATACAAATAAAATAGAGTGTAAGTTCGGTACATGCCATTCTCGCCTATTTTTTTTTCATCGAGCTGAGCGGCTACCGCGAACCAAAAACGAACTTCGTTCGTGTATCTCCCTCTCTGTCTCTCGAACTAGGAAGTGCGACAGAGATGGAGATGCGCGAACGAAGTTCGTTTTACTTTCGCGGGTGCCAACGTGGTGCCGGTTAATGTATAGCCATGCTAATGCACGGCCAAAATAATGTACAGCCCAATAATCCGCGTCTATACTGTACATGGATTATCAGGCTGTACATTATTAGGCCGTGCATTATCACCCTGAGCAAACTTGGTCCGGGGCAATAACTGGAAGCCAATTTTGTACAAGCTGATAATGCACGACCCAATAATCCGCGTCCACAAAAAGTGTACGCGGATTAACAGGCTGTACATTATTGGGCCGTGCATTATCACCCTGAGCAAACTTGGTTCGGGGCAATAATTGGAAGCCACTTTTGTCCGGGCTGATAATGCATGACCCAAATTGGTCCACAAAAAGTGGACGTGGATTATCAGGCTGTACATTATTGGGCCGTGCATTATTGGCTCCCGCCAACGTCAACGTCATCTCAGTTTGACATTTATTTACTTGATTGATTGATTTACATCAATTCAATTTTGTTTGATTTACTTCTAGCCTGGCACTGGGCAAAATATGTACTGGCTACCATAGTACCTTAGTACCTACTATAATACCGAAGTTCGTTGTAAGAATTTGATCATCATTATTTATCAAAAATATTAATTTTCACATAGGTTGTCAAAATCATATCAAGTATACCGTGTCTCGTCATCGGTATGTACGTCGGCGACTTGAATCTTAGCTAAGCTACTTTAATAAAATTGAAGAAAGTAAGTTTAAATCTTCTATTTATGCTTTACGAATGATGCACGCACAGTCTACAATAAAATCATATTTAGTATAAGTAAGATAAGTACTTGTTAGTCTTATTAATTTCGGAACTAAACTTCTGTGATTTAATTTTGATAACCGTAAATATCCTAATTCTGTTGTCAAGTATCGTTATCTTCTAAATATATGAATTTGTTATTAGCCAGTTTCGAGTCCTGGTATTTATTTGTGTGATGAGCATAAACAAATGTTTCCCAATTTTAAATGGTTTGTATGTATTCATTTATTTATAAAAGCATGTAAGTATATTATTGTCTGGTACCCATAAGGCCCCTAGCACATGGCGTATTTTAAACGCGACGCAGACGACGCGCGTTCCCCTACTACCTAGTGGTTAGGCAGGCCCTGGTAGTAGGGGAACGAAGGGGGTAGAAGGGTATCAACACCCCATATAACTTCATTGCTTCGTTTGGGATTAGGTTAATTTGGTGATCCTTATAATAAGAGAGAGAAGAATATTTTTCACAACCATGGATATGGCTAATGAACAACACTACACATATTCATGTGTAGTGTTGTTGCAGTTTAGGGTCCAAGTCCAGTCCCGGGAGCAAACCCTATTACAGTTAACAAAACTCTTATAAGACTGACTATAGAATGTGAGTGAGATATAAATATAAATAATATATTACATTCTTTTATAGTTTTGATCCTTTGCAGATCCTTGTCAATCATGGATGAAATGAAAAAATCAATTCTTGCACCAAACAGTAATAGGCGGTCGAATATTGGTATGTTGCTTCTTTAAATACTATATGAATACATATGTTTTATAAAATATCATTACCTTGTAATATTATGACCAATTTGTTTCAGGCTATGTGAAATATGCAAGTTTAATTATATTAACTGTCCAGAATGCCACACTGGGTCTCAGCATGCGATATGCCCGCACCCGAGATGTGGAAATGTTTTCCTCGGCTGCTGGTAGGTTATTTATTTGGCTAACTACTGCTTCTGTCCTCCCGTGTATCAATGTTCCAAATACCAACAATAATTATAATTTTCAGCTGTACTTTTAGCAGAATTAGTGAAGTTTATAATCTGCACTGGCCTAGTGATGCGGGAGTCAGGGAGTGCTAAGAGGGGTCTCCTGTCCATATATTCAACAGTCATATTGAATTTGGAAGACACACTGCGAGTCTGTGTCCCATCATTCCTCTACATTGTGCAGAATAATCTGCTGTATGTGTCTGCATCCAACTTGGATGCTGCTACTTACCAGGTAAAATTTTGATTTTAAATGCCCTTTATTCATAAACATTCATCAAACCTATTTTTAACACCGGAAGCAAAGAGGAGTGTTATAAGTGTAACATCTGTGTATCTGTCTGTGGTATCGTAGCTCCCAAACGGATGAACCAATTTTCGTTTAGGTTTTTTTGTGTCATAGATAATTTTATCCTTCTTAGCCATGTTTCATAAAAATCTGTTCAGCCATTTTTGAGATATTGGACTTTGAAATGAAAATGTCGGGGGTTTCTCAACTTTTCTAAGTTGTGGTCATAATTAAATAATCCGTTTGTGAGGTCTCATCCATTAATTACATCACACATGTAGGGGAAGGGAGGGTCTGCAAAGTGTGAAATGTTGTGACAAGGGGAGGGAGGAGTCCCAAATTTCGATACGTTACATTACATACGAAATATTTATAAATTCCAAAGTATGTTTTTTTGCACTTCGCGCGCCCAGCCGCCTTAAGCTGATTTTCCACCGGAGGGACGAGACGAGACGAGGAGAGGCAAGAATTGAAATTCGTATGGCAAATTTTCAATTCTCCTCGCGCGCGCTCGGTGGAAATAGTACCATACAAATTTCAATTCCCGCCTCGCCTCGTCTCGTCTCGCCCCTCCGGTGGAAAATCAGCTTTGTCGGTCTTTTGACTGTGCTTAAAGGCGCCTCACTCAGTGTGCGTGCCTCGCGTAATTTGAACGTGTATCCGAGCGTGCCGCGGACAGAACGATGTAATTTGGTGAAGTAAACGTGCACCACATGAATTACGATTTTTGTACAACTGTTTCATCCACCACCGAGGCGATTTTCTCTTCTTTTTGGTAATAATTCGGTGAATTACGATAAACGCAGCCGCGAATGTCACCGTGTCCGATGCCATTTTGAACGACGCACAAAGTCGGCTCGCCGCGAGCACGCTGCCTCGCCCGCGCATGTTTATGTGCACCAAATTGGCTCGCGAGCATGCCTCAGGCTGAGCCGCTCAAATTCGTACGCAGCTCTATAAGATTCAATTTACAACGTCCACGTCCGTAGGTAGGTACCACCACCGTGTCGCGCCGGCCGGTTAGGTATATGACTTCTTACTTGTCGTGGACTGCACCACTGATCCACCCAATGAATGAAAAAACCGGTCAAAACTGTCTCGCGCACCGAGGGTTCCATACAAACTTTCATACGCTGTACATTCACGACCCCGCTTTTGAAAGAATCTGAGGTCGGAGGTGAGGAAGAGGAAAAGATAAGGTCAGAGTCCAGTATACCGACTCACCCAGTCGCAGAAGTGAACATGCACACTATGGCGGTTTGCTTACATAGTTAGCAAATTCTATTGACGGCGACTTTAATGTGTAATTGCGTAAACTCGTATGTGACGTGTATCTGATTACGAATGGTATTTTTTTCAACATTTTGCTTTATAAATTGAAACTTTACCACAGAAGAAAAAAAAAGAAAAATTGTTCTAGAATGTGCAACTCAAGCACTTTCATATTTTTGGCCTTCCCTCTTATCCGTCCTTTTTTATAGAAGTTAAAAATACCTATATCTTAAAAAAAAACATTTTCTATACAAGTTTATAATTAGCTTTGTTTACAACTACATTTTTATTTTTTTTATACCACATCGGTGGCAAACAAGCTTTGGTTTTGTAGGTTGGTCTGATGGTAAATGGTTAATATGGACGCTTGCTACTCCAGGGGTGTTACATGCGCGTTGCCGACCTTTTAAGGATTTATAAACTCCTTTTTTGAAGAACCCCATACTGTGGTCCCTCGGGTGAACCTCGGCAGGGAGCTCTTACCACAACCGGAGCGTCCGAGGGAGGAAATTTCTCTAAAACCGCACGGCACGCGACCATTTAGGTTCCAGGGTGTGAGAATGCCCTGCCGACGGCGAGCGGTGCGGTGGTAAAAAGCAGCCGTACGCATCATGTCGAACAGTTCTTCGGAGCACAACCCGTTATACAACCGATAGAACACGCACAAGGAGGCGAAGTCTCTCTTTAGACTCACCGGTTCGTTATCGCTTGTTTTGGGATCGTTCACGATTCGCACAGCGCGTCTTTGAAGCGAGTCGAAAGGCCCAAGCTAGTATCCAGGTGCCCAGAGATGACAACAATACTCCATGTGGAGACGGACTTGACTTATTATATAATAAAAGTCTCTGTCCCGGGGAGAAGTAACGCTTTGCTCTGTTAAGCACACCGAGCTTTTTGGATGCCAGCTTGGCCTTGCCCTCTAAGTGTCTTCGAAACTCATAAGTTCTGTATATTATCTGAATAACTGTCCACCTACTGTAAAGCCTACTGAATAAGAGCGTTAGAGACGCCTCTAAAGCTGATATAACTCTGAATTGGGCACAAATTAAACAGCTGTTAGCTGAATAACTGTAACTCATGGCGTTATATTAGCATTATTTGAGCATTATTAAAGGTAACAGTCACCCCAAGACCTGAACATTGACTGATTATTAGAGTATGTGTTACCCATTATACAGCACAACGACCGATGAACAGAGTCTGTGTTACCCATTTTTCAGCACAAACTACCGAGCAGGATCTTTTTAACGCTTCTAAGGAGTTGAGGAATCACAAGTGGCAACATTGTGAATAATTTTCACTCCTATAATACATTATTTTCATTCATCGTAAACGTTTGCGTGAACCTCATTTCGTGACAGTGTTTGTGTTATGAAATAGGTCAAAAATATTTGTTTTCGGTAAATAGAACTACTTGATTTTTACTCCATGTGTGTCAGTTCGCCGTTTATTTTTCCACATGGCACATCAATATCGTAATGCTGGCGGCGATTATAACTGCAGATAGTGCCTACGAGGCGCTGAAAAATTAGTCTTCTAGATCTTATTAAACTGCATCAGCAGATTAATTGCCGACGCTAGTACAAGTATTAAGCTCTAACCGGGATCATTGGGTAACATGTGACCTAATTTATAGCAGTTTGCTGTAATTTAGCATTATATATATTCACTCATAGTGAGCATGCGGTCTTTATAAGTGCTATTATAAGATTGCGTGTAACAAGCTGATTACCAGTATTAAAGTTATAACTATATGCAGCAAGACGCATTATATCACTGTTAATTGAAGTCACAGAATATCTTAATGCATTATAGTAGTTCACATGTTCTTTCTTAAAATGCAGGCGTTATACGAGGGCTGTTTGACAAGTCATTTTAAAAAGTAAAAAAAAAATATATTTTTTAAACAATTTACATTTATTTCTCAACACAGTAGCCTTTGAGGGCCAAACACTTGTTCCAGCGAGTTTCCAATTTTTTGATCCCCTCCAAAAAGTACGTTTTGTCGAGGTCTTCAAAATAGCCGTTTACACCTGCGATGCAGTCCTGATTTGTCAAAAATTTTTGCCCTCCAAGCCATTTTTTCAGATTTGGGAATAGGTAATAATAGCACGGAGCTAGGTCCGGCGAATACAGAGCATGCGGAACCAGCTCGAAGCCCAACTCGTGGATTTTGGCCATTGCAATTAGCTGACGTGTGCACTGGGGCATTGTCTTGATGAAAGAGGACTTTCTTGGGGGACAATTTTGGTCGTTTTTCCAACAATTCGGCATAAAAACGGTCCAATAACTCTGCGTAATAACGGCCAGTGATAGTCTTTCCCTTTTCCAAGTAATCAATCATAATGATTCCTTCGCCATCCCAGAAGACTGTCGCCTCACCTTCCCAGCCGTCAAAACAGTCTTGGCCTTCTTTCGGGCACGTTCACCAGTCGCCATCCATTGTTTGATTGCTGTTTTGATTCAGGTGTATAATGATAGACCCAAGTTTCGTCCACAGTGACAAATCGACTCAAAAAATTCCGAGGATTACACTTCATCTTATCCAAACATAGTTTTGAAATTCGCTTTCGTTCGCGTCTTTGTTCGATTGTCAACAAACGTGGCACCCATCGTGCAGACAGCTTTGTCATACCCAAATCTTCATGCAGGATTTTATGTACTCGCTCACTGGAGATGCCTGTGTTCTCAGCTATTTCACGCACCTTCACTCGGCGTCGAGTACAATATTATAGACTTCTTCAACAACATCCTCAGTAGTTACCTCGATTGGGCGACCAGAGCGTGGAGCATCAGATGTGCTTGACCGACCACGTTTAAAATCATTTATCCAGTTATAAACAGTCTGCATCGTTGGTGCGTTAGTGCCATGAACAGAATCAAGTTCAGATTTTATTGTGGCAGCACTGCAACCCTTCATATAAAAATGTTTTATAACGGCACGAAATTCAGATTTTACCATAGTTGTTGAAAATTTACGAGTGATCACAGTCAAACAATTTTTAAACTGACAAAATCTTGTTCTTTTTTGCTGAATTTTTGACAGTCTTCATTTGAAAGATTGTGCCTGCCATTGTTAATGCCATTTACCAGAAAAAAGGTTTTATAAATAGTTTTTAAAAGGACTTATCAAACAGCCCTCGTAGACGCGAGTGTGGCCGCCGGAGTCTACGCGCACCCACAGCACTGACAGATCTCTTTCTTCAAAGGCGGCTTGAAGACGGCGACGACAAACATACACCGGCACGTCTCAGGAACGTATGTTTTAGTGTGTACCCGGGGTAGAGCAGATACGATGTGTGTGTCTCCATCAGGAATAATAGGATGGGTCATCAAAAACTGCACGCGGTTCCCCCTATGACATTTGGTCGAGCACCCCTGACCTAGGTCTGACCGTTTAGCCAGGCTGTACTCCAACTTTTTACCCCGAGGCAAATCTTGAAATGTCCGATTTTTCTGGGGGTCACACGGAGAGACCCTAAACTTGTTCCATACATCACCAGGTCGTAATTGCACTCTTTCCCGGAGAACAGCTATGTCAGTGAGAAATCTGGTTTTGCAGCTTTATTTGTTTGTTTTGTTAAGAAATTCTCAATGGATCGACATGGGAATTGTATGTTCGATAAGCAGGTGACTAAGCTTGCTTATCCTAAAACAAAAATGAATTATGATGATTAACTACGAAAAAACGACGTTTTCTTAAATAGACTATTTTTTAACTTAAAAATCCTGTAGCTCCTAATGTATCGATCGTAGAGTAAAAATAAATATGACCAATTTTGTAGGAAATTTTATGGAAAAACTTTGATGATGAACAACCACGAAAAAACGACGTTTTCTTAAATCGACTATTTTTTATCTCTTTGTTAACTTTAACACCCTGTAGCTCCCAAAGTATTGATCGTAGAGGAAAAATAATTATGACCAATTTTGTAGGAAATTTTATGTAGAATCTTTTGTCTGAAGTTATTATAACGCTATTCGTACAGATATTCGAGATAAGTACACACCCTCGGCACAGTCCCCACCCTCGAGGACTTTTAGTATGTTTATCTAGACACCACAAGGTATAATTGTACCAATTTACAAAACTATACGAATTATTTCCCCTGATTGCCCATATTCGGCTTAATTTTCTTAGACTAATGACTATCTTAAACCATTTAATAAATGCGTGTTAAATTTGTGGAAGGACTTAGCTATTACCTATTACACATTATTATATAATATTTTAAATATTTTATTTCAAAATTATCTGACCGAAAACTTGGCTGATCGTAAGTATTTCCATGGTCCAAATTGTGTTGATTGTGATGTGCATGCAATTTGTCAATACAACTCGTTTGACAGTTAGATCAGCAGCGCAACGCCTCCACACGATAGCAATTAGTCAGCTTCTGATAAATTGGGGCTGACAAATCATGATATGTATACACCCCATCAGTCACGAGTCAAATTATAATGGGGTGTATACATGTCATGATTTGTCAGCCCCAATTCATCAGAAGCTGACTAATTGCTATCGTCTGGATGCATGTTGCGCTGCTGATCCAACTGTCAAACGAGTTGTCCTGACTAATAGGGAATATGCATGTGATTCCGAAATGGCCAAAAAAAAACATGAGTAATCTTTATTGCTTAATAAATATACTCACATGATTATTTTTACAATGATCATGTTTCTATTAACAAACTTAATTATTGAAAAGTAGTATTTTACAAATTCCCTCGCAAATTTTCAAAACGCAACGCTATTGGCCGAGCGAATCGTGACGTCACCGTGCACTCGGTTTCTACTGTTAACAGGTCGTTTGTATGATTATTGAAAGTTATTCGCATTGTTTTGCCGCTGTTTATGATAAACAATCAGTGTTTTTTGGGAATTATTAACTGAAAGCAGTAAATCCTTGTGAAAAAAGACTCGCCAGAATGACTGGAAGCCGTTTTGTCAAGGCAACAACTTCGATCAACAGTGCAAACATAGAAAGTTAGCTAAAACGTTTCGTGATCAAAATCAACACTCGTAGTCAGCTGTTGATCAACAAAAATCATAATATTTTGTAATATTAATAACTAAAAAAATGGGAATCAGAATAGTTGTATCAATAAGTATATACAATTTTAGGTTAAGTTATTGTTTATATTGTTCGGGAGTCCTAATAAAAAAGATTTTAGGTATAAACATATTTAATAATCACTTCGAAATGATGTTCATAAAAATATAAACTACTCAAACACGATACATTATATCTCCTCATCGCCTTCACCCCTTTTTTCTTCTATTTTGCATCTTTGGGCATATGAAAATATATCATGTCAGGTGCAGTTTTAGTGTTATTTTCACAAATAGGGGCAATACAATATTTATAATAAGCTTTTGTGTGCTCTTCCGTTACAATAAGTTGATCTTACAAGCTTTACTAACTCACTTTTACTAAAACTGTGAATCAAACACTTCGTTGTTTATTTATTCTAAGTGCACGGTGACGTCACAAAATGAGCGCGCCAAAATGGCGGCGTTTTAATCGTCCGAAAATTATAGTAGTTTTTTGTATTTTTTAGCTCATTCAATAATATTGTGAAAGTGTTATATTTTTTCCGGTTATATAATTACTTATAGAATAGTTTAAAAAAAATTAAAAAATGCATGAATATACCCTATTGCATGAACCATGGAGCATGGAATTTTCATGATCTGCCAAGTGTTTTTTTCTCACAAATTTCATTCAAATAAATTTAAATGAAAATTAAAAAATATATATTAAAGAATATTGTTTTAATATTTAACACTGTAACTGCAATATTTAACATATTTCGTCATTTTTTTAAACGGGTTGTAGATGGATTAAGAATAACTACGTAGAGTCGTGCTAGTTGATATAATATTAATGAACATGAACATAGGTACCGCACCCAGCCAGGAAGCAAGCCTGACCCGGACAAGCCGGATATACCAGGGGGCACAAATTTGTGAGGAGTGACACGCTCTGGGATGGGAAGGGAAGACCGACCAACCGCAACCAGTCGGCCACAATCGACCGGCTATGCAGCCTTAAGCCAATATTGGAAAAGAGGAGAGGTAGGATACTTCATCGGGGGGTGAGCGTTGGTGAAGTGATGCACGTTGCTTCGTATGAAGTCTTCTTGTACCTTCTTGTGTTGGAGGTGGCTCTTCTAGGTGGTTGTTAGGTCGGGGGGTATGTGTAACACATTTCTCCAGCGTCAAAAAAAAAATGTGGTTGTTAGGTCAGGCTCATTTCCCAATGATTCGGCCTCCTCTTCTGACTCGCTGTCATTCTTTTGCATCTCGTAGATACTTCGGGCGGCTTTATTAATTTTATCCTTGTCCGATGCCATGTTAGGCCATTCGCTGGAGCTAATGTGGTAGTACGTCATATCCTGTGTCAGGACATCTTCCCATGTAAATATGGGTCGACCTACCTTTAGTTTCTTTGCCTTGTATCTGTGTGCTGCCTTTAAGAGGTGTGCGTTAGGGCGTCTGAGAATGTGTCCAAGGTAGCACAATCGAAGGCATTTTATCCTCTTGGTAATCGTTTTTCCTTCCAATAAGTCGTGTACTTTGCCAGGGCTGGGTGATGTGCCTGAGTTGTTGATCATGTCTTTCTGTATTATTCGTTCGTACCTTCTGAGTTTTCGTCTGTTGGCTTTAGTGAGGGCAGCGCATTTAAGCCCATACGACATAGTTGGTTCTATGACCATTTTGTAAAGTAACCTTGTAATTTGCCACTGTATACTTGATTCTTTAATACAGCTGGTAAGAATTTTTTACAGCGCGAATGTACGGTGTCTTTTCTACTCAGTGTGGAGGTAATATACGTTCCTTAGGTATTTGATTTCGCTGGTAGGGCTAACCATTGTGCCATTTAGTGTCATGAAGTTCCTTTGACTCTTGTGTGTTGGATCACGAACTAATACTTTAATTTTGGTTTCTTTAACTTTTAGTCCTACAGTGGCGAATGAGGCGTTGGCCTTTGAGTAGATTGCGTTCATCTGTTGAATGTCTTCGTTAGTCGTAACTGTCGTTAGTCACTATAATTACGTCCTCCGCAAAGGTCAAGTTTAGTGGCAGATGTATTTGGTCATCCTGCTTTAATTGAACAAACGGGAGTTTGTCCTCGAGGGTGCGAAAGACATCGTCCATCAGTATGGTGAACAGCCTTGGCGAAAGTGGACAGCCCTGTTTGACTCCTTTGCCTTTTTTAATCCACCTTGTTTGTTGCCCCCACCATTTGATGCAGGTGGATTCGTTCATTGTGGCTTCGACTATCCGATTGGCCATAGCTGTATTAGTTCTCGATAGTATAATGTCTCTCAGTGTATTTAGATCTACCATGTCGAACGCTTTTTCTACGTCCACTGCTAGGACATATGTTTTCTCGCCCGCTCTCCATTGTTCGTCAAGGACTCGTCGCAAGGTAAACATATGGTCATGCGTCGACCGGTTTCGTAAGAATGCTGCCTGGTAGTTTCCTAATTCTTCGGTAATTTCGTCAAGCCTAAGGAGGAGAAAGTTGGCGTAGATTCGGTAATCTGTGCTGCATATAGAGATGCGTCTATAATCATTGATGCCCTTTGGATTTGCCATTTTAGGCAGAGGCACTTGGATTGATTGTGTCCAGGTGGGTGGTAGAATATTGTTTGTCCAGGCTGTTTTCATATGTTCAAGAATTTCGGCTTTTAGTTCTTGCGTGTTGGCTTTGTAGAGCTCTGTGACGACTTGATCTATTCCAGGTGCAGTGCCATTACGCATTTGACTCGTAATTTTCTCGATGTCGTCCATTGAAGGAGCTTGCCCTAGCTTGGTCGGGTCCTCATCTTTTAACTCATCGACCCACGGCCCTTCCGTTTTGTCCAATTCTTCTTCCCATTTAGACATGCGGATAAAGTTGTTTTTGGTCCGTCGGCTTTCCTTTTGCTTGTGTCTTCTATAAAAGCCGTAAGTGATCTTTATTCTCATTGACGGATGGGTTTATCTAGGCCTCTAAAAATGGCGCGGCATTCTTGTTGCTCCTCCGCTGATTCCAGATTGTGTAGAAGGCGTCTGCACACCTTTAACTTGTTTTTAGTAGATTGGTCTAGCGGTCGGCGTTTCTGATGGAATTTTGCCTTTTGTAGGTTCGCCAATGCAATTCTACGTTCCTTGGAGTAATTGGGCTGATGCTTGAGCACTTCGTAGGTCGCTGTTTTCATGATGCCTGTAATTGTTTCCCATGGCAGTGGCGTTTTTTGTCTTCTGGTTTTCTGTTCTCTGTGATCAGTTCACTTAAAGACTTTTGGTATTCTTTTCCTGTGGTGGTGTTTTGCAGTTGCTCGTAGTTAAGCGTTTTATAGTTGAACGAGTCTGATGTTTTGTTTTTGTCTGATCTAGTGGGGACCGTCTTATTAGATATGGTTGCGAGGGACGTTGATTCGCCCCATACGAGTTTGTGATCTGACAAGTTTGAGTGTTCGCCTTTGATGTATTTGAATAGTGGTTTGCCATTAGTCTGTGTCATCAAGTGGTCAATCTGGGAGGTTTTGTTGCCAGCTCTCCAGGTGGCTTTGCAACTTCTTCGACCATGCGACGTTTCTAATCAGATCTAATAATCTAATAAGATTTCACCGTTGTGGTTGGTTTTTGGGTGGAGAAGGTTCTTGCCTATTTGGTTTTTCTGTTGGCGCTTGCCCGATTCTTTGTAACCAATGTGCGCGTTGAAATCCCCTAAGATTATTGTGGTGGACTTCCTTGGCTTTTCTTTTAATAGTTGGAGCAGGCGCGTTACGTCGCTTGTCGCTGCTGACGCAGTGTTGGACCAGTGAGTTGTGACAACGAACAAGTCGATTTTGTCGCCTATTTCGATTGAGGCTGCCATATTATTCGTGTTTGCCTTTGTCCTGTTTAGCGTGAGGCCACTGTTTTTTCTTATAAGAATGGCGAGGCCTCGGCTGCTATTATTTCCACTAAGGTTCCACGTGTAGTGTTTTTATTGGTACGTCCCTGTTTTTAAGTGAGTTTATTGTAAGCATGCAATGTGTATTGATTTCGATTCTAGATATAAATCAATATCGTTTTTTCCCCTGTGTGGCGGCGCCTCTTATATTCCATGTGGCGATATTAATATTATTATTATTGATGGGGTTTTGTGCAGTGAGATGTGGCCTTGGCCTGGTTAGTCTATAACCTGTATCGTCTGGTATCTCTTCTAGGCTGCCTGCACTCAAGATCGTCTTGTCTTGCGCGGCTTTTGACGTGAGTGCTCCCAGGTGGTTTTCAAAACAATCGTAGTGGTTACCGCTGAAAATAAGGCCTAAACAGCCCACAGCGTCGCTCGGCACCTTGGGGGTAAAACATGCTGTTTCTCTTAAAGGGTCTCTTTGGAATATTTTTACATTAATGCCATAGTAATCCGCCGCCGCTATCAGAATGTCGCTGCCACCCCATGTACCGTCTTGGTATTGTGAATGTATGTGTTTTTGGATTTCACTGTCTTGTCTTTTTGGTTTTCATCGACGACGTAGCGGGCAAGGTCCCGACGGATTGCGTGATGGTCAAACGTAAGGTCATATAAATCGTTAATTTGATACGCTATCGCGCGGTATAGACAGTTTCCATCTCCTGGTATTTCGACGATAGGGTTCTCGCTACTCATGTTTCTAGTCTTTTGTTGAGTGTTGGTGGTGAGCTGGGGAAAGGGCTTATAATCTATTGTTGTGTGAGTGGCTACTCCAGGTCGGCCTGTAATTGGCCTTGGTATCTTACTACCTAGACGATTAGTTACGATACGGGGCGATTGAGTGTTACTCGTCGACCCAGCTGTGTTAGGGACACTTAGTCCGGCTTGACTTGACCCAAGCGTATATGTAAGCCTAACGTTGCTCTGATTAAGTGTAGGTAGCTGAGCGTGGCAACGCTCTGCCGTTGGGAGCCTCGCCTAACTATAATAGTTGTTGCTGGGGGCCGATGCTGTCTTGTGGGGCGATGCGCTAGCAGTATACTTTATCGCCTAGTAAAAGTGAACTGGGTGCAAGGGAAGAAGACTTTACTTGGGTGTGGGTCGTTAGGACTACCACTCTATCTATTCTAGACCACCTGTTGGGAGAGAAGACGGTGTCCCTTCAGCGGTGATTAGTTAGTAGTGCCTTGAGTTATTCATGTGGCAGGCCCCCGGGACCCTATTATTACTATTATTAATTGGACCTAAGCCTGTGTGTTAGTAGGCTCGTAATCGTGCGCCAGCAATACGGAGCAACGGAATTATGGTTGGTTACTACACGGGTCCTGCCGTAGTTAGCTGTGATGCGCTTGAATTGCCTTATTTTAATTCTAGGCCCAGTAAGTCTAAGTTTGAGATAAGGATACGCATACAATTGATACCGCGGAGAACTATTATTTGGCAATGACCTATTGTAAGGGGGCCGATGTTAAGTGTGCGGCGTTTCTAAATTCCATGTTGTATTGTAAGGGCGAATAACTGCTAGCCAGATGTTGGACCGATGGAACTTTTACGTAATGGGTGTTATTTTTATTTTAGTCAGTTTGTCGAACTTAGAACACAAGATTTTATGATGGGGAGTTTCGACGTAATTTGGGTTTTTAGGCAAAAGACAATGCCTTTATTTATATTTTTATGGTGTCTATTCCGGAGAAAGCATGAAGCGCTGTATATTGGGTACCAGATGGCTAGCGTGTCGTGACTCGTGGAGGGAAATTCAAAGATGTATTTTTTTGTTACTTTGTACCTGATTGATGGTTATTTGGTTGGGGTCTACTCAGTTTATGTGTTAAAATGATGCAATCGTTTTGGTTTGTTCGAGATGTGAATTTGGCTTTTTGTGTAGGTGTATGTACCTAATGGCTTTTGGTTCCTAGTTTATTTATAGGTTTGTACCTATCTTTTCGGGTTCGGTCACTCGTGTCCTTCGCGGGGACCGCTTTCTGGTATAAACAAAGTGACAAAAAAACAGAACCTATGTTTTGTGCGAGTCGGAGATTGGGAGGGATTGCGCTATTGATTTGAAAGTTGTAGGTATGGGTTTTGCTCATTGATTCAGTCGATATTTTTACCTAGGGGTAGGGCCGCAGTATAGTAATATTTTTGCGGTTTCGTCAGTGACCCGTTTGTAGGGAGATACAGTGCCGCGGCTGGGCATGGGCCCCGCTCAGTTTCATTATGTGTGAGGACTTATCGCTAACAATGGGGGTAGACTGATACAATGTTAGTAGTAGGTATATTACATTAAAGTTTGTAGAATATAGCCCGTTTGTAAGGGGATACAGTGTCGTGGCAGAGCATGAACCCCGCTCACTTTGTGTATAAGAGTAAGGACCCGGGAAATTGTAAATTAAGTCCATTCAACAAAAAGGAGCGGTCTCACCAGATTCGCCTCGAAGATGGTTGCGGCCTGCGGGCGGTTGCCGCCGCGCGTAAGGTGCTGTGGTAGCCGGTTGGCGGAGATTCAGATTGTCCGACACTGATTGCACTCACTGTTAGGACCTACGATATGTGAACACACTGCACGTTTGTATAAACCGGCACTTGTGGAACCATGTGATATGCGATAAACAAACAAATATGACTATGAGTAAACCGGCACTTTGCGAACTGAAAGAGACGAGACGGAGTGGTTGGCTCGGGCTACGGGCGCGCGGCTCGGCGCTGTCCCATCTGGGCTATACTCTATTGTTTTGGAGGACTATTGTAATTTTTTATGGCGTAACGAGAGCTCGGAGAAGGCTCCCAGAGCAGCGTCCGCTCGCAACGGCAGTCGGAACAGAACTCTGCTAGTTGATATATTAATCATATAAAATCAGAATCCTCTAAGATCACATAGGAATACATGCGCTAGACCAAACACTGTTTTCTGTTTTTATTAACCGACTTCAAAAAAAAGGAGGAGGTTCTCAATTCGGTTGTTTTTTTTTTTTTTTTCAATGTTTGTTATCTCAGAACTCCGTCATTGATGAGCCGATTCATAATTTTTTTTTGTTGGTAAGTATACGCTTCCAGGTGGGTCCCATTTTTTTGAAAATTCAATTGGATGATGGGATCCATGAGGAATTGAGGGAACTCCTCAGTTATATTAGGCACGCGTGTAGTGATTTTGGTATTTTCTATTATAACTCGTGTATTTACATCCGGAAATCATAAATTGGTGGAGTGGAATTGATGATGAAGACCACAGATGACTTATGGAATTCCTCAATTATGTACTTAAAAGTACAAAAGTATATCACAGATTCTGATAAGATTCCGTTGAAATAGCAACTAATGAAGTGCCAAGGGTGATCCTTGTGGAATTGACGGAAGTCCTCAAATATTATCGGGTCACATACAGCGATTGGGTTTTTTTCTATAATAATCAACGCATTTGCTCTCGGAAATCAGTTCATGAGGTAAATTAGAAAAGAAATGTTCTCGTGGCTTGGCGGAGTACCAAATTGAAGTCGGTTAAAACTTTGTTTTTAAAGTAGATTATTTCAAAGTCAAGTAAATTTTGACAACCAGTAACGAGCACTGTCTTGCGTTGCGGACTGCACGTGCTATATGAAGCTGTAAGATAAAGCGGGATGGGGATACATATGAAATACATTTCCAGCACGTCTATCATGAATATCATGAGACGGCCGCGACATACTCTCGATTTTTGTGTGGTATCGCCCTATCTCATCGGTTAGTAACAATCTTGCAGTCCGCTTCGCAGGACCGTTTGAATGCGGCAATTTTCGCTTTCTTACTGTTAACTGGCCACACTGAATGAAATTGTAGTTGCAGATTGCTACATCTGTACGCTATACCCAATTCTGACTTCGACATGTTGTACTGACCAATTGGGGTAAAATCACATAATGTGGATACCCCATAACAGACTAGCGACCCGCCCCGGCTTCGCACGGGTACTATATTATACTTATAAACCTTCCTCTTGAATCACTATCTACTAAAAAAACCGCATCAAAATCCGTTGCGTAGTTTTAAAGATCTAAGCATACATAGGGACAGACAGCGGGAAGCGACTTTGTTTTATACTATGTAGTGATGAGCTTTTGTTTGTGCATATTACTTAACAATATCTAATCTATTTCAGTACCGATTGTTCGCTCAAACGAATTCGCTTTTTGTGAAGATAGTTATATTATTTACGAGCAAAACCTAGTAGAGTAGAATTTCACCGCCATATTTGTTTATCGCAATCGTATTTGCTCGACACTAGATGATTTTGAGATATTGTACAGTGCAAATATAAGAAAAGGAAAATTATGATAAAACAACTGAGTTATATTGGGTAATGAAATCTGTTACAAAGAGTCTGCCTATTGTCAATTCTTGTAACAAAAATTCCGTATATAAATGGCAATGTTTTATATAATTTAAAATATTATTCAAATCGAATACCATTATCTGCGTCTTTAAGGTCTAAGTAGTTGCCAACCTATTCTACCCGCTGGTTAGGTTCGACGACGAGCGAAGCGAGCATGCCGTGGCAGCGGCTAGTGGCGAAGCGCCAGAAACGATTCGCCGGCCGTTGCCGCGGCAGGCTCGCTTCGCTTTCGCTTGCTTGGCTCGCGCGCCATTAGGTCGCAGTTCTACCTTACACTCTTCTCTCGTACCTAATGGATGCTTTCATTATAGTAGATTTACATTTACACTGCTGTCTTTAAATTAAAAAAGCAAACCTTGTTTTAGTAATATTATATACTGAACTAAGATGTCAAGGAATTACCAAAAGCTCATCCATCTCATAAAATTGGCGTCCAAATTATTTGTGAAGGTTTTCCATAAACAAAAGCTAATCGAGTAAAGTCGCCCTTGTTGCGCAAGTGCCTTATTTTCATCGCCTCAAATTTATAAAGTTCCATTTATATTAATATATAACTGGTGTCTAAGCTGTAGGATGCGGAAGTGTGTTTAAAAAAAACTTAAAACTGAATTGTCCAAAAAAAATTAGTATATAATTATAGCACCTGCTCAAAAAGTTTTACGAAAATCGGTTGAGAAATGCGACCTGCACGGCTATCATGAGACAGCGCGCGAGCTCTCTCGATTTTTTTCGCACTATGTGGTAATACATTAAAATAAACTGAAGCTAATATTAATCTTTATATTCCGCACACGGAACATTGGTGGTCGGACTTTTGGGAGGCGTGTTCAGAGCCTCGGCCAAGAGGTTCTATCAACAATTTAATGGACTGAGGGCAGCACCTTATTCCAATTATTATTATTCTCACATTAAGGCTAAGGCTAAGGTAACATGCTAACATTGCCAACACAATTAAGATTATAATTTTTTATTTTATTTCCAGGTCACATATCAGTTAAAAATATTAACTACAGCATTTTTTGCCGTAGTTGTCTTAAAAAGGAGTCTTCAGAGATGGCAATGGTGTGCATTGGCATTGCTAGCTGGTGGCATAGCTCTTGTGCAGCTCTCATCTGATAGTGTCTCAGCTAAAGTAGCAAGCACACACTTGCCAGAGCAATCAAGGATTCTGGGATTTGGTGCTGCTTTGGCAGCTTGTTTTATATCGGGCTTTGCTGGTATTTATTTTGAAAAAGTCTTGAAAGAATCGGACATATCTGTAAGTGTTTTGATTGAAACATGCAGAATCCAATTAATATTTTCATTTATGGCGAGCAAGTAATTAAAAGTTCGTTTGTTTCAGGTTTGGATGAGAAATGTACAATTGAGTTTGTTGTCACTGCCATTTGGAACAATTACTTATATATTCAACGAAGGCTCTCTAAACCACCTCCTCAAGGGTTTCGATGGATTTGTCTGGTATTTGGTGATCCTACAAGCCGCGGGCGGGCTGATAGTCGCCGTTGTAGTCAAATACGCTGATAATATATTAAAAGGTTTTGCCACTTCCGTGGCAATAGTAATATCCTGTGTAGCATCTATGTATATATTTGATTTTCATTTGACTATACAGTTTGCTGCGGGTACAATATTAGTTATGTCATCTATTTTCCTTTATGGTTATGTACCTAAAACGAAAGCAGAAACTCGGACGTCGCTGAGTGTTTAGAACTATTTAGTGATACCTGTCTACTAGAGGTGGACTTGCATCATTGTTTTCTCGCAGCTGCACGGCTATCATAGGGCGGACTATTTAGAACGCTTAGAAAGAGACCGAAACCCTATGTCGCCACGACGCAGCTCGCGGGCCGTCCGGTGGTAGCCCTGCAGCACGGCTATTATGAGACAGCCCGCGAGCTCTCTCGATTTTTCTCGCACTATCCGTCTCTCTCTTATTAGAACACTTAGAACAAGAGTGCGAGAAAAATCGAGAGTAAGTCGCGGCCGACCCATGATAGACGTGCTGGTATTAAGTATTATTAACTAACTAATAATAAATGCCCTTAAACATTAATTATTTGATCTAAGTACAAAAATATTTATTATAATCGCTTGAGTAGTAAGACGAAAACCAATTGGTATTTAATATTATTTGAAATTAGGTAGGTATGTGTAATGATCGCGCTAGTTCTATCAATATAATTTTTTCTCTAGTATCTAATAGTCACTCCAGTGTTGATTATAAAAAAAACCTAGTGTGAAACACTTACTTATGAGAACTTAAACTAATTTATTATTTATAGCATAAAATATAACGTATTTTGTGTCTTCGGCTCTTGTGATAATTTGGGTTCATAAATGTGGAAGGCAATATAAATCGTTTTTGGGAATTCATTTGTGAGACCACCAAAACTCCCTAGAACATGTCTGTACCTACACGGCGGCGGGAACAAGTTGCGTAAATGAAACCCCATGTTCCACCCATCTGAAGCTCTAGTATAAGTTTTACCGAAACAAAACGTTACGACCGCGTTCGCGTTTAGCTGTCAAATCCCATACATATTGAGGGTAAAACGCAAACGCGATCGTAACGTTTTGTTTCGGTAAAACTTATACTAGAGCCTCTGGTCTAAGTTGAAATTACTTCAAGTTGACTACATCTCAACTTGTCAACTTTTCCCGCCATGCACTTAATGGATATAAGACGTTAAATCATTACCTCGAAAGAAAAACGTTAAATAAAATAATAATTTGCAAAACCATACGAGTCACTCACCTTCTTTTGATGACTGTATCCCATAAGCCAGGAGAGAAATGTCTAGTTTATTAGAAAAAAGTAACAAACTGCTAATATGTACTCTTGTAAACTACCTACTAATACTACTACCTACCTATGAAAAATGCCATGTGACAAAGAAACTCATATTTGGTGGTTCTACAAGGGTGATTCTGGAGACGTCAGCAGGAATCTCTTTTTCTGATTCAATAATTGATCGCCTTTTTAATGAAATAGTATTTCTGCGAAATCCATCACATTTTACTTCGATTATTCCAAAAAATAAACTCATGTCAGTCACCCTATCACTTTTAAAAATTCATAATGTATGAGGAATGACGTCACGTCGTGCGGTGGAGGATGACCAAATTGTGGAAAATAAAATTACTTTCGCATTTAACTTTTAACATAGTACAGTTAATCCATACTTTCATTATAAATGCGAAAGTGTAGTCTTTCTGTTACCTCTTCACGCTTAAACCGCTGAAGCGATTTAGATGAGCGATTGATGATTCTCGCGAATGGCATGGTCAACATTTTCATTGGCCGACTGTACATGAAAGTGATTTTAAAATAAGTAAGACTATATATATTTAAAAATATTTTTCGTAGGTACATTTACAAATAAAGAATAAATGTAAAATGAATCATTTATTTTTGTTAACTGTTGTTTTATTGTTCATTTGGAAAGTTTTCATTTTGGTGTTTGAAATGATCATGTAGTGTATTTAGGATTCTGTCTTATAGCGACATTAGCGACTTCCACCAAAAAAGTTTCAGTAACATATTTCAGGCGCTAAATCACTTCACATTCATACAAGTTCAGTCAAATTACAATACAATACAATACAATACAAATACTCTTTATTGCACACCTCACACAAACAAAGCAGTTAAAAAGAAAAACAATACAATAACATGTAGGTAGAGGTAGACAACAGGCGGTCTTATCGCTGAAGAGCGATCTCTTCCAGACAACCTTTGGAGAAAGAGATAAAACTAGATTATGTAGTAGGTGGTGCAGAGATTATAATAAGCCAAAAATCAAAATAATTATATTAATGCACGTACATAAATAGCTCTATATATAAACATACATACACAATCATACATATATACAAATAACACAAATAAAAATATATAAAACATAAACAGTCAGCCAATAATAATAATAGTAGGACAATCAGGGTTAGGGGAAAGACAAATAATGTTCTTTAAGAAGAGATTTGAAGTTGCCGATAGATTAAGCTTGTCTTATGGGTCAATCAACTTTTCGACCCACACTTTTGAGAGTATATCAGTTTATTTATTTATTTTATTTATTAACAGATATTATACGTCGAAGTATAATTTCAAATAGCTTGAACATTCAAGCACGACATACGTAAATGGGCACGGTGTCTGTGGTATGTTTTTTTCTATATTCATAAAAAACTTAAACAAACCCCATAAAAGTGTCTATTGCGTTACCAGAGAGGATTACCTTAGTTACCGACAGTAAAACACAGTTTTAGCTTACTTTCATATTTTTTTTACTTTGGCATGCATAATCAAACAGTTTGGTATATTCAGTCTTAATTTAAGTTACAAACATGAGAATATAATATCAATAATATGTATTTAGCGTTACCATCGAGATCCAAAATTAGCATTTTGTTTGTATAATTGTCTATTGAGAGTGACGAACGCTTCAAAAGCTTTGAAAAATGATAATCTACTTTTAACACAACTTAAACAAGAAAATTATAAGTGAAACTTCCAAAAACAATCGTAAAATAATAGTGATAACTATACAAAGAAAAGAGGACATAAAAGTAACACCGGAGACAATTAGGTAACACCTTAGACAAATTCTTCTCTATACGACGTAACACCGGAGACATTCTACTAACACCAAGACAGACGTCTCAGAAATTGAATAAAAAAAACAAAGGAATGTTAGAATATTAACTATTCGTTTATAAAATATGTTCAACTAATTATAAAAATGTATTTCTGAAACCAGATCAAACTTAACATTTTAATAAATCCGCAATCTACGACCACGATCCTCGATTGATTCTTATTACAACTATTATAAATTTATTAATCTCAACAAGTAATCAGCAGTCTTGCGCTATTCCTAACCTAATATATACCTATCAAGAGTTATTTTTCAAAAACATTTATAGGATTATCAACAGTGATCGGAATTAGGTGAGCCAAAATACCTATTATTCGCAACAGGACATAATGTAGAGTGGATACAACCGGGTAGAAAAATATTTTTTTTCTTTAATACCGGGTAATCGATATTTGTCCGGGTACTATAAGTAGTCGTAATGTTAAACATACATATTTTTACTAATAGTACGGGATTGTTTATGTTAGTTTGTAGTAAAAAGGGAAGGAAAAAGTATGAAATGGTTATAACTTTTAGATTAACATTAAACATCCCGTTCTATAAGTAAAAACATATATGTTGAACATTACGACTGGTACCCGGAAAAATAACGAATACCCGGTATTTAAGAGAAAATTCTGTTTTCCTACCCGGTTGCAACCACTTTATATTATGTCCTCTTGCGAAGAATAGGTATTTTGGCTCACCTAATTCCGATCACTGATTATCAAATTGGTAATAGATCCGACGTCCTTTTCTCAATATTGCAGGCATTGGCAAAATTGTAATAATATCGTCATAATCTACATAGTTAACATCGTGTTCATCCAATTTGAATACCTTCGCCTCTTTTTTACCCACTACTCGTAAGAACATAACCTGTACGTCTCCGTCTTCTTCGATATTGGTCAAGGCTTTGCATACGTATGAATATTTTTTCTTCTTCGAATTATCACTAGACAATGACATGTAGAAAGTCACCGATTGACACCTGCATTGAAGTTTTATAGTTACTCGTGGACGGCTGCTGTTCATCGACTGTGTCAACAGGGACCTTGGAAGAGTCAAAATTCTCCTTATTGCCAGAGTGTATTTGCATGTCTTCGTCGCCTGTATCTGAAGAACTTTCATAAATTGTTCGGTAAATACTGGTGCGGGAACGGGACAATGTATTGTGAATATCTTTCAATACACTAAGTGAACTAAGAGGCACATCATCATCTGATGATAAATCACGACTCGCAGGTTCAGCATTTTCTTCTAGTTGTGATCCTTGTGTAAGTGAATTGAGAGGTACATCATCATCTGATAATACGGCACGACTTGCAGGTTCAACATTTTCAGCTACTTGTTGTATTCCTTGTGCAGTGTGTTCAATGGTTCTTATGTAATATATCTGAGGGTCGTAGCAGTCGCAAAAACCTCTCGTGAGGGATCCGCAAAAACAGCTCAGTGATCGATATTTTAAGTGATTTCTGTTGTCCGTGAATATTTGATGGACTTTCATTGTTCCAACCAGTCGTGGTATAGTTTTAGGTAATTTGCTTTGATTATCTTTGATAGCATCTTCTTCAATTAAATATAGTTTTATTTTGCTTGCGTCCTTTAAGTGGTCCATGAAATGATTACTATTTGCAATATCTTTCCCATTTGCTACTATTCTGTCAGCGGTTCGCTTAAGGAATCCGCCTATTCCATCTGCTGGCCCCTTTCCGTGTCCCGCTTCAAAAAATGACCATGTCGTAGCCGTAAAGCCGTAATCAAAGATTTTTTGACATAGCAGGTAAAAATTCTGCTTTTGGCGATACTGAGTGGACGGGCCGTCGGAAAAGAAATGTACCGTGTCAATAGATTCATACTCATTCCTTATAGATTGTAAGATTGGATTCAAATGAGCCCATATTGCAGCAGGCTGATGACACATTGATGAAGAAATGGTACAAAAAGTGCGATTTATACTTCTTCTCAAAGTCGTGGGTGTAGAGCATGACAGTATGCATAGATACTTGCTTTCTAGAGCCCCCAAAGTGATGTGATTGCACTTCTTCGCTATATTTACAGTTATAGTTCTCACTGAAGTCTGCAACTATGGCGCATTCATTGGGTTTCAAGTTGTGCAAGCATTCTCGGAAATTATGAAACTGGATTTTTATATTATAAACATGCTTTTTAAAATTGATCATGTCTTTTTCATATGTTTTCAGAAACTGTGAAATGTTGTCATTTATTTCTTCTTTTACATTTTTTATAGCCTTGAACTTTTTCCCATCTTTCTCGTATGCTTCTTCTTTCCTTATCCACTGGCTATATTTAATTGAACCCTTCACTTCTTCTTCGTTGTATTTCAGGTTTTTGTTTTTACACTCCTTGCAATCATTATACATACATTTTTTTGAGTTGTCATCACATACTGTGGTTTTGATGATTTCAGATAAATTATCGCTTTTAATTATTCCCTGTTTCTTCAGTGCCTGGGTTTTGTACGCGAAATTTATGTGTGTCTTGCACAAACAAGTTTCACGGCCATCAGCAGAAGGCCTAACAACAAAAAATGGGCGATTTTTTGTAAAATAATAGTAAGAACAGCCAACTCCTGGATTTTCTGTTTTGAATTGTTTATGCAAGTTTTTCATAGTATCTAGCAGGAATCTTTTCTGAACTCTACTGCCGTTACGAGTTAAAGTTTCTTTTTTGCCCGCAGTTGGTCTTGAGATATCATCTCGAAGAAAAAACCTATGTACTTTCTTTTTTAGCAATATGAAGTTGTTGTTCGTTATTACTTTGGTAGTGTATTGCCGGTTTATTCCAAAGGCCTCCTTTAATAACTCATTTCTCTTTCTACATTTTTCTATTCGATTGCCCTGAAGTATACTTTTTAAGAGTAGTTTCTGTTTCATATTTTGGGTTTGTACGATATTTTTCTCTAATAGAACTTGTCAGGAGTCTATACTTTTTCTTAACTTCATTTTCGTCTTCACTCTCTGTAATATTTTTTTTACTGCGGCTTAATCTTTTCCTGAATTTATCACACTGTTTCTTTAATGATTGTATTTTTTTTTCCAACTTTTTATTTTCTCGATACAATTTACTTCTATTACTTTTCAGCTTACGACGTCCACGTTCGCGTTCTAGATTTGAAGATGGTGATGCACCAGGTATAGGGTATACTGGAGATCGAATGTTGTGCATGTCGGGTGTCGGAGAACTTGGCGGTGTTTCAGCTATAACTGCGTGTAACATTTTTTTTCTTTGCCGGTATTCCCTTTGCCTTAGCTTCCAAATGGCTTTGACATTTTTTCTTTCTTTAGGCGTCAAATCTTTAGCAAGGCGTTTGGTTTCATGATAGTGTTGACGGTGCTTTTTTTTGGCCTCTTCATATTTATCTTTATTTTTTTCAACCGTTCTCTGTATCTCTTTTGTTTTTCAGCTGGCGTTAACGCCATTTTGAAAGTGATCTAGAAATCTGAAAAAAAAATGCTTTTGGTAATAATAATTTGAATGTATAAATTAGTCAATTGAATTGAAAAGCTAAATACGCATAAGTAAGCACAAGTTTTTAATATATTTAAAACAAAAGCATCCAAAACGTAAGAATGTATGTAACTTTTAGTTTGCAGCTGTTACAAAGAGAATTTAAACAATATTCAATGAAATTGTCTCTGGAGTTACCAACTATGTCTTTGGAGTTACCACAAAAGTAACTCAGTATACAGGTAACTCAGGTGACATTTGCCAGTATTTTGCATATAAAATGAAGTCCACTTAGTATTAGTAATACTTCTATGCAATAATCAAAACTTTATTTCTATGTCCTTGAAAAATAACATGATTCGTAAAATGAATATCAGTACTTACCGATGAAATCGCGGTAACTCAGCCGACAGCGATTAAACACACGCACCACTACCGAGAGCTCGTCGCTGACTGGCGGCCTGCCAGCATCGTCAAAGGACTTCGCCGCCGCGCCGGCAGGGAGGCCGCCAATATTTTAGTAGGTAGTGTCCGAATTATGCACTTGTAGGTTTTTTACGTGCGCCTTTTAAAGGTAACTCAGTATACCAATGTAAACAAGAATTCCTTTGGACATAAGTTCTAGATTTTTTCCGGAACTCTATTATCAACTGATCATTTTCATAATTCGAAGTATTAAAGTTCGTATTTTACTGTATCGATGATAAATAAATTAAGCACAGTTTGTACAGCTTTTTTTTTAATTTATCGGCATAGTAAGTTGTCCTCGCGCGTTTTGGACGGCAATATTATGTATGGAAGAAAAAAATGTCAATGGAGTTACCACAAAATCTCGATATATTTGAGGATAATTTCGAACGTAAACATGTAAGTTACGATGCTTTATAGTGTGGAATTACTATAGTGTGTCGTTTAATGTCAAGTTAAGTAGATTGATGAAGTTTTAGTCAGAAATAATTGTGGACACCAAAGTGTGGGTGGAAAAGTTGATTGACCCTTATATGAAGAGGGAGAGAGTTCCACAGTCGAATAGCCTTAAGGTGAACGAACTACTGTAAAATTTGGAAGATGACAAAGGCACAGTTAATAGCAAATTGTTAGAAGATCTAACAGAATTCAAATAACTAAAACGCTCTTTGAGATAGCGGGGAGTTGCAGGGTTAAAAAGGACACTAAACAGAAGCGAAATAATGTGAGAGTTACGGCGATAACGGATAGGGAGCCACTTGAGTTTGGAACGGAAACTAGAAACGTGGTCATATTTGCGTAACCCAAATATGAACCGAATGCAGACATTTTGGAGACGCTCAAGCTTATTAAGCTGCTCCTCAGAAAGGTCGAGATAGGATACATCAGCGTAATCAAGAATAGGAAGAAGTAAAGTTTGTGCAAGCGCAATTTTAGTTGCAGTAGGCAGAAAATTACGAAGCCGCCTGAGAGACCCCACTGCAGCAAATACCTTCCTGCTCACTTCACTCACCTGAGGCACCCAAGACAAAGAGCGATCCATAATGATCCCAAGATTTTTCACTTGCATCGAGTAATCAATCTGAATCCCATCAAAAAGTATTGGAGGGAGATTTACAAAATCAACTCTAGAAATCAGATTGTTGCTGCCAATAACGATGACTTGGGTCTTCGTTGGGTTCACACTCAGACTATATCGTTGACTCCATTTCAGAATGCGTACCAAGTCATCATTAGTTCTTTCTATGGCAGAAGGGAGATCACCAAGCACGGACTGTGTATAAATCTGAAGATCATCGGCATAAAGGTGATAATGAGAGAATATATTGTGTGTGATGGAATTGATGAAGAAAATTGAATTAGTGCCTTAACTATAGGTAACATTTTTGATGTAAGTCGCCCGCCCTTTAAAATATCGTAACAGTAGTATGGCCTCCCAACTCGAACAACGTATAATTGTTACTAAAAATCACTCATAGATGGCGACACAGGTACCGAGCGAAACATTTGAGCCAGTAATCGTGAAGATAGAATGATTTTTACACCTTAATAAATTCAACGTAACTTAATTATAACACAAACATCCTTCCCTACATAAAATAAAGGTTTATAAGTTTAATAAATGCAATAAAATAGATACTAAATCGATGTAACTCGTACTATACCTGTGAGCTTTCAAGCTTGCTACGTATTATTGGGTACTGTCACTAGATGGCGCCATCGCGGGGTCGCGAAATTTCTATGGAACCACACGCTCCAAGCGCTTGGTTATGTATATATTTTTGTGTGATTTGTAATATTGCCTCAAAAATACTTAATCGCGCGTCTATTTGTTGCCCGGGAAGTCAATGCCATCTGGTGATATCTCAATGTATTACTAAAACTATTAGGTAGGCTGACAGCGTCATAGCCGTGGTGGCTCGGATACTGCATCTACTGATGTAGCTACGGGACTAAAATTGTATACAGAATTGCCTACATTAGGACGGTACGCTCAATGAGATTGGGTCTGTAGTTGTATTCTTTGATCTGTGGTACAGTCAAGTGCAAAAATATGTATCGATTTCATCTTCTCATAAATATGTACCAAAACCTTAATCCTCTGTACAACTGTCAGCCTAGCTAGCATGATCGCCTTTATGTCGGACATGAAGCATTAAAATAATATATATATATATATATTAGGGGACAATCTTACACAAATCGATCTAGTCCCAAACTAAGCAAAGGTTGTACTATGGGTACTAGACGAAGATAAACATACTTATATAGATAAATAAATTAAATACTTAAATACATAGAAAACATCCATGACTCAGGAACAAATATTCGTGCTCATCACTTAAATAAATGCCCTTACCGGGATTCGAACCCAGGACCTCTTGCTTCGTAGGCAGGGTCACTACCAAAGAATATATAATACTCACTGTCACTACCAACTAGGCTAAAGCGGTCGTCATTCTCCCCTTACTAGCAATAAGTATCTACCTAAGTGCGAGAGGGACGAATACTTTATGTGCGACATTAATAAACACGATTAGGCTAGGCAGAATGTTATAAAACTTGAAAAGTTTTGTAGGCATACTATACATGCATGTAGCGTGAAAATATAATTTCCTGTAATGTTCAAATCAAGTCTGTGTTTCGCATAAAGGAGTTTTAAGAAATTATAGCTACATACTAATAAAAATCTGAGATGAGTTTTTCCCATGCCCGTCTTTGGTTTTGTATGGAATGAGATGGCGATGAGAAGTGAAGTTATAACTGGAAGCCCCTTCCCACAAACTGGCAGCTTAGCACGCAGAAAACCGGCCACTTACTAGTATTTCTGCACGTAAATCTAAGACTAGCCGCAGAACTGGTTAATAGTGGCTTCATAGTACCTACTCTATTATTGGTTATTATCATTAAGTGGCCGGTTATCGGTTGCCCTATATTCTTACATCTCTGAATCTATCACACAAATATTTGCTCTTACCGGTTTTTAAACCCAGTACCGTAAGGCCTACCCTTAAACATATTTTTACTGCTGAATTTTTCATACAATATCATATATGGACTAATCCATACTAATATTATAAATATGAAAGTGTGTCTGTCTGGGAAGGACAGGATAGTTTTTATTCCGGAAATCATCACTCCGTCCGCGTGGAACTCGTTTATATCGTAGCTCCATACAAACTTTCACCCCCCACTTCATCCCCTTGGGGGATGATTTCCGGGATAAAAACTATCCTATGTCCTTCCCCAGGACTCAAACTATCTCTATACCAAATTTCATCCAAATCGGTTCAGCGGTTTAAGCGTGAAGAGGTAATAGACAGACAGACAGACATTCGCATTTATAATATTAGTATGGATTATACATATTTATCTAGGAAAAGGACATTATTGTGGTACACGTGCATGCCACTGGACTTGAAGTGTTAAATTTAATACTTGCTAAATTGTAAGGTACTATTTATTTATTAGTCTATTCATTTAGATAGGTAATGTACTTAAAAATCTACCATGAAATGTTATTGGTGTATCAGTTGATATTCTTTATATTTTGTTTATTATATTCCATTTACAAAGAGTTGGTAACTTTTCTTTTTCTCATATCCTCCAACCAAGTGTCTAACTGTTGTTGAGGTGTGAGAGGGTTCCGCTTATAATAGTCCTTGGGTGGCTGTCCTTCCTCTAGCCTCACAAAGTAGTGGGAGTACTTGTAGCGCACCTCTCCGAGCCTGCCACGAGCATGCCTTCTTATTCCTTTAATGACATTCCCAAGTCCAGAAAATGATTCAGCTGGAATAAAAAGAATATAGATGAAAAAGATTGTTACTTGGCATCAGTGATATGTGCAGTAGTATGATCTTTATTTGATCATAATCATAATTCAATAAATACAAGTAAATACTAACAACTTATCCAAGCATTATCGCCTTCATAAGCTGATAAGAATGAATTAATATGGATGACCTATATGAAAACCACCTCCGTCATCAATTCGTCATACTTGTCCAAATATTTTCAAGATAACTATGAGCTTGACAATATCATCCAATGTAATATAAGAAGTCGAGAACTAATTTTTCACTTGTTCCCAAAATACCATATTACTAAATACCAGAAGCGCATTTTATCACATTTCAATGTACAGTCAATGTCAATAACATGTTTATTCTGTAACTTCCAGAAGTATTCAATTTATAAATCAGAAATCAGAAATTTTTATTTGTCAGAATACAGTTATAAAAGGTTTTACAGTATATGTAAAACATGTAAAACATGTATGTAGTGTACAGTATATAATGTCCTTGTATTCAACATGCAAGCATATTCCCTTACACTGTAAAAACATTTATTCATCAGCCATTTCGTCAATAGGTGTGTCCACACCGGACGAGAGGTTCGGCCGAACGGTTCGCCCAAGCCAGTCCAAACGCTCGCCCGAACGGCTAGGGCGAGTCGTCCGAATGCTCGGACGTATGCGCTCGGTCGGTGTGGACACGCATTCGGGGAAACGCGCGCGGCAAGTCCGAGCCAAATCGGTTCGGCCGAATTTACTTACGGGGCATTCGTTGCGAACGCCATGAAGCCGCACGTACGCACAGCTGTCGCTGCTACGACCTTAATTTTGCTTCTGCATTCAGTTCAAAAGCGGCAAAAAAAATACGTTTCTTACGTATTCAAAAAAAATCTAGACGCATGTGGATTCGCAACATTTTTGCAAAAAGATCAGACCGGAAACATTATTTGAACATTTGTGTTTTGATAACAGGGAAGAGACATTCCTTAGACTGAATCAAATTTGATTGATCAAATTCAAAGCTTATCAAAGCAAATATAAGAAAAAAAGACAAAAATTACCGTGCATCAGTTACGGCAAGAGAAAGACTTGTAATTACACTAAGATTTGATCAATAAGATTTGATTATAAGAGGGCAAAAATGCTTTCGTATGTCCGGCTGTCCCCTCTACTTATAGGTCGCATCTCTCAACAGATTCTCGTGAGATTTTGAGAGCAAGTTCGATATTTATAAGAGGGCAAAAATGCTTTCGTATGTCCGGCTGTCCGGTTGTCTCCTCCATTTCCATGGGGTGGGACCATATTTGCTGAGTAGACTTGTATGGCCCAAGAGTGCGCGTAGGTGTAAGGCGATGATTCTAGTGCCAAAGCATCGGACCGCGGCGTTTCGAGGTAGCTTCAGGTTCGCGGCGTCCAAGTGTTGGAATGATCTCCCCCCACCTATCCAAGGAGTGTCTAGCAGGTATACCTTTAGGCGCCAGCTTAAGGGCTATTTGTTGACGCTCCAAAAATCCCAACCCTAACCCATCCAGCACTTTATTAAATTTTTATCCATTTTATTTTTTAAACATCCCAACCGTTTCGCGTTTTTCACATTGTTTCTCATCCCATTGTGCTTGTGTCACATATTTAACGGATTTAGTATATTCATTATTTATTTATTATGTGTATACGTTTGTATCGGCAGTATGTTGTGTTGCGTTCCATGGGTCACGTACGGTGCTGTCTGAAAATCAGCGCTGTAGGTGTCTGTCTGACACCTTGGCATAATGCTGAGACAGCGACCGATTCACTGCCGCGAAGACACACACATTATGTGTCAATTGTATTGTGTTTGTACTCCCTTTGTCTCTGTGTGTCTTTTGTGTAGTGAATAAATGTCTTCTTTCTCTTTCTTTTTCTTTCATTTCGATATTTATATGGCAAAAATCTCCCTGCCCTCGCCTGAACCCTCCACATAGGCTGCGGCGCGCTGGGTTCGGGCAAGCATTCGGATGTTCGGCCGAACGGTTCAGGCGAGAGGTGATTTGCCGAACCACGTCTACACTGAGCGCGCACGTTAGGGTGAACGGTGTTCGGCCGAACCGCTCGTCCGGTGTGGACACGCCTAATTTATATCTAAATATATTCCCCGATAATGCTTTTAATTCATTTGGTAAATTATTAAAAATAGTTGTATTAAAAACATTTCTTTTGTATATGTCCTTGTGACTGGGAGGTTTGTTTGTACAGAAGGGACATAAGATGTGGTCTTGGTCGTCTCTCTATGACTTCACTCCGTAACTAACACATAAGTACGTAACTACATCATAAAAATACATATATCCATTATGTACTATCGAACCGACTGAATCATGACCCACCATAGAACCTTGTTACAATTAACGATTATACGTACGGTCATATGACGTTAATATGTCAGTTAATTGTAACAAGGTTCCATGGTGGATCAGGATTCAATTTTGTTGATAGTACAAACATGGCACTGGCAAAATGTTTAATTTTTTAAATAGAGGGACACAACTATCATTCATCCAGGCAGTACTTTACACCCTGATACATTTTTTTTTTATTATATAGATTCTATCAGACTACAGAGTTACCCCACAAAATCAAGCCATAACAGAGAACCGAGGACACATGGCCATGATGAGCCATTAGTGCAGCTTCTAAAGAAACCGTCTCTCTTAGTCTTTTGACGGCAAACACAAAATGATTTAATTTATTCTCTATATATTCAACATGGTCTTTCCAGTTAAGATGTTTGTCTATAGTTATTCCAAGAAATTTAATTGAATTTACTTCGTCAACTTGGTCATTATGATAATTAATTCTAATAGGTATTTTATTTGAATTATAGGAGTGGAATTGTATACACTTGGTTTTATTAATATTTATATGCAAATTATTATGTTCCATCCATAGAATAATATCATTCAGTACTCCATTAATAACAATATAAATTATCATGAAGATGGTGTGGAATAAATTCTTGTAAATGAAGAATTAGTTAAATAAGAGAAATGGTATTTTGGGAACTTCCAGTATTTTGAAGTTAGGAAGGATCAAAAGCAAGTAGCAAATACACCTCCTAAGGCCCAGGTTATTCCTTTTATGTTATTGAATTATAAAAAAAGTAATAATTAATCAGTAAAAGTAGAATAGTAAAATTTTCAATTTGCACAACATTTTGTACGAGGTTTAGAAGATGAGTTTGAAGCTATTATATTATTCATTTATTACCGATCCATAGATTGCTTCTAAATTCAACATTGTGCTGTGTGACAGCAAGCTCCTGTGCTTCTAGAATAGCCTTCTTGACATACTCTGCTCCCTTTTTGTTGACAAAACTTAACTGTTTCACTGCTTCATCCACTGTCATGCCTCGCACAAAACATGCGATGTACCATAGTTTGTCAGGGCTGTATTTTATATTTGTGATTTGATGGCAAACAAACTGAAAATAAATAGAAAAAATACAATTCTTATACGAAACAGTTGATGTTTGCAAGAACACAATGATATTGTTTACACATCACTAAAAAAAAAGGCAAGGTTCAGAATCAGTCCCATATGTTCACCATCTCGATGTACTTGCTACATAGCAAGTTATAAGTTTGTTTCATAACAGTTAGTCAGTTTTAGCCATAGGCTATATCCCAAAAGCATGGAGGCAAGTCAGAGTGGTATTTCTACCGAAACCGGGGAAAAAGTCATACCAAGAGGTAAAATCCTTTAGGAGCATAAGTTTATCGTCATTTACTCTAAAGACCTTAGAGAAAATCATAGATAAATCGATAAGAGAGAAAGTGGAATGCGGAAGGAATCCATTACACGGGAACCAGCACGCATACATGGCAGGAAAGTCGACGGAGACTGCTCTACACAACCTCGCGGTCAGGGTGGAGAGAGCACTAGACACAAAACAGTATGCACTAGGCTGCTTCTTCGACGTGGAGGGAGCCTTTGACAAGGCAACCTTTGCGGCGGTGGAGAAGAGTCTAGACAGATAAGGAATCGATCGAGCGGTAGCGAGATGGATAGGCAGAATGCTGAAAGACAGGGACATAGCAGCGGAGCTGGGAGGTGTCTCTAAAAGAATAAGTCCGAGAAGGGGATTCCCACAGGGCGGCTGCCTGTCCCCCCTGATGTGGTGCCTACTGCTGGACTCACTAGTGAAGAAAGTCAACAGGGGAGGTGTGTATATGCAGGCTTACTCTGATGACGGAGTATTACTGGTGAGAGGGACGGTCCTAAGCATCATAAGAGACATAATGAACAAAGGTCTCAAAGAGGTGCTAGGATGGTGCAGGGAGAGAGGGCTGGATCTGAATCCAACGAAGACGAAACTGGTGTTATTCACCAATAAAAAGAAGGTCGAAATGAAACCAATAGAGATACAGAGTAAAGAACTAGAGATGGTGAAGGAGGTGAAGTATCTGGGGGTGACACTGGACAGTACTCTCAGATATAAAGCCCACATTAAGGAGCAAACGGCAAAAGCTATCAGAACACTATACCAATGTAAAAGGGCAGTGGGAAGAAAATGGGGATTGAAGCCCGAAATTATCAATTGGATCTATAAGGCAATCATCTTACCCAGAGTGCTATACGGGGCTGTGGTATGGTGGCATAGGACTCGTATAAAAGAATACCAAAAAGAACTGAGCAAGGTGCAAAGACTAGCGTGTCTGATGGTCACTGGGGCTATGAGAACGACCCCGACACAGGCCATGGAGATACTGCTAGGCATGAAGACAATGCGAATTGAAGTGGAGAAAAGGGCCATGGAACAATGGTACAGAATGAAAGCATGTAAAGAATGGAGAGGAAGTTGTGTGGATAAAGGACACGCGCTTATACAGGAGGAGGCGCTATCGAAGTTACACATGATGCTAGCCAGGAATGACCTTATAAAAAGGCAGGAGATATTCGACAAGAAGTATAGAATACACATAGGAGAAAGAGACAACTGGAAAGTAGACGTTGAACACCCAATGACGGTCTGCTTCACGGATGGATCAAGAAGGACATCAACAAAGCTGGCAGGGGCAGGTACGTGAAAGAGTATCTATCCCATTGGAGGTCAGGCAGCACTCAAGGCACTAGGAAAGGTATCGGTAACATCCGCCTTGGTAAGAGAATGTAAGGAGGAGCTAAACAAGATAGGAGTACACCCGGGTGGCACGGTGGCATGGGTGCCGGGACATCAGGGGATAGCAGGCAACGAGAGTGCAGATGAGCTGGCAAGGGAGGGAGCGGGCAGGGAATTTATAGGCCCAGAGCCGGCCCTTCCCTTCTCAGCTCAAGTCACAAAGGGGGTCATAGAAAGGCTAAAAGAACAAGAAGGGGAGAGAGAATGGAGAGAGGCGTCTGGATGCAGACAGGCAAAGATGATGATAGAAGGTATGGATCACAGGAGAACCAGGTATCTGCTGAAACTGGGTAAGAGCAATCTGAGACTGTTGACTGGTATTATAACTGGTCACAATACTCTAAACAGACACTTGAAGGTAATAGGTATTAGTAACGATGGCTCCTGCCCACACTGTGGGGAGGAAGAAACAAGCAAGCATGTACTAGCGGAATGTATTATGTACGCAGCACTGCGGTTTAATACATTCGGTAAAGATGTGTTAGAGGAGAGGGAACTGAGGGATGTCAGTCTCAAAGATGTCCTTCTGTTCTGCAGGAAAACAAGAAGAATGGAAGAGGATGCGTTTGATGTGGTATCGTCGCCGGGACAGTAACCTGAGGCTCCAAACTTAGGGAATAGGGCGGAATGAACGCGACAAGCGATCGACCGCCCGCCTGTTACCGGCCGGGCGTCCCTTCAGAATATCATCATATCATCAATTCATAACAGTAATTGACAACAGAAAAAATAAAATAATTTGTTTAGCCAAACGAAATGTTTAAACATTCTCATTCTCGATACTCACAGCCGGTCTCCGTTCCTCGCCAGTTTCTTGTGGTGGATACACTTTTTTATTGTGTGATAAGAAATTCTTCGGCAATGTAGACTTGGTCCATGCTAATGTTGGAGTAGAAGTATGAATGGAATTAACTTGTAATCTAGCAAATCCTGGCACACCAATATTTCTAAAGATGGAGTTCATGTTTTATTAATCCTCCGACTCGAATTAAAACTCAAAACTTCATAAATTATTCTCACTTGTATAAATACTTTTCTATTCTATTTTAACTTCTAACCTCCAACCAAGATTGGCATTTGATTGACTTGACATCAGTGTTGCCAGATGGCTAACTTATATTACTCCCAAAGCCTACTCAGAATCCCCTCAAAAACTACGGATTTTCTTCAAAAACCCCCTAGTAATTTTCTAGCTTCTAATTACGTTTTTTAAGTAAAAAACTTGAAACTAAAGCTTGATCACGATCAGAAATATAATTATGAGAAATTGCATTAAAACTAATTTCTTTAGCTGGTAACAATTTAATGACTGCTTATCGAAGTCATCGAAGTGGTCTCAAGGCCATTACACACCTTGCAATTTGTCCGACATAGCTATAGTTGGAATGAGACAGCAATACATACCTTTCATTTGAACTATAGCTACGTCTCTGTCAGTTGCTGCGACGAACTGCATTGTCTGTAGTGTGCTATGGCTAGCGCATAATAGACCAAGGCCCAATTAAATTTAATCACACTGTTAAACTTCGCTGTTTTGGTTTTTTTAGGTGTGGTCACACATTACACAGTCAAATTATCAATTAAAATTTCATCTATCATGCTGTTTTCAAAATACCCTATAAACCCTTTTCACTCTTCAACTCACTTTTTTCCCTCCAAGAAACCCCCCAAATGTTTTATCCCTCCATTTTCCCCCAAGACTAAAAACCCCTCAAATTCGGGGGGACCCCCAATTTGGCATCACTGCTTGACATTGACAGATTGACATTACGAAGTATTTTTTTTAGTTGAAAGTATAGGTGTGTATTTACGGTAGGTTTCACATAAACTGCAATATTTAAGCTTTATTCTCTTTTGTATGGTATTCAAAATCATGATATAAAAATAGAAGTTCTAAAGCTTATTGGTTTACTATTATAGGTTCATGGTTTATATAGAATAGCATGCAAAAAAAAAATTTTTTTTTGAATGCGGCAACTTGATGACAGACGTCTACCTCTACGTGTCTACGTAAGTCGTAAACGTAACGTAATCTAACCTCGAAACGATTGTGTTTACTGTTTAAAGCAAAAGCTCATTTCTTAGGAAATAACAAGAAATTTGAACTTGAGTAATTAAGAACAACGTGAGAATAAATTATTTCTAAAAATGATTAAATGAACATTTAGTTTGTACTATAATATTTGTTTGAAGTCAATTGAAGTTGACAAGAAAATTTATCGTTTAAGACTGAAGCAATAGCACAGAAAGTAACAATGGCAGATTTATTTGTTGCGGTCGTCTGTTCTTCGAACATGAACCGTAGCATGGAAGCTCACGCTTTTCTGGCTAAGAAAGGGTTCAAAGTTAAATCCTTTGGTACTGGAGAAAAAGTGAAACTGCCGGGGGCATCGGCCGATCGGCCTAATTGCTACGAATTCGGAATACCGTACGATGACATCTACAATGATTTGTTGGACAAAGATAAGAATTACTACACCCAAAATGGATTGTTGCACATGTTGGATAGAAACAGAAGAATCAAGCCATGTCCTGAAAGATTTCAGGTGTCCATTGACCGTTTTGATGTGATCATCACATGTGAAGAAAGAGTATATGATCAAGTGATAGAGTGGTTCGGGTCCCGGAGGTCTGTTCACAACCAGCCCGTTCATGTGGTTAACATAGACATTCAGGACAACCATGAGGAAGCTACTATTGGTGCATTTCTCATCAGTGACATGGTGTCTAAGATGGCTCAGAGTGAAGACTTGGACAATGATATTGATGAATTATTACATGACTTTGAGGCCAAATGTCACAGACCCATTCTGAATTGTATTATGTTTTATTGATATACTCTAGGATCTATACCCAATTGATTATGACATTTCGAACCTTTATGAATTCTAGTTAATTTCTCAGAACTATTTTCTTTTATAATTTTCAATTTCCAGGTACTAATAATTATGTGATGAATTGTGAATCCCACAACCGTTCAAAAGTAAAACACGGTATAAACATAGTTACATAAGTGATCCAGCCTCCTTGTACAACATTGTTATCAGTGGTCATTAAAGCCAGAAACATACATTGCTAGATTGACAAAGCAGATTCAGGCTTTCTTGATAATGGCCTTGTTCCTTCCCAATTTTACTTGGTCACCCATTATTGTAGCCAGTTTAATACAGGGACCTATCTCACATTTATTTATTTCTTAAATATATGAGTTGTCTATTGTCTGAAAGAAAATCGTAAGAAATCCACCAGATGAAACAAAAATTCTCCAATAATATCAGTGTAATAATAAACTATTTGTGGAAAATCATAGGGATACAATTAAAGAAACAAAAAATCTAGCTGTGTTAGGATTAACACATGTAGACTGTTAACTGAAGTTGTTTTGTAATTTCCTATACATAAATCAGATATTAGATTCACTAACAAAATTAATAATAGCCATATTTATCACTCTCATCACCATATTCAAAATTATTCACTCATCATCATACACTCGCAAAAGGCGTAGAACACACGAGGCATTTCAGCAATGCGTTTGGCCGCGTTGCGTGGACCGAGTGAACGCTCGTAGAGGCTGACGTAAAGCGCGGACTCGCGGTACGGATCGGCAGTGTCGAGAATCTTCACGTCACCGCTCAAGACTACTGTTCCTAAACTGAAGAAACGCGGCTACACGTGCAGAAGCGACGCTGAGTGAAAAAGTCACGCGTTTTACATACATCGTCATTTCATTGCAAAGTTTCGAAATTAAATTTCGAATCGAGTTACTGCTCTTATCGTATCGCACAGCAGTAGATACCTACTAGTATGTAAAACCTCTTCACACAGCACCGCTCCTGTGTGTAGCCGCGGTCTCGCTGCTCTACAGCGCGTTGTGTCCCGCGCGTACAAGCGGATGGGCGGTGCACTGTCTGAGGCCGCGTTTACGCACGCGCGCGAACGTCGCGCTTATCAGGTAAATTATGCCTGTGCGTAAACGAGGCCTTAGGCCGTGTGAACGAAGCCGAAGCGAAGGTGAGTATTCATCAGAGCTATACTAGGTAGCGTAGCGGTGTGCAAACTACCAATAACTTTGCTAGCTCCGCTCACGCATCTCTTCCTATTGGTGGATTTTCGCACTCCACTCCACTACCTCGCACAGCTCTGATGAATACTCACCTTCGCTTCGGCTTCGTTCACACGGCATTGTCCTGCACGTTTTTTTGCAGTATACATCTTAACGTGTACATAGTGGCACATACAAAATGTTGTTTAAACGAATACTCACCGGACTTGTCAAGCAAAGCCAATTTAGCTCTTGGCGTCGCCTTATCGGGCTATTTTCTCAAGGCTGCCGAGTGGCGTTGCGTCCGCCCCTGCGCGCGGTCACGCGGTCCGCGCGGACGCGACGGAGCGCAGTGCTGACGCCTCGTGTGTCCTGGGCCATAGGATACCTACACAGGACTGACGTCACAAATATGTTAAGACTACAACACATTAAGTTGGTGTATATACAAAAATCATAAGATATTAAAATAGCTGTAACTCATATTACAAGGGATTTGGATCTATTTTTGTATTTAATAGCTAGCTTGACATAAATGCTGTAATATCTAGTTGCCTTCTATTGTAATTTAACGAGAACAAATCTTTGCGTATTATCATGACGAGTCTGTAACCTTACGTTGCAGGTGCGGAGTAGATCAAAGACCCGTTTAGTAAAAATAATCCACAAATTCCAAAACTTATTAGTCATCTATCTATTCAACAACACTGACTGAATAATACATTTACATTACAGCTACTAATTAAGCATATCTTCTGCAAATAGCACCCACCTTAATAAATATAATAATAATGTCACTTCTTCATCTTTCGCGTCAAGATGTTCTTTTGCAAAATGTTTAGGTATATCGTACATGTTAGGTAGGTGTATTACGTTAGTACTTAGGTACTACGTAGGTACTTCCCTTTCGGTGCCAAAACCTGTTAGCGCCACACGGGTTCATCACGTGTTAATTTTGGGATGGGACCACTGGTGTCACCACTCTAGCTTGGAATTGGGTACTTTCCTGGGTAAAAAATATATAATTATATTTAGTCGTCAGTTAGATTATCTAAAAATATTGGACACGTATTAATTTTTTGTCAATCAAAAAAAAAAATGAAGATATAGCCCGTCGCATAATGCTATAGAGGTTACCATAATGTGACGTGTGGAACTTTAACGAGCTGTTTTTGTTTGATTGACAAAATATAAAATACGTGTCCAATATTTTAAGATAATCTAACTGACGGTTATTTTTTTTAGGAAAGTAGCCAATTGCGTGGTCATGTATTCAAAGCATGTACCGTCAGATGATACCAAACGACTTTAATGGCTGTTAAACTGGCATAGGCATAATCAGAGGTCGCTATTATACGGGTTAGCCTTAGAAGAATTAGCGATAAAATGATACTTTAATACTTGAACCTGACTACCGGCATGGGAGACGTTTACGTGTCGTCCTAATTTATGTTTTACACAGGCATATACCTCTCACAGTATCATTTAAACAACCAGAATACCCCGCTCATAATTACGATTTTATTCGTATCATAGTGGAAGACAGAGACGAGTAAATAATACACACACTCACACACGAGGCCACGCATCTCTGCTTATGTTACGCTGTAGCGCGTAGCAGTGTTTTTCCCTTCTGTAACCCCAATCGCTCGTAGAGGCATGGCTCAGTATGAGTTTCAGTGTGGAGTCTCTATTGCGACTGAGTGAAGTATGCATCTTGGGCCTTGATAGTATGTAACGGCATACTAGAGAGGTGCAATCATAACTCAACCGTGTTATCATAGAGGAACTCTCATGACATTGTTTATTATCATTTCCATTCCCTCCCACGCAACGCTAAGTATGCTACGACGTGTAGCCGTAGCAGCAGTTTTCCGCTACGCTACGAAAATTATTCGTCGACGTTTGAAGTTTTTTGTACCTGTAGTGTACCATCTCGCAATTCTATAATGCTCGGAAAGTGACTATTGAAGTTAACCCCGTTACTAAGAGACAGGCTCGAGCGAGAATTTTCGTCTCTGGTCAGCTTTCACCCTTTGAACGCCAAGATCCTCTATAGGCAGCTAGGTGTTAGGTATAACGTCCGCTGTGTTTCTTAAATTATGTAGACCTTTCATGCTCGCGCTTCTTGTTAAATCGCGGTCTAGACACCGGCGAGCGTAAATCTATGAAGCGATTGTCGCCCCGCTGCCCGCTGGCGCTCAGACCGCGACCTTACATGCTAACAGCCTGAAATAAACTTGCAAATCATAAAGTCCACTTCTCGCAATATTTATGTTTTACAATTTAATGAATTTGTATTATATTAGTTTATTGACTTAATGGGATAATTCCTAGAGTATGCTGTTATATACATAAGCGTGGAGTCGTCGACGGACTGCGAACTATTGTGATCTAAATTTAAAGATGTTCTGACTCTGACATATTTGAGCTTCCGTTGCTTTCCTTTTGAGGTGTATTTGGCGGCGATTCCGTTGACCAGTGTTGAACGTCGCCGCTGCAGGCAATCACAGGACAGCCCGTGAGCTGTGTCGCGGCGACATAGACTTTCTGTCTCTTTCTAAGCGTTCTAATCATCATCACCGTGCTGAACACGGTACATGTGAAAGACAATGTACATGCTTAAATGATGATGTCAATATACCTACTGCGTTGTAATAACTAAATACTCGCATTGTGTAGGTATAGGTACCTGAAGTACTGAAATGTATGGAGTCGATGTACAGACTAAAATACGATAAAAATACATATTAGTGGAAATTGTATGAGTTTTATACCGTAAAATTCCATAGAAGCAGAGAGAAAAATACTGTTAATGTGAAAGAAAAAATCCATCAGGTAATTTTACTGGGAACCAACAATAAATAAGATTTATAAACAATCCTAGAAATCATCCATAATAGGGGTGTAGACGATAAATAAAATAATCAATAATGTCATATTTTCTCGAAGAAGGATTAAAAATGTAGTCAAATAGGGAAAATAATCACGAAGTTATGTGTCCAAAGATTTAAGAATTATTCATATGAAACGATGACGCTGGAAGATGTCACTAGAAGACAGCAATGTGCCGTGCCCATCGTGTTCGGCGCCGACGTCACACACTGTTTGCGTTTTGTCTCTCTAACAAGCAATATTAAAACGGTAGTGGCTTCGTAATTCTTTGAGATATCTGAATGGGATTTTCGTCACTAGGCATATTTATTTGCCTTCTTTCTTATGGGGTAATAATAATTTTAAAGTCTACACCCCTATTATTGTAATGCCTATATATCTCATTTCAAGAAAATGAGTGGAAAGTCACTTTCACAGAAATAGAAAGATGATTGGTGAGATTTTCGACAAAAAATCATATATAAATATCGACTTACTTATTTTCTAATCAATTTATCACTGGTTTTATGATTAACTATAAAATAAAATATGTTTTATCGTTTATTGTGTTTTACTTGGCGTAGCGCCCCAAACCTCGAGGTCGCATTTGATACAATACCTTATCATATCATCACAAGACGGCGCGCGAGCTGTCTCGATTTTTCTCTATACCTCTCTTTCCGAGTGTTCTAATAAGAGAGAGACGGATAGTGCGTCGAGAGAGCTCGCGCGCCGTCTTGTGAATCTTGTGATACAGAGGGGCGGCTCACTCCGTGTTTTCGTCGCGGCGCTACAAATACCATCGACAACACAGCTAACTGACCATCGGTGCACCTTAAATGCATTGTAATAAGGTTCTATACACAGGATGGTCACTTAACAGTGTTGTCGTTTGTACCTACATACCGGCCCCGGCAGCGCGCTGCATGCTATAGAAAGGGAAGGGATGGCCATCGTTCGAAATAGGTACCTTAAACAGGGGATTTGTTAACAGAACTTTCAGCACGTCTATCATGCGACGGCCGCGACATACTTACTCTCGATTTTTCTCGCACTATATCTCTTGTACTAAGTGTTCTAATACGAAAGAGACTGATATTGCGAGAAAAAACGAGAGCTCGCGCGCCCTCGCATGATAGCCGTGCAGCACGTCTAGCACACGACGGCCGCGACATAGGTACTCTCGATTTTTATCGCATTATCAGACTCTCTTATTAGAAAACTTAGAAAGGGAAAATGTGATAGCCGTGCTGCAGGTAGTAGTATTAATTATTCTATGACAATACCTAGTATATCTCGACGGCATCCCCGCTATCGCTTTAGGGAATAAACGCACCGAGGGTTACGTACAAACTTTCGTATCACAAACTTAATTTCCGTCATACTTTTTGATAAATTCACATTTGTTGTGGTCATCATAACCGTAACTAACTAACTTTTTAATAAACCTGATCAATGTAATAGATTGGGCATTTATTTAACTATATAAATATACTCATATGAAATTGCTAGTACCTACTTACTGCTAGTTATTTAAATATGTTTTTTAAACGTCAGTTGACGGACTTTCCCGATGGTTTGGGGCTATTCCGTCAACCAACGATTTTTCTTGTATCGTAATGTATTACAAATATAGGTACATCAAGTGAACAAATACCGCTGAACTCTTAATCGAAACTAAAGTAGCGAACTCAATTTAAGGTTTATTTTAGATTGTATTGCCAATTATGTAATAATGTTTTAAAGAAAAATAACTTAGGCAGAGATAGTTAGGGACGTTATATTACATATTCCTGATGTTAATCCTTTGTAAGTATCTAAATATTCAAATAATTTCGCTTGGCAAACTTTGGAGATAAGAGCCCGGAACCCGGATTAGGTATCTTTTCAACATATTTCTTCATGAATCGATCGAATGGTTTGATACCCCACTTGGCCTAATAGTTCTGTTCTGTTTATAATTTAAACACTTCTGAAAAAATATAAGAGAGTTAAAAAATATGCCGTTGGTCTACTATTGGACATGTCCAAAGCCTACGACAATATCTTTCAGTTTTTGAGTCCTGGTAGGAACGTGGCGGATTTTTTATCCGCCGGTTATAATAAGTGTCACAGCCTATACTTTTAAAACAAATTACATGAAATCGGCACCCGCAGAAGTGCCCATAGTTGGATGAAATCGTACCTGAAAAATAGGCAGCAGTTTGTACAAATTAAAAACTATCACACCGACTCCGGGCCATTACAAAAACTACAATTTCAGTGGCAAACAGTCAACAGCTCTATTCCTCAGGGCAGCGTACAGGGCAGGGTGTTTGCTGTTCTTAATATATATTAACAACCTCCCCAAGACATCAATCCATAAATGTATCCTGTTAGCCAATGATATATCTTTCCTGTTTAGCCACAACAACAACTCCGCGGATTACTCTGGATATAAAAGAAACCTTTATTAACATCTCTGTAATGGATACAGGATCATACTCAACACAAATTAAACAAATACCATCCAATTTAGACCACATCAAAAACGACAGACTCAGACAGAGCTACTACAGGACGAAAGAAGCAAAACATTAAAGATGTAAGCGAATTTCCCCTATTAGGACACCATAGACACGCACCTTAATTGAAAAAACATGTAGCTAAAATAAAATCTACGTTATCCTCCTTCCTTTACGCATTGAGCGTCTTAAAATTAAACGCGAATGCCTCCTTCGTCAGCTTACCATGCATACACTGAAGCATGGCTACGCTTAAAGTTTTGTTATGGGGCCATAGCACTGACGCACAAGATCTCTTTATATCCCAGAAAAAATGTATCCGTATTATAGCCAATATTATTCTGCAAGTCCCGTCTTGCCCCAAGAGTATTGTCAGCTTGGTGTGACAAGCGGCCGAAGTCAGGAACCCAGCAGCACCTGCTCTGGCACCACGACAACGCTGCCCCGCACACTTCTGATAGAACACTTGACTATTTCAGTTTTAAAAACGTTACTATTCTGCCCCACCCGCCAAATTCCCCTGATTTAGCATCCTGTGATTTTTACCTTTTTCCAAAAATTAAAGAAAAATATAAAGGAAAGCGATTTGAGAACAAAGAAGAAATTTCTGAGGTGTCTAAAGAAGAGTGGTCATCAGTATTTTCCAGTGTATACGTGTTCACGGTGAATACTTCGAAAAAATAGATGACTGTAATAAAGAATAAACTGTAACTTTTGAGTATCTAATTTCTTTTGGCATGACCCTCGTATTATCATAAATTGCACGAATCTTTCAAAAATTGCAATAAAATATCATTCCCATACTCATCCACAGTAGGTAACCAGTGGGTACTGTTTGTACGGGGAGATCCATTTTCCGACATTAAACTATGAAATATGGCATTTTCCTGTGAACGCAGATACAGGGTTCCTTACCAACAGTAAAATTGTTCCTTACATTTATTTATATATTTAAACTTTATTGCACAAAACAAAAAAGTACAAAAGGCGGACTTAATGCCTCAAGGCATTCGCTACCAGTCAACCATAGGGCATTCAGCAGTATTACTTCACGCAAAAAAGAAAGAAATAAAGAAATAGTTATTTTCACCTCAGCAGCTCGAACAAGCACATTTTGCTGCGTGAAAACAGTGTGCAAAATGCGATTTTGCTCACTCCGTGAGACAAAGTAGCTTTTTAATTTTGATGCGGAGCACTGACATTTCGTTGTATGGGGTCTATTACAAGTTCAGAATATTAGAACTTTTTAGCACTGTCCCTTTCATTCCATTACGAAAAAAGAAAATGGCAGACGTAGGTCGATCCATAGTTCGACCATCAAATTTCAAAGTAGACCCCCAAAAGAGTACACGTTCGAAAACTATCAAATTAACAAGTTTAAATTACCAAAATAATTATACAAAAGAATTTTCAATTGAAGAATATTTAAATAAAAGTTCTCAGAATAAACTCCATTTTTCATAGTAAATAGGTAAACATGATTTTTTTACGCTAGCTAATTAATAATTCTATTTCAAACAATCTTAAATTTTATGAATGTATACCACAGATGCAGTTTCCAAACGCAAGCGCGGCGCCCCGCCCCTTTTAAAAAATTGCGCGCTGTTATTTGTTTCAGATTTTATTAGGTATAAGTATATTATTCTTCATTCTTGCGTTATTGATATTAGTTTTAAATAAAAAAAACTACTAGGATAAATCAATTCTCTATCTAACTAGGAAATATAGTGAAGTCAATGACATGACGAGGGCAGTATTTTAACAACAGTACCTACGGCTAGTTTTTGATGTGCACGCGAGATACACGTAATATGCTAATGTGTGCCCTTGTGATAATGATAATATATTTCATAAATATCTCGAAGATATTAGTAAAATCAGTGAATTTTAACAAAAATACGGTTAGTTTTTAGTGATGTGTTACAAGTGTAACGCGACACTCGTATAGATACTGAAATATCCTTTGGTGTCTCATGCCTTGTCTCGCCTTTCTAGTATTGAATAACGGAGCGGCTGGCTCTGAGGAGTTAAAACTAGCAGTAATGAACGTCTAATTAAGTTTTCTTCCTGAATAATCTTGAGACGAATAGGTACGTGATACTATGATATATTTTTAATGTGAATATGTTCTCACTGCTGAGGTGAAAAGTTGTATGTGTTACTCGAGAGCAAAGTATTTGCATCTCGTGCTTTTGAGTCCTTCGCTGCTCTCAAGATTCAAACGTTGAATCACTCGCTACGCTCGTGATTCAATTTTAGAATCTTTCGCTTCCTCAGGACTCAAAACCAGCACTCGCAGCAAAAACAAACTTTGCTCTCTTGTTGCACAAATAACTATTGTGCAACAAGAGAGCAAAGTTTATTTTTGCTGCGAGTGCTGGTTTTGAGTCCTGAGGAAGCGAAAGATTCTAAAATTTAATCACGAGCGTAGCGAGTGATTCAACGTTTGAATCTTGAGAGCAGCGAAGGACTCAAAAGCACGAGATGCAAATACTTTGCTCTCGAGTAACACATACAACTTTTCACCTCAGCAGTGAGAACATATTCACATTAAAAATATATCATAGTATCACGTACCTATTCGTCTCAAGATTATTCAGGAAGAAAACTTAATTAGACGTTCATTACTGCTAGTTTTAATTCCTCAGAGCCAGCCGCTCCGTTATTCAATACTAGAAAGGCGAGACAAGGCATGAGACACCAAAGGATATTTCAGTATCTATACGAGTGTCGCGTTACACTTGTAACACATCACTAAAAACTAACCGTATTTTTGTTAAAATTCACTGATTTTACTAATATCTTCGAGATATTTATGAAATATATTATCATTATCACAAGGGCACACCTTAGCATATTACGTGTATCTCGCGTGCACATCAAAAACTAGCCGTAGGTACTGTTGTTAAAATACTGCCCTCGTCATGTCATTGACTTCACTATATTTCCTAGTTAGATAGAGAATTGATTTATCCTAGTAGTTTTTTTTATTTAAAACTAATATCAATAACGCAAGAATGAAGAATAATATACTTATACCTAATAAAATCTGAAACAAATAACAGCGCGCAATTTTTTAAAAGGGGCGGGGCGCCGCGCTTGCGTTTGGAAACTGCATCTGTGGTATACATTCATAAAATTTAAGATTGTTTGAAATAGAATTATTAATTAGCTAGCGTAAAAAAATCATGTTTACCTATTTACTATGAAAAATGGAGTTTATTCTGAGAACTTTAATTTAAATATTCTTCAATTGAAAATTCTTTTGTATAATTATTTTGGTAATTTAAACTTGTTAATTTGATAGTTTTCGAACGTGTACTCTTTTGGGGGTCTACTTTGAAATTTGATGGTCGAACTATGGATCGACCTACGTCTGCCATTTTCTTTTTTCGTAATGGAATGAAAGGGACAGTGCTAAAAAGTTCTAATATTCTGAACTTGTAATAGACCCCATACAACGAAATGTCAGTGCTCCGCATCAAAATTAAAAAGCTACTTTGTCTCACGGAGTGAGCAAAATCGCATTTTGCACACTGTTTTCACGCAGCAAAATGTGCTTGTTCGAGCTGCTGAGGTGAAAATGTTTATTGTCACACAAACAGATACATAAGCAAAATAGATATAGAGGTAAAAAAAATAACAAGATTATTTGTGTGACAAAAGGAACGAACTCAGCATGTGCTGTGACAGTCATTGCGGGCTGTACAGCGCTGGTTTTCAGTTCGTCCCCTTTTCGCTCAAACCACATTGACTGCTAGTGTAGTCGAGGTAGATCAAAAAAAAATATACAACACAATACAATAAAAAACGGTCAAAAAGAACACTTATCATGTGTAGAGAAAATACACTTGTAATTTACTTACTAGTTACTACTAAGTTTAGTACCTTCATTTCTCAGATTTTTAGACAGATTCGATTGTTGGCCGAGTATGAGGTTTTTATTGATAATATTTGAATGCAGTTTATACTTTTTCTAAAATCGGTCTCGTGACTCCTAAGAGCAAATTTCCTTATCTCTTGTAGTTTCAGATTTTCCCTCGCTGCTCCGTTTGAATAATAAACCCTGTATATTTGTAGTAACTTGCATCTTATTAGAATCTTGTTATTCGTGATCTCTACTCTAATTACTAAGTTTGTCTTAAATCTTGCTCCGGTTTAGGTAAATTCTTCGATAATTCATATGCAAATAAAAGCAAATCTTGTATAAGTAACTTTAATATATTAAGAATTCTTAAGCAATAGATACATCGATTTAATAGATAAGTATATTGCTGTAACGTCGGAAGTACGTACACATGATTGTTAGATAAATTACTCACGTACAATTTAGAATAACCATTAACACAACAATGTATTGGCACGTCCGACACGAGATCAACTCAGTTGCTTGAAGATGTTGTCTTTCAGTCCGAAATAACGATCGAATCGTATCTTGGCGTACCTAGAAAATAAAAATAGAGATAAGTACGTCGGAGAGTTGCTTGATTAAGTTAACAAATGCTCACTCACAAATCGAGTAGGTAACTAGGTACCCCAAATAACCTACCTTCCAAAGTCGAAATCAATATCGGACAATTCAAATTGCACTAACGACCACGCCCCCCACATGAAATGAGACGCTAGCGCCAACTGCTGCACTTCTTCGTACACTTTCTCAACTGCCTTTTGGTCTGGCGAATCTTCATTCCAAAACTCTGCCAAGTACGCAGTTAACCACAATACCTGGAACTCCTTGCTTGGATATTTATTGTAGTCGATATCATCAATTGATATCCCTAAAATAAAAAATAACCGTTATGAACAAATTTCAAATCATGACGATTTGTGAATGTTGAACTTACCAACAAATTCGTTGAAATGATTTGCTATATCAAACGCTTGATAGTTATAAGCGGCATATTCATAGTCTATAAAAGATATGGTTCCTTCATCTTGGTTGTGTATAACGTTTCCTAGAAGCAAATCATTGTGAGCAAACACGATCGGGCTCTCTGTTTTTGTTAAATATGACTTTAATCGCTCTGATTCTATCCTTAGTCTGGTTAGTGACCCAAAGCTATCGACAAATCTATAAGAGACGGACAGAAAATGATAACGGTAAATTTTAACTAGTTAATTACATGATGGATGATGACGTGTGAAAGATACGAAATGATATGCATGAGATTTTGCCCACGAATGCCATTACATCGCTAAGTAATTATATCAGTACACCATCAGTAGTTAGTGGTATCCATAACATCTATTCAAAGGTTATACGTTACTTTGCCTTTTACTAAAATGCACTTGAATGAATTATATTTCTAGGGCGGCAGAACGTCCTCTTAAAAAACAGTGAATACAGGATTGTAAGGTCACGTATCAGAGGCGCTACCGCGAAACGAAACGAAATTCGTTCGCGTATCTCCGTCTTTGTCGCTTGAACTAGCAAGTGCGACAGAGAGGGAGATAGAGGAACAAAGTTCGTTTTCGTTTCGCGGTAGGCCCTCTGTAGTAGGTGTTTAACTGTCCTACATACAGCTGGCAATTAAATCTGATTGCGATAAGACAGAATGACGAGTGGAAATATTTTCAATTATTCCGCACGTACAAGCGAATCAATTGACCAATTTGACTTGAATGAGTAACAAGTGTAGTCAATTGAAATAGTTTTGATCAGTAGGTACAGTCAGCGTCATATAGTTAGTAGCAGCCAGAGTAGCCAAATATTTCGTAACACATCCTTATTCTTGCAGTAATAAAGACGTGTACCGAAATATTTGGCTACCTTGGCTGCTACTAACTATATGACGCTGACTGTACACCGTGGGCATGTTTAGATTGATCGAAAATAATTACAAATGTTGTTTTTGTTCGTCATAGTTAAACCCTATTATTACACAAAACCCTAAAACAAAACCCTATTATTACATTCGTGTTATTATACAAAATATCTCGCACTCTATTTACCGGTCGTTGACTTGTTTTTGCTTTGCTTTTATCGCACACATGGATATAGATCCATGTGTGCGATAAAAGCACCTGAAAATGTATAGACATTCCGTGGTTTTCAGGTCCTGTTTCTTGTGCTAGGTATTATTTTTTAACCGACTTCAAAAAAAAGGAGGAGGTTCTCAATTCGGTTGTATTTTTTTTTCAATGTTTGTTACCTCAGAACTCCGTCATTGAAAGGCCGATTCGTAAAAATTTTTTTTCGTTTGTAAGTATATGCTTCCAGGTGGGTCCCATTTTTTTCAAATATTCAATTGGATGATGGGATCCATGAGGAATTGAGGGAACTCCTCAATTATATTAGGCACGCATGTAGTGATTTTGGTATTTTCTATTATAACTCGTGTATTTACATCCGGAAATCATAAATTTGGTGGAGTGGAATTGATGATGAAGACTACAGATGACTGGAATTCCTCAATTATGTACTTAAAAGTACAAAAGTATATCATAGATTCTGATAAGATTCCGTTGAAATAGCAACTAATGAAGTGCCAAAGGTGATCCTTGTGGAATCGACGGAAGTCCTCAAATATTATCGGGTCACATACAGCGATTGGGTTTTTTTCTCTAATAATCAACGCATTTGTTTTCGGAAATCAGTTCATGTGGTAAATTGGAATAGAAATGTGGAAATGTTCTCGTGGATTGGCGGAGTACTAAATTGAAGTCGGTTAAAACTTTGTTTTTAAAGTAAATTATCTCTGTAGGTCTAGATGTGGTGGTATTTATTGTATTTATTACATTGAGGCCTAGAGCTATATGTAGGTCATCGAGTGTTCTGCTGATATACATAAGAGGTTTACATAAAGCATTTAACAGGTAAAACGAGTATCTCCACGTTAAGTATTTTGACTGATTATATTTCTACGCGATTATAATTCTAGCCATAGCTAACTGAATTAGATACGCGACGGCGGTCTAAATCAGTGTCGTTTGTTGGTAAACTAGCTTTAAAACATGAACGACGTGGCTAATTAAATAATACATAAGTACCGAAATATATTTTCTGTGCTAACCACTAAATTTACAATTGCATACGGACGTCAGATAACAAAAGGTTTTCGATTCAACTGGTTTACTTTTTAGGTATTTGTATACCTTCGTATTACGTATAATTAACTCCACTTTTTTAACTTCGCTTTTTTAAATTACGTAACAAAAACTTGGAATTCGATTTTCATTTAATAGGTAGATGTGTATCAGGGTAGGGTGCTAGGGTAGCTGTAGTGTGGAAGCCCTTAAGGAGCTTGTAGACGGGCTATACTTTTCCGGAAATGTGTGGTCTTGCTCTTATTTTCATGCTAGAACCCCGTCTAGAAGCCCGATTACATAATTAATTAACAATATTTTTTGCATGTTACTGACCTCTTCTGTTTAGTTTCATCTGTGAATGGTTCTGGTAATAAATTCAAGAATTGGTCAATTTTATCCCATACCATTGGATTTTTTATTACCTGCAAAATACAAATCAATTAAAAAAAAGAGCTTGATGGTAAAAATATTTTGCGACGTGATATCGCGGAAGATCTACTTCTTGAGACTTCACTATAAGTACATTTTTAAAATTAAATTAAAGGTATTACAAGAAGATGAGATAGCAATAGATTACGTAGGTATATTCGCGGAACGAAGTTTCATCGCTCTTGAACTTGGAAATAAAGTCGAAAATTATGAATCTTGTAATTTTTCGACTGTACAGTATTGTGAATGTTATTGCTGACAAATATGATAGCCCAAAAGGGGTGGCAACGAGCCCGTATTAAATAGTAATAGGTAGTGTAATAGAATCAAATGTCTCCATAAGCACTAACCTTTAGCTTTAAGTTTAATTTATTTGTATCGTTTTCTTTTGTTACTACGAGTAACAACTATGAAGTCCGTTCTTCGAAATTATTTATTAAAATACTAATTTAAGTAGCTTAATTAGAAAGGTTTTTTGATGATTATCAGTAATATTTTCCTGTAATATTTAAGGTTACACAGGGTAAAAGCGTCTTTGGGAAAACACGTTAAAATATATATAATAATCTTTAATTAGTTAAATCAACATGTCAAATCAATTACTTTGTAAACTGCAGTGTATGCAATCGTTGAAAAAAGACATTTAAGGAACTTATAATAATATTTACCTTCTAACAATGTCAAGTTAATGTAAATGTTAAGCACTCGTAATGTTGAATTAGCCTTTATTGATTCGTGTCTAAATAAACATGCCACGAAATAAGTAAAAAGTATGAGAAAAAAATCATTGAATCTGTTACGACCACTAAGTTTCTAGGGTTTCACATAGACAACGACCAGGGGCGTTTTTGACTTTCGAGCGCTCGATAGAAATCAAAAGCGAGCGGTAGAAAATATTCGCACACAAGAATTTGTCACTATTATTTTCGCATGAACCCAACAATAGCTATTTTTGAAATGGGAGCCAATAACGCAGGACCGGTCACTTTGGCACTCTTTGGGGGAGGCCTATGTCCAGCAGTGGACGTCTTTCAGCTGATATGATGATGATGATGATGATAATGCACGGCCCAATAATGTACAGCCTGTTAATCCGCGTCCACTTTATGTGTACGCGGATTATTGGGTCGTGCACTATCAGGGCGGACAAAAATTTCTTCTCACAAGCGAAGTTTGTCTTAGGTCGGTTAGGTTAGGGTTCACTTGTGTCCCTCAGACCAGAAATAGACGCTGGAGATTATTAGTCCGAACAGATAATGTACGGTCCGATAATACGAAGCCACAGAGACTCGGATTATTGGGCCGTGAATTATCAGCTCGTATAAAATATATAGTGCGAGAAAAAGCGAGAGTATGTCGCGGCCGTCTCATGATAGACGTGCTCGAAGTTACCACGGACAAGCGTCGTTTCGCGTCAAAATGACAGTGGGATAGGCCTGGCACTACTCACTTGTACGAAGTTTAATGTTTGTCAGAGGCAACTTGTCGACATTTTCGAGAGTTGGTGTCTTGAACAAGGTGATTTGCTCAACGGGGTGCCTAAGAACAGTCCCACGTCGCATAAGCACTTGCAGGGAAATTCCCGCGTGTTTGTGGAATTGTCCGACGTATTATGATATGAGCGATGAGCGACTACCCAAGATGTTAAACATCGATATAAAAGTAAAACATCTGACGAAAAATTTAAAATTCGACTGAAAAACTTCATTGGAAAATCCTCTAAAAGTTTACTTGTGTCATTTTAAGTGAAATTGTATGTAATGAAATATATAAATCTAATCTAGATATAATTGAACCTATTCTTACTTCTTTTCTACTTACCGGGCACTTCCCGGTAACCTACAATCATGAAATTTGGTAAGAAGTATGTCAGATACAATACAAGTGAAGGCAAAGCAACTTGCTAACGTAAATACTTCGCGACGGGAGCTCAGGTTATGCTAGCTAGCATACCAAAATGGTTTAATGGGAGTCTAGCCAGCAAGTCGTAACAGAATCGTTTAAATGTTTTTCCCCTCACTGCCTCGGAAAGGCGTCTTTTATCCTTTAAAACCATTGAGCAAAAACGCATTTTATCTACTAGTGGGGAAAGTAATTTGACCTTGGAGCGTGTTTAAGTAGCTTTTGACATAACGTACAACGCTCATAATACAAAAAACTCACAGATGATGTATTTCTATTGCCGCTAATAACAACGAATACTAAAAAACAGAATAAAATAAATATTTAAGAACTCAAAAAAATTGCTTGTTGCCTTCGTCAGGCGCTGGGTCTCAAAATGTGTGGGAAAACTAAAATCCGACTCGCACTTGACCAAAATTCTACTTGACAATACTTAACGTTATTAGTACTGTAAATATATACACCGTGCCCGCGAATAACCCGAAAGATTTTACCTACGTATTCCCGAGGTCAAAAGAAGTAAAAAATGTCATATGACTCTAGGTCGATTTCGCCTTAGATTCAGGGTTAATGTCAATTTAAAAAAAATTAACACTTGTAACTCAACTGAAAATGCCCGTTTGGTGATGATGTCACCGGTATGGGGCTAAGTATAAAGACATCTTAAGTGACAGATGTCAATGTGATAAGGAACACATTGCTTAACTAGTTATTATGGAAAAAAAACTAAAAAAATCATTTTAACCGACATTTTTTCTAGTAAAAAATGCTTTTTTTGTTTAAAAACGTTCAAAGAGTTACAAAAAAAAAATTAAAAAAAAACAGAAAAAAAAATTTTTTTTGGTGAAATTGACCAAAAGTCATATGACATTTACTTCTTTTGACCTCGGGAATACGTGGGTAAAATCTTTCGGGTTATTCGCGGGCACGGTGTATATATATATGAAATAAATGAAATAAAGCTGTTTTGCATGTTGCACTTTCCTCGCTACAGTGAGGTGAAGTTTTGTGTTACACACGGGTGCAAACGTATTTTACTTCTCGTGTGTTGAAACACTTGCTACACTCAGGATTCTATTTTAGAACCACTCGCTTTGCTTGTGGTTCAACGATAGCGTCCTTTCGCTTTCAATTTCACACTTGCAGGTAAAATACAACTTTGCTTCCTTGTATAACAAATTATTATTATACATATAGCCCCAATTTTACCTATGTAATAAGTTGGCAATTATAAGTGGGTACCTATATGCCACTATACATATCGTCTTACCAGCATGCGTTTTTTCTGCCGCCTTTTTCTCGTGAGACGACTTGCTGGTCAGACTCTATCTTCAAGTTTGTTTTATGTGCTTTTCCTGGTTTTTTTTTGTTATTTAATGTGTGTCCCGTGTGTTTGAGAATAAATAATATTTCTTTCTTTCTTTCTTTAAATGATAGGAGTAAGAGTAATCGCGGAACACTCGTGCGCGAGTGCGACTCACATTTGGCTGGTGTTTATACTAAGCAGGACCACCTGCTAACGAAATTTAAAATTAAAGGGTAAAATTCAATGCTTCACTTTACTGGATTCGAACCAGCAACAGGTGGTCAGTCCAAGGTCATGCAACACATGAATGTAGGTATGAACGCCACTTGAATAACTTACCTCAGGTCCCAATTGAACTTTATGCATTTTTGCCATTTGCTTTGCTACAAGTGGCCAAACCTTCGGGTCCAAGATAGTGTCCACATTCAAAGTAACCCCTGGATAGTATTGATAAGCCAATCCATTTTTAAATATTCCATATATTTTAGGAGCCAAGCCAATAACGTTGAGTTTTTTTAAGTTCCTGGGAGAAAGATGAAATTAAGAAAAATGCAATTAATATTTCTTGTTTTCTATTGAATTAGACAATGCAGTTATTGCAGTCAATATACATAAATTATTGTTTTTTGTCTTGTTTATATCAGTAAACTCATTGTTTTGCAAGACATAATAGCAGAAATTAAACAAAAAAAAATGGGAAATTACATATGATTTTATTAGTAAATTAAAAACCATCGACACTATGTTCCAGATATCAATAAATGTGACTGTGTAAAAATAACTGTTGCATAATTAAAAATACATTGTTTCCTTCACTTTATTTGCTACATGTTTGAAAGTATTTAGTAATTCTAGTTCAGCTATGCTCAACCTGCGGCCTGCGCAGCAAGGTATCAGTACAATCCCACAAAATATTCGTGCAGGATCCCGGTTTTTCTGGATCAATAGGATAGGGGCAATACACATAGCAGTTTACGAGATTTGTTGGGATTCTCTTACCTGAGTTCAGCAGTCCTGTCTATAATTAAATCCGTATTATTTCCATAAATGCGAACAAGCACTACATTATCTCCACAGTTCATATTATCATTAAATTGCGCCTGAGTATATTGGCAAGCTACAAGTTTATTTGTGATACCATCTGTGTACAACTGCAAAACGAAATACATGTTTAAATGTACATCACACCACGAAATAAAATTACAGCGGTATTTGATAATTATTTACCTTAAACTCAACATGTTCTTTGGACCACTCGGGCCGTATAACTTCAAGAACACTATAAATTCCAGCATATATGTCATTCTCCTCAATTTGCACAGGTACAAAAACGTCCCCAGCGGGTAAGCAAACAGAACTCATTATTACAATTTAATTCTTAATGATCTCTTACAATACTTCAAATAAGATTTTATAAAACAGTAAATAGTCAAGAAATAGATTATAATATGTGTGGTCAGTTGGGCTAAGACTGATAGACTGCATCATACTACGCGCGCGATAGCTGCTTATATATGATGCCTGCACAAACCTACACTACTGTTACTCGTGGAGTAATAAATCGCGGTAAATTTATCGCAAACATATTTGTTCAGATAATTTGTAACCTTCTGCGTTCACAAACGAAACGAACGATAACTCCAAAAAGTACTATAGATAGCTCGTCAACCTAATTTGCAATGACACTGACAGTGACAAAGACAGCTGACAGATTTTACGAGGATTTTCAATGAGATTTCAATATAGTTGAAAAAATAATATAATTGAAAGAATATAGGGTAAAATCACATAATGTTGATACCCCATTGGGGTATCAACATTATGTGATTATGTGATTATGTGATTATTCATATATATCAATTTGTCAGTACAACATGTTGAAGACAGAATTGGGTGTAGCGTACACACTTCCGTACGAATTTCGTTCGTGTATCTCTCTCTCTCTGTTGCACTTGCTAGTTCAAGCGACAGAGAGGAAGATACTCGATTGAAGTTCGTTTACACTTCGCGGTAGCCCCCCCAGAGGATGTAATGCTACATTTACACGCTTGCGGTGGCTTGGCAAGCGTCCGCAAGCTCCAAGCCTTCAAAAACGCTAAGATGGGATTTACACACTTGCGAGTGCGTTAGTGTGGTCCGAATAGGCAAGCATGGCAGACATGGAAGTTGTGTCGGCTATTGCGTTCGGCTCGCTTTGTTATGCCTCGAGAAAGGCCAAGGTTTGGTCGTTTGACCATACAGCACTCATGGTCGATACATGGTTACATAAAGGCCATATAAATAAGGCGACTGACCATCGCGAGCGACACTAAACACGCGCCAACGTGTAAATACGTCGCAAGCGCTTGCCCAAGCTTCCTTTGATCTATGTTCAAAAACCGACACTAGTCCGGATCGGGCCAAGCTCTCATAAGCTCACGCAAGCCAAGCCAAACCCCCCCGTTTACACGCTTGCGCTTGTGGAGGCTTGCCAAGCCACCGCAAGCGTGTAAATGCAGCATAATATAAATAAATAGCACGACCCGTAGTTATTCTTACTTCATCTACTATCGGTTGAATTTTTTTTACTAAATATCAGAATTACAGTGTAAAATAATATAACAATATTCTTTAATATATATTTTTTAATTTTAATTTATTTGAATGAAATTTGTGAGAAAAAAACACTTGGCAGATCATGTAAGTTCCATGGTCCAAATTTGGTCCAACTCGTCAGACAACTCGTTTGACGGTTGGATCAGCAGCGTAACATGCATCCAGACGATAGCAATTAGTCAGATTCTGATGAATTGGGGCTGACAAATCATGACATGTATACACCCCTATAAGACGAACGACGAAGTAGGCGTCATAGAAGCGAGTTGTTTAAAAACGCTTCATCTGTGGAGTGTTCCACCTACGTGTAAAATCGCTTATAGCATATAAATGCATTTGCGAGTATCTCTATTTATTCAATATGCAATGGCAATACCATGTTTCTGTCAATTTCTAGAAAATTCGGGCACGCACCGCACCGTGTAAACTAAGCGAGAGAAGAGACTGCAGCGACCAACCGGCAATTGTTCTGCACGTATTGAATGTAATTTTTCACCAGCGTGATTTTTGTGCTTGTGAATTCGAGATCCATTGTTTAGCAATCCTAGAAAGAAATAATTTTGTGTCCCAATGGCTGCTATGTCTGTCATAGGTATTGATTTTGGCAATGAATCTTGCTATATTGCTGTGGCAAAAGCAGGTGGCATTGAAACAATAGCTAATGATTACAGTCTTCGAGGTACACCGTAAGTAAATTTTAATTTATCTTTAGTTGTTAAAGAACTACAATCCTTTTCATTTTACTACTGGCATCTTCACCACACGTAAGGACTTGATGATTTGCACGTCATGTTCATGTCGATACCTTGTATGGTAGTAAGGCATGCTCATTTAGAGAATTTATTTAATCAGACTTTTAACTTGGTTGAGAAAAATGGTTTTAAATCTATTAAAACCTTTCCTTTACTTAAGTGATCATATTTTTTTGGTTATAATTATGTGTCATTTATAATACTATCTCAATGTTACGAATCTTCTGACGATTCTTATCTAGCGGCGTTATAAAAGGGTTTGCTTGCTTAGTAAGCATATAGAGGTTAGAGTTTCTTGTCATGTTTCAGAGCATGTGTTGCATTTTCATCAAAAAATCGAATATTGGGAGTGGCTGCAAAGAACCAAACTGTTACAAACATGAAAAACACAGTTTTCGGCTTCAAACGGCTGTTAGGCAGGAAGTACTCTGACCCACATGTGCAGAAGGAGCTGAAACACTTCCCTTTTAAAGTGGAACAAAGACCTGATGATGGCATTGGTATCCGGGTTCACTACCTCGGTGAAGATAATGTTTTCAGCCCTGAACAGGTATGGCAGTTCAGTTATAACCTTTGGCTTCTCAAAGGCAAATCTTTGTTTTTAGTTTTTAGCTGTCAGTTCATAAAATGTAAACTGGATGTGCAAAATGAAGCTATTTCACTCAGGGGTGATATGAAAGTCATTTATATCCCAAGTATTTTGAAATTGTTAAAATGAAATACTAGAACCTTGACCTTCATATTAGCTTTGATAGTAGTGGCTGGACATAAAATCAATATCATTGACTTGTTGACCAAGTAGCAGCTGTAGTACTTGCTTGCTTACTATGCAAGTATCTACGAGGGGCATTCAAAATATTCTCGGTATGTGGATGAAAACAAACAAGTACGAAAAGTTTGATATTTTCATTTTTCTATATACTCCCCCCTGTGTTCATACACTTATAAGATCGATCAATTTTTTTTTAATCCCTCATAAAAATATTTTTTATCTTTGGTGTTAAAATGCTCCTCCACGGCCGTCTTCAACGCTTCATCGTCAGAAAATTTATTTCCACGCAGATCCTTTTTAAGATTGGGGAACAAAAAGAAGTCGCTTGGGGCTAAGTCCGGACTATAGGGTGGATGAGTAACAGTTTCAAACCGACATTCAACAATAGCTGCCTTGGCAATATGAGCAGTACTGACAGGGGCGTTGTCATGCAGAAGCAGAACACCTTTGGTTAACTTTCCTCGCCTCTTTTCTTTGATCGCATCTCTTAATTGACGTATAACGTTAGCGTAGTACTGCCCTGTGATATTTACACCTTTTTCTTTATAATCGGTAAGCAAAACTCCTTCACAATCCCAAAATATTGTGGCCATGACCTTGCCAGCTGAAGGGATGACCTTGAACTTCTTGGGATGAGCTGAACCCTTAATGTGCCACTGCATGGACTCCTGTTTGCTCTCAGGGTCATAATGATGAACCCAGGTTTCATCTCCAGTAACTAATTTTTGCAGCACCTCATCGGGATTTTCACCACACAGGTCGATAAAATCTGAACAGCAAGCCACACGCATATCCTTTTGAAGCCGCGTCAGCATTCGCGGAACCCATCTTGCACTTACTTTTGACATATTAAGATGGTCATGTATAATGTCATGTATGGTACCAATAGAGAGATTGGTTACTTGAGCTATAGATTTTACCTTCACTCGACCGTCTTCCAATATAAGTTTTTCCACTTTATCAATATTTTCTTGTGAGGTAGCCACTACAGGCCGGCCAGGTCTAGGGTCATCTTCAATACTCTCCCTTCCACGCTTAAATTCGCTTGACCATTTTTGAATAGTAGATAAAGAAGGAGCAGACTCACGGTAAACACAATCCATTTCCTCTTTTATGGTTTTTTGATTTTTACCCTGTTTTGTCAAGAATTTTATGACGGATTGGTGCTCTAATTTCGTTAACATTGTTAATTCGCTCATGGTGTTCATGTTTGTTCGGCAATTGCAGAAAAACAAAAGAACATCTCGGTTCCAATTTTACTTTTTTTTTAATGTCAATGGATGAATCTTAGTGGCCAGTAACAAATATATATATAAAAGAGGTTGTAACGTATCGATACTGAGAATATTTTGAACGCCCCTCGTATAAGTTTAGGAATATTGCATTGTCATTACATTTTCATGAATTTACCAATTAAAAATAAGTATTGGAATGGAATAAAAATCTAATTGCAAAATTGGTAAGTTACAACTGGTAAAAAATAATTGTTGAAACAATTCCATCTTCATAACATTATTTATGTGTAATTTACATAAACAGGAAAACTATACCTCTAATAAACATGTCTGATCAATTAAAATTAGTGTATAATTAATTTGCTCTAATGATTAATTCCGCTGGATGCGGGTGGCGCAGGACCGGTCATTGTGGCACTCTTTGGGGGAGGCCTATGTCCAGCAGTGGACGTCTTTCGGCTGATATGATGATGATGATGATGATGAATGATTAATTACAGATAACAGCAATGCTGTTTACCAAGCTCAAGGATGTGGCAGCGACGGCCCTGGGGACTCAAGTGAACGACTGTGTCATCTCTGTGCCCAGCTACTTCACTAATGCTGAGAGAAATGCTCTGCTAGATGCTGCTGCTATTTCTGGTAATAAAACTAGTCTTTTTATCTTTCCTAGAGTCCCTTATTTTAGTCTCATTTGTGGTATAGGTAAAAGGTAATTGAGTAGAACCAATTAGGTTAGGTTTGTTTTATGGGCATATTCATTAATTTAAGGCCCTTTGGATAGTAACAAAACCGACGGGTTAGACATGACTTAAACATCGCTTTAGCTAACCTTAACCTGCCATTTTTCTTTAAACCCCTTATAATAATCAAGAAGTTTCCTAAAAAAAATGGTTGGTTATGATTGTTAGGATGAGAAGAATATGGTATTTGACAACATTAAAAATAATTAATTTTTACATTACCAATACCTTATTCATCTAGTAGGATTGAAAGAGTTCAGTTTAAAGTTTGATTCATTCATCTGAAACAAGTTAATAATTTCAATTGCGACTTGTGGTTTATATATATTTTAATTTGACATAAAAAAGGTTAATTTGAAGATTTTATTGAATGCTATCCAACTGTCAAACTGTTGTGTTTGTTTTGGTGGTTCTTCTTGTCAGTGTTTTCTTTTTAAAAACGCTAATAGATTTGACTTTTAAAGGTGCAGTTGTGGTGTTGTACTTGCAGAATAAAGTTCATTTATTTCATTTTGTTCACGGCACCTCTTTGTAATTATGTTGGGAAGAATATCACTTTGCATTTCACATCTGGCTGTTATGTAATGAATCATAATTCAGTATTCATTTCACAGGAAATATTTCTGATAAATATAAATTTTGCTTGTTTGTAGGTCTGAATGTTCTGCGACTAATGAATGAAACCACTGCCACTGCTCTCGCTTATGGTATCTACAAACAGGATCTGCCTGCCCCTGAAGAAAAACCCAGAAATGTGGTTTTTGTAGACCTTGGCCATAGTTCCCTACAGGTAATCTATACAATTATAGATTTTTTATTTGCTTCCACAATTTTTTGTATGGCTCTTCTGCCTAGCCTAGTGAGGAGCTGTCATACTCAGAATGCAACTAACTTCCTGCTATGTTTCTTGATAAACATATGCATTATGTCATTTTTATATGCAAATGTAGAAGAGTAGTAAATGTGTTATAATTCCAAAAAATCGTATGTATAAGGCACCTCATAACTCGGCTTGGGATGGCAGCACATGTGCTGTTATATTGTACATAATATATACAAATACTATAACTTAAAGTTTGTGTTCAATAATATACTTAACTTCATCTTTATAAATGTTTTTATAATCATTTGTCACTTCCGAAAATGACTGACATGCCAAGCCTGAGACGACCTGACTGAGAAGCCAGCACCTATGATTGAAACCATCATTGATTGCAAGGCGCTGAGGGCATAACACGACCAGTTAGGTGTTCTTGTTCATTGTTGTGTATGTTCGTACAAAGGGGGAGGGTTCAATAATCAGTGGCAATTAAACGGTTGTAGCTGGCTATTCCACGTGTTTCCTTATTTTAAAGGTGTCTGCCTGCGCCTTCAATAAAGGCAAGCTGCGTGTGCTAGCCACCGCGACCGACGCCCACTGCGGCGGGCGGGACATAGACATGGCCTTAGCCGAGTACTTCTGTCAAGACATCTTGACTAGGCTCAAGTTGGATGCTAGGAAAAACCAGAGGTAAAATCTTTATCTGTAAATAATTTTCCAACAATCAGAGAAATAATTTTGGATAAATGAAAAGAAAAATCTCAAACTTATTTTATCATTTTAATGATAATTCATTGAGAAATTATTTCTCTTAAGGATTTGGGTTGATCATAGCAAACTCACCTCATGTCCATAGTGAGCTATTTCTTTATTACCTTATATTTACTTAATAGAAACTAGCCTATTGTTTGTGGTCAAGTGGTGTTTATATGTGCTTTCCGGACAGTACAATGTCATTGTTCTTCCAAGAAGTGGGATTTAACAATGATGATGCATACATTTAAGGATAAATAAAAACTTATGAAATTTTACAGGGCTTTCTTCCGCTTGCTTCAAGAGGTAGAAAAACTGAAAAAGCAAATGTCAGCAAACAGTACTAAACTACCTCTGAATGTGGAATGCTTCATGGAGGAGAGAGACGTGTCGGGCGAGATGCAGCGCTCCCAAATGGAGGAGATCTGTGCTGACACCTTCAGCAGGGTTGAGAGGACTTTGAGAGCTATACTGCACAATGCCAGTGAGTGCATGTTATCCATTTTAAATTCCTCCTTATGATCGAAAGAGGAGTTTGATTTTGGGTTGGAACCAGTTGCTTGTGGCAAAAATTTGGTACTTACAGGGTACAGAAAATAGAATTGAAAATATTCTGTACAGATAGATTCAAAACATATCAATGTTTAAGGGCATTTAAAATTGCTAAATTAAGACATTACTTTTATTGTTATATAAAGAAAAAGCTATATTAAGTAAAGTTATATTATAGATAAATATAATAAGATAAATTTTATTTCCTAAATATTACTTCATTTTCCATTAGAACTACGCCCTGAGGATATCAACTCGGTGGAGATTGTTGGTGGATCTACCAGAGTCCCTGCAGTTAAAGCTTTGATTGAACAAGTCTTTGGAAAAGTGGGTTCAACCACACTTAACCAGGTGAGAATCAATGTTATAAAGAGTACACTTTGTAATTATTTTATTTATGCATAAAGATCACATACAAAAGCGCCTTAGCAACTTTGCTTCCTAAATGATAAGTAAACGTGATATTTATTTATTTTAAGGAGAACCAACAGCTATAAAACTGGTTAAAAACATGAAAATCCAATTATCTATTATAGATCCTGATCTCACAGATAGCGCTAGAATATGAGAATGTTTAAACAAAGTGTGACTAATACGCAATTGCACCATATGGCATGGTCTTTCTGGATGGCTATAGGATATAATTTATCGCGCCGGAAGCTATTTTGATGGTATAATTTACTTTGAAAAAAAAGTTCTACTTCAATTTCTTTCAACTTCAATTTTTTTCGTTCTTTCCACTTTACCACATGAACTGCTTTCCGAGACATTAACTGAAAGAGATCTCTTAATGAATATTATATAGGATAAGTTTGTGTTAAACTGACTTACGGAAGATGAGCCGGTCTTCCAGTAAATACAATGTTGAGTTGTGTTTGATTGTATGTGTGTGTGTGGCCGACGTGCAGGACGAGGCGGTGTCGCGCGGCTGCGCGCTGCAGTGCGCGATGCTGAGCCCGGCGGTGCGCGTGCGCGAGTTCAGCGTGGCCGACGTGCAGCCCTACGCCGTGCGCCTGGCGTGGGACGCGGCGCGCGGCGAGGACGGCGACCTGGAGGTACTACTACAACTACAACTACAACTACAACTACATATTACACTGCCTTGTTTCTGACATCTTCCTCCAAACACTGTCTTCTCATTACTCTGTCCGCCTACAGCGGTCCCTTTTTTAATGTAATTCCCTATCCCTAAGAGGGTTAAAAAGGGGTCCAAGCTTTGGATGAGAAACACTCATTTTTGAGCTGGAGACTTAAAGCGTTGTACAAGGTGGTCAGTGGCAGATTTCCGATTTCAAAAATGTATAAAAAAAACTAGAATATTAAGCAACGCTATTTATTTCCGTAAAAAGATCATGACTGCGGATTTTATTTTGTGTAAATTTCGTTTTCTTAATGATGACCTCCGTTGTATACGCACTCCTCCAACCTACTCCGCATATTTTCAAAAACTCTGCTACAGAGCGCACTAGAAATCAAGTTTTTTTGCGATCGAATACTGTTTTTTAACTCCACGATGTTGGCAGGTTGATTTTTGTAGACAACATTTTTGACCCCACAAAAAAAAAACAAGGGCTGAGATCGGGTGATCTTGCAGGCCAGGCTATGTCGCCAAATCTGGAGATCAATTTTCCTGGGAATAATGCCCTAACTGCATTCATTGATGAGCGGGCTGTGTGGGCAGTTGCACCATCTTGTTGAAGCCATGTGTTTCGATTGAAGAAAGAACCAGCTTCAACATGCTGTCTAAAAGAACCGTCAATCATTTTACAGTCTATCTTTCAGAATTAACCTGGGAGCGTTTGCGGGTGGACAGTCGCGGATTTTCGAATACAGATTGCTTGACGCGGTCCACGTTTTATTCAGTTGCAACCGTAGGTCGCGGGCCCAGTCCTCGCTTATTTACTGCGGAACCTGTAGCTCTAAATCATGCTACTCAGCTCTCAATCAATTTAGTTGATGGTCCATCACAAATACGCCGTATATTGAAGTGAACACAAAACTTACGCCTTGCGATGATGGGCGAAAAACCGTTGGTTAGGTACGCCTCTATTGCATATGCACACTGCGCAGCTGGCCAGCGTTCCATTTTGACTTATAGTCCAGTCAATGAACTGACAACTTGTATGGAAAAAATTTCAATTTTGGAAATAATTTATAATAGCTTATTTTTTATGTGTAACGGATATATTATCAATTAAATAGTTACCCAGCGACAAAATCCGACAAAATTTCAGACATCAAAAAAATTATAAATTAACTAGCTTCTAAAAAGTAAGAAAAAATATTAATAATCATGTTTGTCTTTATTTTGGTTCATTTATATTTGCTCTATAATATTCAAGATAAATCGTATAAAAAAAGACAATGCATGCTTCATTTAAATCTACATAATTACTTCCGGGTGGAAAGTTTGCCGGATTATTGAATAAATCATCTTAGAATCAAATTTTAAAATGAAACCAACAAAAACAACGCTATTATAAATTAATGTTTTTCAAAACCGTATTTTGCCTGGAGTATTATTAATCCGCAACTCTCGCAATACTAAAAAACCAATCGGCATCTCCCTCGGACTTCACGTTCGAAAATTATTTGAATTTGAAATCGGAATTCTGCCACTGACCACCTTGTATAAAGATTTCTTATCAGAATAAATTAAAGTTCTGAAATGAAATGAAATGAAATGATTAATGAAATGATTTATTAAAATGCATGTGGAGATTGGGTTACACTTTTAGTTACACTTGCAGCTCTGATAGTCTCACCAAGCCCTACCTTTACAGGCGTCCATACATATACAAACTATAGGTAAAAGCTACGTATTTAAAAATCTTATTAATACATACATGTCAGATTTTAATATCAAAATAAAATAAAAGAATAGTGCAATACCGAAATTGGAATTAATAATTGTCATTCAGAAATTCATTATTATTATAATAACATTTATCATTAAGCCATTTTTTTACAGTTGCCTTTAATACTTTTAAATTGTGGCCCTTAAACGAGTCTGGTAACATTATTTATCTTTATGCACATGCAATGTGCATTTTCAGATGATAGTGCTAGTCGTACCGCCGGCGTATAGAGTTTGTGTCTGTATTGTGCCCGCACTTTACTAGTTCGCAACTGTTGTACAAACGACAACACTGTTAACTGACCATCCTGTGTTTATATAGAACCTTATTACAATGCACTTAAGTGCACCGATGGTCAGTTAGCTGTGTTGTCGATAGTACTTCCAAAAAATTAAATTTATATTTGTGCACGAATACAGAGGCCTCTAAAATATATATACAAGGGACGGTAAGAATACCATTATCTTTGAAAAATGGTCGACATGATTCCATATGGTTGATCCCGAATATTGCTCTGACACACAGTTTTTGGGTAAGGAATACCTGGTCTCTGTCTGTACTGTTTCCCCACAAAACTAATCCATAACAAAGAGTTGAGTCTACATAACCATGATAAGCTAAGAGGGCAGCTTGTGTAGACAGTCCTCGCTATCCTTCTTAGTGCGTATGTGAAACTATTAACCCTAGAACAGACACTTTCCACCAGCTTCTGCCAGCTGAGATTACAGTCGAGTATTATGCCTAAGAACCTTGTATGCTGGACTTCTTCGATGGGTTTAGTCTCAATCTGAATTTTAAGATTTTGTGAGTTAGTTCTTTCAGCTTTTTGGAAAAATTCCACCCCTAAGGGGGTTAAAACGGGATTCAAGGTCTATTATATGGAAACCAAGAAAATGTTATTGTAAGAGATTTTTAACTTCGGTCTTAGCCTGTATGTTAAAAGACTACAAAACTGATTTCAGAGTTTTTGAAATTCATTCTCTATAGGGGTTAAAGGGGGTTCAAAGTTTGTATGGAGAGCAAAACATTTTTAAAGTAAGGGATTTGTAACTTCTGTTTTGGACTGTTTTAAATTGATTCCATAAGGGGGACACATTCATCCCCTAAATGGGCTAAAAGGAGTCGGATGTTTGTACAGTCAGCATCATATAGTTAGTAGCAGCCAAAGTAGCCAAATATATCGGAGCACGTCCTGACTGTACGGGGAACAAGCCAATTTTAAAGTAAGGGATCTGTAACTTCGGTTAAAAACTAAGAAACTAGTTACAGCGTTTCTTAAAAATCATCCTCTACGGAGGTTAAAAAGGGTTGGAAGTATGTATAGGTCATACATAATCCGACTGCTAGCAGAAAAGTAGGTTAGGTTAAGTTAGAACCACGACCCTTACAGAACCGAACCGCTACCAGAAATGTAGGTTAGGTTAGAACTGGGATGCTCCCAGAACCGAAAGGTAGGTAAGTAGTAGTAGTAAGTAGGTGCGGATTATTTTGTTAACTTTAATTTTTTTTTTGGTCAATCAGAATTATATTATTCTCTAACACCGTTAAATGGGGACGGCGGATGGAGAAGTTCTACGTCTTTTAGCATTAGATACGTTTGCTTTCAAAACTATTTTCAGTAATGTAGCTTTCTTTAATACATTATGAAAAATATACAGTTCAAACGGAAACGTCTGTAGATGATTTTTAAGATATTTATATATGTGAAAACAGAGTTTTCAATTTAAACTAATGAACTCATCGCACTGTTACCTTTTACGCTTAATCCCTGAACGGATTTAGATGAAATTTTGCGTACAGATAATTAGAGACCCTAATTTGAGGATATAGGATAGTTTTTATCTCTGAAATCATCCCTTAAGATGGTAGAACTTTGTTAAGGGCAGCGATAATTAAGGTTCCGCCTACAATCATTTTTCTAAGACGGTAACAAGTTCTACGCGGACGAAGTCGCGGGCAACAGCTTCTATATGTATATATAAAAGAAGAAGTGCTGACTGACTGACTCATCAACGCACAGCCGAAACTACTAATGTTAGAGAGTTGATTTTTGCAGAGTAGGTTACTTTTATAACGTGGGCTAGGGATAAGAAGGGATTTTTGGAAATTTAAGGGGGTTAAAAAGGGGTGCAAAGTTTGTATGGGGGAAACTTTTTTTTAAACTAGAGACTTGAAACTTTGTAGAAAGATAAGTTATTAAGGTACAAAAAAAAAACAGAAAATTTTACCCCTAAAAGGGTTAAATAGGGGAGCAATGATCGTATAGGGAAAAAATATTTTTTGAACTAGAGACTTGAAACTGTAAAAAGATTGCGTTTTAGAATACAAAAAAGTACTTTTGCGTTATAGAAAATTACACCCCTAAGGGGGTTAAATAGGGGTGCAATTATTATATAGGGGAAACATTATTTTTTGATATTGAGACTTGAAACTTTGTAGAAAGATTAATTATTAGAATACAAAAAAGTACTTTCTGTGTTTTAGAAAATACTACCCCTAAGGGGGTTAAATAGGGGTGCAAAATTTGTATAATAAAAACTATTGCTTTTGAGCTAGAAACTTCAAACTTTGTTGACAGATTACTTATTTGAATACAAAAAATAACTAAGCGTTTTTGAAAATCCACCCCTAACGGGGTTAAATAGGGGTGCAAAGATTGTACAAACGACAACACTGTTAACTGACCATCCTGTGTTTATATAGAACCTTATTACAATGCACTTATGGTGCACCGATGATCAGTTAGCTGTGTTGTCGATAGTATGCGGGAAACTCATTTTTTGAGCTAAAGACTTGAAACTTTGTAGAAAGATTACTTATTAGAATACAAAACAGTACTTTCAGCGTTTTAGAAAATTCCTGCCCTAAAGGGGTTAAAAGGGATGCAAGGTTGTATGGAAAACACTTTTTTTAAGGTTTTTTGAAACTTTGCAGACAGATTACTTATTTGAATACAAAAAAATAACTAAGCGTTATAGAAAAGTTCACCTCTAGGGGGGTTAAATAGGGGTGCAAAATTTGTATGAGGGAGACTTTTCCCTTTTTAGCTAGAAACTTGAAACTTTGTAGACAGATTACTTATTTGAATACAAAAAATAACTAAGTGTTTTGTAAAAACCACCCCTAAGGGGGCTAAATAGGGGTGCAAAGTTTGTATGGGGGAAACTTAAGTTTTTGAGCTAAAGACTTGAAACTTTGAAGAAAGATTACTTATTATATGTACTTTCACCGTTTTAGGGGGTTAAAAAAGGGATGGAAGGTTTATATCTTTTTTTGAGGTAGAGATTTGAAACGTTGTAGTAAGATTACTTATTGCAGGGCCCGTAATTTTTATGCCGATGACATCAATTTGACGTCACGCTCCATATAGGGTGATAATAAATAGTTTTATTGTAAATTATTAATCATTAGTCGTCAATCATTTTAATCATGTACAAATGACTTGGAAAAGTAGTCTATTTACACGTGGAATAAATAACACTGTTAAGGGGCTGTATTGAAAAATATCGAGTTGTTTGAAACGCCATTCTGACCATACTAGCAGACAATGAGGCCTGATTTTCAGATATATGATTCTTAATTATATGTTTGTTGATCCAACCAGATCGATACACGATTGCTTAAAATTTCCTCGATAGAAAAAAATCCAAAGTTGCGTCCTAATTTTTAGATTTTTAACCAGTGTACGTAAGCAACATAAGATAAAGCGGCGAAACTTCGTTGAAATGATAATCTATTACTGGTCTTGAATCTGATTTTATAAAATATACTCCCTTCATAATAATATTTATAATAATCCCATCGTTACTGATTTCGCGTTTTTGAAAGCAAACGCCCCTTTCTGAGGATGTTGTTTCCTTGTCTGTCAAACGTTATTGGCGTAAGTTTGTCTCTGACGCGCGGACCGCCCATTGAGCTCATTCGGCGACCGGCCGTCTTCGAGGCAGGACCTATGTTATTCAGCGCCGCAAAATTACTTACGAATTATAATTATACACCAGTATATGTAGGCCTACGGCGCCATTCAACCCGAAACGTGCCGGAGGTCTTTTTGTAATGGGCTTGGGCGCTCCTAGAATCGCACTTACACATGCGCAATAAATTTATAATGTGTGCTAAGCAGTTACTTCACATGTAACTTTTTGCTGAAAATGTTTCTATCGGGTGTTGTAATTGAAAAATACTGGCCGTATTAATACCTAAATTTAAGTGTCAAATTTGTTCTACAGAATATCACAGCTTATAACAGAGCAGTCAGATAAATTAGAAATATTTTCATTTACCTACAAGTTGTGATAAATTGTAGAGTATGCGAGTGACTTAGTATTTTTCTTTGGAAATTTCAATACACAAAAATAATTTAAACAAATCCATCTGAAAAGTGGGACTTGCTTCAATTTCCGTGGTTCTATCGCAACTTTTGGGCTAACGCTGTAAACACATACTTACTTTTACCCTCTAGTTTTTTTTTTCATATGAGCAAAGGAATTGAACTACGGCGTCGCTACGACGCTCAATTCATGCTCGTAATGTCACATCACATTCAGCGAATATTTCATTATTTTGGTACATACAATGAATTATCTGCCACAACTCACTCTACACTTGGTCTAGTAAAGTTTAAATTTATAGAAATGTGTAATAAGCGATTTTCAAAGGAACAGATGAAGACTCCATGACGTCGGGACCGAAATGAAAGGGACGAATGTATCGCATGACATAACTGATCTCTTCTCCATGCGCGTCAAATTTCTCTACTGTCACGCTAGGTGACGTGACGTGAGCTTAACGCGTGTGTTTGTGTGTGCAACATGTATAAAAATGACTTTAAATGCGGGGTGCAGGCCGCGGGCGGGTGTTAGGGCGTGGCTTAAAATACCTAATGTTGATGCTTGGCAGGGCCTTAACCCTGGGATAACCGATCGCTGTGCCGAATCCCGGCCGTCTATAGATTTTCACGCCAATACTTAAGGTTAATATTGTAATATAATTTCTGTTCTTTCGCCAGGTGTTCCCAGCTTTCCACCAAGCACCCTTCTCTAAAATGCTGACCTTCTACAGAAAGGAACCGTTCACAGTCAGAGCCTACTACAATGACCCTGTACCTTATCCTGATTCCTTCATTGGTAAGTGTCATCAAATATTGTGTTTTTAATAAAATGTGTTGACCATAGTAGTTAGAAAGCTTCTGTAAAATTAGTGGTATTCTAGAAAACATTTTTCCTATCAGGTCAATGGAACATCAAGGAGGTTCAGCCGACACCCGAGGGTGAATCACAGAAAGTGAAATTGAAAGTGAGAGTGAACATTCACGGAATCATTACTGTTGCGTCCGCGTCCTTGGTGGAAAAGAAAGCTGACGCCCAAAGCGACAGCGTTGAAATGGAAAACAATGAAAACGCTAACAGCCAGGAAACGCCCATGGAACCTAACGGGGCCTCCCAAGAGCAACAACAAAATGGGCCCGAGAACCAAGAGGTGAGAGAAGACGATATGCAAGGCGAGCCTGAGCAAAGACAGTCGTGGACACAGAGAGTAGGATCGTGGTTCAGCGGGGTACGTGTCGGTAGCGCGAGTGTCGAGTGATTTGCGAGATGTCTGCTGACTCATTCACACTCACCCATTCTATCTTACTTTTTATTTTGAAACTAATTTCTAACTTCAGCACATTTCATAGCTAAACTGCTATTAACGAGTAAATAAAGCAACAACACAAATTGCCAATTTTATAGACTATTTTACGGTATAATAGCTGTTTTAGGATAAAATGCTGCTTTTTGGGGTTAGAAAATTGATTACTAAATAAAACAACAAGAATGAATGGACCTTAGCTTTCTGTCACTTCACTGTTCTTGAATACTTTCGTAGCACACTCTCAATGAGCCAGCAGACATCCATGCTTTGTATCATCCCCATCCTCGCTCCGAGGCCCCATTTGCACAGTATTTTTCATAAGGCTTCGAATGTCGCCGTTAGATTCCTTTTTATTTCATGCATTCGTCAAGTGAAGTTTCTTTAAAGTTCTGTCTCTGTGTCCACGCATGTTTTTGCCCTTACAGTTATTCATTTGTTTCTAACTTTCTCTGGCAGCTGAATGGAAGATGAAGACGTAATGAAGTAAGCTTTCTTTTATCATAGTAGCTTGTGTGGATTTGGAAGAGCCGGTGCAAATGGGTGCACCGCGCCGCTTGGAAAACTCCGACCTCCACTTAGCACTGGAGCCAAGCCACATTTTCCAAGCAGCGTGGGTGATGGGGGAAATAAAGTCTCTATGTAAGGTGTGAACCGTCCGTGTAATTTTTCAGGAATCTGACGATAAAAAGGATAAGTCAAAAGATAAGAAGAAGGTGCTAGTGAAGACCGTGGAGTTGCCGATCGACGCCCGCACGCACGGCTTCACGCAGCACGAGCTCAACTCGTACATGGAACAAGAGGTAAATTAAATAGGCGTAGCCGTGATCTAAATAAAAAATAAGAGTATTTTGGTTTTGGCGGATGATGTTAAATTTCTTAATCAAGATCTTATCAGTGGTTTCAATAGCTGATAGTGGTTCTGATTTCAATGATTATTTTTATTAATGGAAAATGGCTACCGCATGGGTGGCCCCATATAACAGTCGTCTATATCTGATGGTGGGGTCCATCAGTAATCAAAAGGTCTCAAATGAATGCAAATAATCTTTTCTCAGGCTACTCAAGAAGTGATGATGTGGAATTGACTATTGTCGTTTTTGTCTGTTACTTGCAGGGCAAGATGCAGGCGGCGGACCGACAGGAGAAGGAGCGCGCGGACGCGCGCAACGCGCTCGAGGAGTACGTGTACGAGCTGCGAGGCAAGCTCGGCGACGGCGAGCCGCTCCACGACTTCGTGGCGCCCGACCAGCGCGCGCGCCTCGTCTCCGCGCTTGACGCGCTCGAGTGCTGGCTCTACGAGGAGGGCGAGGACCAGAACAGACAGGTATACACACCATACATGGCAAGCTCGGCGACGGCGAGCCGCTCCACGACTTCGTGGCGCCCGACCAGCGCGCGCGCCTCGTCTCCGCGCTCGACGCGCTCGAGTGCTGGCTCTACGAGGAGGGCGAGGACCAGAACAGACAGGTATACACACCATACATGGCAAGCTCGGCGACGGCGAGCCGCTCCACGACTTCGTGGCGCCCGACCAGCGCGCGCGCCTCGTCTCCGCGCTCGACGCGCTCGAGTGCTGGCTCTACGAGGAGGGCGAGGACCAGAACAGACAGGTATACACACCATACATGGCAAGCTCGGCGACGGCGAGCCGCTCCACGACTTCGTGGCGCCCGACCAGCGCGCGCGCCTCGTCTCCGCGCTCGACGCGCTCGAGTGCTGGCTCTACGAGGAGGGCGAGGACCAGAACAGACAGGTATACACACCATACATGGCAAGCTCGGCGACGGCGAGCCGCTCCACGACTTCGTGGCGCCCGACCAGCGCGCGCGCCTCGTCTCCGCGCTCGACGCGCTCGAGTGCTGGCTCTACGAGGAGGGCGAGGACCAGAACAGACAGGTATACACACCATACATGGCAAGCTCGGCGACGGCGAGCCGCTCCACGACTTCGTGGCGCCCGACCAGCGCGCGCGCCTCGTCTCCGCGCTCGACGCGCTCGAGTGCTGGCTCTACGAGGAGGGCGAGGACCAGAACAGACAGGTATACACACCATACATGGCAAGCTCGGCGACGGCGAGCCGCTCCACGACTTCGTGGCGCCCGACCAGCGCGCGCGCCTCGTCTCCGCGCTCGACGCGCTCGAGTGCTGGCTCTACGAGGAGGGCGAGGACCAGAACAGACAGGTATACACACCATACATGGCAAGCTCGGCGACGGCGAGCCGCTCCACGACTTCGTGGCGCCCGACCAGCGCGCGCGCCTCGTCTCCGCGCTTGACGCGCTCGAGTGCTGGCTCTACGAGGAGGGCGAGGACCAGAACAGACAGGTATACACACCATACATGGCAAGCTCGGCGACGGCGAGCCGCTCCACGACTTCGTGGCGCCCGACCAGCGCGCGCGCCTCGTCTCCGCGCTCGACGCGCTCGAGTGCTGGCTCTACGAGGAGGGCGAGGACCAGAACAGACAGGTATACACACCATACATGGCAAGCTCGGCGACGGCGAGCCGCTCCACGACTTCGTGGCGCCCGACCAGCGCGCGCGCCTCGTCTCCGCGCTCGACGCGCTCGAGTGCTGGCTCTACGAGGAGGGCGAGGACCAGAACAGACAGGTATACACACCATACATGGCAAGCTCGGCGACGGCGAGCCGCTCCACGACTTCGTGGCGCCCGACCAGCGCGCGCGCCTCGTCTCCGCGCTCGACGCGCTCGAGTGCTGGCTCTACGAGGAGGGCGAGGACCAGAACAGACAGGTATACACACCATACATGGCAAGCTCGGCGACGGCGAGCCGCTCCACGACTTCGTGGCGCCCGACCAGCGCGCGCGCCTCGTCTCCGCGCTCGACGCGCTCGAGTGCTGGCTCTACGAGGAGGGCGAGGACCAGAACAGACAGGTATACACACCATACATGGCAAGCTCGGCGACGGCGAGCCGCTCCACGACTTCGTGGCGCCCGACCAGCGCGCGCGCCTCGTCTCCGCGCTCGACGCGCTCGAGTGCTGGCTCTACGAGGAGGGCGAGGACCAGAACAGACAGGTATACACACCATACATGGCAAGCTCGGCGACGGCGAGCCGCTCCACGACTTCGTGGCGCCCGACCAGCGCGCGCGCCTCGTCTCCGCGCTCGACGCGCTCGAGTGCTGGCTCTACGAGGAGGGCGAGGACCAGAACAGACAGGTATACACACCATACATGGCAAGCTCGGCGACGGCGAGCCGCTCCACGACTTCGTGGCGCCCGACCAGCGCGCGCGCCTCGTCTCCGCGCTCGACGCGCTCGAGTGCTGGCTCTACGAGGAGGGCGAGGACCAGAACAGACAGGTATACACACCATACATGGCAAGCTCGGCGACGGCGAGCCGCTCCACGACTTCGTGGCGCCCGACCAGCGCGCGCGCCTCGTCTCCGCGCTCGACGCGCTCGAGTGCTGGCTCTACGAGGAGGGCGAGGACCAGAACAGACAGGTATACACACCATACATGGCAAGCTCGGCGACGGCGAGCCGCTCCACGACTTCGTGGCGCCCGACCAGCGCGCGCGCCTCGTCTCCGCGCTCGACGCGCTCGAGTGCTGGCTCTACGAGGAGGGCGAGGACCAGAACAGACAGGTATACACACCATACATGGCAAGCTCGGCGACGGCGAGCCGCTCCACGACTTCGTGGCGCCCGACCAGCGCGCGCGCCTCGTCTCCGCGCTCGACGCGCTCGAGTGCTGGCTCTACGAGGAGGGCGAGGACCAGAACAGACAGGTATACACACCATACATGGCAAGCTCGGCGACGGCGAGCCGCTCCACGACTTCGTGGCGCCCGACCAGCGCGCGCGCCTCGTCTCCGCGCTCGACGCGCTCGAGTGCTGGCTCTACGAGGAGGGCGAGGACCAGAACAGACAGGTATACACACCATACATGGCAAGTTCGGCGACGGCGAGCCGCTCCACGACTTCGTGGCGCCCGACCAGCGCGCGCGCCTCGTCTCCGCGCTCGAGTGCTGGCTCTACGAGGAGGGCGAGGACCGGAACAGACAGGTATACACACCATACATGTCACTGCCCGGTACCAGGGTCATTTGCTAAAGGGTACTAGCACGTAAAGTCCGCGGACTTGAACACGGGGGACTGCCTGGCTGGCTCGGTGTACTTGTTTGAATTGTTGTCATTTGTTAGCTGGGCGATACCTGCTTCTGATTGAAGTAGTGATACTTGAATTTAATAACCAAGTTAATAATTGTTATTATAGGTGTACTGCGATAAGCTGACGGAGCTGCGGACCGAGGGCGAGCCTATCAAGCAGCGCCGCTTGGAGTTTGAGCTGCGTCCCGGCGCGCTCGACGACTACTCGCTCGCCATACAGCTCGCCAAGAAGGCTGTCGATATGTATAAGTACGTTTTGCTAAAGTACATCATATGTTTGAAGAAGAAAATAGGATCGTTTATGATGCAGGATATAAAAACTTGGATAGAACATAAATAATTTTCCTTGATTTTTCAAATGACACGCATAACTTAATGAAAATGATCATGGCAATGTTTGAGTCGCGCTGCAGAAACGTCTGCCGCTCGGACAACGTTCGAGCTTACGTCGCGGGTCACGTGGACGGTTGTAATACAGCACGACTGTCACAAGACTGCGCGCGAGCTCTCGATTTTTCTCGCAATATACTTTTCTTTCTAAGTTTTCTAATAAGAGAGAGACGGATAGTGCGAGAACAATCGAGAGAGCTCGCGCGCCGTCTTGTGATAGCCGTGCCGAGTGTGTACTGTGTATGTCGCAGGTCGGGCGACGCGAAGTACTTGCACTTGGCGGAGGCCGACGTGCAGAAGGTGGCGGAGGCGGCGGGCGCGGCGCTGGGCTGGCTGGAGGCCGCGCGCCAGGCGCTCGCGCGCGCGCCGCGCCACCTGCCGCCGCTCCACACCACGCACCAGATCCGCCAGGAGAGACAGGTGCGAGCGTGTCTCCCTCACATGACGAAGTAGAGCTCCCGGGCGGAAACCGACACCCGCGACGGGGGCGGAGACGCCACGCTTTTATAACTTACATCCCGCTCATTATTCATCACTCGGACTGGACGGCAATCGGCTCGCAAATGTTTAATTGTAAAAATTTAGAGATATACTAGTAACGGGATAATCGTCCGCTTGCAGAACTTCGAGAGCATCGTGAATCCGATCCTGAACAAGCCGAAGCCGAAGGAGAAGAGCCCGCCGCCGGCCAACGGCGCCAACCCGACGGGCGACGGCGCGCCGGCGCCCGCGCCCGCCCCCGCCCCCGCCCCCGCGCCCGACGCCGCGCCCGCGCCCGCGCCCGCGCCCATGGACGTGGACTGAGCACCGCTCCCCGCCACCCGCCACCCACCGCTCCCGCTGATCTAACTATACCCAATATTCCAACCCTCAATTTAAACTCTCCGCGGGATTGTTGTAACTCATAGGAATGGGAGCTCCGCTCGTCCCGCTTTTAACCGCCCCGCGGGCACTCCGGGGACATGGTGCGCCGCCGCCGTCGCAGCCCGGGTAGGGAAGATCATTGCCCGACACGAGACGCGGGTGCTCCTCTCTTCTCTCGAAATGCCGCTTGAAAGTTGTCAAGCACGGAGCCGGGGGCCCCCCGCGGCGTCCCGATTCTAAGATTCGATGCGGCGCGGGGCGCTAAGGTTCGTATTTGATTCTCTTCGATCGGCCGTCGACGAGCGGGATGAAAACTCGACGTTGGCTCCGACCGACAGAAACTCGATCGACGAGCCCGACGCGGGCCGAGTGGAAAAATTTACACTAGACGTGGGTGGCCTCCTATGCCTTATGAGCATGTCCAAGAGCTGAAATGATCGACTCGATACTTTCAGGTTTAAATCGATATGAAAAACGCTGTACGTATGTACTTGTATTATATTCCTAGAGAGCATTTTTTCGACGTCCGCGTTGTCCTAAATTAGTGAAGGTAGCAAAATTGTACATCTATAAAATAAAATGAAGTCTGTCTTGATAATAAACTTGTACATTACAAAATGTAGCATTTAATGACCAGGCCAGGCTCGATTTCAAACGCTATCCGTGTGCAAAGTGCTGTACGAAACTTACCGAGGACCAATTCTGCACGAACATGGGCTGTTGCAGCGGTAAACTACTAGATTGTTAGAGCAGTTGTAACGCGGGTGAAATTAAAATTATTAATTTATACGTTGTATAGGTCAGTTTGTGATATAATATGTATCGGGCGAGTTTCGGCTCTCAACTTTACTACTGAAGTTAATTCATATGAATAAATATTTATTTTACTAGACGACCGCAAATGTTATTTTATTGTTTGCCGTTTTGCCTCCGCTAAAAGAGCGAATCTGCATAAGATTTTCTATTGCCGTTGTGCTGTTTCACCGTGGCCTTCGGGTCGATAACACTATTATTCAATAGGTAGTTAGTTTAATAATGTTCTAATTGATGTGATGCAACGCTGAATAGCATTAACCATTAATATTTTAATTTGTGAATGAATGCCTTTTGTATTGTTGTTTTGCAGTCCGGTCGTGTAATTACTGGTTACGTTGTTGATTGTGAGATAGTTCTTATAAATTGGCAAGTTGAGATATTGTTTATTAAATATTCTCCTTTTAAGAATCGTTTAGTATAATTTTATTAAGTTAATTTTTTTAACTTAAAAAATATCTGCATTTTTCTCAAAACCATCCTCGAATGCACTTACACGTCGGTACACGTCTTTAATTCTGTAAGAATAAGAGTGTGTTACGAAATATTTGGCAACTCTGGCTGCTGCAAACTATATGCCTGTACATGCAGGAAATTAACTACTATGATGCACGATTTTTGTAATTTTGTAGGTACTGGCTATTGCAATTTGGATTAGTCAAGTGTATGTCGTCATGGTATATACTGAATGCATAAGTATATTGTTGCGAACCTTTACAGTGCATTGCAATAATATTCGATTTCGTAAAGATATACAAAGGAAAGGCAATGATTCTAAACTAACATTCTGTGAAAATGATTTTGGCTATGGATTTTAAATACACGCAACAAACATAGGTAATAATCATCTCGATAAACAGACCACACTCGAATCGGTTCATCCATTTGGGAGTTACAATGCCCCACATACAGATACACAGACACCCATGTTGAACTTAACTTGTCTCGTTAATATAGGGTTTCAGTTTGTAAGATGGTTTTATTATTTAAAATTAATTTTATTATATAATTTTACCAGTGGTCACCTGTAATAATAATAACGTACTTGTTGGACATAATAGCAAATTGGCAATGTAATGTCAACACAACGCCCTTTCAATACGATTGAAGTTGCTTTATTTACGTGGGGCGGACTATGGGTTTCGTTACATATTTAACAGAAGAATCATGTTGCCCCGTTTTCTCGTGGTCCTACTATTTTGGCCTACTAGCAACTTAGTCGGACCAACGGACAAAGTTCTCCCTCGTGTTGCGGTCTAACCAGCAGGCCTTACTTACGCTTGCGGTACCTCAATTGATCACCAAGGATAACAAATGACATTTGTCCGATGTAAGCCGGTATTATATCGGTGCCCATAATAGACAAACGCGACGACCGTCCTATTATATTCTATAGCATTTATTTTATTAATTAATGTGGTTTTATTTTTGTGATAAAATGTGAGCTATTTTGTCAATTGGACTTTTCCGTACGCTTTCAACAGAAGATGGCTTGGTGTGTTATAAAAATTGTGAACACGACCTTATAAAATTGAAATAAGGTAATGCTCCCTTATTATTGACACCTTACAACCCACTTTGAATGTATATTGTGAACCAAATTCTTTAGCATTAAGGGCCATTCACATGGTGCAACAGCTTGTATGCAATTCATTACATTCCGGGGCTGCGGGCTAGCAAAATACGACGAATTCAATCGAACCCTGTAATGTAATAAATCTCGCATACGCGTTGTTGCATCATGTAAATGGCCCTTTATTTCATGTACTTAGTTCGGTTCGGACTTAAAATATACATGGTGATGATGTCCCCCCAGACGTATCCGTCGACGGCGACGTCCTGACAAACTTATACTTGGACTAAGGTTGGGAAACTTTACGTGCATGGGCACGAGTGTGACTTGCAAAACCAAATTTGGTTTTGAACGTACGACCGCAAAAGACAGTGAAGCTGACCACTAGTCATAAGTAGTTGTAGGAGGGTCTGGGCCGAGTTTTACGGTAGCGTTTGGCGTCCAGATCTTCGAGACGGGTGCATATACATATACAGTTAAGGGCACCAATGTATACAACACAGTCTCAAAAATATGTAGGCAGACCTTATTTCTGCAACAATAAGGTTGTAGTATACATATTTATGAAACTTTGTGTGAATACATATTGGTGCCCTACTGTACCAATCATGGAATATAAATATAAAGTAATCTAAATATTACCAATTTGGAAATTATAAGATTTTCTAAAGTAAACGACCTCCCGAGTCGCACAACTGTGCGTGTAATAAACTTATCTCCATAGCTAAGATGCGATGTTTGGTATCGTTCCCTGACTTACATAACATACAGTTTGTTGTGATAAAGATTGCTTTCCTTTTACTAAATATCTACTGTGTATTGGTAACAAATTATCCACACACTTAGGAACTCTTCTTGTTCCGGTCCCTCTTGACGTCTTTAATACTCCTATATTTAGGTTTATGTGAGACATCTCAAGAATTACCTTTGTATTCTCGCAACCAAAACCGCCTTTAAAAAGTGTAGGTGAACCTGTTTCTTTTTTTGGTTAGCACGGGTACAATTGTGTGGTTCAAGTATTTTTTGACTTAACATTATCGATGTAACACACTGGAAAAGGTCCATTATAGCCTATAATTTACATTCTTAAGCAAATGGTTGAACCATTACTATGTTATATTGTGCATTTTGAATGTTAAGAGCTTAGTAAATGAATGATTTAACAATACTTTTTTGTTTTATTTGTCTCTTTTTCTTTTTGTGCAGTTAATTCGATCAGTCCCTGTTTTTTTAGCTTCCATAAATATATCCTGCATTCTCCAATTAGATAAACTTTGTCATCCTACACGGGGGCTTCGCAGCATGGCAAGTGGAGGACTCGAATGACCTTTCGTTTTGTAATTGTACAGTCAAGTGCAAAAATAAGTATCGATGTAATCCTCTCATAAATATGTACCGAAACCTTAATCCGCTGGCATAAGAGCGATGGGACATATTTAAATTTTATGCACCCATACTTATTTTTACACATGAGCCCGCTATTCTGTAACTTGTTTTAGCCTTTGCGAGCGTTTTTCGGTAAAAAATACGTTGTTATTACGTCGTTGGTCCAATGCTGGGGTATTGTGGGGTAAAATACGTTAGGATTACAACGTTGGCCCATTGCTAGGGATTTTCGGTTAGAAATACGTGGTTATTACGTCAATGGTTCAATGTTGGTGCTTTGTGGAGAAAAATACGTAGTTATTACAACGTTGGCCCATTGCTAGGGATTTTGTTGGCAGTCGCACTACCATTTCCCTACAGAATACCAACCGTTGGCAACGACACCCAAACGGTAATTGCTACTAGGGAACTACTTGAATAGGAGGTTCTGGTTATGAAAATGGAAAATGTATTATCCTCTTAATGTACCTATATGAAATGTAAATATTGTGGAACAAAAGGACATCGAGTCAAACAATGCAAGAAGTGGATTTCTGACGGCAGGCCACCTAAACAGGCAACATCAGTAAATCTAACTCTACCCGTCCTAACACGCGTACAAAAATGGCAGTGGCGTATAGTGGAAATGGGCAGTGCATCTATCCCCCTACCAGTAGGGATACCTCGGTAGGGATAACTGTACCAGAGGGTTGGGCAGTCCACCTATCCCTGCCGGTAAAAATAAATCTACAAAACGTGCACATCGCTATATAGCGATAGCTCGGTAGGGCTAACGTTACAATACTTACAAGTTTTGGTGGTGAACACAATTTAATGAATTAAATATAAACAATAAAATTTATCATTACGAATTTCTAATCTTTGACTACTTCTTTTTGCCTTTCGGCTCGCACTTCTTTTCTTCCGGCGGCGGAGGTGGCGGCGGGTTGGGGTCCACTTCGTTTAAGTAGTCTTTCGGGTTCTTCCTCTTGGACTGAACGTAGGCCCCATCTACGTACGAATAGCAAAGGTAGCCTACGACGAACGCTACAAAAATAAATAAATAGCTACTAAAGCGAGTACAGTAAAGTCTTCGTTACCGTAAATTGATCAAGAGCTATCTGCCCGGATGCTACCCAATCGGAGCCCGTATCATGTTCGGCTTTATCACAGGATAAGTGACAAGATAGCGCGTCCGTCTCGTTCTATCGAACGGTGTCAGCCAGTGACGGACGCTCTATCTTGTCACTTATCGTGTGATAAGGCCGATCATGATACGGGGTCGGAACATCATTAGGACTGCTATTAGACAACTAAGTTGTAACGTTCTGCACGTCTATCATAGGACGGCCGCGACATACTCTCGATTTTTCTCGCTCTATACCTCTTGTTCTAAGTGTTCTAATAAGAGATAGACGGATAGTGCGAGAAAAAATCGAGAGAGCTCGCGCGCCGTCGCGTGATAGGCGTGCAGGTAGCGGAGATTGTTGGTAGCTGGCACAGTATACGCGCACCACTTCTACTTCGAATTGAAGGTTTGCAGCACCTAAATATGAATCCACTTACGCGGCAACCAGGTGAGTATGGTAGCTCGGGTCCTTGGCAAAACATTTGGAAGGCCTCTGCTAAGAATTCCGGCTAAAGGGTTCAGCTCATGGCCAGACAGTCTGTAATAGACTATTCCACGAATGGTGGCTAATTCGCCAAAATGTTTGCCCATGTTAAATATCTAAATAGAAATATTGAAAGCGAATACGTCAAATATCATGTGACACGCTACGAAGCCATAAGTTACGAATCAAAATTAGAACTGGCTTGTGACAAAGTCACAATAGTAATAAGACTCCTTTTCGTTGGGCAGTCATGTAAAAAGGTAATAACCAAATAGTACTTAATGCTAAACATTAAACGGTGGATTATTAAACCAATCAGCAAGCGGTTCTAAGAGGTTTAACGTGGGTTTAACAAAAAAAGTAACAGCATAGGTGGCTTCTTTTACTTATACTATCAACAGTATCTTAAAATTTAAATACAAAAATCTTGCAAAAATGTAAAAAAAAACTCCAATAATTCATGGAAAACAAAGATACTTTAATCACTATGAACTTTGCTATGAACTATGCCCAGTGTTCTACTAAGATATTGAATGACATTGATATCGTGATGCCAATAGTAGATTACTATAGAGGCCGGTAAGGGGTTGCCGATGCCGGCCGAGTGGGTACTACATATAGACGGCCGAGCGTAGCGAGGAAATAAAAATAGTTCTGTAAAGTCAGTTTACGGACGATAATTTTACGTGATAACGTCATGTCATAAGAAAACATTGATGAAAAATTGCATACTTTTATAAATTGAATTGAATTTATCACTGAATTATCATTATTTTGTAGTATGTCACAAAAAACCATAAAAACGACACCAATATTTAGACATTTGTAGCCCATCCCACCCCAACAGGGGAGATGGTATTACACGTCCGCCAAGTTGGATTTTAAAATCGTTGTTTTTTTCGTAATCAGCGACCATAGAAACAAAACAATAGGTAGGTACCCATGTTGATTTTCAGACTTTGTCACCACATTTCCCCCTTTTAGGGGTTGAATTCCCAAAAAACCTGAAACACGTATTTACTCATTTATCGTTAGGAACACTCCTGCCTGTGAAGTTACGAATAAAATAGTCGATCTAATCTTGTTTCCCCATACAAACTTTGGATCCCCATTTCACCCCCTTAGCTTGAATTTTGAAAAATAATTTCTGAGTGCACCCCTAGACCTTATAAGGACCCTACGTGCCAAATTTGGAATCTCTAGAACCATCGGTTTAGGCTGTTTGTTGATAGTTCGGAACGGGTACATAAATATACTTATTACTCTTTGGGAACGGGATTACGGGACAATGACGTCACACTTTTTCATGCGTGCAGCCCACAGACAGGTGCAGCCGGCGGCGGAACGGAAGTGCGGCGGCGTTCATCGATTTATATTTATAAGACGTTATCAGTGTTATCTCTTCAATATATATTTGAAGTTGTGATCCATAAGTAATGATTTTTTCTCAAACATGCAATGAAATATTGACGTTGTGTTCTTCTTATGCTGTGTAGACACCAAGCCATCAACGAACGCCAACGAACGTTTTTCAGTGTTGGCTGTCGCACGTTTGTTGGTGATAGAAATAATACAACCGGATGAGGATGACGGGCATTGACAGACAGTATATTTAATTTTTTAAGAACCTACCATAGACTATGATAACAAGTTTTGTTACAATATTTCAAGTTTCATCGCTCCCACTTAACAAAACAAAAAATAAATAAATAACTAACTAAAATAAAAGCTTACACCTAATGCAAGATAAATTTTAAAATTATAGTTACATTAACACATTAATAAACCCAATAGTTTTACAAATTTATAATGTTTATTGGCTACTAAGCCCTTTGTAAGAATATCTGCGGGCATTTCTTGGGTTTGCAAATATTGCAATTTAATATTGCTTTTCACAATGTTTTCCCCTTTTTTCCCCTTTGTTTTCGCAGTGGAAGCGTGCTGGGCCCATAACCTGATAGAAATAATACAACCGGATGACGGGCATTGACAGACAGTATATTTTACTTTTTAAGAACCAACCATAGACTATGATAACAAGTTTTGTTACAATATTTCAAGTTTTCAACAGTTGGTTCTCGTTCAGGTGCGTACACACCAGGCCAACGAACGCTAACGAATGGGTTTCGTTGGCCTTCGCTGGCCTTCGTTAGCTGTGACTGGACGGATTAACAAACGCCAACGATTGTTTGTTGGCGTGTGCCGGCGATCCGCAGCGAGGCGGCAACATCAAAGAATTTGAAGCAATCGTCCCAACGTGGTGTGGATTGGATGCCGAAGGCCAACAAACAAAAGCTCAGTTGAAGCTGTTGAAGTGACAGAGTGTAGTGTCTTTTATAAACTAAATAATATTAGATGGAGAAAAACAAAGAGTGGAGTAACGCCGACATGTTTTTGTTAATTGATTTGTATAGAGAAAAGCCGTGTCTTTGGGACCCTACTGTACTTTTCTGCTTTTAAAATATGTCGTTATCCAATGTCTACCACCTCCGCCTTCGCTTCTGTTTTTTCTTTTTGTGAACTCGTTAATGCCCGGGCCACACTAACGAGAAATGCCATTCATTATCGCGATAATGGACGTTATCAGTACGGCCACACTACGACTATCGCGATAATTAATGGCATTTCTCGTTAGTGTGGCCCCAGTATAAGATACAGAAAACTAGCAATTATAATCACAGTCGTCGTCCATGATCAGTATGCGGTTATCAAACCTTCGACTACTAACGTTGGCTACCGCATGTTCGTTCTTTGGACGCATCTTCAAGAACCAACGAACGTGCGGGAGCGCGCGGTAGCGTGCGGTAGCCAACGCCGAATATCTTTCGTTGGCGTTCGTTGGTCGGGTGTGTACGCAGGCTTTGCCTGCGTCAATGATAGCAATGTTCAGAAATGGTCCGTATTACCGATGCATATTGCATACTAATAACAAATAAAATACCAGAAAAAATAAAAAACGAAACAAAATAACGAAAACTTAAAGGTCTGTTAATTAAAAGGTGCTATTACTCTATTGATTAATTTTTAAATGAATATTAATAAAATGTAAACCATATTTTCTTAAATACTTACATAAACTACCTCTATTATTTTATATTTCATAAACTACCCAATTCATATACTACGAATAAGTTACGATTTTTATTTATTAATTATAACATATAAATGGTTTTTTATTTATTATTATTATATAAATTGAATTATTTTTTTGTCGACATTAAATTGCTCCAATTACATTGTAAGCTAGTTAAAATGAAAAATGTTTTTAATAATTTTCATGCATGCATGCATGTCATATAAAAATTAGTTTTAATTTAAATGTTGAAATAGTGGTAATTGTTTTAGTATTTAGTTAAGTAAGTACATTGCTATATACCCTAACAGGTTTCACAGTATATATATATATATATATATATTTCTCTATGAGGGTTCATGTGATCACCAGCTGTTAAATACCCTTTGCAAGACCTAACACATGATTATTAACGCAATAAAATTATGAATTATGATACCGCCACGCAGCGGATTGCCGGCACACGCTAACGAATAATCATCGAACGGTCGTTGGCGTTTGTTGAGTCGTTCAGACAGCGCCAACGGAGAGGCCGGCGAAACGCACAAACGCATTCGTTGGCGTTCGTTGGCTTGGTGTGTACACAGCATTGCAAAGCAAATGACATGACTTATGACGGTGGCCGTAAAAAAAAAAAGCCTGTGATGGATGAAGCAGGGTCACCTTCAACCGATTGAAGCGATTGTGAACGTAGGTTATATTCTGTGTCGGTATTTGGCTGTGGTATACACGCTCTACTTATAATTTTATAACAATCACTGTAGCGCCCATTCATTCAAGTCAGTATGAGCGGTGAACCTCAAGCCAAGCGTACCAAAATGAGTGCCCTCGACCAGCTGAAGCAAGTGTCCACGGTCGTCGCCGACACCGGGGACTTTGAAGGTTAGCTATCTAATGAATTACTTATGTGAACTTCAACCCTTTAAAGGAAAGTTTGAATATATACAGTTTCGTGCTAATTAACATGCCGCAATTTAATGTGATGAAATGATAAGAGATTGCTTGTATTTTTTACTTGATTAAAGAAGATGCCTTATAACTAGTCTTAAGTATTTGATAAATTACCTAGAATCTCAGTTATCAAAATGAGGCATATTTAATCCCGCGGGTTTGCCTGCGTTCTTTACAATACAGGCGAATAGAATAAAAAAGTAAGATACACATTAGAAACTTAGAAGAAATAGAAAGTCCTCTCCTCACCTGATCCATGTTTCCCTATGCAGGGAATAAATAGTATGTAGTAAGTAGGTGGTTACCCCACCACCACTTTTTTAACTTTTAGGGTGGGTTCAACCAACTTATTACGGCTTACAATTCCTGACTACAGACCAATCAACATTAAATATGCCGACATGGTAGGCCAGAACGCCATAAAAAAAGAAGAACATTAAATATGCCGCCAGCAGCTGTCATTCCATAGAAACTTGTCAAACTTTCCATAGATTTTAACAAACACTGTTAATGTAACTGTAATTATAATGATGACATTGATTAATTTCAGCCATGAAGGCTTACAAGCCCACCGATGCCACAACAAATCCTAGCCTGATCCTGTCTGCTGCTGCGATGGAACAGTACCAGCATTTACTGGACAAAGCCATTAAGCATGGCAAGGATACTGGGAGGTGAGAATTACCACAAAAAGATAAAAAAAACTTCAAAAGGAAATATTAGGGCACTAGGTACCAGTGGCGGAGTGCCCATACAAGCCTATTTCCACCAGCTTTCCTAAAATTTATTTGTTCAGGGTTACCCATCGAAAATTTCACGCGCCGCCACTGCTAGGTACCTACTGTGCAAATTTTGAGTGGTATTTCATTATTTGTACTACTCATTCATTGAAAGTTCTCTTCTTCTGTTTTAAGAGCTATTATTATTATTATTAACTAGCTTCCGCCCGCGACTTCGTCCGCGTGGACCCGGGATAAAAACTATCCTATATTTTAATCCAGGCTATAAACTATCTTTGTGCGAAATTGTGTGTGTGTGTTTAAGCGTGATTGAGTAACAAACATCCAAACATCTAAACTTTCGCATTTATAATATTAGTAGGATATATTATAATTTTAGAAGCTAAGCTCTTGTCGGTGTAGCTCAAAGTGGGCCCTCCATCTACTCCGATCCCACACGACCTTTGACATCTTGATACAACCTAACATCAACTCTATTTTTGAGTTGCTGTATGTAGTTTATTCTAGGTCTGCTGCTTCAAGCTTAGCTTGTTATTGAAAGTTACAACACTGTAATTTTTTTAAGGATAGTTTTAAAATAAAAGGCTATGGCAATCATGTAACTATGGGTGAATGCCTTTTGATTTTATTTTAAACATTTCAGCACCATTGAGGAACAAGTAATGGAAACATTGGACATGTTGAGTGTTCTCTTTGGATGTGAGATCCTGAAAATCATCCCTGGTCGGGTGTCCGTGGAAGTTGATGCCAGGTAAATTAATTGTTTAATTAATTAATTAATTAATCTAATATGGTAATATGATGCAGGTCTATTTTCGGATGTGGGTGTAAGAATGTCCCAGTTAACCCTTTAATTTGCATTGTCCTGCCAGCTAGACATAGGCATTAAGGGGCTGTCCATATATTATTACACTAATTCTACAAAATAATTCGACAAAAAACGCTGACGTAGTATATGGACAAGCCCTAACTGTATTTTCGTAATTTTTTCCTGACCAGAATTATTTGGGCTACTCATCGAGACTTGAACTATGGACCTTAGCTATTTTTTGCGAAATAAAGGGTTAAAGTAAACATGGGCAGGACAATTGGCAAGATGAGTCAGCAGCAGGGACCACACGGTGGTGGCCAAGAGAGGGCATAGATCTGTAGGCAGACCACCGCTCATTGGTCTGATTAATATTGGCAGACTGTGAGGAAATCATGGATTTAGACTAGCACAGATCAGGGCAAACTGGTGTGAACATGAGGAGGCCTTTCCTCAACAGCGGCTGGGTTAGGTTAGGTTAGGGACAGAAGACTGGGTTAGGGTAGGGACAGAAGACTGGGTTAGGTTAGGTTAGGGACAGAAGACAGACAAAATAAGGGTAAATATAACAATCTGAGATTGATTGATGTTATATCTGCTGTCCCTGTTCCCTCCATTTGTCTCCAATTGGAAAGACATTTTATGTAACTAAAGTTATACATCAATTTTGCTTTGACCGCAATAACCTATGAACTACACGTATTTTTATTATGAATCACAATATATGGAAATTAACTGTTATCTCATCACTTGTTATTTATTACATTGTCACCTTTGCCAATCTTGAGCACTGGTCTTGTGAAACTTTAGTTTCTGAGCAACACAACTTACTCATTCAATTGAGATTTGATAATTTTTCTAATACCTTGTTTTTCATCCATTTTTTTCAAATCTTTGATAAGATTGAAACTGGCTCAAGTTGCTGCATTAGTGAAAGCCGCCAAGCCAACAAACACCAATTGAAGAGGGATGCCACTATAGGTCATAATGAGATTTACATATGTTGTATAGATTATTTACTATCTTACTCGTTTGACGACCGCTTTAGCCTAGTTGGTAGCGACCCTGCCTACGAAGCAAGAGGTCCTGCGTTCGAATCCCGGTAAGGGCATTTATTTGTGTGATGAGCACGAATATTTGTTCCTGAGTCATGGATGTTTTCTATGTATTTAAGTATTTATTTATCTATATAAGTATGTTTATCGTCGTCTAGTACCCATAGTACAAGCTTTGCTTAGTTTGGGACTAGGTCGATTTGTGTAAGATTGTCCCCTAATATATATATATATATATTTTTTATATTTATTACTTTGACAGATAAGCATACTTTTTTTTGTTTACCCTACCTATCCTTCCAAGTTGGGCCCCGAAGGGGCCCTTAACTAATTAGTTAAGGGCCCCTTCGGGGCATAGGTAATTACCTATAGCTATAATACCTTAAATCGAATAAACAAGAAACACCGCAGGGCGCGAAATCGACACCACATGCGGTGATAACAATAACGCGCCCTGCGGCGCACAGGCCACGCCCCCCGACCCGCCCCAGCCAGTCGCCATGCGGCAGCACAAGGCGATGCGAGAGAGCGCGAGCCGTAGGCGAGACAGTATATAGCCGCTCGACCCAGACATAATATACAAACTTCAATCTAACGTGCAAACCATGCACTATAAAACGAACTAAGTAACGTACAAACCTTAGAATCTAACATATAAAAAAATATACAGCCAGAAGGGTAACATGCACACAAAATATGTAAGTATATGTACAAGAAACTAACTAACAAGAAAACCATAACAAGTATATAAAAAGTATATATACAGGCACAAAAATAAAAACATAACAAACCCAACACCAAAGGAAGGATCAACCAATATAGGAATATGAACAAACAAACGAGAGCTATATACATTGACAAGGATGCAAACAATGCCGCGCGCTGCCTATCCACACTTCTGTCATAAGACAAAAATATACACAAACAGCACACGACTTAGGACGAGAGTAGAAAGATAAGCGTACGTGTTCACTGGCGTTTGTTAGTGTAGCTTAAATAAAATAATGACCAATCAAATAAATATAATAAAATAATGATCACCTCTAACTGAAATATAATAAATACCACTTAACATAATGTTTTTCTTGGGTTGGGGTATGATCGGCAATCGCGCCTCAACTCATTAAGAGATCTGCAGTGGAAAATCGCGTATAACGCGGTAAATTCAGCAGTTACTATTGTTATCAATGTTGTATCAAACTATTATACGTTTTTCCAGATTGTCATTTGACAAAGACGCCAGCATTGCCAAGGCGATCAAGCTCATCAATGCCTTTGCCGAGTATGGGATCAAGAAGGAAAGGATCCTCATCAAGCTAGCGTCCACCTGGGAAGGCATCCAAGCTGCCAAGTAAGACTAATAATTAACATGAAATAGAGAGTGGAGACGATTCAACATTATGTCAATGCGTATTGCAGGCTGTTATCATTGTCACAAATAAAAACAATTCTCTCCATAGCGCACTTAGGTGTGCCCGAGCATTTTGAGAGCGTGCAAATTTTAAACTTATTTCTATTCTGATAAAGTGATAGGTAGCATACATTATCCATTGACAAATTCAAAACCGTGCCCCTATCATCACTGGCCCTGATTGTGATGCTACAAGCAACAATTTCACAAGTCCAGGCTGGCAACATCAGTTACCATAACGCCTTGGTTATTGTGGAAGTGTTCAATTGTGGCTGGTTTTGAGTTATGATTTTTTTGTGAAACAAAACTGATGATTAACTAAACTATTTACTGAGTCATGCGCGTGAGTATATAACAGGGAAGCTAGGGTGATAATGCCAAAGGGAACTGCCCTTGAAGACAGCAGTTTCAGACGGATAGAGTAAGGGCCTATGCACACCACGTTTTTTAAACGCGCGTTTGTTACCTATACCACAGATTAAAGAATACAAGTACAGATACTCAATCACATAGAGCAATAGCGTACCGTCCTAATGTAGGCAATTCTGTATACAATTTTAGTCCCGTTGCTACACCACTAGATGCAGAATCCGAGCTACCACGGCTATGACGCTGTCAGCCTACCTTATAGTTTTAGTAATACATTGAGATATCACCAGATGGCGTTGACTTCTCGGGCAACAAATAGTATTTTTGTTTTTTTTTTATATAAAAGTAGTATTTTAGAGACAATATTACACATCACACAAAAATATACATAACCAAACGCTTGGAGCATGTGGTTTCATAAAACTTTCGCAACCCGTGATGGCGCCATCTAGTGACAGTACCCAATAATACGAAGTAAGCTTGAAAGCTCACACGTATAGTACGAGTTACATGGATTTAGTATCAATTTTATTGCATTTACTAAACTTATAAAATATACCTTTATTTTATGTACGGAAGGATGTTTGTGATATAATTAAGGTACGTTGAACTTATTTAGGTGTAAAAATCATTCTATCATTACGATTACTGGTTCAAATGTTTCGCTCGGTACCTGTGTCGCCATCTATAAGTTCTTTTTAGTAACAATTATACGTTGTTCGAGTTGGGAGGCCATGTCTATACTAATATAACAAAGAGGTAAAGTTTTTAGCTTTGTAAGTTTATGTGTAGGGGCAATCATTGAAACATCTCATCCAATTATAAAAAAAAACTTTTACCATATTTTTGTAATGCGCCGGCAGAACCGCGGGCAGCTAGTAAAACATTAATAAGCATCAAGATAAAAAAAAACTGGACAAGTGCGATTCGGACTCGCCCACGTACAAAATTACAAATGTACAGTTTTTTGATTTATCACTCTTTTAGTATAAGACCATATTACTTGCCAAATTTCATAGTTCTAGGTCAACGGAAAGTACCCTATAAATTTTGATTACCTACCTTAAGATACGTTTTTTGCGGTATAAACGGGCGTATCTTTTTTTAACATTAACTTGAAGTTAAAACATTTCACTGCTTCAAGAGCCTAGACCTGAGTATGTGCTTTTAAATTGAACTCGATACCTCCTCGCGTTCCCGAGATAAAGGGTCTTGACAGACAGACAAACGGACAATAAAGTGATCCTATAAGGGTTCCGTTTTTTCCTATGAGGTACGGAACCCTAAAAAGTATCCATGTAATACTATACTGTGAAACCTGTTTCAGGGAGTTGGAGAAGAAACATGGCATCCACTGCAACCTGACGCTGCTGTTCTCCCTGTACCAAGCCATCGCCTGCGCCGAGGCGCACGTCACCCTCATCTCGCCGTTTGTGGGCCGGATCTTGGACTGGTGAGTCTCGAAAATACCTATATCTATATATCCACCACCTGACTTGAAAGAGTGCAGTAGACAATAGCCGAACGGAGCCGGTCACATGCGTCAACCGGGTCGCAAACCCATTCAAATATAAAATGTAACGTCTGTATTCTTGTTATAAATTCCTTTGGCAACTTGGAGAACGCGCTCTAGCAGGCTTCGGCCCGGCCCGTTAGGTGAAGTTGCCTAAATCCACGCAGAATGATGTCTGATTTTGAGTTAAGTATGTTAGAAAGGATTATATCAATTAGTGTAATGAATTTTGAGGATGTAGGCAATTTGGATACGAGTATGCGTCGACGCACTCGTAGGTATATGTTTGCTCAGGATGGTTTCCCGTAACCCTCATTCTACAATTCAATTTTGCGTGTCGGCTTGACAGCACAACCCATACATGTAAGCTAACGGGATTGCCCTCTGAAATCTGAGGTGTTGTGCCAGGTATTCTTCCACCCTCTCCAGGGCTGTCGGTAAAACCTAGAGAAAATATGTTTATACTTGTATAGTTGCACATGACCATTTACTGGCAATGAAACATGTTAAGAGTCCGCAGTAAGCTCATTCTCCATACAAACGTAGTTACGCTCTCATTTTAAAACTACGTGTTGGATTGTAACGAAACTTTGCATATACAATGACATGTGGTATATCTATGTCTGTAATTAGTTTATGTAGCTTCAGATACCATAGTAAAAAAATAATGTTTTCCGAGTATCTTCGTGAATTTTGTTAGTCGGTAATGTATTATAAATTATTATTATTATAAAATAGAAATGGCAGCCTCGAGTGCCTTTGCCTGAGTCAGTAAGCGTATAAATTAACTACGAAATAACGAATTAAACCATTTATTGAAACAAATAGACGTGACTCTCGCCAAGATGGCGACAAAGACCTTCGGTAATGTAACGAACTACAAATTTTGACGGATGTCACCTACCACATTCATATTTTCGGTTGTCATGGTGACCAGGTACGTGGAACACACGAAGAAGACTTACGAGGCCAAGGAGGACCCCGGCGTGCTGTCCGTCACACGCATCTTCAACTACTACAAGAAGTTCGGCTACAACACTCAGGTAAAAAAAAAACTACTGTACTACTAAAACTACTATTATTCTATAAACTGGATATCTTCGACGAAATCCGAAATACGTAGACTAACTTTGGACGCTCAGAGACCTTATACATCTCTGGAATACTGAATTAATATCATTAACTTCTTGTTAATGCTGATACAGATCTTATATCGAATGTAATGGTCATATTTTGCAATTTTGTTTTGTTTACATTAGCTTAGTGACATTTAGTTTGTTAACCTTTTATATATAATTTTAAATTATTATTGTGTAAGATTTTTATTATTATTTAATTGTAAATTACGGTTTGACATGTAAAAGTGCCCTTGTGGCCTATTTGCAGAATAAATAATTGATTTGATTTGATTTGACTAAGCTTTACCAAACTTTTAAGCGCCCATCTTTTCCAGAAAATAGATACGATTATTATGTCACGTGGACAGGTATGGACATTAAGTGTCAATTACCGCCCGGTACGCGAGCGGTAGTTCTTACTTGCTAGCCAGGGGAAGGCGTTAAATGTTGCACTAATTAGGGTGGTAATTTCTTTCCGTGACGAAAATAATGACATGGTAGGCGTTGTTTTGTATGCATCACACTGGCGCGGCCTGCGGTGGATAGTAAATGTGACAGCTAATGACAAGTTTACTATGGACTGCCGCGGTCAGGCCGCGCCAGTCTGTGAGAGGCCTTATCGTAGATGTAATGGAATTGCGCGCTCTTAGCCATGTGAAAGCAAAGTCAAAGTGACTGATCAAATTCGAACGGCATTTAAGCTAAAATAAGTTCTAATGAATGTTTTCGAATAATGCCAAAAATATAAACAGGTGATGGGCGCTTCGTTCCGCAACACGGGCGAGATCCGCGAGCTGGCGGGCTGCGACCTGCTCACCATCAGCCCCAAGCTGCTGCAAGAACTGGCCGCCAGCGACCAGCCGCTCAAGAAGGTACATTTTTTAGGGTTCCGTAGTCAACCAGGAACCCTTATAGTTTCGCCATGTCCGTCTGTCCAGGTACAACATGCAATGACAGGTGAACTCATGTTTTCCCGCTCATGGCGCCAGACAAAATGGCGGGCGCCGGAGCTGCCGGCGGCGCGCGCAAAATTTTGGCCAATGAGCGGTGAAGATTATTCCCGCGCAAACGCATTATTGAATTACCTCCTCCACACGTATTTGGTTATTATTTAGAAAAAAAAGGATTTCCGAAACACTTTTTTACTTCACTGTCAGTTAACTAGCATTAATTCGCCATGACACTTGACGATCGCGTGGAACTTGATACGTACGAGTGGGTAAACATGAACTTTGCACTTATCTTATAGGCTGCGTGAAAAATACCTATTATTAACTTGTGTGACGTGTATGAACACGTCACACAAGTTAATAATAGGTTTGTTTCGTATGTAAAACAAAAGACAAGGAACTTTGTCTCACATATTTTTTTACGAAACTATCTTATGGTACTTACGTACGTCGTACAAAAGATTCACTGTTCCATACTGATATTGTAAGAAAGTGTGTGTCTGTCTGTTTGTCTCTCCCCGCTTAAATCGCTGAACCGATTTAGATGAAATTTGGTAGGTACACAGATAGCCACATAGGATATCTTATATCCCGGAAATCATCCCCCCAGAGGGTGAAAGGGTGAAAGTTTGAGAAAGATCGAGTCGTGTGTACAAACTAGTTTTTATATAATTCGACCGAGTTTTGCCATCTCTCTTTATGTAATTGAGAGCAAATCCCATGTTATTTCGTGTACGATCAGCAACAGTAAGGCTCCGAGCGTTCCGAGACCCGAATTCACACGAAGGAAGTGAAGACAATCAACAAGTCAACACCCCATACCATACCGCCTATAATTGTCCACAGCCGAAATTTGGCAGAGACGGGTATAGTTTGAATGAGACAGAGAAAGAGACATTACTCTCTCGTATCTGCGTATCTGTCATTTGTAGTTTATAACGCGCTTTAACATCAAATAACTTTTTTATAGGCCCTTGATCCCAAGACGGCGGCGCAGAGCGACATTGAGAAGATAACGCTCTCAGAGTCCCAGTTCCGCTGGCACATGAATGAGGACCAGATGGCGACAGACAAGCTCTCGGACGGCATCAGGAAGTTCGCTGCCGACAACAGGAAACTCGAATCGCTCATCAAGACTCTGCTCGCCAAGAAGTAGACATCACTGCAAGTGAATATGTAATAAGTATCATGTACGTCAGAGCACCTTCCGACGAATTTGGTGTCGTGTATTGAGACGAGTGTTCGTAAAGCGATGTGGTAATTCTGTAAAGTTAGTTTTGGAACGACCCGAGAATTAGTCATTATGTCTATATAAACTACGAGAGTTTCGGCAAATCCCACAGTAATCCTAAAGGTTTCCGTTTCTTTCACTGTACCATATATTGTAGTAATCAATTAGGTCAATTATGACTCGGGACTGTCTCACCCGTCTGTGTCTTATATAAATTATTGCTTCAATTTAAATCATTGAATACTTGTTCAAATACAAGCAGGTACTTATTCGTATTCACTTAATGATATACGCTTTGTTTTAATGTCTCAAACATAAATAGAGGGTAAAGTTTTCAGTTTGTCATGTTGCTATATAGTGTTTTTTTGTTGTCGTTCTTATATTTTTGATTTCCTTTATACGATTGTTGATTTAAGCGTAACATATTTATGCATAGTTTAAATGTGAAATGAAGTAAGTACAAAATCGATTTATTTATGGGACCAAGAACTCCAAAAACATTCCTATGTTTATTGAAACTATTGTTGGGTAATTGTTGTATTAAATCTGGTGATTTGCAATAATTTTTATCTTTTAATTTTCTTAATAAATAAGCGATTTAGAAATCAGAGCTATAAACAAACACTAACAAAAGATCCAAGGAGGTATACTTTGGGACTAACTACATTTTATTTATTTAGTACTTATCGGATTAGTAAAATTATTTCACCAGTCAATAGAATCAATCTCCCGGATGCCCCAAGAGGTACCCCTCCGGATAGTACCCCCCTTATTCATAGAGATTGACTAACCACTGTTAACCTAAGTGTTATGTTCCTTCCTCCCACACAAAAAGTCAAAGTGCCAGATAAAGAAAAGAAATTCAGTTAAAATAGGTTTGATGGACGTATATGAATAAGGCCATATTCCGTTCAAATATTTTTTCCATTTAATGTAGTGAATTAAAAAAAAAACGATTAACGATAAGCATTGTTAATACCACTGTATTAACAATGCTTATCGTTAATAGTTTTTTTTTTAATTAAGTTTTAAATTTGTTTTAAATTAAGTTTTTGTAATATTTAAAAATAACTGTAGCTTAAGACACTTCTTAAGCTACAGTTATTTTTAAATATTCATATTCATTTATTTCGCATTAATCATACATTGTCATTCCTACCTATCTCTAGCATGCATTCCATATTACGGCTAAAACTAGGCGTGTCTGTATCGCGCGGACCAATATAACAGGTGGTTTGTCATGCAATATGAGTAGGCCGGTTGACAGACTATACAAAAAAGGCTTCCATCTAAGTCAAGATGATTTCACCAATGTCAAGTTTGTAAAAGCGACGTTGTTCGGTAGTTTGGTCAGTCGTCATTAATGCAATCAGCGTCAGAAGCTCCGCTTAACAAGCAAGGCGTCCACCGCTGACCGCATCCCCGACGAAGGATCGTACGCACTAGGGTTGCCAACCGTACTATAATTTATAGTATTGTACTATATTTTGACTCTTTGTACTATATACTGTTGAAGAAATTTATAGTACGCGAAAATACTATATTTTGAGGGACCTTACGAAGTGCTCCAAATTGTCGAGATTTTTTACTAAATAGCAACAATGCCCTGCCAAGTACTATATTTTTTTACGGTGTACTATAATTTTGTCGTTTTTTATGGAAAATACTATATCTCCCCCAAAAATAGTTGGCAACCGTAGTACCCACAGAGTGTTCTGTGATCGTATCGTGTATGATCATGTTCAGCTACAACACTTAGAACATCATAAAATAAAGTATATTTATTGTAAACTACCCGATTCTTATATTTAATCTGTTAACAAATCGAATACTAATGTAAAAAACCTCGCCTATTTCGAATTTCTATATTTATTTCTGTCTCTTGATAAGATAGACTAGCCAGCCATTTTTTAGGAGCCCTTATAGTTTCGCCATGTCTGTCTGTCCGTCCGTCCAGACCCCTCTTTCCCAGTGGGCACTTTGGGCAAGTGCCCAAGGCCCCGCGATCGATAGGGGCCCCCCTCAGATCAAATACAAAGTGATAGGGGGCCCATTATCCTAATATGCACAGTACGTCTAGCACAACTTGCTGCTCTGTCGCTTCCCGCGCGACTGAGCGTCTCTTATCTCACTCGCACCGTGCAAATTAGAAAGAGGAGGGTAGATCTTTCTCAACTTGCGTCGCGGATCCGCGTCAGTTGTGCTAGCCCCGCCGGGTCTCCAATAGGTTAAAGACGACCCTGCGTCCATCCGTCCTCGGCTTAGCTTAGTGACCATTACTACTAGAAACTGTAATTCGGCATGGGTATATAAATGAATCACGCCGACAAAACAGCACAATAAACGCTTTTTTTTAGGGTACCTACCCATTAAAGCGGGGATGTAATATTTTTTTCTCGGTAAACCCGTGATGTGGCGTATCGTTGGATAGCTCGTTCAAAATATTATGGGTTTCCTAAAACCATTTTTCAAATCGGTATCGGTATCGGTAGTTTGCGAGATATTGGGCTTTAAAGCCTCAATTTTTGTTCAAGTCATGTGTCCCCCCCACCAAACAAAATGGCTACATGGCTAAATGGCTACTACTGGGGATGTGAAAAAATTCGTGGTAGTAGTACATATAATGAATTTAAAAGGAAAACTATCACGGATAAGTAGGTACAGATGTATTGCAAAAGTATTTTCCTTCGGGAAAACTCGGATCTTTATCGGAATACGATGGACACCCGAACTGTCAATGAATTATCGTATTAAATCAGTGACATTCTCATACCCATTAATATGGAATTTTATTGTTAAGTGTCAAATGTCAAAATGAATAATGTTGTTGTATAATATAGAGATGTTACAACCGCAACAATTATTAGGTACTGAAAATGGGATTTTTAAAACCACTTTCTGTAACTTCAAAAATAATCAGTTTTATTGTCACTACTAAACAAAACATTATCTCCGCTTTAAAACATAATTAAAAGGACAACAAAATAAAGCTTATCGGGAAATATTTACAATGATAAAATTCAAAACCTGTCTATATTTTATCTTTGGCGTCCCTCTCGTACCTAAGAATAACCTGCGTGTGAGAGGAATGCAATCGATTCAAAAGGTTTCATAGGCAATTTCACGAAAGTTATCGCCACGCACACAACCGTTGTAATGAATGATAGAGGATTTTTAAAATTGGTGTTTTTTTTGCGTACCGATTGCAAGTTCAGCAGCGAACTGATGGGATGACAAAATGTTTTTTGTTAAGATTCTCACATTGACTCAATCACTTCGTTCATTCGTTTTTCTTGCAATCAGTACGTAATGTAACTGGGTGTGGTTCCATTCATTTCAACTTTGGTAAAACTACCTATACCTACCTAACATTACAATTTCACCGTATTTGGATCGATGTTTTCAATATTGTCCATTTCACAATCTGAGTCAGTCATATCATCGTGAGATTCGTCAGTGCTGTCATTGACGTTAATAACAATCCTATCAATGCGATCATCCATAGAGTGTTCCTGTGAGAGGTATTCATTTTCACATTTGATAGCATGATCACAAACTTTCTTCCATTCTTCCGGGCCAATAATATTTATTTTTTCTTCAATTATTTTTTTTACTGTACCCAAATTCATATCTATGTTTCTTTTTGATACATAACCTTTTATCTGTGACCATATATTTTCAATAGGGTTGAAGTCGGGGTGGTATGGAGGTAACCTTAACACTTCGTGTCCATGTTGGTGTAAAATTTATATTCAAACAATATATTCTACAGTCTTCTTTGTGCCGGCAAATAATTTCGTATAATTGTATTTTGGTTGACGATGAATTATGTGGAATATTGTATTTTTTTAACCAGTTTATCATAAGTGGCTTTGCGGTATTAGAGTTGGGCGGACATTCCACATATTTATCGTGATAAGCAGCATTGTCTACTACTAGTACAGAATTTGGAGACAAGTTGGGAATAAGTTGATTCCGTAACCATTTTTCATAATTAACATTATTCATGGCATCGTGATAATCACCAGTTTTATCAGTAGACTTATACATAAGTAGAGCACCCGGTACAAATCCTTTGGCACTACCTGCATGTACTATAATTAGACGTTGACCTTTTGAAATTAACTGTTTCACTCCTTTATCCGTAGAATCGATCCAGCACTTTCCCGTTAAATGGGATGTGTGAACATAGGTTTCGTCAGTATACACAATATCTCTGCCTTCAGATCTGTACTTCCTTATAAGGTCTATGAACTTTATTCTTTTAAGTCTAACGTCATCTTTGTCCATCAGCATTTTCCTATTATTAGTAATTTTCTTGAATAAAAAACCCATTTGGCGAAGTATTTTTCTTAGTGTAAAATCGCAGCCCTTAAAATTCATCATTTCTATTAATTTGGACTTTAGTACTTTTATAGTAGGGACCTGTTTATAAATGAGATGAAAGTTATAAACCATTCGTCGTATCACTGCGTAGTCAAAATCATCAAGATCTAAATAGAATTTCTTGCGCGGTCTACCCAGCTTAATTTTGTTTGTGTTGGGATTTTCATTACTTCTGTATTGTTCTTCCTGGTTCAATAATTTTCTAATTGTTTGTCTAGATATTCCTGTTGCGTCCGAAATTCGCTGTTGAACTTTCCTAAAATACTCTGAGTCGTTTCTATTTTTGAATTTGCTATTTTCTGATATGAAGTACAGGTAAATATTCAATATAATACCTTGAATTGGATTTTTTAACTGTTTTCGAGATTTCGGCATGGCTATACAACCTTATTATAAGTAATCTGAAAATATGGTTAAAATTACAGCGAATTTTTAAATTGCGGATTACCACTCTATATAAGAAGCAATTTGAGAGAGCACGATAAATACGAACTTTTCCGAAAAATTACGAAGGAAAATAATTTCGCACTACATCTGTATAAGTAGTTACCGAGTAATAGTCGACCAACTTAATGTGTACTTGGAAAGGCCAATTTTCGTACAAATTCGGCCGACGCAACCGCACCGCACGTCGATGTAACTAAGACAGACGGGCAACTTCGGAACCCTACACTGCGCGTGGCCCGACACGCACTTGGCCGGTTTTTATAATTAGTTTAGCGTCAAAAACTGACCTGTTTTTGATGTCACACTTTCTTGAAATGGTATTGTATATAAAACTTGATATATGGGGGTCGAAACGTTTTGCAAAAACGGTACGCACAACAGGTACTTGTGTTCTATAGTCTTCTGCTTAACATTTTTTTATGGTAATCAGTTCCAAGAATTGCTTTGTGCTTATTTACGACGATTTTTAGCGGATAGAGCTGACGAACATCGCACATCGCATTTCTTGTACAGCAAGTTTGTCGAGTACCTGCCGCTGTGCTCTTTCTGTTTCAATGATTGCGGTTTTATTAGCGCTGCCATATACTTACTTGAGGCCTCTCACAGACTGGCGCGGTATGGCCGTGGCGGTCAATAGTAAACTTGTCATTAGCCTTCAAATCTACTATTGACCGCTTATTGACCGCCACCGCAGGCCGCGTCAGTGTGTTGCAGGCTTTACTCTTTGGCGCAGCCCCAACACGATATGCAGTACGTCAAAAGTGACTGAGTGGATAAAGGCAAGGTAAACAACTTTGTGAGTGTGTACGTCTGAATGGTCTGAAGTATGTAATAATGAGGTTAAAATAAATTTAGGTTATGAGCATGGAATTCTTCAGATTTTATATCATTCGTTACCAACATCAGCCATATTACGGTTTATTTTACCAATTGAATACGGTTATTTTATTGGCGGATTGAAATCCTTAGTAGACGCTTAGTAGTCGAGTTCACATTGTGTACGTTCACAAACGTGTCGCTGGAGATCGTCGAGCGATACGTTTATCTCGGTCATATTCTATCCTTTGACAAGGAGCATCAGAACAAAGAGATCTCCAGGAGAATTCAGCTCGGTTGGGCGGCATTCAATAAGTTAGACGACATCCTCAATCCGTTGACGTTCCACAATGCCTAAAGACTCGTCTCTATAATCAGTGTGTCCTGCCCACAATGACGTATGGTGCTGAGACATGGACGCTCACAAAGGAGGCTGTGCGTAAAGTAAGGGTGGCACAGAGAGCCATGGAGCGCGCCACGATCGGCATTAACCTACAAGACCGAGTGAGGAATACTGAGATCCGACGTCGCACTAAGGTGCGTGACGTCGGAGAAGTCATAACCAAACTCAAATGGAGTTGGGCAGGACATATTGCCAGGCAGCGTGACGATAGGTGGACCAAAACGTTAACGGATTGGTGGCCACTAACAGGAAAGAGAAGCGTCGATGCACGATGCAGCACGATGGGTTGACGACGTAAACAAGGCCGCGGGTCATTTCTGGATGAGACTAGCACGGGACCGGGATAAGTGGCGTACTCGAAGAGAGGCTTATGCTCAGCAGTGGGCGATTAAAGGCTGAAAATGATGATGATGACGTTCACAAAACACTTCGTGACGGGAGCTCACGTTACGCTAGAGATGCCCCAAAATAAAGTTTGATTAGCTTTCGCGCCTAGCTATAATCGTGGCTTATTCATTTTCCTTTTTCAGTATGGTACGGAACGGAACCCTCGTGCGCGAGTCCGACTTGCACTTGACGGTTTTATTTGGTTGGGACACAGATTAGGGTCAACATATGTTGGCCAGTAATAATTAAATTTGTGTTGTTTTTTTTCCATACGAAGTACCTACCACATACACACCGTGCCATACCGTAGACATACACCGTGCATACACCTAATTACAGAGGTAAAGTCAGACAGTACAGTATACTGTATACATAGTATTTACGATAGTTTGTCAAACTACGTGATGAAATATAGCCTACTAACTTCCGCCCGCGACTTCGTCCGGTTGGACCCGGGATAAAAACTCTTATATTTTAATCCAGGCTATAAACTATCTTCGTGCAAAATTTCATTCAAATCGGTTCAGCCGTTTAAGCGTGATTGAGTAACAAACATCCAAACATCTTAAATTTCGCATTTATAAAATTAGTAGGATGTCCATAGATACGATACGAGATATCTCATATCGTATCTAACGTATTGCGGCGTCCCTCTCGTCAGTGACTGAATTCCGGACAATGTAATAACCACTTTAGGATTAAGCATTGAGTTTAGGATTTATGGTTTAGGTGTAACTAATTATCACCCCACGAGACAGAACTATTACATATGTTCTGTGACAGCGCGCTAATCTAACGGTATTTATCTGAAGCGCGAATCAAGTTGCGTGCGTAAGTATGTGGTAGCCATGCTGATATCTAGGTTTTAATTTAGCGCCAAGCGCTTTCTTTTCATTGAGAAAACTAGGTTCCACAGAAGTAATTTATGATATTTCAGGATAAAATACTAACCTAACCTAAAAGCTTATAAGTCTTATCATAAATCACATCGACGTCGTTGTTTGTTCAGCGGATAGTGGCGTTCGGAATTCTAAAATTTTGCAATAATAACTCTTCGGACCAGTAATCTAATTGGGTAATTCCGAGAGAGGCGAAGCTCTGTCGAGTTCATGGATGCGGTAAATGGCCGTGCCAGGTGCCACACTTCGATTAGAGATCGGTAGTCCGTGCTAGTGCTTCTCGCTCCTGCAGCAAACGCACGAACGAGCACTTAACTACTATTAACATTAATCAATATGAAAAGCCCAATCGGAAGTGCCTACGAATTTCCTAAAAATACTTAATATCAAAGTTACTTGTTCTCAAAACCAGGTTTTATGAGATAAAAAGTCTTGAGAAAATATCTATTTACCTACACTAATCTTAGTGAAAGTAGAGTCCTTTGCAGATACCTATATTTTTGACTTTTGTTTGCTGAGAACTAGCAAGTGCGACAGAGATGGAGATGCACGAACGAAGTTTGTTTTACTTTCGCGGTAGTCCCTCAGCTGTGGTACTTACCGTCGTTTTAAAGGCAGTTGTAGACAACAATATTTAACATCTGTACAAAGACAAAACTAAAAACAATAATTTATACTTCAAAAACAAAGTTTTAACCGACTTCAATTCATGAACTGTTTTCCGGGTGCAAAATATGCGTTGATTGAATCCATACTAATATTATAAATGCGAAAGTGTGTCTTTCTGTCTGTCTGTCTGTTACCTCTTCACGCTTAAACCGCTGAACCGGTTGAGATGAAATGGTATGGAGATAGTTTGAATCCCGGGGAAGGACATAGGATAGTTTTTATCCCGAAAATCATCCCCTGAGGGGGTGAAATGGAGGATGAAAGTTTGTATCGCGCTACGATATAAACGAGTTCCACGCGGACGGAACCGCGGGCAAAAGCTAGTACAGAATTGAACCAAACCCCTGTATATATGCGGGCCGATAATATTTGAGTTCACGATCACAGTTCAGAATCACCTTTGGCACTTCATTAGTTGCTATTTCAACGGAATCATATCAGAAACTGTGGCCTACTTTTATAATTTTAAGTACCTACATAATTGGGGAGTTCCGGGAGAAAATACCGCAACTATAGGTAGGTACCTAACTACATGCGTCCCTAATATATAAATGAGGAGTTCCATCAATTCCTCATGGTTTCCACCATCTAACTGGAGTTTTGATAACAATGTGAGCAACCTGGAAGCATATATCTACTGTCATAAAAAAAAAGAATTGTACGAATCGGTTCATAAATGACGGACATCTGAGGTAACACACTTCTTCTCCACGATCGACACGATATTTACAGCCCCCCTATTCTGTAACTTGTTTTAGCTCACCTCAACGCTCAACCACAGATATATCTTGACACGGCGATGCGTAGTAACTAAGCGTAGGTAGAGGTCTAGTTTCGTGACGGGTGACCGGCGGGGTGAGCCGCATTAGCGCGTAACGAATAACAGCCCAGGCTTTTAGTTAGTGAAAAGAGATTCCTGTACTTACAGATACTTTTAGCGTTGATTTTGCACAGATATTAATGTTCTTGACATCATCATAGTAATGGTTCAGGTAGGTAGTTAGTCTGCATGGAGTGCATTTTAGAGGTAAGCGAGGCAGCGTACAGAATCAATACGGTGCTCCAGTTTCAGCAGCCTTTCTTAGGGCAGGGCCTTGCTCATTTCTAGACCACATTTAACACGTAGCTACAACAGCGGCAACAGTTCCATTAACGAATGAAAGATGTGTAGCCATGGTAATTCAATTTTAGAGATACAGTCGACTGAATTTGTGACACGTCCAATCCAATTGTTCGGTTCGCGAACACAAATTTTTTTCAAAGTCAGTTTTGATTGTTATCAGTTAGAGTACGTAGCCTTGGTGTGACAAGCGGCCGAAGTCAGGAACCCAGCCAGCACCTGCTCTGGCACCACGTCAACGCTGCCCCCCCCCCCCCCCCTCCGCACACTTCTTCTAGAACACTTGACTATTTCAGTTCAAAAAACGTTACTATTCTGCCCCACCGACCATATTCCCCTGATATAGCACCATGTGCTTTTACCCTTTTCCAAAAATTTAAGAAAAATTAAAAGGATAGCGATTTGAGAACAAAGAAGATGCCCTATAATCTATAAATTATAATAAAATTATGATTATAATTATAATTATATTAGGTATAATTTTGAAATTTCTGAGGTGTCTAAAGAAGAGTGGTCATCAGTATTTTCCAAGTGGTTTAGACGGATGGAAAAGTGTATACGTGTTCACGGTGAATACTTCGAAAAAATAGATAACTGTAATAAAGAATAAACCCTGCAACTTTTGAGTATCTAATTTCTTTTGGCATGACCTTCGTATCCGTGGGGCTCGGCCTTAGGCCCTTGGGCTCGCATTGAAACTGCTCTCTGACGGATTGCTTTAGGCCTTTAACCCTTTCAGGCCGAACGCCGTCAGCGCTTTGCGCACCGCTATGGCGCAGAACTAACAAAAAGCTCGGTAAACCCAATGCGCCGAGCCGGCGTCATGCCGGCCGCCGAGTGCGGGTGAAATGGATGGGTTGATGCATTATTTCCACAAACCAAAAACTTGAAATGATGCATGTTTTCATCAAAGTCCGTTATATTCGGTTCCGTACAGCAATCAGGGTCAAACATGGAATGCAGAGATATCGGGTCCGGTGGGCAAGCAGGGTTATTAATGTAGAGCGTGGTCATCGTTGAATCACAGGGAGAGCCAAGTCGTATAAAATATCACCAAACAGAGAAAAACACAAAACCAAGAGCACAGTACAGAGGTCAAACCAAGACTCATTTTTCAACACCCCTAGTTGTCCTATTGTTCAGGAAAACATGGAGAAGTGGCAAAACATAATAATGTCTTTTGTTTTACCGCTGTTCTTTGCGAGAAAAGGGTCACAGACGCCATAAATCACACAATGACGATACTACCTACTTATGTCCTTATCGGGTTTTTTCATTCCACGCAGGCCACCTGCGCGCTATCAGTAGGAGGATGATGATTTATGTCTAGTTTATAAAAATAAGTAACACGAACCTTTGTTACGTTACGTAGCTGTTATGGTTAATAGAGCAGCGGCTTATCATCGCAATAAATCGTTGGAACTTCCAAAAACCCACTATAGAGACGTCAACCTACCATTTTTTTGGCCATAGAATAGTAATAAAATATGTATTTGCCTAAAATATATTTATTTATCCACAAACATTGATATGCTTGGTTAAAACGCCAATAGCATGAAACCATTCTTCCCGGCTCAAACGACGTGATTTATGAAAAGTAGCATTACTGCTGTGAACATAAAGCTACTTATGCTTTGGCAATGACAACACTTACGACTCTTTTAAAATGGGTCGTTATGCGTAGTCCACCCGCAAGCCTGAATGACGCCGACCTCGGCGCAAGAGGTTTTAAACCTATTAAACTTAGACATATTTTCTCCAAAATTACTTTTTTCTTACCTATATTATCTACTCTATGTTTTGTTAAAGGACTTCAGAAATGTTTTCAAGCCATATATACAGAAAAAGTGAAATGAAAGTTTGGAGTAAAATATTACAATATATACAGATAATTTTGTGTTTTAGTCGTATTGAATATAACTGCTCAGACTGTTAATTATACAAAAAAATAAGAATAAGTAACCCCACTTAATCTATTTCATGACATAAATGCAAAAATGTTATGGCGCCGAGCCGGCGTCATCAGTACGGCGGACTTGCAAACGGCATGGCGCCGACGTCGGCGTCATGCGCACTGAAAGGGTGAGGTCAAGATAATTGAGAAATAGGTATTTGTAAAATGTATTGCTGTCGCGCCAACCACAAGCCTCCCGCCGCAGAGCGCGATAGAGACAACTGCAGCTTGGACCGAAAATACCTATTAAAATTACATAAAATCAACGTTTCGTAGTCCCCTGATTTCTTCTCCAAAACTTGACCTATTTAACTATTTTTTTCATTAAATATCAAAAAAAGGCTTTGGCCGTGTTCCTTTTTTTAAATAATCTAGTCAAAATTGTTTTCTGGATGTTTGAACACAGCGGAAAATCTGGCATTTTTTTTTTAGGTTTTTGGAGGTTAATATCTCTTTTAAGAATAAATTTATGAAAAAAGGAAAACATAGGAACATGTCAACAGTAGCCATAGATTTATGGAAAAAATATGATTGCTCTACTGATTATCCAGGGAGAAAACAGGGGACTACGTTTCTATGGAAAAACGGCCCTTGTGTTTCCTCTTAATTCCAATGAAAAGCTCGGCCTTCTGCCTCGCCTGCCTCGCCGCTCACCTTCGGGACTTTGGCCTGACACCTGGGGATAGTGTAGTGAGTGTTGGTGGGGATTATATAATATTATTGACGACCAAGTTTATGAGGGTGTTTATTTAGGTTCGAAGAGAATTTGAACTGTTACACGCACAATGTATGGAAATTCTTGGTATTAACTTTGATGAAAAATTAACGTTTCATAATCACTATGATGTATTAATATCCAAGTGCACTAAATTGGTCGGTTTCATTTCTCGCTCCACAAGAGACTTCAGGAATACAAACAATTTCAAATATTTATATTACGCCTTGATTAGAAGCTCGTTAGAGTATGGTTGCGTTATTACTTTAGGGCCTACGCTGTTTCTCCTGATGATTAACGACTTGCCTGATGTGACTCGCACCGCCGAGAGTTTGCTTTTTGCGGATGACCTGAAGCTGTTCCGAGGTATCGGTAGTACGGCTGATAGTGCAGCGTTACAGGCTGACATTGACGCGGCAGCCGAGTGGAGTATTTTAAATCGACTGCCTTTTAATGTCAATAAATGTAAGTTGATCACATTTTCACGTAAGCGCTCTCCACTCCAAACTGAGTACCATTTAGCTGACGACACTCTGGAAAGAGTTAGTGAAATTCGTGACCTAGGTTTAATATTAGATGATAAGTTTGACTTCCATAAGCACGTAACTGGCATTTGTAAGCAGGCTAGCAGGACCTTGGGGTTTGTGATGAGGATTGCAAAACAATTTCATTTCGGAGTGGCTAAGATTCTCTTTAGCGCATTTGTAAGGAGCAAGTTAGAATACGGTGCTGTTGTTTGGGATCCGTACGAGAGCAAATACTCTCTCATGATTGAGAAAGTACAACGCAAATTTGCTCGCTGGCTGTACAAAAAAGCCTACGGTTACTACCCGTACCTCTATCCCTCCATCTTTGTCTCGGGCATGGTCGGGCTGGACACGCTGGCGCTGCGAAGAAAGCTATTGCTGCTAGTCCACTATCTGTCAATTGTCCATCACCGAGTTGATAGTGCAGAGGTGTTGGCTCAGATCGGATTGGTGGTTCCTACGCGGATACCCGCGGACGCGGGCGGGGCGGTGGCGCCCCGCCGCCGGCCGGGCCTGCTGCAGCGGCCGTCCGCTCGCACGCGATACGCGAGCCACGCGCCTACCGCCCGTGCCATGACGTGGCTGCATCGAATGCTCACTCAGCACGAGGACGCTGACATGTTCGCTGATCGGTTGACATACTTGTGCAATATTGCCAGGATATTTTTGAATTGGCATTTAATGAATGGAATGACATTATAATTACGATTGACATTACAATTACGATTTGTGACATTTTTACCAGTGAATGTTTATCTTTATTTTTTTTGTTATTTTAGCATGTAAGCGATTTGGTGTTTACACTGTAAGCTTTCAATGTATTATTGTAAATAAATAAATAAATAAATAAATAAATAAATAAATAAATTAGGTCACCATATTACAAAGTTCATATCGATAGGATAGAAAAAGTCCAAAAGCAGTTTCTTAACATCCTTTGCTTCAGGCTTCAGCTAGGGCGCAATCTAAGGTCATACCTCAGCAGGCTGAAACAATTCAACATACCATCTCTTTCATCTCGTAGAAAATGTAGTGAATTGATTACATTATACAAAATTGTACACTCACACATTGATTGTCCTTCCCTTCTTTCTCTCTTGAACTTTATCACCAGGTACATAGCTCTTAATCCATCACACAGATTATTCCAACTCGAAATTTACAAAAATAACACATCATTTTATAATCCCGTTGTCCGAATGTGCCGTTTGTATAATGATATGGTGGCTGAACATCCTTCTTTCGACATCTTTATACACACCCTACCCTCGTTTAAAAATAAAGTTAAAGATGCATTCAAATTAGGCATTTAAGATTTAAGTTAATTATTAACTCAATATTCTGTTATTCTGGTTAATTTTAAATGTAATTAAAATGTTATGCACATTGCCTATCCCTGTAAGTTGGGCAATACTCATATGTAATTCCATCTAGTGAATAGTTTGTCTAAGTTATTAATCTTTCTGTGCACACACTGTTTAGAATTGTAGTCCAGATCTAGACACTAAGCTTTTAATGTACTCAATGTATGACTGTAATTTGTTGTGTGAGCCTAATAAATAAAATAAAATAAAACTAAATCTACATTTTCAAATATGTATTAAACATAAGAATATCATGTAAACCATAATTTATACGCGTACGAAGTCCGGGCAGAAGCTAGTACTTAAGTATATATTTGTAATCACGTTCTCGAAAACGGCTCCAACGATTTCTATGAAATTTCCAGTGTGTTTGGGTGAAAACTCGATCTAACTAGGTCTCATTTCGGGAAACATTCGTTTTCTCTATTTTCACCGAAGCAGACTCGGTCTCCTAGGCTAGGTACCTACTATTTAATTATTCCACCTACTCGCTGGTCGCTGAATTTAGGACAACGATGTACGGCGACAGCCTGCTCGTGCTGTGCAGTATTTGTGTACTGTGTTTTGTGGAACGTTCTAATAGGTCATCATACTGCAGCGTTGCCAGTGAAACGCGGGCTACGCTTTGGTACCTACAGGTACCTTGTAACACTTCGCCAACCAGCCCTGGTAGTGGCGAGACTGGGACATTTTCACGTGATATTAGTCAGGCCGAGAGCGTTTTCGCGCCTGATGCAATTCAAGAGTTATTTCACCTCACCTCACCGCTCTGTGTTGGTACCTAATATATCTTAACGCCGAGAACGCCACTGAATTACACTGGTCCGCCTGAGGTGAGTGAGGTGAAACGTTGTGAATAACAGCCCTGAGGGGTTCCCGCAGGGGCGCGGGGTAGGAGAGAAGGTTTGATATTGACCTAGATGTTCATTCAGAGTTCGGTCGATGCGAAACTTGACATCTGCGCGATCCTGCGTTACGTGTTTTCCAATTTAATGCATATTTAAATGTTTTTAGTTGAATTTCTATATGAGTAAGTGAACAAAAAGTGATGCTTTACAAAGCTGACGTGCTATTTTGTTGATTGCGTATAAGCGTAGTGGTAGTAAGGTTTAAGTGAGTGTGTTGATACGATGAGTCGTGAGATGGTGCGAGCACGCGAGAGCGGCGCTGCAGTGTCTGCCAGCGTCGTGGAGGAGCCGGCTCGCAAATAGGTAGCGCGCGATCAGCACTCGCGCGATGGCGAGCGCCAAGGCACTTCCAGATACGAGCAAAACAATACCAGCCATGGATGATAAATATTCAGACGTGAGTTTTGATGTATTTCATATGGCTGTCAGTTATCTTAAGTACCTACCGCTAAACAAGTTGCAGGATTACCCTGAAATTAATATTTAACTGCACTTAACATATTTACTTTATTTAAACAATAAGAACTCATTCATATTTGATTGCTACGCGACCTTGAAAATTGCTCAAAATTAACCACCATAATATATTATCCTACCTGGTAATGATTAATATGAATAAAAATACTTTTTAACCCCGTTTCTCCCATATATAGGTACACAGGAGTTCATATGAAAATAGTAACTTGCATTTGTACATTCCCAATCCCGCGAAGTTTTTGGGTTACGTAACACCGAGATTTATTCGAATAAGTATTAACGCTTCACGGTCTTGATAATCGCCTAGTTTTCATGTTAATATCTTGCTTCATTGTTATTTTTCACTTGTATTAGCACGTGGCAGTGAAGATTCGCGATGTCATATCATGTCCTACAATGTATATATAACTATCTAATAGGTAGGTATCTTATCTACACACACAGCCTACTTACTCGTGCATAATATGACAATACTGACGCACATTATTGTCAGTTACTGTTTAAAAATATAAGAAAAAGAATAATTTATTGTAAGAATAATTTATATGGTGCAGTAAAAAAAAACATTTTTGGTACTTACAAAGGGTCTAGCCGCAATCCTATAGTGAAACTGCCCCTGGCTGAAATGTATAGCTTTTGTAGGTGCGTTTATTTATCTTATTGTAAGATATCATTTTACCAATTTTCGAGTCTTCTTCACCACGGTTCGGTAAAAAAAAAAAACTTTTTTTTATTCAATCCCATGGTTCAATTTCTTTGAAATTTGGAGGTTGCATACCTATACCTAATAGTAATTAATAAAAAAAAACAAGGTTCTGACTTCTTTAGGCCTGCATCACACTGGCGCGGCCTGCGGTGGCGGTCAATAGTAAATTTGACAGCTAATGCAAGTTTACTATGGTCCGCCGCGTGGCGTGTGATGTGGGCTTAACAAAGGTTTAAAAAACGATTATATTTTTTAAATATTTTTTTAATACTTATGAGATAGGGACAACCTCAATATTTTGTTCTTTAATGTAGAATACCTATAAAATTGCATGCTTACATATTTTTTTTCTAAAAATATATGTAAGTATGCAATTAATCCGTTTCCCTATATAAGTATTTCCCAAAATGTGCTTGTACTTTTTTGCACAATCATTGACTACTCATTGACAGGGTTCCAATGAGCCCAAACACGACGGTTTTATTTCTTGTAATTGAGAAGTTTATATGACCACCATCCGTCTCCATCATCAGCAAGCTTTATGGTCAACTTTGTGGTAGTATTGCATTGTCATCCGACTTACATCATTGTACAAAACTTCAACTCGATTAGACTTCGGGAAGGTGGACAAATCTGCATTGCAAAATTTGACCCGTCGATCCGCACATACTAATGAGAAGATGTCTGTGAGGCTGTAAGTCTGGGTAATCTACAGAACTACTCACCCGATTAAAATTAACTTTCACCAGTATAACTGACCTTTGGCATGAACATAGGCTAAATTTAATTCCGCGGCGCCGCCTGGGATCTCTTTAAAGCCACACAATTGTGACACAATGGCCTCATACGTGGGCGCATCGGTAGGTATATTGGTTTGGTACCTACTTAAATAAACGCACGAGTTTTTCACGTCGTTCATAGTGGATCGAAATTGATCCGATTGATATGGGGTTCTATTCTGGAAACCTGTTATATATGTATAGACTGTGCTCCTATCCGTGGTGCTCGCCGACAATACAATAGACGTTAGATTTTTCCTTCCTATAGCCTGAATAGGTTACCGGAGGTCGTCAGTGCCATATATTTGTATAAAAAGACGATAGAACTACACGTCTGCACGGTTAGCACAAGACGGCGCGCGTCTCTCTCTTATATGCGAGTACCTACAGTAAAAGTCTGATGGCAAAGTTCGGACGTGTATTGAATGAAGAATACTTACAACCAATAGTCGGATCCGACCTTCAGAACTCAACGTGTATTACCGCTCTCGAAGAAAAGTGCCAGCGCGAGCGACAAATACGATACAAAAGTTACGTACGTTTCCAGAATAGACAACTCAAACAACGCTTTCATATTCCGTTAAAAGCATAAACGTAGGCACGTTTGTGTACTCATTCCGTGTAGCACGGTTCATCGAATTGCACTTTACCTGGGCAGAACAATATCCCAATACTTAAGGGCCATTTACATGGTGCAAAAAAACGCATGCGAGTTTTATTATATATTTGCAGTGTTTGATTAAATTCATCGTATCTCGGTAGCCCGCAACCCCGCAATGTAATGGAAATCGCATAGGAGTGGTTGCACCATCTACCTAAATGGCCGTTTAGAATATTATTGTTCGACAATTTATCGTGTGAGCTCCCGGCACGAGGGTGGTCTGGGTGTCTGGCTGCCGCGGGGTATATTCTGACAGTATTTTTATGCAAAATATTTACAGGTCAACAACGGGAACTATGTATATACCTACTACTTACTATGTACTCGTACCTACTCTGCAGGGTCTTGAGTGAAAACCTATAAAGCAGGTCCTGTTGAGGAAAGCAAGGACTTTGCTTTTACAAGCACAATTAAAAGTAAAGGAATAATTGTGAACTCTACTGAGAAACGGTAAAGTCCTGACTTAACCTGACCCTTTTTCACTAGAAACTGACGAAATAAAGTGAACTTTTGTAGATTGAATAAAATAAAACTATGTAATCAGTAATTTTACTAGATCAAGTTCGGAATCAGCAGAACTACCTACTAATTATTTAAACGATCGCATGGCGTTTGATTCAATCGATAGACAACGGGATTGTAATGTAAGTACGGATTTATTTGAGTGATAGTCAAAAACTTTTTATGACACGTCAAAAGCGCTCTATGAGTACCTAGGCATGAAGTTAATAGTAGAGATAGTATAAAAAATTGAGCCTGGATCACACTGACGCGGTCTGCGGTGGCGGTCAACGCAGGATCTCCCTGGGATGCCATCATCCTATCCTGACTTGGGGACAACGGGATCACCTCGGGAGTAGGTAATAGGTATACCTACAGTATAAATAAAAATAATTATTTGAATTGACTGAGAAATCGGTGCACATCATCATCACATCAGCCGAAAGACTTCCATTGCTGGGCTTAGGCCTCCCCCCAAAAAGTGCCAGTGACCGGTTCTGCGTCACCCGGTGAAATGGCACCACATACATTCAATTAAAAACCCCCCGACACAAAAAATAAAATCTAAAAAGCGGCCACGCGCAGGGTAGGGTTCCGTAGTTGCCCGTCTGTCACAGAATGCGGACTTAAAAAAATCTCCGAACAGCATCAAGCCGTACATCACAACTAGCCGCGCGCGCAGGAAGCACCCGTGCCGTAAGTCCGCCTAAGTTTTAGCATTGGCATGTCGCAGGGCAGGTCTTTTGCGCGCTCGCCGCGGGCAAGAAGCACCGTGCAGTGAAAAAGCAACTCTACCCTCCACGGTAAAAGGTTTAAATTCCAATGACAATGTTTATGCACCCGAAATTAAGTGCATTTCTTACCAGTTAACTAGTTATGTCTACTTTACTGTGATAGTTTTCCTTTTAAATTCATTATATGTACTACTGCCACGAATTTTTTCACGTCCCCAGTAGTAGCCATTTAGCCGGTGGGGGGGGGGGGGGGGGGACATGACTCGAAGAAAACTTAGGGCTTTAAATCCCATCATCTCGCATCCTGAGTTGAAAAATAGTTTTGAACAAGCTATCCAACGATACCCCACACTATAGGTTTAACGAGAAAAAAAAAATACATCACCAATTTACATGTAGGGGAGGTACCCTAAAAAAAATTTATTTCCAGGATTTTATTCTACTGTTTTGTCGGCGTGATTGGTTTATATACCCACGCCGAATTGCAGTTTTCTAGTTGTAAGGGTTACTGAGCTAAGCCGAAGACGGACAGACAGACAGACGGACGGACATAGCGAAACTATAAGGGTTCCTTGTTGACTACGGAACCCTAAAAACTGGCAAATAATATTTTAAACCTATTATAATTATTATCGTCACATATATTATGTAAGTTCAAATATTTTTATTTTCCAAGCGTCGTCGCGTCGGGGGACCGTGGCGTCGAGGGCATAAATAAGAGTGTAATATAGGTACTGTCGGGGGACCGTCGGGCGACCGCGTCCGCCCACATCGGGTACACGTAGTGCCCGTACGAGGCCGACACTCTGACTGACGGTCCCCCGACGCGACGACGCTTGGAAAATAATATTTGAACTTACATAATATATGTGACGACAATAATTATAATACCACATTTTTAATTTCGCTTTTATTTTGTCCTTTTTAAAATGATGATCTTCAAACGGCTGATCAGATGGTTACCTTACCATATAAATACTTTCAATATCATTGAAGTAACACGGTACCAAATTTCGAATCGATAGGACATATGGAAGTTAGTCAGATCCCCTCATGAACTAGATCAAAGTCCAATATCTCTAAAACGGCTGAACAGATTTTCATGAAACATGGCTAAGAACACTCGGGATAAAATTATCTATGACACAAAAAAAAATTAAACGAAAATCGGTTTATCCGTTTGGGAGCTACGATACCACAGACAGATACACAGATACACAGACAGAAACGTTAAACTTATAACACCCTTCTCTTTGCGTCGGGGGTTAAAAAACATACAATCGAACATAGAACCTCCTACTTTTTTGAAGTCGGTTAAAAATAGGAAGTTGTGCTTCAAAACTGGGCACCTATTAACCACTTGCCGCTATAAGTGACTTAGCTGACATTAAGCACACCTTTATAAGTTCAGGGACTGGATGAAGCCGGGTGAAACTAGATGAAAAATTGGTCCAACCCTTCTCTCTATTTGTACGTACGTCAGGTAGATCTGATTTTTTTTGTGGGAAAATGACAGTTGAGTTGTTCTAACGTAGGAACCTATGTTCGAAAAGTTACGTTATCAATTGTCATCCATCTGGCTACATCCTAAAGGAGCTCGAAGTCCGCATGTACCTACCTAATCCAAAGTGTTAGAGTAGCGTAGGCATTAATTTTTGCGGAAGCAATTAGGAAACTAGACCTTTTTAGGATGCAACGAATGCTTTAGTCCATAAGCTAGGCTGAAAACCACCAAGTCGGCTTCAGGACTGCTGGAACAAACAACCAGGCTGATCTGTCTTCCACGGCTAAACGTGCCTTACAAAGCATGAAAGTATTTAAACTTTGCTTAACCAACACGATCGTTGCAAACGGGCTGGTACCCCGTAAGCCGTGAGCACTCCAATGAAAAGCTACGAGGTAAACATTGAACTTAACCACACAAACACTTAACAAGGCAGAGGGAACTATATTCCCACCATGAATGAACCTTATTTCTATGTGATAGGGTTCAGTTATATGAAAACCCAGATGCCCGTTAAAGGGTAAAGTCACTCACCCGCCACGCTACGCTCGTAGCGCTACGCGGCAGTTCGAAGCCTTAGAGCAAACGTAACTGGAGTAGCCTTTCAGTAACTTACCTCCCTTGTTGAAAACCTTGCACAATGTGCAAAAAATCATATAAAGACAATTTCACAATCGATTAATGAACATTCGAGAAAACTGTTCATCAAAATGGCCGCATGTGCTGCTGTACGCGCATGTAATAAACTTTCAACCACTTCAAGCTTCGAAAAAGATGGTATAACATTCCATTTGTAAGTAATTTTAGTATTTTAGTATTGGTATAATATTATTTTTATGAAAATATTTTCATGACACGTCAAATGAAACGATTATGTTTATGTACCTAATCGATTTACAATTCTTTTTGGATACGTCATGACACTCCCCGCGAGACT